>CM053404.1:76096309-76130276 GCA_028644305.1 Xerus rutilus
TCATCATCAAATCTGAAGGTCAGTTTTGCTGGATATAGGATTCTTGGTTGGCATCCATTGTCTTTCAAGGCTTGGAATATGTTATTCCATAATCTCCTGGCTTTTAGTGTCTGGGTTGAAAAATCTGTTGAGATATGAATTGGTCTCCCCTTATATGTAATCCAGTTCCTCTCTCTTGAGGCCTTTAAAATTCTATTCTTATTCTGTATGTTGGGCATTTTCATTATAATGTGTCTTGATGTAGATCTGTTGAAATTTTGCATGTTTGGTGTCCCGTAAGCCTCTTGTACTTGATTTTCCACTTCATTTTTCATTTTTGGGAAATTTTCTGATATTATTTCATTGAAGAGATTGTGCATTTCTTTGGTCTGAACTTCTGTACCTTCTTCTATCCCAATAAATCTTAGATTTGGTCTTTTGATGCTGTCCATATTTCTTGTATGTTCTGTTCAGGATTTTTTACCATCTCCCCTGTACGGTCAAGTTTATTTTTAAGATTGTATATCTTGTCTTCATTATCTGAGGTTCTGTCTTCCAGGTGATCTAGTCTGCTCATGATGCTTTCCATTGAATTTTTTATTTGGTTTATTTTTTCCTTCAAGAATTTCTGATTGGTTTTTTTCATGATCTCTAGCTCTTTCTTAAAGTAATCTTTTGCTTTTTGTAATTGCTCTCTTATTTCTTTGTTAGAATGATTGATGGTTGCCTTTATTTGGTCTCCTATTTCTTTGTTGGATTCATCAATTTTTGCCTGTAATTGCTCACTTATGTCATTCTTTAGTTCGCTGATCATTTTAATTATGTACATTCTCAATTCTTTCTCTGACATTTCATTAACTGTGTTGTGAATGGATTCTGTTACAGTGGCATCAAGGCTTATTTGGAGCACCTTCTTCCCTTGTTTTTTCATGTTGATTGTGTATCCTCCTTTCTTGAAATACCAATCTGAGGTATTGCAGCTTCTATCCTATAATCTTATATTGACACTCCAGATTACATGTGTCTCACCTTGGAGCTACTTCTGTTTCCCCTAATGTCCCCAGATGGGCACTACTGCCACTAAAGCTGTTGGTGGAGGTAGTGGATGCACCTCTAGAGGGCAGTGGGAGTGGCCTTGGCTGGGCTCCTGAGGCGGCCCCTGAGGGCTGTTTTGCCCCTCTCTTGTACTCCTGCTGGCAAACAGGAACTATGGAGCAGAACTGGAGGCAGGCCCAGGTCTCACTTAGGCAGAGTCATAAGCAGGAGAGTCTGTGTGGAACCGTTACAGTGAGTGTGATCTCCCCTGGGGCTGGAGGCTAGCAGGCTCTGGTCTGCCTTCAGCTGGGCAACACTGGCATTCCCTAAGGGTAGTTTTGGGCCTTCTGTCTCGCTTGACCACAGGAACTCTGGAGCAGAACTGAGGCGGGCCCAGAGCACTCTTGGGTGGGGCATCTTCATGCTGTGATCTCTGCCTGCGACTCTTACCCTGGGTGTGCCTTCCTCTGTGGCTGGTAGCTATCAGTCTCTGGTCAAACCTTGGTAGGACGCCCATGGAATTTCCTGAGGGTGGATTTGGGTCCTCTGTGGCTCCTGCTGGTCTGCAGGAACTCTGGAGCGGAACTGGTGTGGGCCTAGGCTGCAGTTGGGTGGGTCACCTCATGCTGTGTCTCTGTCCCAACTCTTACCCTGAGTTTGGGCTCCCCAGTGGCTAGCAGCTAGCAGTCTCTGGTCTTCCTTTAGGTGGACACCCATGGAGTTTTCTGAGGGTGGATTTGGGCCCTCTGTGGCTCCTGTCATTCCACAGGAACTCTAGAGTGGAACTGAGGCAGGCCCAGGATGCCTTTGGGCGGGCCTGCCTCATGGTGGTATCTCTGGAGTGACTCTTGCCCTGAATTTGTGCTCCCCAGTGGCTAGAAGTAGCAGTCCCTGGTCTCCCTTTGGCTGGACACCTGTGGAGTTTCCTGAGGGTAGATTTGGGCCCTCTGCAGCTCCTGCCAGTCTGTAAGAACTCTGGAGCAGAACTCTTTATTTTTAATTTTTATACATCTCATTAAGTTGGTCTCTAAATTGCTGAGGCTGTCCTTGAGCTTGTGATTCTTCTGCCTCAGCCCCCCATGCTGTTGGGATTACTGGCATGTGCTGTGGAGCCTGACTTAAAAAATATTTTTATGTGAATTAAAATATATATCGGAATAATATGTTTTCCAGCTAACGTAATGCTGAAAAGGACGCGTAAGTCACTGAATGTTTACATTAGAAAAGGAAAACATCGAATTAATGATTAAAGATCTCATCCTAATAGATGAAAAAAAAGCAAAATTAACACAAAGCAAGTATAATGAAGAAAATCATGACCTTGAAAATATAAAGAACAGCTAATAGAAATACAAAAAAAAAAAAAAAAAAAAAAACAACTAATTCTTTGAAAGTCAATTAAACTGATAAACCTCTAGAAAAGCCTAACAAAGAAAAAGGAGAAGACACATACTGACATTAGGAATAAAATAAGAAATATCATTATGGCCAGTATAGATATAAAACAGAAAACAAATGAATGCTGAAAATAACTCTACATATAAAAATTTGACAAGTAAAAATCACCAGTCTCTATAGAACTATGCAGTATCATATCTCAAGCAAATTAAATGTATAAATAGAAAAGTCCTATAACTATTAAGAAAATTTAACTACTAATTAAAAATATCCCCTAGAGCTTTATTTCCCACACCAGAGAATCCCACCAGTTTTAAAAAATAAGTATCACCAATTATGAGTGTTTCAATTAAAAAAATTAAGACATTTTGATAGTATAAATATTGGCATATACCTTAGAACACAAAAATAAGTTACAAGTGCTATAAAAATAAGATAATAAAAACTTTGCCAAGTAACCCCTTAGGGGAAGTAACATATTTTGAACCAAAAATATATAATTGCCATAATTTAAGAAACAAACATTTTTTCATGATAATAAAAAAGAAGATTCTTTATGGTTTTACTATTTAATGTCACTCCTCTCCCAAAGTTCATGTTTGAAAGCATGGTCTCCAACACAGCAAGATTCAGAGATGGGGCTACTTGACAATGATTAGGATTAGATTGTGGGGCTATAACCTCAACAGTGGATTAAATCATCCCATGTAATAATTTGAATGAGGACTAGGTAGCAACTGTAAGGCAGTTGGGGCCTGACTGGAGAAAGTAGGTCACTGGAGGTATGGTCTTGGTTATATCTGTTCCTAGCTCTTTCCTTTTTCTCTTTGTCTCCTAGTTTACATGAGCTGAATAGCTTTTCTCTGCCATGCTTTTCTGCCATGATATTCTGCTTCAACTCAACCCCAAAACAATAGAGTCAGCCAACCATGGATGGAGGATGGAGACCTCTGAAACTATGAGTCCAAAACAAACATTTTTTCTTCCAAGTTTTTTTTTTAAGTTATTTTGTTCAGAGTGATGAAAACCTAACAAATGCAAAGATTATTAGAAAGTTTAAGAATAAATAGTTCCAATACAAAGACAATGTGTGTCACTAAAAATGCACAAACAACCAGAAAGAAAAATAGGAATTAATGTAAGTCGTGTTACAAAAAATCCAATGACCAGCATACTTATGGAAAGATGCTGTATTCATAGTTAGTCAGAGAAATGCAAGTTGAAGGAAGAATGAGATATCATGTTACAACTATGACACTGAAAAAGTTAAAATGAGTGATAGCATCTATTTTCAGCATGAATGCAAGCAAAATGTACTCTTCTACATTGCTAGAAAAGATGTGAATTGTTAAAAAGAATCTTAGAAATCCATTTGGAAACTGCTACAAAAATTAAAATTACATTGACATTTTGTTCCAATAATTGTATTTCTGGGAATATGTTCTTCTGAGTAGAAAATGCATTTGTGCATGAGAGCTGATGTTAAAAGATGTTTATTGCCACATATTTTGCAATGGAAAAAAAGGTTACATAGAAATATCCAATGGTATGTTCATTTATAAACCACTGCAAAGACTGAATTAGATCATTACCAATTGATTAGAGAAATTAAACCTAGCTTTGAGTGTAAATTCAGAAATATATGCACAATAACTGAAATATTTTATAAGGATAGTAATGATTGACAGCTCCTTATATATCATTAGATGACCACAAAACAAAATATGAAGGAAAGAAAACCAAGTATAGTTAACATATGATAATAGAATATTGGTTGGGTTGATAAAATTAGAGTTCTGAAGAAGAGGAACCAAGTAATATGAGAAAAAATATTCTAAGTATTGGTGTTTATTCAAAAAATTAAAATAGTAAAATGCATAAGCATAGGCAAAAATGTGCTTTAGAGCTAATATGATTTATTGGATTGAAATTATTTACTTCGGAAGCATTTTTGTAGACAAAATGCTAACAACAGCCTAGCAGTAAACATCACAAAACATCTTTTGTTTAATACCAGATTTTGGGTTTTCTTGGTGACTATGGTCTTTAAATAGAACATAATTCTTGAGCATAATTCTTCAGTCTTTGTACAAAATTTTAGATTTTCACAAAAGCTTTCATAGATTAGACTCCTATCTGCATCATTTCCTTTTCTGTACCAAATATTTATATAAGTCTTCTATTGTCCAACATTCTTGCTTTCCTCTTTTTGTTTTCTACCTTTCAGATCCAAGTTAATTATTTTCTGCTCCATGTCATCCTTTAATTTTAATTTTATTGAAGATATACTTGGAAGAAATTCTTCACATTTCTTTATATACAAATTCATTCATATGTATGAGTTTCTTCATATAAATATACAGTATATACATCATAATGTACAAATATGTTTGATAAGTGCTATTTTAATGAAGTACAAAAATTTCCAGTTAAAAGTATTTTCTTCTAAATTTTAAATATATCACTTAATTGCTATTATATTTTTAGCCAAAGACAAAATAAATTCACAGCACATCTGCTTTTATCAATAATATTCTTGAGAATGAGTTTTGTAATATAAAATCTATGTTAAAAGAAAATGAAATTGAAAATGTTTATAATTCAGGAAAAGTTATTAAAGCTGAATGGAACTCAAATTAAAAGTTGCAATTAAATCAATATTAGAAGTAGAGAAGACACAAGGGGCCAAGTAAGGAAGTTAGAAAAAATAAAACCATATAAAAAAGAGAAACATCATACTGAAATTAAAAGATAAAGATAAAAATAAGTAGCCAGGTGCAGTGGCACAAGCCTGTAATCCCAGCACTTAGGGAGGCTGAGACAGGAGAATCACAAGTTCAAAGCCAGCCTCAGCAATGGCGAGGCGCTAAGCATCTCAGTGAGACCCTGTCTCTACATAAAACACAAAATAGGGCTGATGATGTGGCTCAGTGGTCGAGTGCCCCTGAGTTCAATCCCCAGTACCAAAATAAATAAATAAATAAATAAAAGCTCTAAGTAGGTGGGAGGAGGTCCTGGGAGGTGATAAGAAAAGTAGTGAATGGCAACCATGAATCACAGAGATATTATGATTAAATAACTATAAAAATTTATTTAGAATGGAAAGCAGGAAAGAATATCAGATAAAAGCCAAGTATTGAATGTAAAATTAAATTATCTTCATACATAGTTAGAAATACAAAATTTGTTAAATATCTGATAACGTAAAATCCCAGAAAATGATAAAATGGAGAAATGAATAGATTATTGAACATATATATTTATTTATATTACAGAAAATTATATTAAATAAAAATAAAAAATACTGGATACCATCATCAAAATAACCTATTATGTTTCCAATAAGAAAAATAAATGTCAAAAGGCATTATAATTTTAGGTGAAACATATTAAGAGTTTAATATATATTAGACTGCCTTAATTAATAGCAAGTGTTCCTGGAGAAAAGATGAATGATAAAATGGAGAAGAAGAAATCAATTAGATTAACAAAATATATTAAACATTTATTTTGGGGAGATGAAATAGTTTAGTTATACAATGTCCTATTTCATAATAAATTATAATATGCTATTTAGTTCAAAACCACCACCACCAACAACATATAATCCATCAAAACAAATAAAAATTTGATCAAATTTTTTTTTCCTTATAGTGGTTGTACTACTTTACAATCCCACCAGCAGTGCAAGTGTTCTGTTTTCTCCACATCCTCTTCAGCACTTGTTATTGTTTGTATTCTTGATGGCTGCAATTCTGATTGTTGTGAGACGAAATCTCAGTGTAGGTTTGATTTGTGTTTCCCTAACTGCTGAAGATGTTGAATATTTTTTCATATATTTGTTGGCCACCTGTGTTTCTTCTTGAGACCATTATGTTAAATGAATTAAGTCAAATTTAGAAAACCAAAACTCCTAGGTTTTCTCTCATATGTGGAAGTTAGAGATGAAAAGACAAAGAAAGCATGGGGGAATGTAATGAAAATCAAAGGGAGATCAGTAGGGAAAA
Source organism: Xerus rutilus (assembly GCA_028644305.1). NCBI lineage: Eukaryota > Metazoa > Chordata > Mammalia > Rodentia > Sciuridae > Xerus > Xerus rutilus. The sequence continues at coordinate 76,102,729 of CM053404.1, forward strand.
GGGATCAGAGGATGGGAGGAGGTCCTGGGAGGTGATATTGACCAAATTATTTAGTTATATTTTGTGCATCTATACATATGTAACAACAAATCCCATCATCATGTACAACTATAATGCACTAATAAAAATGAGAAAAGAAAAAAGTCATCATCAGTGCATCCAAAACTTAACTGACAATTATCTTCCAAAACATACTATTGCTCTAGAGTCTGACTTAGAGGCAAATGGTTTTGTCAGACAACTAACAGTTGTGATCCTCTGTGCCATCTTACCATATATCCCAACTCAATAAATCATCAAGTCCTCCCAAAGAAATCTCCAATATGTCTCCTTTCCTATGTCCACATATACCAAACTTAGGCCACCATCACCTGTGGCAGGGAGTACTACAAAGTGCCATGGCCAATCCCTTACCTTTGGGTTTGTTCCACTTTTAACATTTCAAAGTCTAGTGGAATTTATTAAAATTACTTCTCTCACTACATTAAAACTGAAATTCTGGTTCCTTCTTGGTTATATATGGAAGTTCCCCAAGACATGTGCACATAGGCATCACTTTTGTTTCCCCTCTTACTCCCGCCCTTTGCTAGCATTCTGGCATCGTGCTAAACTTGTAGTTACAATTGGGTCTTTAGATTTGTTCTACCTTCTTTCTTATTTTTTTATAATATATGTGTATACATAAGAATATATATATTATTTTTTCTAATATATATATATCCTTTTAGTTGTTGGACCTTTATTTTATTTATTTATGTGTGGTGCTGAGAATCGAACCCAATGCCTCACACAGGCCAGGCAAGATTCTACCACTAAGCCACAACCCCAGCCATCTTCCTTCTTTCTTAATCTTCCAGATTTACACAGCTAAATGTTCTTATGTCTTCTACCACTGAAGCTGCAGACTCTCCAGTGAAGAAACTGAGACATTTTCCTCCTATAATATAATATCTAAATTCCCAGATGACAGAAATAGCAGAACTCAGGGGCACAATTTAACATATGGATGATTTGAGTGATTGTCAGACTTCTGCCTTATGTCAGAGAGATATTTTTTCCAGGATGTCCTAGACATTATAGTATAAGTTTCAATAGATATTGTCATTTAATAGTACAGAAATATCAGTATAAACACCATAATAAACATATTACTGTGTTTGCCGTCAGTAGCTCAAATGTGTATTTAAAATGAAGAATCGATTAGAAAAAATATATTAAATCTTATACATTACAAATTATAAACACCCTGCAAACTTCAAATATCAAAATTAATTGTAGCTTATCTAGGGTTACATTAACCAGGATGAAAAACTTGATATTAAATATTATGATAAAAAAGCATGATGTTTATACATTGGGGTAAGGAAGTGGAGACTCAGGGGAATACGAAAGGGGGACAAGTTGTTAGCTTGAAAACAAAGTTCATCAACAAGATTTAACAGGAAATCAACCTGGTATATAAAAGGCATATTTTCATTTCTAAATGATATAATTTAGATTATATTCCTCATGAAGTATTTTTACATAAAAATGATCATGTAAATTTACAAAAGGAACATATCCACTTTTGAAAAGAAATGCCCATTCTTACATTGCAAAAATCTCTTTAGAAGTTCACCCTTATTTGACAGTATTCAAAAAATCCGTATCCTGAGAGTTCTCTCAGTAATGGGGAAGCCTTTCAGCATGGGGCTGTTATTTCACCTCACACTCCTGATAGCTCTGCTTGGAATGAAAAGCTACTGTTGGAAAAAGCCTGTAGTATTCTCGAAGCTTAAATCCCACTGTCAAATAGTAGCTAATAGGTAATGGAACTTGAAATCAGTGTAGCTTGAGGGAAGAGACAAATAGCTCTACGCTAACACCCCTTCCTCCCCTGATGAATGTTTCCCTAAGACTAATTGCAGATAAGGGAAGAGTGCTCCACCAGGCCAGAAACATTCAGTCTGCAGCTCGCAGGACCCTGACTCCTGAGCCCAAATACCTGGGCACTAAAACTGACCACTTCATTGATTTATGGAACTAGCCCCAAATTCCTAAGTGCCCAAGAAAACCAGCACGTCCCTACTATGCCACCCCCCAACATAAACCTATAAAAACCCAGTCCCTTTCTTTGTTCAGTGGCTCATTTTCCACCAGGACAATGGGTCCACCACCACCACCTTCGCAGATAAATCCTGTTCCTGAATAAAAGCCTGAAATGACTTGCATGGTTTGCTGCTGCTTTGATCTTTTTGCCCTTACAGTAGCTGTTTCATGAGAATACACTGGAAGAAAAGACTCCAGGCAGTACTGGGAAATGTCTTACCTTCATACAGCTACATTTTACAGAGAAAACAGGGAGAATAATATTGCCTTCCTTTTCTTTGCTGTCTCTATCAAAAATTCTAGGTATCTACATTGAATCAAACTTTACTAGAGAGGCAATGTGACAATTTGTTTATTCTGAACTTTTTTATGCTTTTTCTAAGATCTATTCACAAACTATGTAGGAGACTTTGTTGATAATTAATGACAAATTATCATTAAGAGTTCTAAAGAAAGAAATTGAAAAGAATATCAAATGACGTATCATTTTATTATCAGCCAGCTATCACTTATGTTCAAAGGCACTATTTTTTTTTTTTTTTTTTTTTGGTACTTGGGATTGAACTCAGGGGCACTCGACCACTGAGCCACATCCTCAGCCCTATTTTGTGTTTTATGTAGAGACAGGGTCTCACTGAGTTGCTTAGTGCCTCGCCATTGCTGAGGCTGGCTTTGAACTCGCGATTTTCCTGTCTCAGCCTCCATAAGTGCTGGGATTACAAGCGTGAGCCACCACGCCCGGCTCAAAGGCACTATTTTTTGTTTCTTAATATTTATAACTTTAAAAAAACAACATTTTGTTTCTGAATGTGTAAACATAAAAAAATGATGATACAATTTTTGTATATTAAAATCTATTCATTTTCTATGACCATGTTAATAAATCCTTCAGTATTTATAGAGCACATATTATTTACCTATTCTGACTAGGTATGATTAGAGATTTGTAAGAAACAGTGTAGGAGCACTCTCCATACCTTCAACCCCTCCCTTCCATCTTTCTCCATTCTATGCTAATGGACTGTGTGCTTGACAGAGAGCACCCCTTTGTTTATAACCTTGGGCCTTTTTTGATCCAGGAGTGTATGCAAGCTTTTGTACTTTCTGGAATAAATGGTGTTTATCTTGCTCTGGTGTTTCTGCGTCTCACTGGGGCAGAGCAGTTTTTAAACTATATCCTGGGGTCTGAGGGAGAGTGACCCCATGGACTGCCACCATCCTGGGAGACCCCATTTCATCTTCCTCCCTGGAGACCCCTTTTCTTTGTCTCTCAGGACCCCAGCTCGTAGAGCAGACCCACCCTTCATGACCTTTAAAGCAATAAAACATAATGTCATGTTTCTGATTTAAAGAATTATAAGTCCCATAGTAAGGACAACATGTGCCTGCAGGAAATAGAAGGTAATATTTAAGAATTAAAAAGTTTAAAATAAGTCTAAGAATATAGTACAGAAAGAACAATAAAGGCTGGAATAGTAAGTTGAAATGTTCAATGACAAATGAACATTGGAGCACAAACCTGGAAAACTGACAGAATTTAAATAAGAAAGTGCCACGTGGATAGCTATTTTTAGTTGGGAAAACATGAGAAGCAAAGAAGCTAACACAAACTCAGAAAATACTTATTTGACACATACTATATGGAATTTCAAAAGAGCAATGCAAAAAGGAGGAATGGGCTTCGGGAACTGACAGCTGACTGGAAAAAATGTTTAATGCAATAAATGTATTATGGGTCAGGAACTAAAATGGACTACAAAACATACCACACGGAAATGAACATAGATGGAAAAACAAAATTTTCCAACAGGATAATACAAAAGACATATTTTATAGGAGGAATCTATTTTCTCGGAAAATCCTTGGTGTTAGTTTTAGGTAGCAAACAAAATTACCAAGGTAAAGTAATATGTGAGTGTGTGGGACATGCAGGGCATGAAAAGGAAGGCTATATCTTTGGTATTGTGGATTTTGGGGTAATAAAGTAAGCAATAAAGGGTAAGCATTAATGACCAGGTGCAATTTTTGATGACTGTCAAGTGTTTCAATTTGTTTTTCAAAAATCCTCACAGGATTTTTTTGAGAACTGTGATATTTTCATGTTGTATTCTTTTCTCATTCTCTTTTTATGCATATTCTCAACAGATAAAGATATCAAATTGGCATTGCAATAGAATTCTTTGATTATGACAGAAGATGCTTTAGTACACAATAGAAAGGAAGGAGAAATCTTTTGGAGAGGTAACAACTTATTAGGGGAAGTAAATGACACAGAAAACAATGTAGAAGATTTAAGATGAAATGGGATAAAAAAGACATTGTCATGTGGATTATGAAATGAAAGTACAAAGAATGGCATAAAAACAAATGGAGACATTTACAACTGTCCCTCAATCTTGAATTTTATAGTCTGCCTGATTCCGAAGTCCACTGCTTACCTAGTCCATTAATGACTTTATTCACACAATTCTTTCACACTCTGTGGATGTACTTTAGAAAAATAATCCATCATATCTAAATTAGTATTGTATTTTCATTAACCAAAATGAATATTCAAGAAAACAATTAGGACTAAATTTGGTGCAGGTGTCAGAGTTTCTTTGTTGTTGATAACAGTTCACAGAGTTTAAATGCTTTTTCAAGACAAAGCTTAGGTTTCCCATCAGTTTAGTTTTGATATTTTTTTCAACAGTTCTGATGTTGATATTTCAGCCATAATTTCCCAGAGTTCAAAAGTTATGTAACAATAAAGGAAAAAGGTGATACAAATATTATGAAAATCATTGCAATTAGGCACCCACTTATTTCTTATAATAATTTATCCCACACCCCAGCATATACCAAAGGACTTAAAGTCAGCATACAACAGTGATGCAGTCACATCAATATTTATAGCAGCTCAATTCATAGTAGCTAAGCTCTGGAACCAACCAAAGTGCCCTACAACAGATGAATGGATAAAGAAAATGTGGTATATATACACAATGAACTATTACTTAGGCATAAAAAAATCAATTTATGACATTTGCCAGAAAATGGATGAATCTGGAGACTATTATGCTAAGGGAAATAAGCCAATACCAAAAAACCAAAGGTTGAATGTTTTCTCATGTGCTGATGCTACCACACAACAAAGTGGGTAGCAAAAGAATAGAAGTTCAGTAGCTTACATAAAGGAGAATGAATATAAGAAAGGAAATAGGAAAGACAGTGGAATGATTCTGAAATAATTTTCCTATATACATATATGAATACCGTACAGTGAATTCTACACCATGTACAACCACGAGCCTGGGATCCTAATTAGAATAAGATGTGCTCCATGTTTGTATAAATAAGTCAAGTTATACTCTACTGTCATGTATAAGTAAAAATAATATATATATATTATTTTATTATTTATTTATATATATATGTATTATATATATATTATATATATATAATACATATATATAAGAAAACTCTAGAGTAATGTCCACATTACTTCAGGGAAATAAAAAGGAATGTACTAAAGCAAATTATATGTAAATTACAATTGAATTTTCACATATATTCCACTTAATATTAGAGGAAAAACATTGAAAAGGAGGACTGCAGAAGCAGCAATTTCTTGAATCTGACAAAAATTTCCCATGTACATAAATGAATATACCACAGTGAATCTCAATAATGTGTATATCCACAAGACTGGAATCCTAATTAGAATAGGATACATTCTATGTTTGTGTAGATATCAAAATGAATTCTACTGTCATGTATAACTAAAAAATAACAACAACAAGGGGGAAGATAGCTTCAGGAGGAAAAAGAAAGCATAGGATCTTGGCTATGGTTGTTCTCTCTGCAGAATTCAGATGGCCAACTCATGGGACAGTCACCTGAGTAAACAATAAAAGTGCTTTGCTGTGATAACATACTTACAACTAAACATACCAATATGCAGTACTATATTTATCATCACTTCTCTCTTCCCATCAGAAAAGACAAGGGAAAAATTATTCATTGCCTTTACATAGGAATAAGAATTTCTTTCAATAATAAAAAAACAATAAATAAAATATGTATCTCTTTATATACACATGCATATTTAGAAGTGGTACGTGATTAATCTGAAAATGTTTGACAGTTATATAAACTCTTTCATATTATTCTTATACAATTCCAACAAAGAAAGTATTAGTTACTCATAATTGATAAGAGAATGTATTTCAATTAATGTATTTCTTCAAATTTTGAATGTAATTTCTATTTAAATTTAGAAATTTTAATTTTTGTACTTTAAATATTTAAGGAAGTAGTTTAGAGAACTGATTTTAACTAAGAAAGTCAATTCATATAAAAACTTGCATGCAAATAGGAAAAATATTAATAGGAAATCAGAGTAAAATAGAACTTAAAATTCAACATGAATTTAACATCTATATCCTCCATATATTAAAGATAATCTAGAAAGCCATTATATGTCATTTCACAGGATCCAATTCATGCACATTGAGAAAAAATATTTTCAACTTGACAGTAAACATCTCCCTCTTCTGGAATTTTTATTAAATTCAGCAAACTACATATTTTATTGAATAAAGTTAAACAATTGCAGTTTACCGTGTAGATACATGTGAAAACTAATCAGTAGGTTACAGACATAATTCATCATAGATTTGAAAGTCTTTGCAATATGGACTTTGTTTATATTTTTCTCTTAATTATGCTTTTTAATATCAGAATACTTAATGAAGAATTTTAAATGATCTTATTAATAATTGGGAATATATTGATAAGTAATGCATATTTGCTTTATTATATATAGTATTGTGCAAGTAATGTGTGTATATTTTATAATTTGTCCACCTTCAAAATGTTAATATAATTTTAAGTTAAATATTTATCCCAATAAAGCTTACACATTTCACAGTACTGATAAGTAAAACACAAGATACCATAAAAACAAATGTGGAATTTTTAAGTCAATTAAAACAAAAAGATCAAACACTAATTACTTTTCTTTGTTTTTCTACTCCAAATTTAAAGTACTACAAATATGCATTTATGAGTCTAGCTCATAAACAAGAACTCATTTATGAGATCTAGCTTTTTCATAATTTTGTAAAATTATGAAATTTATAATACGAAAATTACCAAAATTAAATGTTTTGAAAATCAATGCAGAAATTAAAAATTAAAAAAACTACAAAGTCATCCTTAGAAGCCTTACAAAACTTATTTCTGATACATACCCATGGATTTTCCTAAACATTTTCTAAAGATTTATATATTAACAAATTCCAAACCAAAAAATGTTAATGCATTTCAGAAACCACTTTGGTTGCAGCCATCCTAAATGTCATAATAATGTGGTTCAAACAATAGTTTTTGTAAACATATATGCATATTTTTAATCTATATAAACACTGGCAAATAACTAAAAAATGTAAGGTTTTTCAAAGTGATACAACTGTTCTAATATTTAAAATTTACAAATATATTTTAATAAAACAAGTTGAGTAAGAATTATGCTTGTATTAAGAAATTTATTATGGAAACCTATTGATAAATTATTTGTAGTAAATTTTAGATTCCTCTTATTATCCCCAGAAACGATCATTTTCTTCTGCAAAGGAAAAAATAACTAAATTAATAAACAACAGATTAGTCATCACATGTCACCGCCAAGCGTAATTTCTTCACCATGACAAGAGTGAGCTCATGCTGTACCTCAGACTTGCCTGTGCTTTTTAATTTCTCACTCTGAGACATTAAGCTTACCTACCACTGGGACAATTCTATCAATAGACATCGACATGGAGTATCTTTTTAGACTAGTTCTCAGAGTCCATGTCACTGATATATAACAGCAATGACAGAGTTCTGCACATAAATGAAACAAGAGGGCAATTGTGTTGTGGTAGAAATGTTCATCTGTCTTTGGATCCAAGCTTCGAGCTTCTCAATTAATTCCTGAAGAGATGCAAACACATGCTGATTAATCAGATTGGACTTCTAAATGAAAAATAAAATCCTTAATGTGTTGAGCTGTGCTTCCTCTAACTGTTCACATTAATAAAGCTTATTTTGTAGCCTAGAATGAGAAAGGGCCACTTAAAGAACATACTGCATAGGTAAAGAAAACCAAACAAAAATATTAATTTATTCTTGAAGTGTAGGAGATAGACTTGCCTGCAAAAATACTTCCAAAAAACATAAGATTAAATGTTTCTGGAAGGCAGGATGATAAAAAGAAAGATATGACTAAAATTTCTTATTTCTATTAAAAATACAAGCTGTAAGAAATAAGTTTCCTATTTTAGGCACAGACAGTATACACCCTTTTTTTAGGTAGAGTTTTTAGGTATTCTTTTGATTCATATTTAAATTTGTCTCGACAAAAAGCAAAATAAGATTTATTGTCTGCAGTACTAATTATTGCATATCTTTCTTAAAATTATTAAACATTTTATCCTAATTAATTTGTGGAGTATTCAGTTATTCCTAAATTATTATGATTATATTAAGTCCATCACAACATGATAAGAAAAATAATATAATACTAATATCTTGATGTTTTACATTAAATTGTAATTTTGGTTATCTATTAAATTTTGAATAATGCATATGTGCTATAGTTGTCTCATAATTAATTATAACACTTTCTATTAATATCAATATTTGACATCTTTTTCCTACAAAAAATGAAATACATGTTAAATGTACACTCTTTAAATGCTTTGACAATTCACTCCACTTTCAATAAATTATGAAACAATGACATAGTAACTGCTGTGATTCAGTCATTATGTCCCTAGAGTTATCAATGAAGGTTTTTTTTTAATAAAATAGGGCAGGACCAATTGGCAATGACACGTGGTTGTTTATATATGAATCTTTCTGCACTGTGGTCTTATACAAAGGTGCATTAGGATGAGAAAAGTCTGTCTCTGAAATAGTCCACACACATTGTGTCACCAAAGGCTGGTACAAGTGAAGAAACAATGGCATCTTATTAAAATTTTTGCTTTTTTCTAAATTTCACATAAATGTGACTAATTGTGACTACCAAGTTTAAGGAACATTTCCAAACTCTGATATTAAAACGTGACACAAAGAGAATTAACTTGTGTAGGCAGTAATAAGAACAAGACTTATTTACAGAATACATTTTTGAAGTAGATTTTTGAACATCCTATTGAGATAACTATAGAGAGAATTATTTTTATAGTCTAAATTACTACATACACATGTAATATAATCATTATATTCAAAAGTAGAATTTATAATTGTTTTAAATACTAACCTCTATATTAAAAACTTAACCCAAAATAAAAGTAGCAATCCACCCAGTTAATTGGATCCTTTTGTGCTTTTGAACATGATTTGTAAAATATACCACTGAGTCTACACATTCCATTTAAACTTGTTTTTGTTTCCCAAATAGTCATCTGCTAGGGAAGTCCAGCATTAGCCTTAATCACAATTTTCTGAGTGGAACAGACATGTCAGAGGCAGCCAATACTAGATAATTTGAAAAGGCAAAGAACATCAGTTAACAAAGACTACTACATCTTCATTAATGTCAGTATAATGAAGAATGGTTTTTAAACACACAGATGATCAAGAACAAAATGGATGACTGACAATTAAATACTATATTATTATATGCTAAAATACAAAATAAAAAGATGAAATAAAATGTAAAGAAACAGTGGAATGATAATATTAGGAAAGCATTTAATTTAGGAAGATGATACCCTCTATGTAACATCAGTTTGCCCACATGTAAATGTTATTTTAAATTATAGCTTATGTTAGAGTACCACAGTACAGTTAATAACTGAATGTGAGTAAATCATGTGAAAGTCAAGAACAAGGTCAATCACAGTCCTCAATTTAAATCAGTTATACTTGAGTTAATGACACTTGCTATTCATTTTTGGCTGTAGTCTTATAGTGTTAACTTAAATTTTATACTATCTACAATGGTTTTATAATATTTAAATACTTTAACCAAATAAACATCCCCAAATTTCTATTTAGTCATCCCTTTCACTATATGAAAGACTTGCTACTTCAAAAATAAATCTTTTTAGACATGATTATTAAAAATAATATTTAGCAATATGTTTCAAATCAAGAAAAAATGCTGGTTATGAATTAGAACAAAATTATTCTTTTTTTAGTTTCAAATTGAAGAGAGAGCCCAGGATATGAAACAACTGAAGCCATCAAAATTAGGAGAAACAATATTCAGTATTCTACACTATTTCAGTATTCTAAGCTCATCAAAACTTTAAAATTGTAGAAGTCTGGTTTTTGTTTCAAACCATGATAGGTATTATAAAATCAGACACTTTGCCCTCTTAATAAGTCACTACTAAATGACCACTGATACCAACCACAAACTATATATATGTGTGTGTGTGTGTGTGTGTGTGTGTGTGTGTGGGTATGTATATATATATATATTTGGTACTCAGTCTTCCTCTCCAAGTCTCAGCTTTTTCTGTACTTTTGTGTCTGCTTGTCTTTTTCCTAATCTCCTCATCGCCTGGTTTGGTTAGCCCTGAATAAACTGTCGCGCAGGATAAGACATATTGCCATCCCCCCCTTTCCTTCCATTTTCATGATTCCTTAATTTTATTCTCAGACAGGGTGTCACCGTGATGCTGAGGCTGGTCTTGAACACAGGATCCTTGTACCACAGCATTCCAAGTTGTTTGGGATTGCAAGCTTGAGTCACCATGCCCAGCCATAGTATACCACTTCAAGTTCTGTAACAGGAGATATCACTTTCTTAATTGCCTTAAAGAAAACTTGTGTAACCAAGTAGCACTTCCTAGTAGAAATCTCAATGTTGTCAAAGAGATAACAGAACTTTCAAAGACAGAGAAAGGCGGAGGAGGAGTGAGAGGGGAAAGCAAAGAGCAAACCTAGAATCATCACGTTCAAATGAACTTCAAATGTTAAAAAGCAAATTAGTCTTTGAAATTCACTTATTGCTTGCAGAGACACAAGATGAAATTAAAAGTACGTAAAGTGCTGATATCTCATTAGTTTTAGGAAGCAAATATATCCTCTCACCTCAATGAGCAATGGAGACACTAATCAGATCTCAGACTTAACTCCTGGCCAAAAGCAACAAAGCTCTATTGGGTATTTTTTTCCAAACCATCACTCTCCCACCCTTACTTTGTTTAATGTTATTACCTATGTTCTCAAATGTGTTCAGACAAAGGAAGAGACAAATGTGTCATGGGTGGTCAGAAATGGATTAAGCCTACTAATGGCAACCTTGCCTTATGAACTTCTTTAAGGATGGGAATCATTTCTTACTTGACCTAGCACTGGGATAGACTAAGCATTCAAGAAATGGTTTAAGCCGGGCACGGTGGCACAAATCTGTAATCCCAGCACTTTGGGAGGCTGAGACAGGAGAATTGCAAGTTCAGAGCCAGCCTCAGCAACGGCAAGGCGCTAAGCAACTCAGTAAGACCCTGTCTCTACATAAAACACAAAATGGGGCTGAGGATGTAGCTCAGTGGTCGAGTTCCCCTGAGTTCAATCCCCAGTACCAAAAAAAAAAAAAAAAAGAAATGGTTTAAAATAAAACTGAATCCTCTTTCATTTTCATACAAAAAGAAAGGGCCATCCAAGAGAGGTTAAGGGCACTTAGAAATAGCATGTAGTATGCTGGCACCCTGGCCCATGCCCTTAGTTTATAATAGGGGAAAGGTCATAATAAGACTTCCTGATGCAGCCATGACTGACTCCATCTCAACCTTCATGCTAAAAGCATCAGTTCTGATTTCAGAACTGGTATCCATACTGAACCAAACATAATCTAGAGTCCCTATCCTACTTCACACTTTAGAATTTGACTGACTGATGATCAAAGGGTGCAACTTTATTACTGCAAAGAGACAAGTGAAACAGCCCTCCCTTCTTATCTAGATGAGGAGTTACATTGCCCACAGGGGAAAGGCTAGCACCTGTTTCTGGGATCTACAAGGAGAACTCTTGCCTGACAAGTCCCAGCTTAGTCCAGCAGCAGACCTAGAGGAAAATTCCAGCCCAAGACACTGTGTCTTTCTGCTCCAAGACTAAGCCACACACACACAAAAAAAATGGTCAAAAGGGGTATTCCTCCTCTACATTGTCTCCCTGCCCAGATCCAGGATTTCTGCACATCTATGACTGTCCTCCTGTAGACACAGAATTATCCAGCTGGCCCTGGGCTAACTCCGTGGGCATTGACCTTCATTATGCCTCTCCTACCTCTCAGAACCTTCTGTACTTTGTACCTTTTCAGGAAGCAAATGTGCCATCCCGTTCCTACAGCAAGGTTGCATCAGAAATTGTCCATTTCCTGGCTGCATATAGTGTGCCCCTGCCTCAGGCTGGGAAGTATCTTTGCCTTAGGGGGGGGTGCAGGATTTAATGCTCTTGGAATTCTATTTTTTTTTTTTTTTAGAAAATCATACAAATAATTTCTCTTTTTCTCTTTAAAAAGTTTCCAAGCTAAGAAAAAATGGCAAACTATTAGAATGAAACATGTGACACACACTTTTTAAAAGGTATTCACATAGGTACCCCTGTGTAGAAGATCAGGAGGAAGCTGCTAGAACAGCTCTGGGGCCCCAGCCTTGAGCAGATGTCAGGGATGGAAAGTGCCTGAATCTGCCTGCGATGGCTAACCTAATCATTTTTTTCTTCATTTGTACAATCTTCACTTTACAAAATTCAGCTTCAATAGAAGCCATTTGCACATTGGCTAAAATTTGCTGTATACACATAGCATCCACAAGACTTTTGGATATCTCTACTCCCAAAATTCCATGTGATCCCTCTCCATCACCTTTGGCTGTAACCATGAGGTGGTTTGTGAGGTGTAGGTTGCACGGAAGGTGTGAAGCACCCAGCCTCTGCTGAATGCTGGGCCATCCCTGCCTACTGGCCTACCCTCCCCCTTACCTGCACATGTATTATGGGGATGATACATTAAAACACACACCTCCTGGACCTGCTTTGCTGGATTGGGGAGTCTCGCCTGGGAGCGCATATCAATAAATCCTTGCTCAGTGGTTTTAAATTGCCTCCTTTTGGTCATGGATATCTGAACTTACACTCTCTTTCTCTTTTTTTGGTACTGGAGATTGAACTCAGGGGCGCTTGAACACTGTGCCACATCCCCAGCCCTATTTTGTGTTTTATAGAGACAGGGTGTCACTAAGTTGCTTAGCACCTCACTCTCCTTTTATTGTTGCAGATCCCAGTGAATTATCAATGTACACTGCTCTCATAGGGAGGCAGTTCTCACTGATTCCACAACTTGCCCTGATTTTCTTATGAGGAAGAAACTCCCAATGAACTAGCAGCCTGCCTTGCTCTCTTTATAACATTTAAGTGCCACCAAACCAGCAGCCCTCCTTGCTGTCCTTATAGAGATGCCAGTCCCACTGAACCAAGAGCTTGCACTGCTTTTCTTATACAGACAAAATTGTAACTGAATTCACAATCTGTACTACTGTTCTTATGAAGACAGACCTCTGGGCTGGAGCTGTAGCTCAGTGGTAGAGCACTTGTCTAGCACATGTGAGGCACTGGGTTCAATCCTCAGCACCACATAAAAAATAAAGCTATTATATCCATCTACAATTAAAAATATTTTTTAAGACACAAGTCTCATTGAAACAACACCTCACCCTACTCCCATATGACCATGTCTTCAGTAATTTCATCATAATTCCATTTTTGAGAAAAAGACCTTATTCTGAGTTATGAAGTTAGAGCATAAACATATGCTTTGGGGTACATAATTTAACTTATAACATTCTCTATTTCTATTTTTCTAAGAGTTTTTATCCATAGGTATTTTATCATATGATTTTTCTACATCAATCCATACAATCATATGACATCCTAGGGTTTAAATAAAATGGATTACATAGGGATTTGAGTGTCCATGTTCATGATGGATTTCAGCCTGTCAATTTGAGTTTTCTTCCATTGATTTTGGCACTTTCTTAAACAATTTAATGACTTGCTAATACCAGCTTCATAAAATACATTATAAATGTTTCATGCTTTTTTGTTTCCTGGAAATTACCACATAGAATTGGTTACTGATTCTTCTTTAAATGTGCGTTAGAATTCTCCAGAGATATCACTTATACCTGATGATCTCTGTATGTTTTCAAATGAGGAACTTAATATCTTTAATGGGCATTGGATGATCTAATGCTCACATTCTTATGGTAGAGTTCATACTTTTCCCAAAATTGTTCTAGTTCTTCATAATAATAATTCATATTTTCAAAGTGGTTCAGTTGTACTAATCCATTTTGTGTTACTCTCATGAAATACCTGAGGCTGGATACTGTATAAAGAAAAGGGCTAGGATTGTATGTCAGTGGTAGAGTGCTTTCCTAGCATGGGTGAGGCACTGGGTTTGATTCTCAGCAACACGTAAAAATAAATAAATAAAAATAAAAGTAGTAGAAAAAAAATAGAAGTTAATTTAGCTCAGAGTTGTGGAGGCTAAAATTCCTAGATGGAGCAGCTCCATGTATTTACTTTCTTAGGAAGGCCCAGTGGCAGATGGTATCACAATGGTGGCAGCACATCCAACCCACAGAAGAGAGATCATGTAAGGAACCTTAAAGGAAGAAAGTGTGCAGGGGCTAGCTCATTATTTTATAACTCGCTCTACAGGAATTAATGGGAAAGAACTACCTGATCCCATTCCAAAGATGACTATCAATGCTGCTATCATATTTCATTTGGTTAGCCTCTTAAATATTCCATACCACCTGCACCACATTGAACCAAGCTTCAAACACATGAACCCTTGAAGAACAAACTTACCCCATACCCAAAGCATGGTAAAACTATTTCCTTATGACACTTTTGATGTCTTCAGAGTCTGTAGCAATTAACATCCCATTTAATCTTGAAATGTAAAAGTCATCTACACTTTCCTTGTCAATATTACTACAAATTTGTGAATTTCAGACAACCAGCTCTTTGTCTCATTTCTTCCATTGCTTCTAGTTTCAATTTAATTCAACTCTAGCCTCATCTTTGTTAAATCCATTCTTCTGCTTGAGCTTATTTTATTTTTCTTTCCAACCACCACCCACTACCAGGATTCTTCAGGCAATAATAACAATTATTGATTTCAGCCTATTCCTCATTCCTGCTGTTTTTAATGTTATCAATTTCCCTCTAAGTATGTTTTAGATGCATCCTACAAATTTTCTAAAGTAGTATCTTCACTAAACTCAGTGTCTACTTGTTTCTGTTCAAAGTTTCTTGGCCCACAGATTGTTTAGAAGTATCCTTATTTTACAAGTTTTTGGAGATTTTTTAAAAAATCTTACTTTGTTCTGGTTTGCATCCACTGTGGTTAAAAAAAAAAGCCAGTATGATTTTAATTCTTTAAAATTTTAAATTTGCTTGATGAAAAATGGGATATGGTTATAATGATTTATATGTTTTGGGTAAATACAAGAATATATATTCTGTTATTAGGACTAAAGTATTATAAATAACTCTCATATCCTTTTTCTAAAGATGTACAGTTTATACTAATTAATGTTATTTGGGCATATTAAAAGAATTTGTATTCTCCCATTTGGTTAAAAGAAGTGTAGACATCTCTTATAGTCTTTTCCTAGAATGTTTTCAGCTTTCCTATATCTTTGCTAAATGTCTAGCTAGTTTTACTACCAATTGTTGACAACCTTGTTCATTCTCAAAATCTAGTCTTTAATCCCTCTCTTTTTCTCACCTCACCTACCCAAAATAAATAATAAATAAATATAACTATTAAAATTATACATAACCAATAGGATCATAAAAATTGAAAAATAGCCAAAAAAGTGATATTTAGCCTATGTTCTACACCATGTTGGTGCATCTCTTTTGATTGCCCAAATCTTGAAACTACTTACAAAGATTCCCTTGGAGCTGTGTGTTGATTTCTGGATTCTTATTGGAACTTCTGGTATTCATTTCTTCCTCAGTCTAACTTTGGGATCACTTTTGTGCTATTTAGTATGTCAAGATTTTCCACTCATATTTGTATTTCAGGAGCAACTGACATGAAGGTTTTTGTTTCTTTTTATGATCTTCATTTTCTGTGCACTCTACTTCTGTCCCATTAGTTTGTATTATGTCCCTCAGAGCTCTCAGATTCTGTGGACACACTCTAGAATTCGTAAGAGGATTAGCCATGCCTACTCAGGTCTACCAACTTTTTTCAAACAGAATATTTTCACATTTGTTATTTATATATGAGTCAGGAGGGAAAGCTGGGTAAGAAAACCTGAGTTCTCATACTAAGTAGAATTTAAGGACCATTATTCTGCATTATTATTATTAGAGTTTTATATTTGTGCCTAGTGTTTCAGTACATCCTGGCAAACTCATGCATGTGTGAAATTCTTTATCAGTTCATGATCACCCATTTTTCCTCCACCTTTTCCCTCCTTTCCTCACTCCCTTCTCCCCTTCTTCTTCTACTTGACTTCCTTCATTCTTCTATTAATGTATATTTGATTGGTTCTTTCTACCTATGCAAAAAAGTGAAGTTCCCTGTATATACTTATATATGCACATAATTTTTAAGAATATATTCTGCATTGCTATTTGTTTCATTTTTCAACTTTGAGTTGGCCTTCAAGGTCGGTTTGTGGGGGTTGCAGTACATCCCGAGCCAGCGGGTCGAAGGGGCACCCCCACATTCACCTAGCAGTGGAAGTTGGGAAGAGTTGGAGCCAACTGGTTGCCTGTTCCCAGCCCTCTGCTGCCACAGGACAATCAGACACACCAGGGAGTCGAGTCAAGGCAAGTACTCGTATATTTGTGGAACAAGCATTCAACTTATAGGGCCGTTCGGCCAATCAGAGACAATGCACATAGGCAACAGCTCTCCATGTGGCAAGGCACGTAAGCCCCCTGAATTCTGTCCAGGAGCTGATCGCGTTCGCGGAACCAACAGTAAACCAATCACATAGTTCCTCCTTCCTCTGTGCTCTTCCCATTTACAAACAATGGCTAGTCATAAGGGTGTAGCATAGAGCTAGCTCCCCATATTTTTAAGCCAAAATTACTAATAGATACATAATAAAATAGAATCTTCCAAATACTGAAGTATTGGCAAATGTCTTTAGAGCCATTTGCACAGAACAAGGGAGAGTACCAAGACACACAAACAAAACAAAAAGCTTAGGTCAGGTGACTATACTGATAAATTCTTCTACAACTTTAAAAATCATCAATTTTTACACACATCGTTTTACTCCAGTTTCATGAAGTCTAACATAATCATGCACTTGGCAAAGATATTCTAGACAGAAAACTACTACTTAATCTCATTCATAAACTGAATGCAAAGTTTCTTTAAAAAGCAAGTAAAGTAAATTCGAAAGTCAATCATGAGGAAATTTCAGCACAACTAAGTTGCCATTCTGGAAATGAAAATGATGTGATTTATCATTTAAGTTTTAGTGAATTATACCTAGTATTAAAAAAAAAGGATGAAATCACACGATTATCTGAATAAAAAAAGTGTATTATCTGGAATACACTTTGATAAAATTCAATACAAAAATCTCAGTAAATTATAGAAATAAGTAGCTTTTTTCTTTCTTAGAATTAAAAATATCTTCATGGAAAAATGACTGATATAAACATAATGATGAAATATGAAGCTACTCCTCTATACTGAAGGGAAATGTTCTGTTATCGATTCTTATTCATAATTGTAACAGAATTCTATTTAATGCCAGCAATGAAAAAAATGTATTAATAAAGAAGAAATTCTACTAATATTTACAGGCAGAGTGATGATATATGTGATTAATTATTCATAGAAAACTTATAATATCTAAAATCTATAGATTGCTATAAGCAACTTAAGTAGGTGATTTTCAATTATATTTTATGTCTCATCCACATAAAATTAAATATTTTAAAATAGCTCTTTGTATCCTATCAGGAAAGAAAATAAGTATGTCAAAGAGATCTGCATTCCCATGTTCACTGCAGCCCTATTCATAGCAGCCAAAATACGAAAACAACTAAAGTGTTCATCAAAAAATGAATTGATAGAGACAATGTGGCACGTACACAATGGAATACTAGTTAATGTTCCAAAAGGAGGAAGCCCACTCATTTGCAACAACATGGATGAATTTGTAGGAAGTTATGCTAAGTATTAAGCCATGGCTAGAAAGGTAAACACAATGATCTCACTTACATATGGAATCTAATAAAGTCAAACTCAAAGAAGGAGAAAAGAATGAGGCTGTGAGAGTGGAGGAACTAAGGTGATGGGTAATTCATCAAAAAGTTCAATATTTCAGAGAATCAATAGCACTAAGTTTTGAAATCTATTCCATATCAGGTAACTATAGACAATAATATCTAATATATTTGCAAATGACTTAGCAATTGCAAATCTCTCACCATAAAAATTATAAGAAAGTAACATGATAAAGATGATAATTAGCTTCATTTAATTAAGCTATATTGTATAAATATATCAAAACATCACACATTATATAATATAAATGTATGCGATTCTAATTTGCCACTCAAAAGCAACTGTAAAAAATTATTTTTTTAGTATTTATTAATTTATTAATAATTTTATTTATTTAAAGATAAACTTTAAAAAATATATATTATAATGGTGCAGAATAGAAGATACAGAGACTACATTTACAGTCATCTGATCCTTGAATAAGATGCCAAAAATTGCACACTGGAGAAAAGACAGCCTTTTAAACAAATGGTGCTGGGAAAACTGGTTATCCTTTGTGTAGAAAAATGAAACTAGAATCTTCTTTCTTACCCTGCACAAAAATCAGCTCAAAAATCTATCAAAGACTTAGGAATTAGACTAGAAACCACGCAACTCCTAGAAGAAAATGTAGGATCAACACTCCAGCATCTAGGCACAAGCTGGAGGACCCTCGAAGCTCAGGAAATACTGCCAAGGGTTAATAAGTGGGATGGCATCAAATTTAAAAGCTTCTGCATAACAGAGGAAATAGTTAAGAATGTGAAGAAAGAATCTACAGAATGGTAGAAAATCTTTGCTAGCTACTCTTCTGATAAAGGATTAATATCTGGAATATATAAACGAACTGAAAAGTAGCTTACATACCAGCAGTCTGGCATGAGACCTTCTCCTTCTCGCCATCATTTTCTCCTTGTCCTCTTCTTTTAAAAGGTGGGGGGAAAGTTAAGAACAGGTTCTTGTTTTGTTTTGTTTTGCTTTAATATTACAGACACAGGCCTTCTACAAATGGGCAGTAAATCTTCTAAAGGGTGGTGGACATTTGCATTTGGCAAATGTGGCGTGTCCCTCTACCGCTTCTCTTTTTACTTTATTTTTTTATTTTTTTTATTTTTTAGTTGTAGGTGGACACAATAGCTTTATTTTATTTTTATGTGGTGCTGAGGATCGAACCCAGTGCCTCCCGCGTGCTAGGCACGCACGCTACCACTGTGCCATAACCCCCGCCCCTACCGCTTCTCTTTTTAGTAGAAACAGGACCAACCGCTGTAGACCAGGGCTTCCTCACCTTCCTGGACCGGATCTGCAGCTCCATAGGCTCAAGCTGGCTGAGCTCTTGAGGGGAAGGGGGAGCCGCTGCCACTCTCCTCACCATGCCAGGTCCTCCCTGGTGTCTTTGTCTGGCAGACAGGATTGGGCCTGGAGACCACGCAGCCCGCTGGGTCCTAGTTCCCACAGGCTGCTGCCATTGATCCCTCAAGCGCGAAGAGAGCCTCGCCTGGGCCAGTCCATGCTCAGAGCCTCTGGGCATCTGCTAGGCAGAGATCAAGGCCTGTCTCCGCCCCCAGCTCACCGGCCCTCTTAGGGCAGAGCACCCCAGCTGTCCCAGGGAGCAGGAAGTGCTGTGGTTCTCGCCATGCTGGCTGTAGGAACTGGCATCCAGTTCCTTTATTGCTAAGTTATTCATACCTTCCTAATTCTTCAATATAGACTTTAGACAATCCCCTTTTTTCTACATAATACCCTGAGGATTTTATGCAGAAATCTTCAAATTCTAAAGTCGTAGTACAAATGCAAGAAATTTAAGGGAAAAGTGTGAAAAATAAGAACAAAGAAAAAGGACTTATACCTCCCAATATACTGTCAATTTATACTGATCAAAACAACTCTATTGCCATAAAGATACATAAATCAATGGAATGCAAAACAATTGAGAGTCCAGAGTGGATCCACATTTATATGGCCAATTGATTATTGAAAAAAAAAGTCAAGTTCTTTATTGGTGAAAAGAAATTCTTGTCAACAAATAATACTGGAATATATGAAAAGAAAGCTTTATCCATATTTTATAGGCAATATAGAAATATTATGTCAACTTCAATGGAAGAGCAAATATAATGGCATAAATTATAAAACTTTTAGAACTTGACATAGAGGGAAACCATAGTGACTGTACGTTGACAGTGATTTCTGAAACACAACATAAAAAGCATTAATCATAGAAGAAATAATAAATTGAAATTTATCAAAATAGAAAAGTAAAGTGCTCTTCAAACTAGAAAAGCCATAGTATATGAAGTTTTAAAACACATAGCTCATAATGGATTTTAACCTACAGCATATAAAGAATGCTTCCAACAAAATAAAGCAAGCAACATTAAATGGGGCAAAATGTTTGAATAGACTTCATTAAATAACATGTAGAAATGCAAAAAAAGTACATGAAATGTTTAAATTATTTGTCATTTGAAGAATGAAGAATAAAATCAGAATGTTCTACAACTATTAATAGCAGTTTTTACTACATTTTATAATAGTTTGATATTGAAATATTGTGTTCTAAGGAAACAACTGCCCTTCACAAGTTTGTTTAATTCCTAGAAAGTGCAAAAATTTGCCTTAGATATGAAAACCAATCGGTAGCAGAAAGCCAGTGAAGGAAAGGCAGTGTGAGGGAAGCCTAGAAACTGGCATGGAATTCTCCCTGGAGTATTTTTCTAGTCCCTTGTTGCCAGTGCATAGGAGTGAGATTCTTTAATACATGCCAGTGAATAACTGCTCGATATAAGGACTCAAACAAGACCAGTGACCCTAGAACATCTTGAATCAGTGACTATGTGATTCTATCACTTTCAAAAATTCTTTGACATTATCTTTTCAAATATATTTCCTATTCTCTCTCTTTTGTAATTCTAGTTACCCATATTTTAATGCTTTTTTTCCACTTGTGAGAGTAGTATATTATCTTCCAAATTTGAATATAGATTGACCTCTATTTCAACCCTGTCATCTTATTTTCTCAGAGACTAATATTATAATAAGCCTTACACAAACATTCACTTGACAATGCCAATATCTGGATTACCTTTGGTTCTGTTTCAATGGCTACTGGTCAAGGATTTAACCACTCTGAGGCTCAACTTCCTCTTTTGTAAAAAGTGAATATCATACATCTGGAGTTTTACAGTTGCAGTCTATTCATACATATCTTATCATATTTTTATTAACACTATTCTCATCTTATTCCAGTCTGATTTCTCTGTTTATCAGTTCAACAAAAAAGTGGTTACTATTAAATTTAGTTGTTTTCATATTCAAAAATCCAATAAAAATTTCATTTTCATTTCTCATTTTACCTTAAATTTCACTAGACAACTTCTCATTTCTTGAAAGTATTTACAATCATAGCTTCCTTGAAATCTCAATCACTGGACTTTTCTTTATCTGAAATTTCTGTTTTTCTCAGAGAACCACCTTTATGTATTTGAATGAAATATCAAAGTACTTCATGATTTGATCATTATCTTGTTTCTTATAACTTAAAGTTATTTCTACAGACTACTGTTTGTAATCTCAGTTTTAAAAAGAATTTTGCTTGGTATATTATAATTACACATGTTTATGCAGTAAAATGCCATGTTTTGATTTCTGTATATGATAAGTAATGACTGAATGAAGGTAATTATTACATCCACCACCTTAAACTTCATCATATATGAGAACATTGAAAATGGGGAGAATGTTGAAAATCCTTTCTTTTTTTCATATTTAATTTATTTATTTGTTCTATTTAGGCTTACATGATAACAGAGTGCCATTGATTCATTGTACACAGATAGAGGAAAATCCTTTCTTTGAGCTAGTTTGAGATATGCAGAACATTATTAATTATATTCACCCTTGTGCTCCATAAACACCAGAATTTCTTCCCCCACCTAATGGAAACATTGTACCCCTGGATCAATCTCCATTGCCTTCTGTGTACCATAGACCCAAAATCGTGTTTCTTCATGCAGATGCACCCTTCTATGTTTCATAGCCTTAAATATCAGACTTTTCATATCTTTGCATTGCAAAGACAATTCAAATCCAATACTAATTCACTATTCATTTATGATTTTCCTACTAAATTCATGTAAGTGTAAATCTGGAAGATTCATAGTTCTTTTCTTACAGAATGGCACCTGCTTCATTCTCATTACAAAGGCAGTAAACTGTGATTACATAATGTAATGTGCATGAGGAAATGAACTGTTTTATTCATTTACTCTCATTAACAATTCCTGAACATGTGAATAGAAAAATTTAGTGATTCTTTTTAGTTGACTATATTAATAATACAATAAGGTTTTAGCAATCCCTATGCAATTAAACAGTGTCATTAATTTTTCATCTTATATATTTCTAATATCTTATAGCATATATACACATTTGTTGCCCTCCTTGTTATACAAATAAATAGTATCTCTCATAACAAAAGTGCCCTAGCTTAAGATACCCACTCTGGCCTACTCCCAAACATTCTGTTTCACTACATAGAGAATGATCATTATAACATTCTAACCATTTCATCAAAATTCATAGATCTAATGACTCTTATTTCAATTAAAATGAGAACCAAAATTAAATATGACTGGATGGGACAGGGGAGAGCTGGTGGAGGAGAGAGGGAATGGAAGTAGCAAAAATTGTTGAATGAGATGGACATCACTACCCTAGGTACATGTATGAAGACACGAATGGTGTGACTCTATCTTGTTTGCAACCAGAAATGGAAAATTGAGCTCTATGTATGTACTATGACTTGAAATGCATTTTTAAAAATAAATAAATATTTAAAAAATGAAAAAAAATATCACTCAGAAGTTCAGGATTGGTCTTGGATCCCTCCAGAGACATCTTAAACTCTCGCTTGATCTCTAATATCCAGCTGTACTGGCTGAATTCAGTTCATTGAAACAAACAAAATATCATATTATGTCTCAAGAAAAATTATTTCATTGGTTCCCTCCACTTAATGTAATAAATAGCTAAATTCCTAAAAAATCTTATCATTAGTGCTCATGGAAGTTTCTTCTTAGCTAATAGTATATATTAGCTAAGGTTTTCTCACAGTATCATATTTTTATCTTTAGGTTATAAAATACACAGGCATGTGTCACATTTAGGTATTGTGTTAGTCAGCTTTTTAATTACTATGATCAAAACACCTGACAAGAAAATATTAGAAGAGAGCTAATAGTTGGAGGTTCATAGATGACTGACTCCATTTCTCTGGACCCAAGGTGAGGCAGCACACCATGGGGGAAAGGCTCAGCTGAGATAAGTTACCTCACTCATAGTATGGTCAGGAAGCAGAGGGTAAGGTGGGAAGGCAACCGGGAAGAATAGCCCTTTCAAGGCACTTCCCCAGTGACCCACCTCCTCTCCCCAAGCCCCACTTGCCACATTACCAGTCAGTCCATTCAAACTAGGATGAACTGGTTAGGTTACAGCTCTCACAATCCAATCATTTCACCCCTGAGTATTCCTACATTAATAGGAACTTGGAAATAGGGCCTATATCAAATTTATGTATTTTCCAAACTTGAATTGTATATTTTTTTCCATTTCTTTGATAATTCTTTTTGTTGACAATTCTATGTGTAAATAACAAATATTATAATATTACTGGAGATAAAATGTCAACCTTTTTATTATAATCATTTTAAATATATACGCACATATCTTTTTACATATTTGATGGCATATTTTTACTCTTACTATAGTTTCCTTTATACTTAGAGTAAAAAAATCTTTTTGCATATATTTATATATAAAATATATATACATGCCTTTTCTGGTATATTTAAAACAAAAAATTCAATAAGTTCTGCTGTTTTACTCTTTATGATTCATTAAAATGTTATATCAGTAACATTTTAATAGAAATATTTCTGAATTACTAACTCTTAAATGGAACACAGTGTGGAAAGGATATAAAATTTAGAAAAGGGTAAGTACCACTTTGAAGCATGGTTTCAGACAGCCCTAGAATTGTATCAGTAAGTCAGCATCCTCTCCCTGTGAAAGAAATGTCAGGCCGGGCGCGGTGGCTCATGCTTGTAATCCCAGCACTTAGGGAGGCTGAGACAGGAGAATCATGAGTTCAAAGCCAGCCTCAGCAAAGGCGAGGCGCTAAGCAACTCAGTGAGACCCTGTCTCTATATAAAACATAAAATAGGGCTGGGGATGTGGCTCAGTGGTTGAATGCCCCTGAGTTCAATCCCTGGTACCAAAAAAAAAAAAAAAGAAAAGAAAAAAGAAAGAAATGTCAGTGTCTTCTGCATTGTAAAAAAAGAAGAGATGTTATGAAATTTTTGCTTTTAGCTTTAGATTTATAGAAGCAGAACAATCCACTTTTTACTCTGCAGATAAGTGGTTGGAAAAATATATCAACCATTTTGTCACTTAGTGAAAAAATATATAAATATACATAGATGCCAACTTTGTTTACAATTATACTTGCTCAAAGGCTAATTTTTTAGATGAAATTTTAAGAACCATACTCAAAGATATTAGACTAGAAAGGAAAATAAAGCTCCCAAAAGTCGTTCATAAAACTTGGTTTTTAAAAATCATTCTACCCAAAACAAGGAGGTCTAGCAATCCTCAGAAGTAGTAGTTTTAAAGGAAACATATCCATTAATTTTATCTCTAATATACCATGCAATGGGGATATGTAAAGAGTCTAGAGATTATTAAAATATGTACGATAAAGTAAAAGTGGATTTCATTCACTCTTTAATTTTGCTTTCTTCCTTTTTAATGATATTTAATTTCCTTTCCCCAAACAGAGTATATAATTTGGAATGAGTATATGTCTTAGAATGGCTTAAAAGCTTTTGTTTCAGAGACCATAAAATTGAATATGAAAATAAAGATTGCTAAGTAAAGATTAGGAGCTTTTTAAACAATTTTTACATGATTTGGGTTCAGATTTCATAACAAAATATTTAAAATTATCTAGAAATAAACATAATGGGAAAAGATAGAGTTCCATTCTTAACTAAACACCTGACAACAAATTATGTACCTGAAGAACTGGGTTTGTAGGCCCTGTTGGTGAAAAATCAGTAAAAAGTCAAATCAAGGTAGAATAATAAAATGACTTATAGATCTTGTTATGACAAGCACTAGGAGAAGAGCAAAAATAAATAAAATATTTAAAAAGTTTATAGGGTTCTTAGTATTTTTTAGTTCAACACAAAAATAAATTATAAAATCAGTGTAATTGTACAGTGGAATGGACATTTCAAGTTCATTCTATTTTCATTTAGAGAAACAACAAAACAAAGAATTGATTTGAAATTTATTTAAAAATATTTTGTAAAAAGGCTTTAAATTTCTTTAATGTGGTCACATAAAGAAAATAATTCTAAGTAAGTTATCTCTAATGTTTCCTGTTTTATTTTCCCAGATTTATTACAATATCTTTCTTGTAAAATATGATCTTATAAAATATGATCAATTAAGATACAACAATCAGCCAAGTTTGGGAGTGTATATGTGTGTATAGCTGATTGAATAGGATAGCAAAAAATCATAAGAGAGTAAGGTCCACAAAGATTCAATGAAATCTGCTTATACTAGACTAATGATTCAGATAGCATTAGTAAGCAAGCCCATAATATTCAGGGTATTTTAATGACAGAAGATGAATATTTCATGATGCTCCTTATTGCATTTACTCTGAGAGCCTTCATAGATACTATCATGCCAATAGAAGGTAATATTTAAACTTGCTGTGATTTGAGATGCAGTTGGCATCTAACATAGTGTAGGAGGAAGCCTTCTGGGGAAACTCAGTGTCTCTTTGAACCCTGAAATCATTCTGATAAAAAAATTACCCTTTTTTCATATCGAAGTCCTATTTATTTTTCCTGGTCCTGATCAAATACAAAGAGTACCACTCCAATACAATTGGGTAGTCACCTAAGGTTATCATTTGCTCTGTGTTGTTCAATTCAAAGTGAATGTCTAATCCTGTCACCAAATAATCTGTAAAATTTATATTTCTTTCTTAGCATTGTGTGCAGAGATGATTGGAGGCAGATTTAACTCTTAGTGATCTCCTTTAAAAAGTTTTTAGGAAAAGAATAACAAATCCTCCCTTAAGAACATATTCAGGAAGGCTTGTAGCAAGCATGTTCTATCATTCAATTCATCACGTTTCTTCATTCAATTACACTTTAATTCTACAAGTGAGTATTAACTGCTTCCTCAGTGCCAGGAACCTGTATCACATAGAGTTTTAGACGTTATGCCTCACTTAGAACACCTCTCACCCATTTTAAGATTTTATGGTTATTATGTTGGATATATTTCCAATTACTTTTAAATTGATCTTCTTAATCAATGTGAATTTATTAGGTATTAAAAATGAGGCAGAGTTTGACTCTTTTCCTTTTTTTTTGTGGTGCTGGAGATTGAACTCAGGGCCTTATGCTTGCAAGGCAAGCACTCTGTCTACTAAGCTATATCCCCAGTTATAACCCCAGATCAATAAATGGGATGGATTCAACCTAAAAAGCTTCTTCTCAGCAAAAGAAACAACCAATGAGGTGAACAGAGAGCCTACATTCTGGGGACAAATTTTTGTCACACGCACACAGATAGAGCACTGATATCCAGGATCTATAAAGAACTCAAAAAAATTAACACCAAAAAAAAAACAACCCAATCTATAAATGGGCCAAGAAGCTGAACAGAAACTTCCTACAAGAAAATATAGAATCAATCAACAAATACATAAAAAAAAAGTTCAACATCTCTAGCCATTAGAGAAATGCAAATGAAAAACTAATTTAAGATTTCATCTTATGCCAGTCAGAATGGCAGTTATCAAGAATACAAACAACAAGTGTTGACGAGGGTGTGGAGGAAAAGGCACTCTCATACATTGCTGGTGGGACTAAAAATTGGTGCAATCAATCTGGAAAGCAGTGTGGAGATTCCTTAGAAAACTTGAAATGGAACCACCATTTGACCCAGCCATCCCACTCCTTGGTCTATACCAAAGGACTTAAAAACAGCAGACTACAGTGATGCAGCCACTTCAATGTTTATAGCAGCACAATTCACAATAGCTAAACTGTGGAACCAAACTAGACACCTTTCAATA
>CM053404.1:76130776-76176334 GCA_028644305.1 Xerus rutilus
CCTGTTCCCAGCCCTCTGCTGCCACAGGACAATCAGACACACCAGGGAGTCAAGTCAAGGCAAGTACTCGTATATTTGTGGAACAAGCATTCAACTTATAGGGCCGTTCGGCCAATCAGAGACAATGCACATAGGCAACAGCTCTCCATGTGGCAAGGCACGTAAGCCCCCTGAATTCTGTCCACAATCTGCACATTCGGTGGAACCAACAGTAAACCAATCACATAGCTCCTCCTTCCTTTGTGCCTTTCCTATTTACACACAATGGCTAGACATAAGGGCGTAGCATAGAGCTAGCTCCCCACAACGTACATTACAAAGTATCCTCAGAGAATAGGTTCCAAGACCCTTGTATATACCAAAATTCGTTGATTATGAAGTCCCTTCATGGCATAGTAACTGTATAAAATCTATGCATGTCCTCTAATATGCTTTACATTATTTCTGGATTACTTATAACACTAATAGTATAAATTCTAGGGGTAAATAGCTATGGTAATGCATTGGTTATGGAATAATAACAAGTAAAGAAGTCTATGCATGTTAAATACAAACAAGTTTTTTTTTTTGTACTGGGGATTGAACTCAGGGGCACTCGACCACTGAGCCACATCCCCAGCCCTATTTTGTGTTTTATGTAGAGACAGGGTCTCACTGAGTTGCTCGCTTAGCGCCTCGACATTGCTGAGGCTGGCTTTGAACTCGCGATTCTCCTGTCTCAGCCTCCCTAAGTGCTGGGATTACAGGCTTGAGCCATCACGCCCGGCTATACAAACAAGTTTTTAAAAATGTTTTCAATTTTTAAAAAATTGAAAATTAGTTGGTTGAATCTGTGTATTCAGAACCAGTGGATGCAGAGGGATGACTGCCTGTATGTATGTATTTTATACACGAATTTTAAGTATTGTAGGTAAACAAGATTTTTCAACTTGGAATAGAACTTCAAAATAATATTCTCAATGACCTGCAGATAATGAACCAAACCCTCTGGCCTCCATCCACTCCAAAGTCATCATCCTGCAGGAAATAATGAGCATTCAGGCAGGCCAATGTGGCAACCAGATTGGCAACAAGTTTTGAGGGTCATCACCCATAAGCATGGCACTGACCCCCACCAGCAGTTATCATGGAGATAGTGACTTACAGTTGGAGAGAATCAATGTGAAATACAATGAAGCATCTGGCAATAAATATCTACCTCAAGCCATGGAGCCAAGCATAACCAACTCAGTGAGATCAGGACCATTCAGGCCAGACAACTTCATGTTCCGCCACAGTGGTGCAGAGAATAACTGACAAAGGGCAGCTACACAGAGGGAGCCCAACTGGTGGACTCTGTCATGGATGTGGTGAGGAAGAGTCACAAACCTGTATCCAGGGCTTCCAGCTGACCCACTAGCACAATGGTGGCACTGGTTCAGGTATGGGCACCCTTCTCATCAGCAAGATCTGGGAGGACTACCCAGACTGCACCATGAACACCGTCAGCATCATACCCTCACAAAAGCTGTCCAACACAGTGACACCACCTTCTCTGTCCATCAGCTGGTGAGAAACAGATAAAACCTTCCACATTGACAATGAGGCATT
The DNA here is from genome assembly GCA_028644305.1 of Xerus rutilus. NCBI lineage: Eukaryota > Metazoa > Chordata > Mammalia > Rodentia > Sciuridae > Xerus > Xerus rutilus. Next base: position 76,132,367 of record CM053404.1, read on the forward strand.
GTATGACATCTGTTTCCGCACGCTGAAGCTGGCCACCCTCATGTACAGTGATCTCAACCACCTGGTGTCAGTCACCATGAGCAATGACACCATCTGCCTGTGCTTCTTGGGCCAGCTGAAGCAGATCTATGCAAGCTAGCCATGAACATGGTGCCTTTACCTTGCCTGCACTTCTTCATGCTGGGCTTATCAACCCTGACCAGTGGGGCAGCAAGGCAGTACCTTTCTCTGACCATAACAAAGCTCACCCAACAGATGGGTGACGCCAAGAACGATGGTGGAGTGAGACACCCGCCACGGTTGCTACTTGGTAGTGGCTACCATTTTCCGAGGCTACATGCCCAGGAGGGGGGTGGACTAGCAAATGCTCAACATGCAGAACAAGAGCAGCAGCTACTTCGTGGAATGGATACTCCACAATGTGAAGACTATTATGTGCGGCTTCCTGCCACCTTCATTGTCAATAACATGGCCATCCAAGAGTTGTTAAAGTGCATCTTGGAATAGCTCACGGTAATGTTCTGGCTCAAGGCATTCCTGCCCTTGTACACTTGGGAGAGCATGAACGAGATGGAGTTCACCAAGGTCCAGAGCAATAAGAATGTCCTGGTGTCCGAGTACCAGTAGCACTAGATTGTCATGGCTAAAGAACAGGGAGAGTCGGAGCTGGAGAAAGAAAAGGAGGAAAAGACTTAAGAACTTATTAAGCAAGTCCTGTTTCCTTGGTGAACTTCTGTGGTCCTTCAGCATCATCTTTCTGCTTGTATACTATGGTGCTCAGATTTGCCTGTCAGAAGTTTGTTGATAATTGTAAAGCCAGAGGACCAAAAAGAGACAAATTAAAACCGCTGGGCAAGGCTTTATTGGAAATACACGCTCTCGGGCTGAACTCTCCTGTCCATCAGAGTGTGTACGGGAAAATGGCAAGTGCCTGTTCCGGCATACAGACAATTTTAAAAGGCCCGGTCAAGAAGGGGAGGGCTGAGGGGCTGGGGCTGTGGCTCAGCGGTAGAGCGCTTGCCTCACATGCGTGAGGCCCTGGGTTCGATCCTCAGCACCACATACAAAGCAATAAAATAAAGACATTGTATCCATCCACAACTAAAAAAATATTTAAAAAAAAAAAAAAAGAAAAAAAAAAAAAAAAAAAAAAAGAAGGGGAGGGCTGAGAGGGCAGGAAGAGAAGGCCAGAATCCTTCCTGAATTAGTCAGGAAAAACCCGCTGATTGACAGGAGGTGCATCTACTGGTGATGTCAGCGTCTGGCTGGCCGCTCAGTTTCGCAGCTGTCCTGACCAGTCCCCCTAATTGGACATCCTGGGCCCTGAACCCACCTAACAATAATAATGTGAATCTCTGCTGAAAATAGCAAACAAAAAACAAAAGAAACAACAACAAAGTGTTTTCTTTCTCTTTCTTCTTCCATTTTCCTTTCCTTTCATTTTCCCCTCCCCTCCCATCCCTTTCGGGATTGAACCCAGTGACACAACCACTGGGCCATATCCCCAGCCCTTTTCTTGTACTTTATTTAGAGACAGGGTCTCGCTGAATTGCTTAGTTTCCCTGCCTTCATCTGCATGACGAGTGAACAGTTCTTGAATGCAGGTGGTAAGTTGGATAAGGAAAATTAGAAATTATAAAAATAAAGACAAAGACTCAATTATAAGTGGAAGTGGGGCATGGTGGGTGAACCAGCTCTGATGAAGTCTTCCCATCAACAGGAGTCATCTGCATGGGCATTTCTCTCTGTATTTTTGCACCGAAAGATTCCCAGAAGTGGCTTCTCACTGTCCAGGGTTACTAGTTCAAAGCAATGACTTATTCACTGCTCTCAACAGCTTACGGCCTTGTGATCCTCCTGCCTCAGCCTCCCAAGCTGCTGGGATTACAGGTGTGCTCTGCTTCAACCAGAGACAGTATTTTCTTAAAATCTGTAAAAATTCATGTGGTCCCGGGGCTGGGGCTGTAGCTCAGTGGAAGAGCACTTGCCTAGCATGCGCGAGGCACTGGGTTTGATCCTCAGCACCACATATAAATAATAATGAGTAAAATAAAGATCTATCAACAACTAAAAAAAAATATTTAAAAAAAAAAATTCATGTGGTCCCTACACTCCAACTTTTATTCAGTTTCTGAGTTATAAAGTTTCAGGGTGTAATCTTTCAGCAATAGGTTTTCTGCTTCAGTGCTTTTAGCAGTATTCCTGTTCCTTTAGTAAAGAGATGAAAGTGCATTTTTTTTATCTTAACTTTAACTTTCCCAAAGTATTAGAGACATTTCTCAAAAGAAAAAAAAAATAGTGACATCAAGCATGCTTGTAAGACACTATGTTAGTCTGCTTTTTGTCTCTGTGACTGATGAGAACAACTTAGAGGAGGAAGAGTTTATTTTGACTCACAGTTTTAGAGGTCTCACCTGACTCCATTTCTCTGGGCCCAAGGTGATTGTATTATTTGGAATTTGTTTATCTCATATTGTCCCCAGCAACTCCCCACTTGCCTACAGTTACCACCCAGTAATCCATTCAAATTATTACTCTATCAAATGGATTAATCCACTGATTCATTTGTGTAGCTCTCATAATTAATTATTTAATCTCCTGAATGCACACAGGAGCTTTGGGGGGACATCTCATATCTAATCCACAACATACACCTATTTGCTGATCTAGTGATATGAAAAATTGAGTCTACTTTAACTCTTAAGAAATTTCAGTACAATTTTTTGAAAATTATTAGAAACTGATACTGATTTCATGGTCGATACATATGGATGAGTTGATATAATTTTCAATGAAATATGTAAAATGTTTTAAAAATATTTTATCTATTGATGGCTTATTAAATGAATTTATAGAAATCAAATTCATTTGTAATTCTTTTTTTATTTTGAAAAGAGTGATTTAATGCCTTTATTTTTTAAAATTCTTTTTAGTTATACACAAGGATATAATCTGCACTCTGACATAATCACAAAAGCATGGAACACAACTATTTCAGTCCCCAACACTTTCCCTCTCCTTTCTTCCTCTCCTTCACTCCGCTGATCCCTCTTCAATCCATTTACAGTTTACTTTGGGGTTTTTTTTTTAGTGTCCTGTGGTTACACTCAATGCTAGAATACAGTATTCCCTTATCAAATATATTGCTTTTGTATGCTATGTCTATGATAGTTTTTGTTCAGCAGATGGCAGCACATACAATATTGTAACATTTTATAAGCATATTGTATGTTTTGTTTCCAAGTTACTGAACATATTTAAACAAGAAATCTAAAGTAATTAATTCTCTCAACACTAGTTATTACACCTGATGGATTTATAAAATTAATCTTCTTAAGCCCAATAAAATAACATTTAACACATCTCACTGAAATATGTAAGATAGCTCTTTTTGCCAAAAATACTGGAGGAAATCTATAAAATCTTCACTAATATGTTATAAAACCATATGTGGTTATGCTCTCCAAATTTAGAATAGTTTCTGTATAATAAAAAGAACCTATTGCCTATTTGTATAGTGCCTTCCAAAAACCGATGGATAATGAGTTTAGATGATCAACTTCATGGCTGCTGAATATCCTATTTATATTACAGAGCTAGGGCCTGCAGTCCTTTATTCACTTTCTGTCATTTGTTGAAAGTGGCCATTTTTGTCATTCAGATATGATCAATATATATTTTCTTTTAGATATTTATGGTAATTCAGTGTTATTAGTAATCTGAACAATAGTCTGACAAATCTTCTATTACTTCACTATGGTGTAATAGCTTATGTTTTATTACTCCTCAGTCAAAGTATAAGTAGTTTATTATGTGTTCTTCTATGAGTCTTCCTCTTTGTATATTCTTATGTGTTTATGTTTGTGCATACCTGAGCACATATAGAAACAGATGTTAAACTTGCCATTGAATAAAATCTCAACTGCATTAAACCAAAATAGAATTTTGAAGTGTTTCTGTTTGATATAAAAGTTGGATATTACAGATATTTTCCTACTTCATCTGTTTCTAAGAAAGCATTGTTTCATCTGTTTATAGAAGAAAAGGGTTATGTGATCCGTGGGAATGGGGAGAATAGGGTTTGGATACATCATCTGATACATACAAAAACATCCCATAGTTTTTGTTACGTATTATTTTATCTATTTCTAGATTGGCTTTTAATGAAATAGACAAGTTTTACTTGGCCTGTTAGGAAACATGCCGTGATACCTTTCTCCTGACACCAGTCCACTAACTGTGCATACCAGCTCCTTCAAAGTCTCCAGTGGAGTTGGAGGCTCACTCATTTGAATCACCTCGGGGGAACTGTGGTGCCTGTTGATCCCATGGTCTCATGCTATTTGTACTTATTTGAAATTTACAATAACCTTCTTCAAGGTTAAAACATGGGTGTTTTAGTCAGCTTTTTTGATGCTGTGACTAATGACCCAACCAGCACAATTGTAGAGGAGAAAAAGTTTATTTGAGGGCTCATGATTTCAGAGGTCTCAGTCCATCATTGGCTGGCTCCATTCCTCAGGGCTCAAGGTGAGGCAGGACATCATGGTGGAAGAGTGTGGCAGAGGGAAACAGCTTACGTGATAATCAGAAAACAGAGAGAGATATCTCTAGTTGCCAGATACAAATATATACCCAAAGCCACACTCTACCATTTTAGTTACCAATCAGTTAATCCCTATCAGGGGACTAATTCACTGATTCAGCTAAGACTCTCACAACCCAACCATTTCTCCTCTAAACCTTCTTGCATTGTCTGACACATGAGATTTTGGGGGATATCTCACATCCAAACCATAACAATGGGCCAAGAGTGGAAATGTAGTGTATGAGAAGTCCATGATTTCCCTAATCTATTTTTGTCTTCATCCTTCTCATCTTCACAGCAAAGTTGAGCCATTTCATATGCTTTTCTATCTTGAAAAATATTTCATTTAATTATATTGCCTTTCAACTTGAGGCAAAATGGGAATATGGCATATTTGTTTTCACTAGGAAATCTGCAACATGATTACTTATTAAAGAAAATGTAAAACATTGATGCCATCATGATTTTAAAAAATCTAAAACCAGTTAAATGCAATGATGTAAAGGAATTGGTAGTGACTTCTAGTTTTTACAAATACCGTTTTCCCAGAAATTCAGTGAAACATAATTAAAATTATGTACACCATTCAGCTTTTCTTACTGTGACCAAAAGATCTGACAAGAGCACTTAGAGGAGGAAAAATTTATTTTGGCTCATGGTTTCTGAAGTTCAGCCAATAGTCAGCCAACTTTATAGTTCTAGACACAACCTACTTGCCTATAGTCATCACCCAGTACAGTAGTTCTTTCAAATTATTAATCCATAAAGTGGATTAATCTGCTGATTAGGATATAGCTCCCATAATCTAATTATATCACCTCTGAATATTCCTGCATTATCTCACACATAAACTTTTGTGTACACCTCATATCCAAACCATAACATATCACTTCTAAATATAGTGCTGAAATAGGCTGACCATCTGTCAGACTCTCTCACACATTTTTTGTATTTATAAAAGCAAAAACTTAAAGGCCCTGGAAATTGAATAACAAAAGTGCAAAGAGGTTAAGACTCTTAATCAAGGCTTTAGAGCAGCGTTACACAGAATCTATTCCTGTCCACAAGCAATTGCCTCCCAGTTTGCACAATCAAGACATTAAGTTCAATGTGAAGCAAAGTGAATTATAAAAATTAATCATAACATGTATATAACAGAGAAAGTGTAGAAATAAATATAGATGGGAGAAAACTAAAGTTTAAACTTGTATTATATAAATTACTAAATGTAATTAACTTTATAGCTAAATTAATTTATTAAATTATAAAATTATTTATATTTTCCCTAGTTTTATCTGAATTAATTTAACCTTACTTTCTCTTACTTTTGATAAAAGTACTTAATTTTCCATGTATTTTAAAGTTAATTTTTTATTTTTTTCTTGATAGTCATAAATAGCAGAGACAATACTAAGTAGTATCTCTGTACTACTACCTACCACAAATACAATTTTAGTAAAGGACTTAGAAAAACTAAATATTTTTAACAAATACAAAAACAATATTTTCCTTTCAGTATGCTATGTTTTCATCTTGGAAACAAAGTGTTGTTAAAAATGTAATGTTTTATTTCTATTTTTTATGCTATGACTTTTGTATTTGTGGTTCTCACTTATAACTATAAAGTTATTGTAAAGCCAGGAGATCAAAGGATGGCAAAATAAAACCGCTGGACAAGGCTTTATTGGGAAGTACGTTTCCAGGTGAATTCCCTACAGTCCAACAGAGCGGGATGGGAGAATTACACACGTGTTCCCCAGTACAGAAAACTTAAAGAGCCCAGTCAGGAAGGGGAAGGCTTAAGGCAGGAAGAGGAGAGTTTGTGGTAGGAAGAGGACGTATCTGGAGGCCTGTGTTCTCTGGGGTTGATCAGGGGATCCTTCTGAGGTCAGAGTCCTTCCGGGATGAGTCAGGAAAAGTCTGCTGATTGGTAGGAGGCGCCATTACTGCTTACGTATCAGCATCTGGTTGGCTGTTCCTTTGCACATGCAGGCTGCTTGATGCTTCCTTCCCTACGGCCTGAAGCATCATTCGCCATATTGTATGTTCTGCGTCTGCCTGGTGAGAAGAAACACGAGATCTCCAGCTGACCTAACAGTTGTGTTTAAAACTGTGTTTAGAACTATAGCTTTATAAATGTAGCTATTGAAACATGTATATTACATTTAGTTTGTCCTGTTATAGAAATCTATAAATCTGAAAGTATTTTTTTCTTTAAATTTAAACTTTAAAACAGGGGAAAAAATTAGCACTCCAGTGCCAGATGATAGACTATGTAAATTGTTTCTTATTTGGGTCAACACAGATAATGCTTCATGTATTTTTAAATATATAATCATCATTATGGAAATAAATATCTGGAACAGCTATATGATGTAGACATAGATTTCAGGAGAATAAATTCATAATAAAAACAATTTGCCCTGTATTCAGTGTTTAACAGTTATTACTTTTATATATTTCAATAACATTAATTTCTCTCTTACATAAAATCACAGATACACAATTCTAAAATACAGAGATAATGTGGAAGTTTGTATGGTTTTATTATTTAAGATGAATAAATACATTCAATTATTTATGATCACACAAATGGTTTTCATTAGTGTTTGCTAACAGCAGAGGGAGATATTGAACTACAAATTAGGATTTTTCAGTGCACATCTTTTGCAGAATGATTTATAGTGTGATATCTGAATTCAAAGTTTATTTCCTTGATAAAACACTTTGTTTATAAATATTTCCTGAGAACATCTTTGTCTTAAGATATGTATTACAACCAACATGGTGTTTTGTAAAAATCTGAAAATTAATGTATTTATATGACAATATATGCAGTTTGATATTCAATTTAAATATCTCACTTTTAAATTTCAAATAACTAAAAACTTATGTATTTTACATTTCATCAGAACCAGTAAGACCTGAATGACTATTTCTAGTCTGTTATTTACTAGATGTGGGATTCTCAGCAATTATTTTCCTTTTCTAATTTTCACTGTCCTCATCTGTAAAATATGTATAATAATAAGATATTTTATGTTTGTTGTGAAGATACAAAATCCGGAATATAGTGTCCATCAAAGTAATTTATCATTATAGATCATCAATACACATTTGTTATTGTTCATAATATTACCATTATCTCATTTAAAATTCAAGAACACCTCTTAGTGAATGCTTAAAAAATGCATAAAAGGCAATTATTAATCATATTAAATCTAAATTATATAAAATAGTATTGATATTATACTTTATAATATTTTTGTACTAGAATAAAATACACCTGGTATAGCTTATGATATTAAAATGTAACTAGTTTTTTTTCTCTTTAAAATTTTTTTAGTTGTCAATGGACCTTTATTTTATTTATTTATATGTGGTGCTGAGAATCAAACCCAGTGCTTCACACATGCTAGGCAAGTGCTCTATCACTGAGTCACAACCCCAGCCCTGTAATTAGGTTTTGGCATCCAGTACAATCCTCCTAATCTTTCTTGTAAAATAAAATTTTTGTTATGTTTTAGCTTTTATTATAAAATATGATTATTTAAAAGCTTCAAGAGAAACCATCAGAGCACATGCTATCCCAGTTATATGAATTTCTTCAAAAGGAAACCCGATGGGTAAACAGTGAGTGATAAGTTAACACTAATAACAAAGAGATAAAATCTTCGAAGAATGTTAATAACTTCAGATGGAAATATCTGACTGGATTTAATTATATTGAAATTATAGGGAACTGTGCTTTTCCTTTGAGTTCATATCATTCAGAAGATTGCTATTGTTTTAATTTATATCCAGAATTATTTTATACAGCATCATTAAGCCTAGTTACTATTAAATTGTAGCACCTCACTTTCTAATTCCTTTAATTATGTTGCTATATGAATACAAGGGATGTTTTCTCTCAGCTCCATTAGAGAACACTGTGTTCAACTTTAGCAGGTCCTGTAGCTGAGATTTCTACAATTTAATTCAACTAATAAATGTAGCTAAGAATCCCAGATTGTTCCTGGTAGAGATTATATTTGAAGTATTTCTGTGCATACAGATAAGATTTTGACAAGCAGTAGACATTAAGTATTTCAGGTAAGAGAAATAGCTAAGAAAAGACAATTCGAGCAAAGGGGAAATGAAAGTCAATTAGAGTCAATTTTAAGTATATAACCTATTAGATTTTATTGGCAAATGTAAAAAGTATGTAAGAATTTTACTAAAAGTCACATTATATAGAATTTTGGATTTCAGAATAATATGGAAAAGAATAGAAAATCTTAATCACTAGAATAGTCTAGAGTATACTTGCCAAATATCAATGGATGAATCAGAGGTCATTAAGGATAAATCAAAAGCTGAGAGTAAAGCTAAGGGTATACTCAGTGGTAAAGCCTGTTTTTAGCAGGTGGCACAGCAGGGGTTCAATCCCCAGAGCCAGAAAAAGAAGAAAGGAAGGAAGGAAGGAAGGAAGGAAGGAAAGAAGGAAGGAAGGAAGAAAGGAAGAGAGATAATAGGTAGAAATTTAATGCCCTTTTATTACTCATGCTATTTCATTATTCATACTATTATTCACGTTGGGGGACATTTTGACATTAGGTCCTAGGAAGGAACTCAGCACTTGAGGAAGATATGGAGATTATCTGAGCCAAGGAACCATGAGAGTGAAATTCTGACAGGGAAAGTTAAAAGTTGTTAAAGACATATTCTGTAGACTTTTGAAAGCCAAGGTAAAATGATGTTTATCCTATTAAGATTATATATTTTGTAGGTATTTTTATATATAAAGATTATATTCAGAAGTCAAAGATTAAGATTTTAGAATCACAATTTTTAGGAAGCTGAGTGCAGTGGCACATACCTGTAAACCCAGTGGCTGATGAGGCTGCGGCATGAGTATTTCAAGTTCAAAGACAGCCTTACCAAACACGAGGCACTAAGCAACTCAGTGAGACCCTGTCCCTAAATAAAATACAAAATATGGATGGTGATGTGGCTCAGTGGCCAAGTGCCCCTGAGTTCAATTTCTGGTATCCTCCTTAGCCCACCAACAAAAAGAAAATTTTTAGGAGAGAAGAAAGGTTTATGTTGGAACTTTTCTTTATAAATTTTGCAGTTTATAAAGTATGTACTTAGGCCAAATGTAAAGCTGATTCTGTCCTTTATCAGGATTAAATTAATTACTTTTCTACCTTTTCTTTAATAATTGTTCTCTTCTTTATTCTTATTCTCATTCACTTTATGTTTAGATATCATGTTTAGTTTTTGGTGTCTTTATCTCCAGAACCTCAGTTTCTATTTGTCCACATGATCTGCCTTGGAACACACCTGAAATGGAGAATGATATATTGTATTTTTTTCCCTAGATCTGCTTTTACAAGCATCCTTGTGATAGTGAAAGAATATATATCCTTTCATTGTTCATATTCTTATTCATATTGGGTGACATTTTGACATTAGAAATGAGCATTTTATCCTCCAGTTAACATGTTTGGAATTCAAATTATTTTGTAAGATTTGGGTAACTAGATGTTTGATGACATTTGATTCAATGAATTTGTTTAAAAAATAAAATATAGGCATATCTTTCTAACAGATATTAAAGCACAGAGCCTATAATGGTAGCAGTGTGGTACTAATACATTAAGTACAGGCTAGAGGAATAAAATACAAAACCAAGAAAAAGAAATATGAACATTTAAAATATGAGAAGAGTGGCATCTCAATTATTGGGACAAAGATGGGCTTTTAAATAAATGTTATTAGGATAAATAAAGGCTTTTGGGAAAAAAGATAATGTTAAATCCGTATTTTGTAAAACATGCACACACACAGACACACACATATACAAACACAGCAAATATCAGAAATCTAAATTTTCTTTTAAATTCTACAAAAGATTTAGAAGCAATATGGGTACATTGCTTTGTAATATGGTGTAAGAGAAGACCTTTTGAATATGTCTCAGTGTTTGAGTATAATAAAAATATTTAAAGATTGAAAATTAAAAATAAAAAATTGAATTGTTCTTCAACTGGATATTTGTGAGCAGTAGAAAGGCTCAAAAAATAATAATTGTAGCAATGTCCACACTTGATTAGTAGAAAGAAAAATCTGAATAAGAAAAATTGTCATGAGACTATGCAAACAGAAACATTGAGACTACTGTGTAAAATGGAAAACTACTACAAGAAGGAATGAATAGGTGGACTTAATGGGATTTGAAATCAACTTGTTATAGTTGTACGAAATAGAGGAGCACTAGAGTTTGGCATTCAGGTTACTAGGAAACTAAGCCGATGTTAATGACTACACAGGAACACTGAATAATGAGCAGTCTTCTGTTAGAAGTTGATGGATGTGAATTGTTTTATGCAAAGATGCATATTTCAATTACAAAGATAAAAATAATGTTGTGCTCACCTATTTATATTTTGTATCATGAACACTAAAGAATTACTGATTCATAGCAGTTGAAGTATAACTATGTATTAACCAATATTTGAAATGATGAACCAATCAAACTCTTCCAGAAAATTCTCTGTTAATTTTGAAGTACAACTAAAAGTTTGCTGAGATCTCACTTCTAGGGCTATCGCAGGAGTGCATCCCAGATGTCATTATCTTCCAAATGGTCTGAAAGCAGGCAGTTTATGCCTCTGGCATGTGCAAATTAGTACATACCTTCCTTTGCCTGCTCCAACACAGGCCTTACTTGGCTACTGTGTGCAATGTATGAGTCACATTTACCTCTTAGTTACTCTGACTTTTGGAAGCTGTTAGCAGAAGCAACTAAACAATACCTAGGATCTCTTTCTGATTCTAGGAATACTAATGGGCTACCCTTGTTAGTGACTTGAGAGTAACAGTAAATATTTCTCATCAAATCAATGGTATTTTTCATAGTGTCTGAAATTTGTCACAACTTTTTACTAAGCAAAATATTATGGTAAAACCTAATTCCAGATCCCAACATACTTTCTAAGATATTTGATATTCAATACCCTTTTATTAAATGAGTCATGATAGAGGAAAAAACCCATGGTGCTTGTAACATTCTACTATAATTTTATTGAACAAAGTTATGCATATCATGATGTCCAGTACCTGTTCATTATTTATAGTAGTTAATGTTTTATAAAGTCCTGGTGAACACTGAGTCAGGAAATACTGAAACATTGCTCCAGGTGAAATATGAGACTAGATACCTGCTAGCCTCAAGCCATCACAATTTGATCAGCTGATAAATTCATAATCTTGTTTTACATGTTTTTATATTTAAAAACACCTCATTTGATGCGTATTACTGACTCATTAACATTAAACTCATGGTCACCAACATTATAAATCATGTCTCAAAGAAACTCATCCAGCATATTATTCCTTAAAGCTCATCACAGTTTTCTTTTTGCTTAGGAACATTTCATAACACTTTAATATTATATTGATGCAACATCTTCAACAGTGAAATCACCCAACAATTGGCAAAACATGAAAAGTAGTGTACTAATGTATTATGGAAAAGATTCTTATTTAAAGTCTGAGCAATTAGAGAAGTCAGAGTGTCACTGTCTTTGAACTCAGCTAAGAGTGGATCCATTGGGCAAATTAAATTTCTTCTAGCTGTGTGTATCCACATGTCTCTACGGATTTGAGACTAACAACTAAATATTACTGAATAGGCAAACTCATAAAGATATAACCTGTGAATAATGAGGATTCATTTTATTAGCTTTTATTGTTACCAAATTCAAAGTGTTCTTATAATATTTATCGACAAGCAAAAAACTATCAAAATCAACCAAGATATAGCAACCATTAAAATATGCTCTGAATATCAGCCTTGAACATTTTTAAATGAAAAATGATTGTAATCATGAAAAAGTGGTGACAAGTCTGCTAATTTCATAATCCCCAGAAGAAACTATCCGCAATTTACCTAATTATGACATATATTAGTTATATATATATATATATATATATATATATATATATAATATATATGGCATGAATATACATGTTTCTGAGTATATATAAACACATTGGAAAACAGAATGAACCATTCTATTTCAGTGAAAGTAATATTTTCACTTATTTAATGATTCTCAAAAACACAAATGAGAATTCTGAAATCAAAGGTTCATGTCAAACCTAATTCTGTTACTAAGCTGTGAGATAATTATGAGCAAGTCATTACTTTTCCTGAATTTTAATTTATTCATATATAATGATAGAGTGAGATAAATAATCTCTAAAACACTTTGATGTGTAAATTAGAGCTTTTATGAATTTTAATATTATAAGAGCTCTGAAAACTATATTCAGGTATTTGTGTATTTATGAAAATGTAGACATTCTGAATTTATAACACTATTGTAATAATTATGTTTATATGATTTGTAAATCTAAATACATTCCTTACCTACAAAACTACTCATCTAGAAGAGGGACAAAAATAAGATATTCAACATTTTTCAAAAGACCCCAGTACAAGAATAACTAGAAATCCCAACTTTAATAAACTAATAATTATACACATTATATGATTGAGAATTTATTTTATAAAATAGTACATACATCTAACAAACTCATATGATTTTTAGAGGTAAGAAATTCAGATGGCGTAGATATCACATTAGTGAAATAGCTGATACTTACAACAATATTCCTAAGCTATCAAAAACAATATGGAACTCTTTCTCTTCAGACATGTAAAACTGATAAAATGATGAACAATATTAACTTATCACATTTTTTATCTGAAGGAAGAACTGGGTTATCTGAAAGACACAGTGACAGGACAGTCCCTTGTCATGTCAGGTGGTCACAGGCACTCGTGTCTAACTCCTGCTTCTGTTTGTTCTCCAGTAAACATGGGGGCTGATGCATACATGAGGGCTGTTATACATGCCCACACCTTTGATTACTAAATATATACCTATATATACCATAGGGTGACAAGGGAATGGTACAGTTGGAGAGAAGGGTGCATCTTATAAAAGGAATATTACATATATGCTTCAGGGATCTGTTACAGTTTAGATATGAGGTGTCCCCCAAAAGTACATGTGTGAGACAATGCAAGAATGTTTAGAGGTAAAATGATTCTATTATGACAACAGTAACCTAATCAGCAGATTAATCCACACATAAGGATTAACTGGTGATGACTGTAGGCAGGAAGGGTGAGGCTGGAGGAAATAGGTCACTAGAGGTGTGCCTTTGGGGTTTATAGTTTTTCTGCAGTGAGAGGAGCTCTGTTTCTGCTTCCTGTCTGTCATGTTCTGAGCTTCTGTCCCCTGCCATCCCCTTCTGCTGTGATGTTTTGCCTCATCTCAGGCCCAGAACAATGGAGTTGGCTGACCATGGACTGAACCTCTGAAACCGTGAGCCAAAATGAACTTTTCCTCCTTTAACCAAGTCTTTTGGTCACAATGATAAAAAAGCTAACTAAAACAGAATCTTATGTAATATCTGAGAGCCAAACTACAACAAGAGCCTGCAGTGGTACTGTGATGAGGCATACATAACATGAGTAGAATCAAAAGGCTTATGTTCTATGTAATGTACAAAAGGCTCTTCTGTGTGTAACCAAAGTAAGCAAACTAGTATCTCACATAAACTGATTTCCTATTTTTATGCTGATGCATAATAATCATATAGAATAGTGAGATTCATTGTGGTTAATTCATACATGCACAAAACATTTGATAAATCCTATTCCCCAATAGCTCTTCTTCTCTTTTTCTACCACCCCCTGATTCTCTTTATCAACTCTATTTGTCTCCCTTATATTTTCATGAGATACTTTTTTATCTTTTTGCAATATAGCTTTCACATGTGAGAGAAAACATATGACCCTTGACTTTCTGAGTCTGGGTTATTTTGCTTAACATGATACTCTCTTATTTCATTCCTTTTCTTGCAAACGACTACTTCATTCTTTATAAATAAATAAACTCCATTGTGTTATATACATGTCACATGTCATCTGATTCTTGACAAAGTTGCCCAAAACATACATTTGAGAAAAGACAGCCTTATAAACAAAAGATGGTGGAAAGATTGTTATCCATATGTAGATGAATTAAACTCAATTTATATTTTTCATCAAGCATGAAAATCAACTGAAAGTGGATCAAAGACTGAGGAATTAGGTAAGAAACACTGCAACTGCAACCAATATATGAAACACTGCAAAAAATATATGGAAATATGGGCAAAACCCTTAATCAGGGAATTGCATATCAAAATTATGCTTAGTTCTATATAATTCTAGGTAGAATGGAAAACCTCAAGAATACAAATAAACAATTGTCAACAAGGATATGGGGAAAAAGAAACTCATATGCTGTTGGTGAAACTACAAGTTAGTATAACTACTCCAGAAAACAATACAGAGATCCTTCAAAAGACTAGGAACAGAACAACCTTATGACCTAATGATCCCTC
Organism: Xerus rutilus; assembly: GCA_028644305.1. Classification (NCBI taxonomy): domain Eukaryota; kingdom Metazoa; phylum Chordata; class Mammalia; order Rodentia; family Sciuridae; genus Xerus; species Xerus rutilus. The sequence continues at coordinate 76,147,404 of CM053404.1, forward strand.
TCATTGGTATTTATCCAAAAGAATTAAAATCAGCATACTATAGGGATACATGCATTACAAAAGTTTATAGCAAAATTCACAATAGCCAAATTATAGAATCAATTAAGATATTTATCAACTGATGAATGGATAAAGAAAACATGGCATATATACACAATAAAGTTTTACTGAACAGTAAAAAAAATGAAATTATTATATTTGCTAGTGAATGGTTGAAATTGGAAAACATGATGCTAAGTGAAATAAATCAGACTCAGAAATTCAAGGGTCAAGTGTTGTCTCTCCTATATGGAAGTTAGAAGGAGGGAAGCAATGAAAAATGAATTTCATGAATATAGAAGGGAGGCCAATAGAGAAGTGGATGGAGAACAAGAGAGAAGGTAAAGAGGAGTATATGGGAAAATACTGGGAAAACAAATCTACCAATTTATGCTATGTTCATGTAAAAATATACCATAAAGTATTTTGCTTTTATATATAATTATAATGTAATAATTAAAATAATACTACTAATAAAAGGGACGTAAGTTAAGTAGTATAAGTGAATGGAAGGGATGGAAGGAAATAGAAGGTATTGGGGAATGAGATTGATCAAATAATATTATGTGCATGTATGAATATGGCATAGTGAATCCCATTACTATGTATAATTAAAATTCACCAATAAAGAAATGATAACCAAGTGTTCCAGTAAATCATTTATGTTTCTTTAAAAATTGAAACATTTTTAAGTTAAGTCTACCAAAATGGCTGTTTAAAATATTTGTTCTTCTTATATAAAAGCTAAAACCTCATCTTTCTATAAATCCTGTCCATACTTTAAAATACTTGTCCTGATTAGTAGTACAAGATATGAATGAGCAGACACTAAAATCAGAATAAACAGGTGAAAATCTAGATTCTGCTTTTTACTAGTTCTGTGATATTGGACATTACAATATCTCTTTATGGTTCAGTTTTTCCATTGTAAGTGTATTCGCCTCGTAGGTTTCTTCAAAGTATAACTGTGTTACTAAGTATAGAGTTGTTACAATAGTTATACACATGAGCAGCACTCACCATTACTTCTAATGATACTACATATCTAAGGTAAATAACCAAAATAATATATATATAAGATAGTTTCATTTTAATGAATAACTGTGGCGTGTTTCTTCTTAATCTGAAGAATCTTTATAACCCTTTGCAAAAAGATGTTGACAATAAAAACAACAAATTGCCAGTGATTCCTACAAAAATATTTTATAATATTTTGCTTCTAAACATACTAAAATTTAATTATTTTTAAATACTCTTTTAACATGTCATAATGATAATTTTGGGCTAACAATCACACACATAAACTGGACAATTAGAGTAGAACACCATGCTAGTTTTACTTTTGTTACAAATTTATTTTTATAAAACATTCCACCAGAGGGTGCTAAAAGAGTGAAAATGATTTAACCCAAGAGGTTAGGATTGATTCTCTTAACACTTATTAATATTATACAAATATTCAAGGTTGAGGTTTGATTGAAAATCCATAGTTCCATATATCTCTCCTCCTCCAAAATTGAAGATTATTAAAAAGTAATTTCTACTTATATCAAAGATTTTATTTTCTAGAAAGCATGTGTCTGTATATAAAGGAAGGATGAGCAGGTAAGGGGCATTTTGAATTGATTCATTTCTTATAGAAAAGCTATTTTTCAAAAGTCATTTTATTGTCAAATAATTGTTTAAACTGAAATTTCTAAAAATCAGTGGCACTTAAATTCTAGTTGTTTGGAATTACAGATAAAAATAAAAAACCATTTGTTAGAAATGCTTCTCTGATTATTATTATTAGCCAGATACAGAATGTTTCAAAGAGTATTTGTTTTACTGTAGTCAAATGATCTCAAACTAAGTACTGTGGAGATAAAAAATTTAAATCTTTCTTATTTCAAAGGAAAGTTTCATGAAGAGAAAAGTTTGCCTTTTTTATTGCCTAGGAAAATATGATATGATATATGCGAAATCTATTTGCTATTTCTCCTACTGAATATAACTAATTTTCCTCCCACTCCTCCCAAAATGCAAAAGGAACCTATCCATTAAAACAAGTATTAATTATTATAGTTATTTGATTATTAGTATATATTATTTTTGTTAACATTTTATTAGCATTAATATTTTTATGTTATTTATTATTTATCACAATGGCCTATATTCTATTTTAGCATATGGAAACATGAAAATTATAGTAAATGCTGTCTTAATTTTATTAAATACATAATATTATATGTGGTATACATATTTGCAGTGTGTTCTACAGAAAAGTCATTTGTTCTATAAGAGACATGTGAGATTGATATGATTAAGCTATATATACATTACATATACATAACATATGCTTATATATTAAATATATATATTAAAATCATCAAAAGGTGGTTGTACTATACTAAAAATATGCACATGTATTTCATGTCCTAATTTTTCATAGGTGTACAAATATGATATGAAACGCATACTTGTATGTTGACTATAAATTAATTCTGTAAAAATACCATTGTCAGTATTTGAGTTGATATTGACAACCCAAAAGTTCATTCTCCAAGTTACATAACACTTTTAAAAATATTATATTACAAAATGTAATATATCTTTTTATGTTTTGGAGCTCTTCAGCAAGATTCCCACTAATCAGAACCAAAAAAATGTGAACATTTTCAGGGAAAATCACCATCAATAATTTATTCACCATTTAGGTTAATATTAATACTCCAGTGGTGACAGTAATTGTTTAGTAAACGTCTTTTCATATTAATTCAGTTATCAAGCCAAAATTTTAACATTAGAAGTCTACTGATTCATTTGCTGAACTATGCGCTTGTATGTTTTAAAAAATGGATGCCTTGCCAATTACATCTTTCTTTAAAAAACACAGGTCCAATTGTAACAAGGAATTTTATTTCTATTCATACAAATATAAAAGTTGGTACTTAAGTATCAAATCAATCATTGATTATCTTTGGCATTATTTAAATTATTTAGTATTTTAGATATTTTTCTTTTGATGTCTAGAAATATTATCCATATTAAATATATTGAATGAGCAATTAGTGCTTCAGATTCCATATTCTTGAGGAATATCTATGCATACAAAGTTGGTTATTATTCAAAAGTCCACTATATGGAGATCATCTCCAGATACAAGATCTCAATAGAAAAATAATATGCAGCTGGGCACGCAAGCCTGTAATCCCAGCACTTAGGCTGAGACAGGAGAAGCGCGAGTTCAAAGCCAGCCTCAGCAACAGCGAGGCCCTAAGCTACTCAGTGAGACCCTGTCTCTACATAAAACACAAAATAGGGCTGAGGATGTGGCTCGCTGGTCGAGTATCCCTGAGTTCAATCCCTAGTACCAAAAGAAAAAAGAAAAGAAAAATAATATGCATCTCTGTATGCATTATATTAAAAATTATGAGTACTTACAACTTTTTTAATACTGAGATAAAGTTTACTTTTTTTCTAAAAATCTTCACTATCACATTAAAAAAACATAGCTATTAAAATAAGATTATATCCCTCAATGACACAGCTATGTACAATGAGCAGAGGCCATGACAAATGAATTGCTTTTGGCAATGAGAAAACATTTAGAATTTAAAATCTCCTGCATGTGGTCTGCCAGACAGATGATCTATCATATGTATTTGATTCACTAGTAGGTGCCTATCATTTTTATTAATCATTTGATATAAAGTAATATAGTCATGTAGGTTTTGTTAGAATTATTTTCAAATGACCACATTTGGAAAATACAGGGGATCTATTTGTGGTTGCTATTTTTAAATTGAATTTTAATATTAAGGGTTTGTTATATAGACAAAAATAAACCTAAGTCTTGAAGAACAAGTAAAGGTACAATGATCCATAATAGTGGTGATATACAAAGAAATGACTTGACAGGTTTGCATGTGTAACAGACTCTAGTGCTATGGAGGAAAAAAAATTATGAAGGTGGTAGAAGCCTTGCTTCAAAAAGTCTCTCCTACTATCAAGACAACTCACCAACTCACAGTCTAGTATTATTCTAACACACAATCTCTTACACATTGCTCATTATTCATCATGAAAACATTCATCAACATATTTGCGTTGTTTTTAGTTGCTTTATTTTTATGTTTGCTTAGTCATCCATTTGAAGCAGGGAGATTCATGAAATCTCCAGTATCTTTTGTATGAAGACAGTTCATTGTTCATGCTTCTAAGAAAGGGTTTTGTTTTGCTTTGCATTGATTTGTTTTGTTTTACATTTGCCAGCACAATGATCTAGTGAAATCCTTTGTGTCAACAGACTTCAAATCAACAACAGGAAGTTTAGTTATACAATTTCTCATAGAATAAAGTAATTTCACTGTTAATTTTACATGTTTGCATTTAGATCAAATTATGTATGAAGGAAACCTAAGATTTAAATAAATTTACTTTTTTTTTTTTAGTAAAGTTTCAGTGCAAAACAGCCAGTTTTCCTAACCACCCATTTATGTGGGACTAAGCAAAATATTACATCTATTACATCTGCCCTATATTTTCACTGAGAGAAATCATTATACATGATGAACATGTGCATATATCTTTCTCACCTGTAGAGATGTATGTTATTGCTAAAAAGCAGGAAAATCTTCTATTCTTCCTCATCCAAAAGTTAGATTACCTTAATTAGAATGTATGTAAATATTAAAAATGCAGACATATGTAATGATTATGTTCTCACTCTAAGAGATCCAAAAAAAGCAAGAGTTGTAAAGTGTTTGGGATCTCTTTGCCAGGACAACATGAATGAAAACCCCAAATTCAGTATTTGAAGATCAAATGCAATGATTTCTATAAAATGTGGAATTAGAAAAGATTAAAGTCAATAAATACTTTTTATTATTAGTTCTATGAATAGTATTTATATAAGTAAGTTAGATCATATACCAGGTAAACTGTAGCATATATTTTTAAGCTCTCTTTTCTTATGTTAATTTATTTTTGGTACTGGGGATTGAACCCAGAGGTGTTTTACCATTGAGCTACAGCTACGTCTATAACCTTTTTTATTTTTTGTTATGAGAAACATTCTCAAAATAAAATGACATTTTTTACATATGTATATAAATTTCAAAATGTATATTCAACAGACATCTTTGAGATTTCTTTTTGAGTTGACCAGGCTGGCCTTAAACTATCCATTCTATTCCTGAGTTGCCCAGATTACAGGCATGCACCACCAAGCTTAACCTTTTTATTTTTAAAAGTTACTTTTGTATACAATGGAAAAATGGAAATACAAAATAATAAACATCTGAGTTAAATTTAAGCTATGGAATTATTAGTAATTTTAACTTTTCTTATTTACTTTTGATTCTTTAAGTTTTATAACAAAACATAATTTTTAGAGATACATAAATTTAAAGAACATGTTTAGAACAAAATGAGCAATGTGAAATATGTCTTTATTAATGTTTATGAAATTAATGCATCAAGAACCTTATGAATCTATAAATTTAGATTTATTTTTAATGTTTTGTTTGGTATCATTATCATAAATTTCAAGAATCTCCTAACTCTACAAAGCAGACTGAGCCACAATAATAGCTATTTATCATAGATTTCTGTTGAATATACATTCTAAAACAATTATATGAGTATGTAGAAAGTGTCATTGATTTATTATTTTTGCTTTTAATTTTTTTTCTTCAAAGAACAAAACCTGCTGTGAATATTTAAAATGTACCTGTACTCATATCAAAAGGGTCACCAAGTATTATACTTTTATTGTCAGAGTATTTTAATATGCCCTAGTCTGTACTACAGATGGTTTGGAGTTCTGTCTCTGTAAGCCATTCAGATTCTGGTATTAAACTGCGTCTGGCATGTCTTCACTTTACCTCTTAAATATGACACTGAAAAAAAGTGCACAGATGCTCTGAGGTACAAGTGCTCCTATGCACAATGCATAAATCTCTTTTAATTTCTTCTTTTCAGGGCTCAGTCTTGGTCTTTTCATTCTATTTGTCCCACATACATACATTATCAGACTGACAAATTTCATAAAATATTCTCATATCTGGTTTTTGTGGCCCATGGCTATTATGATGATTTCTGCCTCATGCTTGAAAGCAGGGAGGGGAAGGCAGCCTAGTCCTAAGTGCTCCAAGTTGACTGAGATAGGTTTATTTCTTCTGACTGCTTGGTATTCTCAGTGTAAATATAATACTTCCTGTTTACCAGTTAGAGATGTGCACTCTGAAAAGCAGAGATACTGTTAAAGGTCACAATAAACATAATCTATAGGTTGTTATTAAGAAACAATTGATTAGTTCATAGTTATCTTCTAATATGGAGTTACTAGGGGCCTCCAGTAATTCCATATTAAAAGTGAAGGTTAAAAATATGTTTGTGATTATTTTTAGTGCCCCCACTTTTTTCTTGATATTTAGTCTTGCTAATTTTATTTATTCTCTTGTTTTTTATCTTTGTTCTCTTTACTCATTCCTTTGTCTCCTTTCTATCTTAAAACACACACTGCCATTAAAACAGGTCAAACTCAATGAGTGGAGAATACAATATAAAGGAAAGTGGATATATTAAAAATAATCATAAATGCTTATATTTTAAAATAATATTCTACACAAAAACTATGAAAACTAAATGGATCTTAGAGCATACCCACAGTTAATAATTAAATATTTATCCAATTTCTATTTTTGTATTTTGATAATTGAAACAAGCTTAAACTCCCTTTTATTAAATAACATTTCCTGAATGAGACCTAATTTGTATAAGTGGCCTCTAGATTCTATAGTCAAGAGTGAATCTAAACAGAATGTTTGAAAATATTGCTTATAGTGTATTCATTTTGAATGTAAAAATGTTTACTTGAAATGTAGGTAAGGAAGGATTTTGTATAAACAAAACTTTGAGAAATAAGATTTTGTATAAACAAAACTTTGGGAAATAAGAAATTTGTTGAGAGTTTCTTTGGGGTGATTCAGAAAAATTTTTGAAGTAAAGGTTAAGTAAAACCTTTTGGGGAAAAATATCTCTGACCTAGTACCATAAAAATCAGGATATTGTCATTTGTACATATTTAAATTTAACTTGCTGAGTTTCATATGTGAAGGTAGAATTTCATATCTTTGAGAGTGATAAGCTGTGTTAGATCAATGACAATCTTATTATAAAATTTTGAAAATCTTTTAAAATTATAATAGTTTTAATCTAAATATTATTTTTAAATAACCGAATGAGACCTTCATTTCCAGAGAAAGAAATAATGAAGTGTAAAACAAAGTCACTCACATAAGGCTTTTAAAAAATTTGAAATGGTAAATACAGATACACATATGTTGTAGGCAAGCAGTTTATGTTAATCATTTTAAAATTTAATTAGTGCAGAATTTCAACTGTGAACACCAGCAAAAACAAAACTACAAGAAGCAACTCTTCTACAGGCAGCATGCCAGTCGTTTTTCTGCACATGTGTGTGCAATACAGTTCTGGGTTAGATGAGAATTTAACAGAATACATTATTTAGTTTCCCATAAATAACACAATATATTATTAAACATTTTAAACAACAGGTAATTATTTCCATCAATTCACTTGCTCCATGTTTGGTATTAAAAGGAGGGGAAATACCATTTTCAGAAAGAGGAGGAGTTAAGCAGTCCCAAGGTGGAGCTGTCTCTTGTGTTATATGACACGGGCAGATTAAAGTGCTCTGATGGGGAAGGGCTTAAAGGCTGAGTCAAAAGCCAAGAAGTCTCTTTATTTACGCCTCCCTCCCAGCCCTTGGCAATCTGACTAATAACAAACTGAGCTAACAAGAAAGACTAGAAAGGGAGGAAGGAGAGCACTGCTGCAGTTTGGATCTACAACCTAAGAAAGCAAGAGTGATTAACCCCAGCTCTGTTAAACATTTTGTTTATTGGCTGCATTCAGCAGCTTGCAAATGGTTAACTATATGCAAAAAGTCAGCATAGCTGTGAAGTATGCCGTGAATTTTAATTGAGGGAGAAAAGGACAACTGCTTCTGGATGCTTGTAGTATGCACTCTGCTTGCAATATTTTTCAATGAAATGCTCAGTGCTTTGTCCTTTACCAGAGATTTTAACTTTCTGAAGCTATGGGACTTGTCAAAAAGTGATCTGAGAGAAGAAAGCACCTGGCAGTTGGTGTTTTCTTTTGTAATACCAAACTGAATTACTTTGAACACCTCTTCCAGCTGTGCATTAGAGATAACGTCAGGAAGAGTCTGCTTTACAGGTAAGATGAATGTTTTCAGGCTTTTCTTATCCTGATTTTCGCATTATCATAAATTGATTGAATTTATATGTTTGCCTCTTATTAAAACAAAGTAACTTTGCCTTAAATGATATTCAGTTTCATTTTGCTCAGTGGCCAAACTAATGCTGTAGCAGATGCCTGTTTCTCTGAGCAGCAGACATTTAGTCCAACAGCTGGCTGCGGAGAGGCACAAATATAATAATATGCCACTATTTCTTTTACAACATGCAGTTTGTTATTGGAATCTAAATATGTGTACTTCCTGAAGGGAAGATCGCTTCCAAATGTCATTGTTGAATTTCAAACATAAGCAGAATATTCTACAATTCTTTTATTTCTGTATACTACTTTTATGGTTTCTGACATACACTTTCTGAAAAATATGTAAACAGGGAGTTTTGGTCTCTTTCACATTGTATCAGATATGGTTACTGTAAAATCCCTCTTCAAATTTCTCAAAAGATCAGAAACTGTTTCATAGCAAATTTTGAAGAGAATAAAAAGCATGTAAGATTAAAATAATGAGATGTTGTCAACTAGAAATTATTTACTATTTTCCCAAGATGCTATACTTCATGAAATGAATTATATTCATTGTTGGTAATTTATGGAGAGGTACTTGAGTGTTTGGGGAAGCTAATCCACAAGTTGAAGACTCCAACTACAAGCTCCTTGACTCTAAGCATAGTGCTCAGAGCTATTTAAAATCAAACTGTTTCCCTATGGAAATGTAAATTCCCCTAACTTTTTCTTTGAGTAGACTCTTCTTGTTTCGTGCCTTCAGTTGTCCAGTTGCCTTTGCCTTTGCCAGAAATTTCAGGCTACATATATTTGCAATAAAATAATGTATTTTGGGGAAATGAAAATTACTTTTAGGATTAATGACTGGGTTCTGGGATATTTTATCTGATTGTGAACTTTAATTAGATCCACAGTTATTAGTCATGCTTGATCTAGGATAATGAAAGCATTTGGCATTTTGTAAAGCTCAACAGTTATAAGATGTGGTATGTAACTTTCCATTTGGTTTATGTAAATTTAGGGACAATGTTTAAAGGACAGGAATAAAATCAGATACCATTAGAGTTATATGTTTACCTTACCATTATTTTTATGTCAAAGTCAGAGTCTTTTTAAGAATTGCTGTTTCACAAGCAAATCTTAGATTTTAAAGGACTTGAAATATGTGATGTTGTTAACATGCACTTTTTCTTTTTTTAACCAAATTAGACATATCCAGTATTTTTGAATAGTGCAGTGCGTTTTACAGTTCATTGTTTGAGACTTTAGGCTTTAAAATAAAGGCAATTGACTGCTTTATTACGTGATGACTTTGAGTGCCCCAAAGCCTATTTCAAGACTTCAGTGGAAAGTCATTTTCTTGAAATGAACATGAGGTGTTGTTTATTCTTCCAGAGTGGACTGAAATGTGTGCTGCAGATCAGTCTTCTTCAGTTTTTATAATGTCAAACCTTATCCATAACAGAGTTAAAAAGTTGCCAGAAGTATCCTATATTTATAAATACAAAATAAGATGTGCCTTCAATGAAATTTGACTATATAATCTTAAGCCTATACTTCTGATACTACTATTATTATACAGACTGACTCAGACAAAATAGTCAATGCAGAGTTCTTTTTAAAATGCCTTGGTTTATTAGCAATTGAGGACAAATTTCTCTCAAAGTTTTAAAATAAATAATCAAGTTAATAACCATCTTGGTTCAAAATCAAAATAGCTTAAGGCACAGACATAATTATAAATACATAACGATAATGCATATACTTGTAAACATTCATACATACATACATGTGAATACATTCTTTCTATAACTTTTGCATTTCCTATAGTTCTCTAGGCTTTTGGCTAATACCTACATATTTTTTTATATTATAATCATCCAATCTTAAATTCCTTCACATTAATGTTATAAAATATCAAGACATTCTCAAATATACAATTTTACATCATATTGAAATATTGGTGGTCCATTTAGCCAGAAAGCACCTCTCTTATCTTTTATAAGGCTGGTTATTTGACAGATGTGAACACAAATATGTTGATATAATATTACAAATTGTTCCTCTCTTAAATTTTATATTTTGACCATGGTGCATGTTAAGAGTAACCCAAAGTATGCCTATCAAAGTATTAGGAAAAATTTTTAAATAAAAAAGTATGTGCAAATTATTTATATTTTCATAGTAACAAGTAATTTCCTTTTTAGTGAAGATCTATCATTTTGAAAATGTCAGACTCACGTCCCTGCTCCTCCCCAATAAAATCCCTTCTTATTGCATTATATTTTACAGAATCAGATTTCATCACATGACAACATGAAGCTGTGGATTCATCTCTTATGTTCATCTCTCCTTGCCTGTATATCTGTACAGTCCCAACCTCTGATACCCTCAATCAGAGGTTCTTGTGATTCTCTTTGCAATTGTGAGGAAAAAGATGGCACAATGTTAATAAATTGTGAAGAAAAAGGTATCAAGAAGTTATCCCAAATAACTGTACCACCATCACGACCTTTCCACCTAAGCTTATTGAATAATGGCTTGACAATGCTTCACACAAATGAATTTTCTGGGCTTACCAATGCTATCTCAATACACCTTGGATTTAACAATATTGCAGATATTGAGGCTGGTGCATTTAATGGCCTTGGCCTCCTTAAGCAACTTCATATCAATCACAATTCTTTAGAAATTCTGAAAGAGGATACCTTTCATGGACTGGAAAACCTGGAATTCCTACAAGCCGATAACAATTTTATTACAGTGATTGAACCAAGTGCCTTTAGCAAGCTCAACAGACTTAAAGTGTTAATTTTAAATGATAATGCTATTGAAAGTCTGCCTCCAAACATATTTCGATTTGTTCCTTTAACCCATCTGGATCTTCGTGGAAATCAGTTGCAAACATTGCCTTATGTTGGCTTTTTAGAACATATTGGTCGAATATTGGATCTCCAACTGGAGGACAATAAGTGGGCCTGCAATTGTGACTTATTACAGCTAAAAATCTGGTTGGAAAATATGCCGCCACAGTCTGTAATTGGTGATGTTGTATGCAACAGTCCTCCGTTCTTCAAAGGAAGCATACTAAGTCGACTGAAAAAGGAATCTATTTGCCCTACTCCACCAGTGTATGAAGAACACGAGGATCCTTCAGGATCATTACATCTGCCAGTGACATCTTCAATAAGTGATAGTCGCATGTCAACCAAGACCACACCCATTTTAAAACCACCTACCAAAGCACCAGTTTTGATACCTTATCTTACAAAGCCATCCACTCAGCTTCCAGCACCCTACTGTCCTATTCCTTGTAATTGCAAAGTCCTATCTCCAGCAGGACTTTTGATACACTGTCAAGAGCGTAATATTGAAAGCTTATCAGATTTGAAGCCTCCTCCACAAAATCCTAGAAAGCTTATTCTAGCAGGGAATATTATTCACACAGTAATGAAATCTGATCTAGTGGAATATTTTACTTTGGAAATGCTTCATTTGGGAAACAATCGTATTGAAGTTCTTGAAGAAGGATCATTTATGAATCTAACAAGACTACAAAAACTTTACTTAAATGGTAACCATCTGACCAAATTAAATAGAGGCATGTTTCTTGGTCTCCACAATCTTGAGTACTTATATCTTGAATACAATGCAGTCAAGGAAATATTACCAGGAACATTTAACCCAATGCCTAAACTCAAAGTCCTCTATTTAAATAACAATCTCCTACAAGTTTTACCATTGCATATTTTTTCAGGAGTTCCCTTAACAAGGGTAAATCTTAAAACAAACCAGTTCACCCATCTACCTGTGAGTAACATCTTGGATGATCTTGACTTACTGGCCCAGATTGACCTTGAAGATAACCCCTGGGACTGCTCCTGTGACCTAGTTGGATTGCAGCAATGGATACAAAAATTAAGCAAGAACACAGTGACAGATGATATCCTCTGCACGTCCCCAGGGCATCTTGACAAAAAGGAATTAAAAGCCCTCAATAGTGAACTTCTTTGCCCAGGTTTAGTAAACAACCCAACTCAGACCAGTTATGTTATTGTCACTACTCCTACAACAATGACAAATACAGCTGGTACTATTTTAAGATCTCTTACTGATGCTGTGCCACTATCAGTTCTGATATTAGGACTTCTGATTGTTTTTATAACTATTGTGTTCTGTGCTGCAGGGATAGTGGTTCTTGTTCTCCACCGCAGGAGAAGATACAAAAAGAAACAAGTAGATGAGCAAATGAGAGACAGCAGTCCTGTGCATCTTCAATACAGCATGTATGGCCATAAAACAACTCATCACACAACTGAAAGACCCTCTGCCTCTCTCTATGAGCAGCACATGGTGAGCCCCATGGTTCATGTATATAGAAGTCCATCGTTTGGTCCAAAGCATTTGGAAGAAGAAGAAGAAAGGAATGAGAAAGAAGGAAGTGATGCAAAACATCTCCAAAGAAGTCTTTTAGAAAGGGAAAACCATTCGCCACTCACAGGGTCAAATGTGAAATACAAAACCACAGACCAATCAACAGAATTTTTGTCCTTCCAGGATGCCAGTTCATTATACAGGAATATTTTAGAGAAAGAAAGAGAACTTCAGCAACTGGGAATCACAGAGTACCTAAGGAAAAATATTGCCCAGCTCCAGCCTGATCTGGAAGTACATTATCCTGGAGCCCATGAAGAGTTGAAATTAATGGAAACATTAATGTACTCACGACCAAGAAAGGTATTAGTGGAACAGACTAAAAATGAGTATTTTGAGCTCAAAGCTAATTTACATGCTGAACCTGACTATTTAGAAGTCCTGGAACAGCAAACATAGATGGAGAATTTGTGGACTTTCACAGAAATGCTGTGGTTCTGTCTTAAGTCCAAACTCTGGAAATAAGTGCCTTACATGAGTATGTCGCCAGTCAGAACTTAAGCACAGCAGTAATCCTATGGGGGGATGAAAAGAAGAAAAAGAAACTCAGGGATCACTGGGAGAAGCCATGGCATTATCTTCAGGCAATTTAGTTTGTCCCAAATAAAATAAATCCTTGCATATAACTCATACAAGGATTACAGTAATATTTCTCCATATGCTTAAAAGTGTTTCATAGACGTCCTCTTGCACATCTAAGATAAGGGTTGAACACTAAAATCACCCTTATCTTCTTGAATTAATTTACCCATGGATTAAATAAATTTTGATTTCATCATTTAAAAACTATACCTGTACATGTAGTTATAATATGTAAGGAATATATTGTTTATAACCAGTATATATTTCAAAATGTGCATTTTCCAACACTTAATTTTCTTGCAATAAATGCAAAAGAAAATGGAAGTTGAGATTTATAAACAGTAATAGTAAAGAAAAAAGTGGAGCAATTGTAATTATAGGGACAATGAGTGGCCCCATACTTTGAACAATGGACGGTTAATCAAATGCCACCCAAATGTTTTCTGATTTTACAAAACAAAGATTATTAATAGTTCAGGTGGAATAAATAATCAAACTTTTGGTTTTCTGAACACTTTGTGTGGAGATTCTCAATGTCAATGCTGCTGTGAATTACGGTATGTCATTTGTGCTCAAAATTTAAATCTTCTTGGAATATTTTAAAAATGCTACTGAGATTCAATTGTAAATATGATTAGAGCACCTAAGTTTGCTTTCATTCATAGTATTAATCTTTTGTATATCTGAATGAACACGATAGAAATACATTCCTTGTGGCAAGTAATTCAAAGGTATAAAACCAATAGTAAAAATTGTTATTTTATTTTTATTGATGTATACTGATAGATGCCATAAATTAGTAGAAAAAGGCACTTCTAAAGGTAAGTGATTTAAGTTGCCTCAAGAAAGGCACAATGTAGCTTTATTTTACCAGAAGGTATAGCTAGATTTCTATGAACTATTTATTCTGTACAGTTTTGTATATTTTTGGTTCATAAAAGTAATTATTCTGGGTGCCTTTCAAGAAAATTAAAGATATGCTCATTACAATAAAGCTAAAATGAAAACTCTATTTTCAAATGTGCTTTCTTCAAAGTCCATAGTCTGATCTAAAGTTCAGTCAAGTCAGAACTAATACACAAACACAAACATCATGCACACACACACAAAAAAAGGGTTTCTGTTTGTTGGGCACAGAGAAGTATTTTGTTTACCATGTGAAAAAGGATATTCAAATTCTGAGTATGATGAACACTGAACCAAATGTAAAATATTAGCAGTTTTCCTTTTCCAGCAAATCATTTCCTATGCAATACAAATGAAAATAACTTTTTTTTGTCTCACTAAAAAATCAATATAGCAGGTTTTAATAAGGCAAAATTAAATTAGTAAAGATAATCTAGGTCAGATTTCTGAATACTATGTAAACTCATGCATTGATTTAGGAAAGATTACGTTTTACATAACAAGGTATTTTTAATTTACTTAACAGTATTTCAGTGATTTGTAAAAATATCCTGTTAAATTTTTTAGCTTTTAACACATTTCTGTACTATTAGCAATACACATTTTATTTGATTTTGAATGAGAAACCTTGCTACTGATAAAAATAGTGAGGGCCTATACTGCATAAATGAAAACTATGGATCTAGTATGAAACCATATTACTAGATTTATCTTAGATAATTACCTATATAAAAACAAAGCCATCAACCATTATGTATCAAGGATTTACTGAAAACCTAAATTTATTCATTTATATCCAAAGTTTTGAAGGACAAAGGTGGTGATTATTGTTTTTAAAGCAACAATTTCTAAGGTAAAATATACGTACATATGGAATGCTTTGTATTTGTCTACTAAAAAATATTCAGCATAGTAGTGAATTGTAAATCCTCTGAATAGGGATTTAAAAAGTTATATTCTGAAGAGAAGGAAAAAAGAGCAGAAAACATGTTATTGTATTTCCTTACTCAATTGAGTATCTGCCAATAATTTTAGTTCAATCAAGTACATTCATGCAATCTGCAAAATTTAAGAAATATCCACGCCTGGAGGACCTTTGGAATGGATCCACGAATTCAGACAGAAACATGCCCTTGAGAACATTCTTCTCTTTTGGAAGGGGTAATAGTTTTTAATCTTTAATTGTTGTTAATTGTCTTAAGTAATAATGCTCATTTTTAAACTTACAATCAAGAGGAACAAAGTTGTTTATGAAGACATGTAAGTATGTCGCCCATATTTAATCTACCATGCCAAGATTGAAAGCAAGTAGAAATCTGAAAGAAACTTAAACATGATATGGAAATCATTTTGGTTTCCAAAGAGGATAATAGTTTAGAAACTTAAATGTTTCATTCATGATAGACTCCTGCTTATGTAATTTATTTCCCTATTAGTTGTTGGAAGCTGACAAAACTAATAATGGTCTTTACCCATTAATAGGTTTTGTGATCTGTGATAGTCTCTCAGAACTTTCATTATTTCACCTCCATTTCCTATGACTGCTCCTAAGAAGATTTTTTATTATATTATTCAATTATTTACTTAACCAACCAAATTTGTCTCTTTCTAAAATCAACAGAAATATTCAAAGTCCTAATTCTTATATCAGTTCAATATTCTCATCTTTATACACATAACTTGGTCGCTAAAAAAAAATTTAATTATCTTGGGTTTGTTTCTTGATTTTTATCAGAAGTTTGTCCAATGCACATTAGTGTAAATTTGTGATTGATATCCCAAAACTAAATTTTTGTAATATATGGTTGTAGTGTATAATAATACTTGATCAAAACTTTGAATTCAGATCAATCTATTAGACATATTTTAATAATATTTACTTAATGAATCACTTTCCCCCAAATTACCTATTGTAAATTTCTGAAAGTATTCTTCAGATATCTTCCATTGATACCCATAGTGGGATGAAAATTTTAGTAACCTCAGAAGAAAGAATCATGCCAATAATGTTACCCTCTTTGAAACACTTTCGTTTATTTTAGCAGAAAGAAAGCCTTTCCTTCCTTCTCTAATATTAAATAAACTGAAGCAACATCTAAACTCCCTTAAGCTGATGTCGTGGTCCAAATAATTTAAAAGGTTTAAGATTTAGAATTGAAGAATGTAATGTGAGTATTCCCTTGTTGTTAAATACTTTTTCTCTTTTACTTATATTTTATTGGTGCATTGTAATTATAAATAATAGTGGGATTCATTGTGATATAGTCATATATGCCCATAGCATAATTTGATCTGTTTCTAAAATGTAACTTTTAAAATGCTGTTTTATATCCTTCCTTTTATGACTTTCATGTATATGGAGAGCATATCTCTATAACTGGTATTTATCAGTTGATAAATATATTTAGGAGATATATTTTAAAAGTTGAATTTTATATGTTATGTATGTAGTTTATGCACATACACATATACACACACATACCTATGGAGAACAAAAAAGATGATATAGTCTCAATATAGTTATAATTTAATCAGTATTATATATTCTTCTGTGATACTCAATAGATACATAATTTAAAACTCTTTTAAAAGAAGAGGAATACTACTAAGTTGTCAAATTGTTTAACCATTAAATCAAATACATAAATAATCAAAGAAAATCCAAAAAAGTTCCTCACATGTGAGTGTCTACAAAATTACCCTAAGACTGTTCTCTCCCTAGAAAAAAAAATCCATATGTTTGCACATGCTATTTGGGAAGGAAAGTGTGGATTCTCTTGGTAATTGGGAAAGGTTTCACAGTGAGTGTGAGGATTCCTTTCTATTTCTTCTCCCTACATAACACTTGTGTGAAGAGAATGGCACATCATAAAAGATGTACCCCACCTTTTATTGTAGGGTGGGAGAAAACTGGAAGTCTTTTCAGGTGATGTGGTTCTGTATCTGGTAGCCAGATCAAGAAAAATCTCATCAATGAGGAATGGATAATGACTAAAAATACAGAATTCCTTTTTGCCTTTCCAGCTATACAAATTTTGAAATGAAGATATTTGCCCCAACATTCCACTGAGGTTCTTTACCTTAGCAGTGTCAAATTAAAATTTGTATATAATGGTTATTTATTACAGAATTGTGATAAAGCAATTATATTTTAAATCATTGTTTAACAACGATGTCTTTTATGGAAATAATGGACATTATCTGTCTTACAGATATAGCTTCTTTTTACAAGCTACATTTATGTTTATTATATATGCATCCATTCTTATGTATATGTAACAGAGGGGACTGCCAGATGTAAAATCCTCTTCTAGCTGCTTTGAAAGTGTAATTAAATAGACAAATACTCTTCTGTTAGTAAATGTCTTTCAGAGGATTAGTGAATGAAGAAAGGAAACAATTCAAAACAACAAATTGCAGACACACATTCATGTATTCACAATTTAAATTATTTAAAATTGTACATTTCTCAAATAAAGTACCATTGTTTCTAAATTTTAAAGCATGGAAAGTAGGGAGATGTGACCTGCAAGCAATTATTTGTCTCTTCACATCTCTTAGATTTTTACTGGTGACAAACTTGATTATCTGAAAATGAGCAAGATATTTTTGAATTACTTATCTTCTATAAAATCTCAGGATATTTAAACATCATTTCATCACTTTTGGTTTTATAGAAGTCTTGAGGAGATGTACACAAAATTCATTACGTTCCCAATATGAACTTGTTCAATTTTAAATTTACATTGTTATCAGCAGTGAATTCACTATTAATGAATATATGGTAAGTGATTACCATGTATTTTCTCCTAGGTATTATAAGAAAGTAAAGATCACTAAGCCCCTGTTATTACCCTTTTAGGACTCAGTATATCAAAAGTTAGTGCAGCAACATATGGGAGAATAAGGAGGGTAACAATAGAGTTCAGAGTACTTTTATTTTCAAGAATAATGTTATGCTAAATGCTACATGTGGTTTTATCCATTAAAATCCATTTTATCACAGACACATTTTGGGCTTTTCTTAGCATTCTGAAGTACTGTGGGCTAGAAAATATATGTTTGAAGAAAATAATGAATTATGGTTATGAAAACACATCAGCATAAATCAGAAACTTCTATCATCAATCCATTCTAACTTTTTCTTACTTTACCATAAAGTAGGTAAGAGTTTTACCAACTTTATAAGACTCTTAAGAGTTACAAGACAGAGTTAGAACTCTGTTTTCTTTCTGATGTTGATTTATTTTCTTTGTTTTATTCTTAGAACAGTGGTCTTCACCAGACTGCCTCTCATAACCACAAGCATTTACCGACATGTGGAATCACAGAAGATATGTGTATTTGCTTTCTTCATATTTTGTTTCTGTGTTTAGATATAACACTGTGAGTTTTAATGTTTTATTGATAGTCATGCATTACATAATCCTAGATTATTTGAAATGATATTGCACAACTTAAATACAGTTTTTAAAATGTTGAAGGATTTATTAGATTGGACCACCTGTACGTGTGGTAGACAGGAAAACACTGCAGTTTTTTCCCCTCTAAATCAGAATAATTAATGTTCATTTATATTTTTCAAACAGTATTTTTTAAGAATTTATTTTTTCTACTTCATAGAATAAAATATTGATGAAGAAACTGCAGGGCACAGTTCTCATGATATTGCATCAATTTAAAGCTTTTATTACTAATACACAATTTAGCTGCTATTAAAATTGTCATGCATATGGATATTATGGTAGCACATATTTTCATTTTTATATTTTTTAAAGACATGACTTGACATGACCTTTATCACCATGGAATTACATGTAAATTAAAAAAGATTATTATTTCATTTGATGTATCATTTGAAACCTGGGTAAACAGCTTTATAGTATGAGAGGTTTTATCCTCCATTTAAATAGATATTTTTTAAAGTAGTTTTGGTTCCATGATAAATTTGACTAAAACCACAGAGTTCCCACATATTCCTTTCTCCCACATAAATGCAGGCTTCCTGCTATAAACACACCACACAGACTGGCAATATATTACAACTGATGAATCTGCTTTTACACATTATCACCCAAAGACCCAAATTCACTCCTTCTTTTGTACATGTTGTGGATTTTGACAAATATTTTCACAATTATAGCATAATGCAGGATACTTTTGCTCCCCTAAAATTCCTATGAGCTTTGGCAATTCATTTTTCCCTGGCAACCACTGGTCGCTTACTATCACAATAGTTTTGCCTTTTGTTCAATATCGTAGAGTTGGAATCATACAGTATGAGGCCTTTTAGGGTTCTCACTTTCACTTATTAAAATTTAATCTTCCTCCATGTCCTTCCATTGATTTCTACCTCCTTTATAGCACTGAATGATATTATATTTTCTGGATGTATCCCAGTTTATTCATTCACTCACAAAAATAAAATTTTGGTTGTTCTCAAGTTTTGACAATAATGAATAAAGCTTGTTTAAACATCTGTGTGCACATTTTTATGTGGACATAGTTCTTACTCATTTGTGTACATTTGAAGGAACATGACTGCTGGATTTTATATTTAGTCTCTGGTTTATATCTCTAGGTAAAGCTCTTCAAAATGGGCTATACCATTTTGCATTTCCCCAAGTGTGAATGAAAGTTCCTGATACTTCACACCCTGACCAAACTTTGGCTTTGTCACTATTCTGAGTTTTTGGCCATTCTTTTTTTTTTTTTTAATTATTTTTCAGTTGTAGATAGACAAAATACATTTATTTTATTTATTTATTTTTATGTGGTGCTGAGGATTGAACCCAGTGCCTCGCACATGCCAGGCAAGCGCTCTACCACTGAGCTACAACCCCAGCTCCTTGGCCATTCTTAATAGGCATATAAAGGCATCTCATTTTCATCTTAATTAGCAATTCCCTCCTGACATTCCATGTGGGGTGTTTTTATATGCTTATTTGCCGTTTGTATGTCTTATACACTGAGGTGTATGTTGAGTTCTTTTGCCCATTTTTTAAATTGACTATTCATTTTTTAAATTGAGTTTTTAAGAGTTCTTTGTATAACTGATAAAAATCCTATATTCAATATGCGTGTTACAAATATTCTCTTCCAAAGGCTTATCTTCTCATTTTCTTTACAGTGTCTTTAGCAGGGCAGATGTTTTTCATTTTAATGAAGTCCAGCTAAAAAAAATCCTTTCTTTCATGGTTCTTGCCTTTGGTGTTATGTCTATAAATTCATCACCATGCCAAAGGTCATCTAGATTTTCTCCTATGTGATATGCAAGGAAGTTTTATATTTTTCATATTACATTTATGTCTCTAATCCACTTTTATTTAATTTTTAAAGAGATTTGATGTTTTTAACTAAATTCATTCATTTGCATGTGAATATCCAGGTTTTTGTTTTGAGGACCATTTGTTCATATTTAAAATTCAAGTGCCATCAATGCTATACATTAGTACATGTGTAAGGGAATATAACATGTGAGACAATCTTTGACAAATGATAAAGATTGCTATTATTAGATCTGAAATATTTCAAGGTACAAGAGTATTAATCATGAATATAAGAGTAGGATTAGCAGAAATTTTTCTTAGTTGATACATTATTTGAAGCCTGAATTTTATGTACTAATTTCATTAATGATAAAAATATCTAAAATCTAATGTTAGCCTAACAAAATTCTCATACCCAATAGTAAGTACCTTGAATACTTTCAGAGTTTAACTCTTATAGCAAATCTGCAAGTAATATTGTTGTCACCATTTTACCAATAAAGGCAATGAAGCTCAAAAACTTAAATTTCCCAGAATCAAATATATAGTCATGGCCAAAATTTTCTAGACTTGGAAAACTCCCACTTCCATTACCTTATCAGGCTTCATCTCACAATAATTTTAGGAAAATATTTTGAAGTATAGATGTCACTCACTTGTTTGGGAAAAATTTTATGTTGTTCACATTTGTGAACGTTGGAGTCTTACTTCATGTTATCATATTGTTTTAATTTCAAAAGTGTTTATTTTAGCTTCTAATCATATCTTAGACTTATCATTGCTATAAATAGTAACTTTTTAATATTTAAGAGATATGAAGTATCTATATGTTTGTTCCTACTTTATTCATTTAAAATTTTATTGAGAACTTCTTCATTTTAGATACCAGCAATGTGCTTTTATAATTACGATTTACCCAAATACAAACTTTAAACATTAATTAATGAAAATTTTGTGAAATTACAAAAGTAATAAATTTTGATAATTAAAAAAGATCAATTTGGTAATTCAAAAAACAAAATAATATTTTCTCTGTAATGAAAACTTTGTTTTTACTTTATAATAAGAATGTATTTATTTCCTAATATCTTTGAGTTTTTAACTCAATTGCCTGTTCCATTTTTACATAGAAATACAACCATAAAGCCAACTCCGGGCAATATTTAATAATTTCATGAAGTTCATGTTTTCTCAACTTGCCCCGAAATTGTACTGTTGAAAGAGTCACAGCTCTACCCTTTCTTCTGTACTATGAATTGAAAGCCAACAACATGTAAATCACACATGATGTACCTTCTGATAAGAGCATCAGGTCAGTCTCCACCTCTATAGCCCTTTCCCACATACTGTAAAAGTAGACTTTGTCCCTTCTAAAAGCTGACATCTTAGGTTCCTTATCTCCTTTGAAGAGGCAGGAACACTACAACTTATCTATCTATTATCCCAGGAGAGATTTAGTAATTCTTGTTGAAAAAACCTTAGGTATTATTAAAATAAAGAAAATTCTAGTAGGAAGAGTTTATAAAAGTCAACTTGTAAGAATTTAGAGTTAGAAAATGAGAATTTGAAGGATGAGAGAGAAGATAAAGATGATCTTTTGGTTCTTGCTTCTTTGTATTCTTGACCACCACTTAATTCTTCTTTTTCCATTTTTCCTTTTCTTTTTTTAGTAACCTATTACAGTCAACGTTGAAAATGACCAAATGGAAAGCAGTGTCTCCAGTCCTTTGGGCTATGTGTTATCTCCTTTATGTTCTCCCCTAAGTGGGTGTGTCTTCTTCCTAGCATTGTTGCTGTCATCTCCAAATAAATAAATACATAAAAACAAAAAGTTATATTGGTTTTGGCTACATCAACCTGTGAGTATTGCTATGGTTTGGATATGGTTTGTCCTTCAAAAGTGCATGTGTTGGAAGCTCTGACCTTAATGTGGTGATGTTAAGAGGTGGTGAAAAATTTAAGGAGTTTTAACAATTCAGTTGGGCACAATGGCCCACTCCTGTAATCCCAGCCACTTGAGTGGCTAAGACAGGAGGATCACAAATTCGAGGCCAACCTTAGCAACTTAATGAAGGCCAAGCAATTTAGTGAAACCTTGTCTCAAAATAAAAACTAAAAAGGGCTGGGGATATAGCTTAGTGGTAAAGTGTCCTTGGGTTCAATCTCCAATAACAAAAAAGCAAAACAAACAAATAAAAATAAAAATAAAAGGTTTAACAATTGAAAACTAGAAAAGATCCAATAAAAGGAATTTCAGACAAATAAAATTGACATTTCAAGAATCTTGAGAAAATGCAGTACAGAAAGAAAGAATAAGACATAGATTGTTTATACATATATCCTAAATTCAGTCCCCAAATCTTACTTCATATAATTTGGTAAGGTATAAGTTTGTTAAATATAATTCCATTGAGAAACTTGCTCTTATATCAAACACTAGACATTTTTAAATGTAGATTTGGATTACTGATAATTCAATCAATTTAAATGCTATTTTAAAAATTTTAAAAGCCAAAATGCACTCTCTTCTATAAAACTGTATAATGTGATATTCCTAAAACACTTATTAGTCTATTTTGTATAATTCTTGTTGTAATTTATCTTCTATGTGATAGCTCATAATATAATTTTTTAAAGATCATTTTATCTGCTTTATTTTCAAGTAACCATTACATAATAAAAATGGCAGTTTTTTTATCTCTTACCCATGAGATTATATACATGTATATATGCACACATATATATGTATTTTCTGAATACATCACACTTTCCTGTGTTTTCCTTAAAATATAACCCATTAACAACATACTCTGAGTTTTATCTGGCCACCAAAAAATATGGGCACCTTTGTTAGTCAGCTTTTCAACTCTGTGACAAATCTTGAAAAAAGAAAATTATACAAATAAAAATATATTTTAGCTCATAGTTTCTGATATGCACACACATATGCATATATATGTATATGCACACATGCCATGTAATAAAAGTGTGTGTAGCAGGCAACACATGTATTTTCTACAGTATTGGAATATTCTAGTTTCTATCAACTACTTGCTGTGCTAAAATTTCAGTGCCAATATGTGTTTAGGAAACACATAATGGGACATTTTATCACTCCTTTGTGGATATTACATTTATGTTATATTTGAAAAAAATATTTGGATGCAAAACTATGGTTATAGACAGAAAAGTGAAAGGAATTAGGCTTTGATTAATTTGAGAATCACACAACAGTGTATCATCAGTCTTTGTTGTGGTTTTATGCAATATTCTTCATATTTTTTATTGTTTTGTTTTAGTACATTTAGAAATTGATCCCAGGATTATGCAACTCTAAGTGGTGTTTGGACATGAAATTATATTACCAGTAATAATAAAATCAGCTAACATTTTTATTGATGCTTAGTTTATATGAGGTAAAATGTTAAGGACTAAACAGTGTTAAGTGTTTGATCTATTTAATGCCATATTTTAGAAATTTACTTTTCCCAATTGGCCAGCTAGGAGATGGAGACACAAAACTTGCTCATCTAGAAAGTGGCAAAACTTATATTTTAACTTTCTGAATTCTAGAATTTATACTCTTAGGTAAAATAACCCATTGCCTCTTAATAGTAATAAAATTTAGCAAAAGTAAAAATAATACAATTGTGTGTCAGAAAAAATTAACTTAGATCTATTGGGTAATTTTCCCTATTATAATATATATATTCTAGCCAAGAATATTGCTGACTAAGAAATGGAGTGCTACTGTAACAAATATTTATATATATATACATATAACAATGGAAATAATAGGAGTAACTTAAAATATATTTTATTAACCCTCATTTTATTTCTATATTCCTATCATAAAAATGATAAATCTCAAACTTTATAATATATAAATATCTGAATATATATTATAATATATAAATATCTATAAATTTATAAAATATATTTATATGTGAACATGTCACTGTGCTAAACTATTTATATATAATTTTAAATAAAATTATTTCTGTCTTTTACAAGAAATATTTGTATGAATCAGTAGTGGACTGAATATTATTCCCTAAAATTCTTGTACCCTTAGAACTTCAGAATGTAGCTTTATTTGGAAGTAGTACCTATCCTGATGTAACTAGTTGAATTTATACTGAATTAAGGTAGATCCTGAATCCATTGGTTTGTTTCCTTATATGACAACCATGGAAGGACACGCATAGACATGCAGGTGAGATACCATGTGACTGTAGGAGCAGAAATTGGAGGGATGGATTCACAACCCCAGGAGCCAAGGGTTGTTGGAAAACACTAGAGGCTGAAAAGGCAAGGAAGAGTTCTTAGCTAGAACTGTCAGAGAGGGCATAGCCTTATGACCAAGAAGTGGGGTGCTGCTGTAAAAAATATTTAAAATTATGGCAGTGGTTTTGGAATTGAGTAGTGGATAGAGGCTGGAAGAATTTTGAGGCAAATTATAGCCTAGGTTGCCTTAAAGAGATCGTTGATAGAAATATGTATGTTAAGAGATGAATGAGGAATCCTTGAACATTTTTAGGTGTTTGTAACAGCAGAACCCCACTTCTCAGTATCAAACCCTATTATTAGTTTTCTAATACTGCTGCAATAAAATACCAAAACTGGATAACTCACAACAACAGTAATTTATTTTTTCTCAGTTCTTGAAATCAAGGTGTTGGCACGGTCATGCTTCCTCCAAAGACTCTTTAAGAAATTACCCTTCTTTGCCTCTTTCACCTTCTGGTCATAATCAACAGTGCCTGGTTCCTTGAGTTATAGCTAAACCTGTCCAATTTCTGCTTCTATGTTTTCTTTAAAAATGAGAGAAACGCATAACATATCACTTAATTGATTGATTACCCAGTATTGCCTTACTGTATCCATTGTGTTTATTCCTCTGAGGCCCACAGTATTTTGTTCCTGCTCTTTCAAGGTATTCACATATTTAACTATTTGACAGTAAGTTGGTATAGGATAGTATATTACCAAAAGTTAAGGGATGTTTTGAGAAAATAAGAGAGTTGCATGAGAGTAAAGCAAAGATAAAAATATGAATATTCAGAGAAGTCTTTCTGATAAAGTTTAGAAATGATATTAGTAATTCCCAACAGGGGGCTAGTAAGGAAATGGAACTCTATAAAGACTCTATATAAATTAATTCAAAATATATGAATAGGCAAGTGGCATAAACAAATTAAAGGCTTGCCTTTGTAATTTGTCCTTCCATCTCAACTTAAATAATATTCATCTCAACAAATGTCTGTGTACATCAAAACCTTAGAAATTTCTGAAACAATAAGGTAATTGTGTATGTTCACTTCAATAACATCAATAAAATATGTATTTGTGGATCATTAGAAGTTTGATAATACAAATGTTTTATCAAATTTTAGTATTGTAATAAGTAAAATATTATTTCAAATATCTTGCCCATAAAATCACTTTTCTATTTTACATTGAGTTTTAGATTATAAGAACTATTTAAACAACACAAATCATCTGAATGTTATAAATGAAAAAATAATCACTGAGATGGTAAATTTTTCCCTTAAAATTTTTGAACTAGAATACTAAAGTATCATTTAAATGACCAGAATTAACTTTTCAAATCATATTGAATTATGCATCAACTGTTTTTGTTATCTGAAAACATTTCTTTATGAGTTTTTTACATATTCAGATGAGAATAAGGCCAAGAATGGAAAAAATAGGAAGAAAGTTTGGAATAAAAAGATACAAATAGCTAGGAATAGTGGTGCATGCCTGTGATCCCGGTGGTATAAGAGGCTGAGGCAGGATTATGGTGATTTCAAAACTAACCTCAACAACTTAGCAAGACTCTGTCTCTAAATAAAATTACAAAAAAAGGCTGGTGGTGTGGCTCAATGGTTGAGTGTGGGTTCAATCATCCCTGGTACAAAAAAGAAAAAAAAGGTATAAGTATTACCCCTCTCTACACAAAAGGAAAAAGCAATGCAATTTGTTAATTTGTCTTCAAATTTTAAATTACTGTGCCTGATTTTTACATAACATTTATTCTGTCTTTCTTCTTTTCTTTTTTTTTTGGTACTGGGGATGGAACTCAGGGGCACTCGACCACTGAGCCACATCCCCAGCCCTATTTTGTGTTTTATTTAGACAGGGTCTCACTGAGTTGCTTAGCGCCTCGCCATTGCTGAGGCTGGCTTTGAACTCGCGATTCTCCTGTCTCAGCCTCCCTAAGTGCTGGGATTACAGGCTTGAGCCACCGCGCCCGGATTTAACATTTATTCTTTTTTTAAGTAAAACTTTCTATCTTTTTGTGTCAGCTGGATTCATGTCAAATACTTTATGATGCATGTCTTATATACATAGAAACCGGACAACACAGTCAAAAAAATTGGAAAGAATATGCAAAATATTTAAGAGGAATGTGGAACAGATAAAAGAAAAATAAAAGAGTAATACTGTGCTTAGTGAATTAAGAAGGTGTTTGGTCTCTTAATGATAATTATTTAATCAAAAATATGGATTATTGGGTAATCAAATGTTAAAGATGTTGCTGCATGAGATACTAAAAATCTGGAAATAACTGATTTCTAAGTTAAAGAAAATTAGTTTTCCTTACCTCTAATTTTGCATTACATAATCATGGATTCAGAGTCTATTAAAATAGAAATGTGGTATTTCACAGTACCAGAACTGGATTAAAGTTTTATTTCAGTACTTCCAGGGATGACATTAATAAAGGAAACAACTATGAATAAAGATCACACGTCTATGTGTTAAAGTATGAAGTCATGAAAAATAATCTCAAAATAATTTTTATATTTATGCATTTTACAGGTCCAAAACACATTACCATTGATGACCAAAAGGCTCAGGATGAAGTAATGTCCAAATCTGTATCTTTACATATATTCAGATGTGGTCAGGGTAAAGTTTTACTACAAGGTCATAGTTCACCAAACAATTTCCTGTTGCCTTTAATAGGATTCACACTGGCTTTTCTGTGCTCCTAACATTCCTCTCTGAAGTTTCCAAATTAAAGTGCCACAAAACATTTGAGTTCCTTTAGCTGATATTTCCATTTTTTTCTTTGCCCTGGAGGAGTGGAATTCTAAAAGAAAGTAATTGCAAATGACCTTGACCTTTCTTTTGGTACATAAAAGTTAAGTTCTCTGATATTCAGTCTTTTGCCATGGAATTTAGTAAAATGATAACATAATGACACGTAATTGTGCAATTTGCAACAAACTCAAAGGAAATAAGAATTGTTCTGGCCTAGTGTTTCATCACAGGGCAGTCAATCTCTCCAAAGAAGTTTTTTGTTACCATTTCTCTACTACATGAGTCACATTTACTTAGAGCAGTAAAAAAATCAAGTAGAATAAAATGGGAAGAATTGAAGACAGAAATCTTTATGACTCAATCAGAAAAATATTAACTGTTGTGTTACAATAGATGAAGATCGCATTTGTAGATCTCATTTAGAAAACAATTATTTGTTTGATAGGTTAAAGGAAAACAATGTAGTGTCTTGACTACAAGTAATATGTAAGTAACACACAGGAATCACAAGGTCTTCTGGATGTTTCTCTTCACAGTCATTGTAATTAGTATAGACATGGGAAATTCCAAAATCTAAAAGATAAAGCAAGAGAACAATCAATTATCTTGTTTAAATCATAAAGAAGTTTTCAGAAAAAAAGAGATGAAACTCAGAATTTCTTCAACTCAGTTCCTTTGAATTTTAGAGATTTTTAAAATTATATATCAAAAAAAGCATCATTAAGAGTCAGAAATTAATTCACTGAATACTTGTATGCATGAGGATACTCATAAATAGATCATACATGATCTGCAATATCAAGGGATAACAAATCTTTCATTATTTTGACAATAACAACATAATTAGATTAAGTTGATCTAGTCTCTCAAATTTAATTTTAGCTCTTAATGTTGATTTTATAAACAAAGACAAAAATCTTACCTGCTAATAAAACTGCCATTGATTGTTCCATGTTTTTATCGCTTTTCACTTCTTACTTGGAGTTGAAAGTGCTTGTAGATAAAATATGAGTTTGGCAAGAAAAGAGGTATAAACATACAGATAGGAAACCTTTTTATAATTTTAAATGAAACATTTTTTTCCTAAATAGTTTT
Source organism: Xerus rutilus (assembly GCA_028644305.1). Classification (NCBI taxonomy): domain Eukaryota; kingdom Metazoa; phylum Chordata; class Mammalia; order Rodentia; family Sciuridae; genus Xerus; species Xerus rutilus. The sequence continues at coordinate 76,176,071 of CM053404.1, forward strand.
GCCAAGATATCTGACTAGTTTAACAAAAGAATATCTAGAAATACTAAGGGGCAAACCCAAAGTATATGTGATATCCAAGGAATATTGATACTTGGAATAGACAAGCAATATGTTTTACATCTATCAACTTCAAAAGAATAACTATTTTTTAATAATTTATATTATTGTAATATTTCATAATGGTAACAAAAGGCATTCCAATTTAAACCTTTGTAAATATTAAAAAATATGATGTCTTTTCATTGGAAGGTGCTTCTAATAGAA
>CM053404.1:76176834-76283963 GCA_028644305.1 Xerus rutilus
GGGTGGGAACGGGAAACATAGGAGAAATGCAGGAACTCTAAACGTGGTTGTGGGAGGGGGGAGGAAGGAAAGGGTAATGGGCATAGTAATGATGGTTATTTGAGATGGTCATTACTACCCCTGGCACATCTATGAAGACTCTAATGGTGTGACTTTATTTGGTTTGCAATCAGAGAAATGGAAAAACAGAGATCTGGTTATGTACTATGACTTGAAATGCATTTAAATAAAATAACTAAATAAAAAAAAAAACAAGTATAAGAAAAATGAGCCCCGTATTTTCACAAATGTAATGTGATGAAATTAGCTAATTCATCAACAATGTGCTGATAGGAATGCTAAGGTAGATATCACTCCCAAGACATCCAAAATGTTGTTTTAAGATATGCTTAGCTATACATTCACTAAAAATTAGTTGTACAAGGATATTTGTGTCATTAAAAAAATGTTATTACAGGAAGTGTAAGATGTAGCTCACAAATCCTTCCATGATGATTTATTATTTCAGAATGGTTATTTCTAACTGCATCTGGAAGAAGATAAATTGAAAATATAAAAATAATTATTTCTGGTTGATAAAAGAGCAAATAATTTTTAAATTTTTAAAACATTTTGTGTATTTTGTAAACTATGCCCAATTATAATCTACTTATCTTTAATAGAAAATAAATCAATCTGAAGATTGATTTAACCAGTAGTTAAAATTTGTTTTACTTATTAATCTTATATTTCATGTATACATTAATGTGTATAAATATCCATTAAGATATTGATCAGTAGCTAAAAAGAAAAAATATCAATCAGAAGTGGATAATTGCAACTTAGACTTGGAGTATACAGCATCAGGTAGAAATATGAATATTGCTTGTTCCATTTTTGTATCACATTTTCTATTAATGGATTTTGTGTATTAATGAACATGGTGAATTAGAATTCTCATTCAGAATTAACATAACATAATGTAAACTTGAAGATTTCAGTGAAAATCTGAAATGAAGATTTCTGAAAATCTGAAACTGAATCAAGATTCAGTTTTCTGCATCTGAAACTGAATCAAGATACTGCCCATTACTGCTTTATGATCGTGACAAATCATTTAACATCTCTACTCCATATTAGTATTTCTCATTTATGAAGTAGAAATGTTGACAAGATTATTGTCAGGATTACATGAATGAATACAAATTCATTAGCACAGTAACAGAAATTGTGAGGAAACGATTCACTTTAGCTTCTATTTTTTTTCTTTATATCACTCTTGTTTTTGTTATCTGTTCCTAGTGGAATGAACCAAAGTAAAATATTTTTCCTTGGCATGAGTATTTGAGTATTGTGGGTGTTACTTTTCTGACACTGCAACAAAGTGCCTAAGACAATTAACTCCTAATATAAAAGCTTTATTTTAACTCACAATTTTGGAGATGCAAACCCATGATTGATTGGCCACACTGCTCTGGGCCTCTGCAAGGAAGTACATCATGGCAGAGGCATGCTGAAGGGAAAAATCTCTCAACTCATGGCCAAGAAACAAAGGAGAATAAAAAAGGAGCTCGAGTCCACAGTCCTCTCTGAAAGCAGAGCCTAATGACCTTCCCCTATGCCCCACCTTTTAAAACCTCCACAGCCTCCTAATAGCCTCACCTAAGGACCAATCCTTTAACTCATGGTCTTTGGGGAAGATATATGATCCAAAATATAGTACTATTCTTTCCAACTATAACATTCAAATTCCCAAAATTATATGTTCCACTTGAGGTTAATAAGAAAAATAAAATCAAGTAAGTTTAATTATTCACCAAATAAGATACTAATATTCTACATTTCAGAGAAATAATAACTTTAGATAATTTTAGTAAACTTATGTGTAATTAACTTATGTAAGAATTAGATAAAGACCTGAAAAATTATTTTATAAAAATTGAAGACCTAAGCAAACGATATCTTTAGTTTTTAAAATATTGGAGTCTTCAGAAGGCTGATAATTGGCAAAGATTATATGGTAAGAAATTTAAAGTCAGAAATATAAAACTTGAAATATATATTTTTTCTAAAATTACAGGTATGCTATACATAGAATAAAGTTAATAAAATTATAGGGAAAACATTTATAATCCTTCCCTTGAAAATTAGAGTCTATTACAACATAGTCATATCAGTCATTGGAATGCCAGTTTTCCTAATATGGTAGCATGAGGTAAGAGAGGCAGAAGAAAATACAAATTCATAAATGACTGCTCACTAGTTTCCCCTCATCTTCCTAAAAATAAAAGTCTTTATTGGGAACACTACAGTGCTTCAAAAATAACTGAACTTCCCTTTTCTCACAAGCTTGGCTCTAGACCATTTTGGCAACCATGTAGATACTGATTGTATCAGAGACACCAAAAGAACAATTTGATTCCAGGCAGAATTCTTCTGTAAGATATATCTATCATCTGTAAAGTTACCAAAAGTACTAAAGGCTAATATTAAAAATTAAATAAAAATTTGATTATTATTTACCTGGTTTAATCATTTATGTCACCATGTCTCCTTATCTGAATCTACACCAAGATATCTCCCTAGTTAGCCTGTTTTATTGCCAATTTTTTCAACATAGGATAACATCAAACAAATGACATGTAAAATGGACAATGCTATTAAACTCCTCTTAAACATCATCAACATAAAGAAATAACTAAAAAATAAAGCAATCTACATACATACTGAACATGAAAATATTCATATCTTCACTAGAAATTAATTAAAATAAACATAGTAGTAACTAATATTTTTCCATGATTGCTATGGGTGAGAAACTGCATTATCTAATTTAACCTCTATAATAATCTCCTGTGAAGATCCTATTAACCTCATGTAACAATTCAGTAAATTATGGCAAAGACAGGAGTTATCCTTTATAATTATGAAGAATATGCATTACTATGAAGTAAAAAAATGACATTTTGTTAGTAGAGTATTTTATATTTATCTTTAGACCATTAGGGCATGCATTTTTATGTTGTTTTGTTAATGAAATCTAGAGGATTGCAATCGTGCAAATTACTTATCACTTGTTTACATAAAGTCATTTCTGAAAGTAAAGCCAAGACTGTGGTTTCATTAGCTATGATAGGAAAAAGCTGCAAAAATATGTAGATATTCCTTTATAAAAATTAAAAATCTGAAAGCATTTAATTGTACTTGTCTACATGTATGCCTTAGTTTTCTTCTGTTTCCATTCATTGGGAGTTAAGGTGATATTTAACATTATTTATTTACTAATAGAAAACCCCTTAAACATCTTTCTAAATTTTTTTTCTAATAGGCTCAAATTCACTAGAGGTTGTGCAATACAAGGAATCTTAATACTATTCTTTCAGTAATTTAAATTGCCTCAAATCATAAATTAGTTATTAAAATGAAGACAAAGTGTTTGACTGAAAGTGTTGCTGTTGTTGTTTCTAGGATGCAGTATAAAAGTGATTATGAAGTATTTTTTCAGAGTGATAAGGATGAATAAGTGTTTTCATTACAATCATTTTCCTCAGGTCACCTAACACATCAGGGAGCAAATCAATATCCCTATCCAATTTCATTTGTGCTGTTTCACAGGCTGAATGCTTGCAAAAATGCTTATATTTTGACTTATACAAAACCAAGTGATACTAATTACATAATATTTTATATCCTTTTTTAGAAAATCAATCAGGCTATTTATTTGCTGTTGTGTCCCCTTGGTAAAAAATTGAAAACATTGTAAGTTTGACTTTCCTTTATGAGGAATCTTTTCAGTGAAATACTGAATATGTGTTTTTGAGGTATGCTTAAGTATTATCTTCTTTCTGCTTTAAATATCATTTATTTTTGTTAGCTTTTTCTTCTTTTTTTTTTTTTTTTTGGTACCAGGGATTGAACTCAGGGGCACTCGACCACTGAGCCACATCCCCAGCCCTATTTCGTGTTTTATGTAGAGACAGGGTCTCACTGAGTTGCTTAGTGCCTCGCCGTTGCTGAGGCTGGTTTTGAACTTGTGATTCTCCTGTCTCAGCCTCCCAAAGTGCTGGGATTACAGGCCTGTGCCACAGCACCCAGCTAGCTTGTTTGTTTTTAATCTCAAAAATTGAAATTTATACTTAGGAAAATAACAATCAATGAACTGAATTAATACATATTAAATTTTACATAAAAATATTCAAACAAGTTGATACCAGAATATACAAGATAAAACCCAAGTTACTTTTTTTTTTGTACACTATATTGAACCCAGGGTTGCTTATTGACTGAGCCACATCTCTAGCCCTTTCTTTTATGTTTTATTTTGAGATAAGGTCTTGCTAACTCTTTAGAGCCTCATTAAATTTCTGAGGTTGGTCTTGAACTTGGAATCTTCCTGCCCCACCCTCCTGAGGTGCCAGGATTATAGGCATGAACATTGTACCCCACAAAACATACATTACTTTTTAAAGTCTACTTTCTCAAAAGTTTTTGATATATTTTGAATCTATATTTTCGATTTCAATGTTCTATTAAGTATTTTCTAAATCAGTTTTTATGGTAAAAGGATTATTAAAATTACTTGGCTTTTACTTTAATTAAATTTGAAATTTATAAATCTTGTTTTAAAAGCACTTAATTTTAATTTAAATATTCCTTTAGAAATACTTCTGCTTTCACTTTTAGTCTCTAAATAATCCTTTTAGCCAACTATATTGAAAGAGCCTAATTATCTCGTATTGTTTGTTAAGAGTTTAATAATGTTTAATAGTGTGAAAAAATTCAGACATTCAGCGTTGCTTTTTTCTCCAAAGAAGGTTAATTCAAAATCATTACTATGTTTCTTTAAATTACAAATAGGAAGTGTATATTGTGTATGAAATTTGCAAGGTTATAAATCATAGAATGATGATTTCTCTATTCTGTATGCAATATTGATATGCACAATTTATCATAAACTTTTCCACCAATAGCTGAAGTTGCTAAACATGTTGACATTTAACTCACTGAGCTAGTTCATCATTAGATCTAATATGCAAGATTCTCATGTAATTATAGGCAATTTGCATAATGAACATATTACCTAAGTGATTTTTAAACTTGTTCTAAATCTACCACAGATTATTAATATTTGTCATTTTTTTAATTTATAGGCATACATACCATCTGCCAACCTAAAATACCCCTTAGGGTGTCTAATAGATAACTATTAACAGGACCAAAACTCAGTTCCTTTTGCACTACAAATCTGCTCATACAGCAGTCTTATTCAATTTAGTAAATGGGAAAGCATGTTCTATTTCCACTTTTCAGCCTAAAACCTGGAGCATCCTTCAACATCTCTTTTGATTCTAGTCTGTATCCAAACCGTGAGCCTCCACATTTCCTCTATTTTTTATTTTCCCACTTGCAGTAATATAGTTGTCCACTGATGGGTATTTATTCACTCTTTATATGCTATTCTCATATCAGCTCAAGGGGAGATAAGAGGAGATATTACTCTTTCCTTGTTGACAAACTCCAATGACTTCACTTTTGTAAGTATTTACTGTTGTCCACCAAGGATTACATGATTCTCCTTTTCAATTCCTTACCAAATTTCTTACCAAATTTCTTATTCATATCCTCATAACTTCAGTCACAGTAGTCTCTAGTCAGACTATCCTCCTTATTATTATATGTGTTTCTTCCCCCTGGAATGTTTTTCCCTGTATTACTATAAGGTTATGTCACTGAACTTCTCATTTGTGTTCAAATGTCAATTGCTCCATGAGGCAACCCATTCCTCAGAGTGCCACATATTCCAATACTGGGTATTTTCTAAGGTAATTATGACTCTAATGCTGACTATTTAATTCAGTATTATTGTTTTTCTGATAACTTATGTACTTTCTCTTTCACTGTCTGTTTCTGTTCCATAGAAAACTAGCTCAACACATGCAGGAATTTTATGTTTATTCATTGATGTGTGCTCAGTTTATAGATTACCTGAGATTGGATGTGTTACTCAAAAATATTTTTAATGAAATGAATCATTTTGAAGTTCATTCTCATAAGTATCTACTAATATATCTATGAATAGAGAGAAGGGAAAATATAAGCCTTTCAGTAGATCTGTATTTGCATTGCATTTGTAAACATTTACTTGTTAAACATTATTTGCATAATATTTAGCAATAAGAATTGATGCACTAGTGAAAAAATAAGGCCAAGAAGTAAAGATAATTAAATTGTGAATAGCATAAAACATTTTTCTTATATTTTCATTGCAGTAATTATGGCTGAAAACAAACATACATGAACATGCACACTCATTTGTATAATAAACATTAAAATACCAGTGAGGGTGCATATAGTAATACACTCAATTTATAAATCAAAAACTCAAGTGTTCAGAACATTATTTCATAATACCTTAGCTTAAAGTAAATGGGATGATAGTAAAAAATGAATCAGTAATTAGAAAACAATGTGCATTTCTTAAAGTCTGAGCAGATTAAAAGGTATTTATTGTATAGATTATAATTAGAATAGTTAATAAAAATCTGTTATTTAAGATCATATTTTTTATTTTTCCTCAGTTTTATAAAAAGTTTCTCCTTATTGTAGCTCAAAAGAAATCCAGGTAAGCACATTCTAAAATCTTGAAAATGATGCTTAATAACATGAATAATATCTCCATTGTACTTGCCTACATTCAGATCAGTTTTGAGCTATACAACATCAAAGCTAACTGCTCTCTACAATGAAATGGAAGGCATTATCAAGTACTAAATAATTTTACTGATAGAATAATTCTTGACATATTAAGAGAAAGTCAAAGCATAGATTTAATTACCAGTCCCTTATTCACATATTATTAAATAAAAGTCACCACAAATCATTATGATAGGCAGATACTTGGACATGGGAAAGCACTTCAAGTTTTAGATCTGCAACTAGGGCCAGAGTGTGTGTACTAATTGCATTATCTTCATGCTCTTGCATGAAAATAGATTATAGGAAATAAACATCTCTTAATACATGACTTAAAATAAAAACTAAGCATTTAGATAAATACTCATTGTGTTGGCTAATTTGATATGCAATTTCATTAGAGGACTGGCCTAGTCATTTGTTCACATTAGTCTAGATGATGTTTTTGAGGTATTTTTAAATGTGGTTTGATTAAATAAAAAAGAATGTTCCCTATATGTATGTATGTTTCATTCCCTTCAATCGAAGGCCCTAAGAGTAAGGTTTTCCAAATCATAGAAAGCCTGCATGAGTTTCCAGCCTATGAATTTCAGATTTAAGATTATTATATATTCTCTCAATTTCTAGCCTGTTGTAACACATTATAACTTTGTTCACCCCCCAGATTGTGTGAGCCAATTCCTTAAAATCTCTCATTCTCACTCTCCCCCTTCTTTCTCTTTCTCTCTCCCCCCTCACACATATGAATATGAATATGTAAGTTGAAAATACCATAGGTCTAAAATGCAATAATAGAACTAATTTACTGAATATCACATCTTAGCAAAATAGTATAGTGCAGAAAGCCAGTTCTTTATTCTTGTTGACTGCATAGCCAAAGGGGAAGTTTGCTTGTTGCCTCTGTCCATATTCAAAATAGAATAGTACCATATCGGATACAATAGACTAGGAACAGATCAAAATTCTAAATTTGAAGTATAGTTCTATGAACATATAATGTTTCCAATTCTAGTAAAATTTAAAAAAAATTAAATCAAACTATCATAAGTTGGAGACATTTGTCCATAAAATAGATTCTGTTCTTCTGGAAAATCCTGAGTAATGCACTTACTGATTGATCTCACTGTGCCAGGCACTGAGAATGAAGAATTGTAGATGACAAAGTAATGGTCTCTGAATATAAATATACTACAGGCAAATGACAATAAACATTTGAGGTCATAATAAATGCTGTTAAAGTAAAATTTAAGATGGTAAGGGTTAAAAAAGATAAAATTGTAGATGAGTTATAAGTTATATTATGGTCAGAGAAGGTTCTCTTGGATGGTGGAGATATGAATAAAGTAAGAAATACAAATAATATATGAATTAAGGAGAAGAGCTTCATGTACAGATATAAAAGCAGAAGCAGAGAGATAATGGAAGCATTCTCATTGTGAATCAATAAAAACACTGTTGGGGCTTGTTTTAGCCAGCTTTTTCACTGCTGTGATTAAAAGACATGACAAGAATAATTGCAGGAAAGTTTATTTGGGGGCTCACAGTTTCTGAGGTCTCAGTCCACAGGCAGCGGCTCCATTCCTTGGGAATGAGGCTGGTGGGAGAGTGTGGCAGAGGGAAGCAGCTCACAAATGCATACCCAAAAGCCATGCCCCCAATGCCCTGCCTCTTCCAGCCACACCCCATCTGCCTTCTGTTGCCACTCAGTTAATCTCATCAGGTGATTAAGTCACTGATTGGGTAGAGGCCCTCATAACGCAATCATTTATCCTCTAAATCTTTTTGCATTGTCTGTTGTGTGAGCTTTTGGGGGGACACCTCAAAATCAAACCGTAACAGGGCTTAAAGAAAACATGTAGGATATGGTTTCAGAGATATATGTAGAATTCATGCAAATAAGAATGTGATGATATACTATGATTTAAATACTTATATATCCTTAAATTCATAGGTTGACACCCAATGGTTAATAATAGGAGGTAGACCCTTTGGAAAATGATCAGGTTATGCAGGTGTAGGCCTATAAATGAGATCAATACCATCAAGAGGCACCAGAGAGCTGCTGTGTCCCTTTCACCATGTGTGGATGAGGTAAGAAGGTACAATCTCTGAACCAGAAAACTAAGACTTTATCAGACACCAGCCTCCAGAACTGTGACAAATAAATTTCTCTTTTTTATAAGTTAGTTTGTGGTATTTTTTTATGGCAGCCCAAAAACCAAATATATCATTGTTAGAAATTTTGATTTTAGCCTAAGCCTTTGGATTCTCTTGAATAGGGAAATGAATTGATCTGATATACACCAACTAATTAATCATCTCAGAATAGAAAAAAACCTGATATGGCAGCAAGACCTAAATTCAAATTGCAACTGATAAGCCCACTACATGACATGGCTGAAAGTGGTGAATAATGGTACGTAGAAAGGAGGATGAAGTGATATTTATAAAAACAAGACCCCCATTAGAAAGAGAAGGTCCCACATTTTTCCTTTTCTTAGACTTGAAACCAATAAAAAATGTCAGATATGATAAATCTATTTAGCAAAAGTACAATCTCAAATGTATGCAAAATATCAATTGTTATGGTCTGGATGTGAGGTGTACCCCAAGAGTTCATGTGTGAGAAAATGCAGGAAGGTTTAGAGGAGAAACTATTGGATTATATATTTTTTCCATTTTTTCATATTTAATTTATTTATTTGTTCTATTTAGGCTTACATGATAACAGAGTGCAATTTGATTCATTGTACACAGATGGAGGATAACATTTCATTTCTCTGGTTGTAAGTGATATAGATTCACAACATACATGCAGTCATACATAAAGCTAGGGCTATGATGACCATCATATTCCACCACCTTTACTGTCCCCATGCCCCCTCCCCCCTTACACCCCTGTGAACAGAGTTCCTCCATTGTTCCCATGTCCTTCCCCACATTATGGATCAGCATCCACTTATCAAGGAGTACATTCGGCATTTGGTTTTCTGACATTGGCTTACCTCACTTAGCTTGATATTCTCCAACTCCATCCATTTACCTGCAAATGCCATAATTTTATTCTCTTATTGCTGAATAATATTCCATTGTGTATATATACCACAATTTCTTTATCCATTCATCTATCGAAGGGTATCTAGTTTGCTTCCACAGTCTAGCTATTGTGAATTGAGCTGCTATAAACATTGAAGTGGATGCAGTACGGTAGTATGCTGTTTTTAAGTCTTCTGAGTACAGACCGAGGAGTGGGATAGCTGGGTCAAATGGTGGTTTCATTCCAAGTTTTCTAAGGAATCTCCATACTGCTTTCCAGATTGGTAGTACCAATTTGCAGTTCCACCAGCAATGTATGAGCGTGCCTTTTTCCCCACAACCTCAACAACACTTATTGTTGTTTGTATTCTTGATAATTGCCATTCTGACTGGCATGAGATGAAATCTTAGAGTAATTTTGATTTGCATTTCTCTGATTGCTAGAGATATTGAACATTTTTTCGTATGTCTTTTGATCGATTGTATATCTTCTTCTGTGAAGTTTGTGTTCAGTTCTTTGGCCCATTTATTGATTGGGTTGTTAGTTTTTTTGGTGGTAGGTTTTTTGAGTTCTTTATATATCCTGAAGATGAGTGCTCTATCGGATGTGTGTATGGCAAAGATTTGTTCCCAGAATGTTGGCTCTCTGTTCACTTCATTGATTATTTGTTTTGCTGAGAAGAAGCTTTTTAGTTTGAATCCATCCCATTTATTGATTCTTGATTTCACTTCTTGTGCTATAGGAGTCTTGCTAAGGAAGTATGGTCCTAATCCGACATGATGAAGATTTGGGCCTATTTTTTCTTCTATTAGGCCTTAATCAAATCATTGAATTAATCCCCTGATGAGGATTAACTGGTAACTGAAGGCAGGTAGGGTGTGGCTGGAAGAGATGGGTCCTTGAGGGCTGGGCTATGGGGTATATATTTTGTATCTGGCGAGTGAAGTCTCTCTGCCTCTGATCATCATGTGAGTTTTTTCCATCTGCCACACTCTTCCTCCTTGATGTTCAGCCTCACCTTGAACCCAGAGGAATGGAGTTTGCTATCTATGGGCTGAAACCTCTGAAACTGTGAGCTCCTAAATAAACTTTTCCTCCCCTAAAATTGGTCTGATCAAATCTTTTAGTCATAGCAGTGAAAAAGCTGACTAAAACATCAATGTTCATGTTATTCCATGAGAACATCTATTTCTTTTAATAGAAACACAAACAGTTAGATCCTCTAAGATTGTTTGTTTACTTATGTATAGATGATATGATTGAGATTTTTGTGCAGATAAAAATCTAGACTGCTCCAATCTGTTCCAAGTGATATGAGTCAGAATACACACTTTTCTTTTTCTTACTCCTTAGGTCAATGGCTTCATGGACATTATTTATTTTTCCTGCTTCTAATGTTGCTTCTATTCCTGCATTAGATTATGTCTCCACTATAACTCATCTCCACTAAGTTTCATCTCACTGATGGAAAATGTATTCCTACCCTTTATAAGACTGATTTGATAAATTCCTTCACGGTAAAAGCATATATTGCAATAGAGAGATATAGGAAAAATAAAATTAAGTTCCCATTAATATGATATCTCTTGTGCATACTTGTTATTATCTCCAGCTTTTCCTCACCTGAACTTCCTGTTTTCCCTCTCATCCTCCTCTAAATGTTCCATTCTATCCTCAGCTCAAAATCCTCTTACAACCATGCATGATACAATGCCCAAGAGAGCCATCATTTCTAAACAAGGAGGAAGAAAAGAAGTTTGTATAGCTTTCTTAATTACATGTGGATCTTAACTTAGTTCTATGTATATGAAAATGCCAATCATTGCTATATTCAGACTTTTATCTTAGAGGTGTTGGGTCTAAGTTGCTGTCATAGGATGAGTTTGGCTGGCAGTTGACTGAGAGATAAAGATTGTGAGAAAGTGCTTTTTCAAAAGGTTAATTATGGAGGATTTCTGAAATCACCATCTGCAGAAGAGAGGGAAGAGAAGCAGGCTTGGGCAGAGGAAAAAATTCAGCTGTGATATAGTCCTAATCATGGCCATGACTAACATCAGTCTAACCAGGAAATGGAATGATCCTTCAGTTATTATGAATCCAATCTATATGTTTAGTTTTTGTATATCTTTATTGTTTGATCATTAGTTGTAGGCCACTCTGGGAAGGCAGACACGGGAGAGGTTTCTTTTTTTAATGAAGACATTTTAGAAGAGAACTGAAATCCAGAGATCATTCACTGAAATCATTTTTCAGAGTCTTAGTCAACAAGGCCATTAATGAAGAGAGATCTTATTGGTGCATGATGTTTCTTCGTGTAAAGGGATAGGGGCATCAGTGGAGAGATGTAGAGTAGCCTGTAATGGGGAAACAGTGACTATGGGCCCTAGGAAGAGACAGAGATGAAGGGATAATGAAAGGATAAAGATGTGATAATTGCATTCATTGAATTCAAATCACACTGAAGTCTGCCTTTGTGATGAGACATTTTTTCTAATTTTTTATTATTTGCTTCTCATTTTCTCTCTTTCCCCAAATAATGGGTTATAATAGGTCACTCAGAGAAAGACTGCATGCTTGCTTTAAGAATACACTAGAAAAGAAGAACATATGGGATGTTATTCTATTTTTTGTATAATTTTGTATTTGGTCCTAGTGAAGAGAAAGGCTACTGGCAGGAGAGAAGATGAAAAGAAATGAATTCTCCAGGTTCAGAAAAAGAATCAGCAGATCATTGTGAAACCTCTCTGAACACATACAATATCCCCAGGAGGTTGGCACTGTTGGAATACGAAGTTTCTTACATTCCCTGTACTAGAGTTTTTTTCTCTTCTAAAATCTGCTGATCAACTGAAAGTGTTCAGGAACAAAAGCCACCTTTTTAAAGTGAAGCCTCACCTGTCTGATGAATAATTTGAGGAAAGTATCCACTGTTCTGCCAGATATTTTTTACATCCTAAGTTAAAACTATGGAAACAAAGCAAGGCACATTTATAATACAAACTGCTAGGGTTTCAGAATTTTAAAGTACAAAGAAAGGAATCAGAGAAAAGTCCATACAGTAAATACACAAGCTGTTGAAAGGTGTTAAAACATAATTAACAAAATTCTCAAAAAGATCAAACCAAAATGCTTTTATAAATTGAACATGTGTCACATTAATTAATGAGCTCATTATGATGTATTGATAGTCCAAAGAGCATTTGAGAAAACAAAATCCTTATAGAATTACAAAATTCCTGGGCTACATAATACAACTGTTTAATATCCAAAGAGGCAATAAACTACTATCTTTAGGGTTATTTGCTCAATTAAATGCAAATAATTTGGATATTTGTCACATACAAATCTATATGTTAACTAGTGAGTGACTTCTTTAATTCTGTCTGAGACCTTTAATCAATGGTAAGTAGGAACTGGTAGAAATAATAACTTGAATTTTTTTTTTTTTTTTTGGTAGCAGGCATTGTACTTAGGGGCACTCAACCACTGAGCTACATTCCCAGCCCTATTTATTTTTTTAGGGACTGGGTCTCACTGAGTTGCTTAGTGCTTTGCTTTTGCTGAGGCTGGCTTTGAACTTGCAATCCTCCTGTTTCAGTCCCCAAGCTACTGGGATTACAGGTGTGCACCACCATGCTTGGTAATAACCTGAATTTTAAGTTATATTTTAAGTACCTTTCATCAATTCAATTCCATCCTTTTTTCAAAGATCACTTCAAACCATTTCTTTATCCAAAGTCCTTCACAGACCATCACATCCCAGAATGACTTTCATTTCATAAAGTAATAGATGAGATTACCTGTGTTGTCCTTCATGTATATGTGATTACCTTAATTTTTTGTTGTTTTAAACTATGCCTTCTATTCTAAAGTACATTTTCAGTCTTTTCAGCTGAGGAATAATGATGTTCAGTGTGTATTGGGAAATTAACAGGGTAGAATTTTAAAAAGCAATAGTTAGTAGTGTAGCTCCAAAAAAAGAGAGAGAGTGACTGGGTGTCAGTTGTGGAGAAAACTGGAGTTCAACATGTAGTTAAAGCCAGAATCTTCATGCAAGGCAAGAGAATTTCAAACTAAACACACACACACACACACACACACAGACACACACACAGACACACACACACAAATAAAATGAAAGAAATCAATTCTGTTAACAAAATATTCAATGTTGTATCAAGGATTATTTTAAAATGAAGATAAAAAGATTAAAAATTTATGAAATTTAGAAACATTTATGCTATATAAAAAGAAATCTTAAAGAATCTGATTTAAGAATGGCAGGTAGTTGTATTAATACACAGGCAACCCGGGTGCGGTGGCGCATGCCTGTAATCCCTGCACTTTGGGAGGCTGAGACAGGAGAATTGCAAGTTCAAAGCCAGCCTTAGCAATGCCAAGGTGTTAAGCAACTCAGTGAGACCCTGTCTCTACATAAAACACAAAATAGGGCTGGGGATGTGGCTCAGTGGTCTAGTACCCCTGAGTTCAATCCCTAGTACCCCCCCCCCAAAATACACAGACAACAGCCAGTTACAGCATTCCATTTTCAAAATATACTTTGTTATCTGACTCCGTGAGTAATTTTTATAAATTTTATTGATTTCTCTCAAAATAAGTACCACTGTTTTCAAGGATTATCTTAGATGAGTTTCTTTTTGTTTCTAGCTTTCTTATCTTTAGATAAAGCATATCCATGTAGATTTAGGTCTTCACCACTCCATCTCTATTAATAGTTATGAATTGTACATTTAATTTTATTTTGCTTTGCAAAAGATAACAGTTGCTATGTATTTTTAAAATCACATTTGTTCTTTAGAACGACTTTAGGAGAAAGTTTTCATGAATTCTCAGCATTTTACAAATATATGATCCTGCATAGAGTTGCTAAATAATTTAAGGGGACAATAATTTAAGCAAATGGAAAAATAAATATTTTGAACACTTTGAAAAGTAAATTCCTGCTCTTTGTTGCTACCATAATTGCATCACATTCAATAACGAGAATTTAAATATTCCACATATGTACTCTCAATGACAACTGGCTGGTTTACTGCTACAATGATGACTATCCCTTTGGGAATACCAACATATTGGCTACAACTTTTTCTTTTCATTGCCAATACATTGTCCTCCTATGCTTAATGGTTTCTCTCATCATCAAAGTAAGCACTCACTCCTGTGCAAGCTCAGTTCTTGTGGTAACTAAAATTAATATTTGGTTTTCTTCTGTCTGGGATCACATGGACTACTACACTTCTTAGTTATCTTGCAATTGAGTTGGATATGTGAGTTGTTCTGGTCCATGTTCTGTATAATACAAGTAACCAGTATAAGTTCCCTTCTGTGATATCTCATTATGTGAGATACTCTAGTGGTTCTTTTTCCCTGCTGTGAGTATCAGAGAAGGCCATATCCCAGATGGTGCAGTGATACAACAGTATGCCCTGTTATCCTGGATATCTAAATGACTGTTCAGAGTAACTCCCTGCTGACATGTTAGACATGTAGTATAATTGAGAAAAATTATTTAGCATTAGAATTTTGAGTGGTTTGCTTCTGTAGAATTACGTCGCCAATCTTAATACAATGATCTTGCAGGTATCTTTCTTTTTCTTTCCTTTCTTCTTAATTTTTTTCATTTCTTTTTCATTCACCTGGAAAAACCTCTCTATCTACTATGTTTGCATACAGCCCAGGTTAGAAGAAGGATTAAAGAAACAAGCACAATCTTTCTGTCTGGCCCACTTGAGTATTTTAAATCTCAAATGACTCCTTGAAACAAAGCACAAACTCTATTACTTTAATTCATCAAGGTTATCTTTCTTTCTCTGAAAAACAAAAACACACCTTCTCCTCTATTCAAAAAACTCTAGACTGCTCTCCTTCTCTCAACAATCTCACATGATAACTCTTTATACTTTACTGAACTAAAAGAGCAACGTGAACTACTGCAAACTCCAAACATTAAATTTAATATCCTTTTATCTTTAGCATCCAAATTCTCTACTTTACTTTTTAAATTAATTGTTTCTCTTTCTACCTCAAACCCAGCTCTTTATTTTTTCTAGGTATCTTATCTTGTTTTACTAATGGTCTATACCATTTTCTTCTTTCTATTTAAGCATTGCCTTTATATCTGTTGTAGTTGAGATATGAGGTACCCCCCCAAAGCACATGTGTGAGACAATGCAATAATTTTCAGAGGTGAAAAGATTAGATTATGAATTATAACCTAATCCACTGATTTGGATTAATTTGGCAGTAACTACGAGCAGGTAGGATATAGCTGGAAGGAGGTCACTGGGTGTGTGTCTTTGAGGTTTATGTTTTACCCTTGGTGAGCAGAGCTGTCTGTCCGCTTCCTGGCTGCCAAGTACTGAGCCGCTTTCCTCTGCCATGATGTTCTGGGTCACCTTGGGCCCAGAGCTATGGAGTCGTCTGACCATAGGCCGAACCTCTGAAATAATATGCCAAAATAATCTTTTCCTCTAAGTTGTTCTTGTCAGGTCTTTTAGATGACAATGCAAGGGTGACTAAAACAACATCTCTTCATAATCATTACAACTTTTTACAAACATACTGTCAACCAAAACTAAGCAAAATTACAGAAATTAAAACTCAAAAATTCAATATGGTCCTTAATCCTTTCCAATCACTGTCATAGTTCTCCACTCCCTTCCTTCCTAACAAATCTTCTTGACATATTGGTCTTTGATTATTGTTTCTATTGTATAGCTGCTCATTCGCTTTCTAACACATTCTGAGAAAATTCAGACTATTGTTACCATAACATTTTGAAATTATATTTGTCAAACTTGCCAATGACCTGAGTCTTATAATATTATATAGTCAATTCTCATTCATTATCTTTATGACTTGGAAATTTATAACACAGTGGAAGGATTCCTTGAAATGTATTCTTCACTTACCCCTTAAAAACCCCCAATATTAGTTTTCACCCATTCCAATGGCTATTCATCTTCATCTTGTTAGATTTTATTCCTCATACTTAATCATTTGAGTGTCCATGGATCAGTCTTCATAACCTCTTCTCTATCTACATCCACTTGTTAGATGATATCATTAGTCCCACAACATTAAATGTCATTGAGTTAATTAGCTTTTCTTTGCTGTGACCAAAATACCTTACAAGAATAAATTAGAGAAGGAAAAATTAATTTTGATTCACAGTTTTTGACGTTCAGTCTGTGGTAAGCTATCTCCTTTCCTCTGGGCCCAAGGTGAGGCAAAACATCATGGCAGAAGGGCATTGGTAGAAGAGTGCTGCTTTATTCATGGTGCCCAGGAAGCAGAAAGAGGAAAGACATGGGCCACAGGAAGGATAAACCCTTCCAGGACATACTTTCAGTGTCTCATCTCCTCTGGCTATACCTCTTGTGTGTACCGTTACCCCTGATTAGTCCATTCAAACTAGAGTGGACTGGTTAGGTTACAATTCTCACAATCTAATAATTTCACCTCTGAGTATTTCTGTATTAGCACAGGAGCTTTAGGGAGACACTTCATATACAAACCATAGCATTCCTCCCCTTGCTCCCAAAACCTCATGCCCATCTCACAAGGCAAAATATATTTATTCTATTTCCAAGAGTCCCAGTAATTGTAACAATTCCAACATTGTCTAAAAATTCAAGTCCAAATTCCCATCTGAGATTCAGGGCAAACCTTTGTGAATCAAAAAAAGTTACATATATTCTATATATAATGGCATAGAGTATACAAAAGAGAGTATCCCAAAATGGAGGAATAGGAGTATAGAAAGAAGAGATGGGACTAAATCAAGACCAAATATGAACTGGGCAAAAAGATCCCATAACTCTACATACAGCATCTAGGATGTGGCTGGGTTCTCCAAAGTTGAGTTCTCCAAAGGTCTTCGGAAGTCCCCCATCTATTTGGCCTTGCCAGTAGCAGTGTTCATGTTCTCTCTCAGGCTGACAAACTCACTCACTGGCCAGCAGTTTTCCTCAGTGCACAGGTCAAATTATCAGCATTTCTTAAATCCTGAGGTCTCCATTCCATCTTTGGCTTTACCTTCACAGCTTCATGCATCACTTTCTCTGGGGCAGCCCAAAGGGATTATGACCCTGCTACACTTTGCCTGGCCTCCCACAGATTCCTTTAGAATCTTGATAGAAGTCTCCCTCTCTAACTCCAGTATCTTACATTCCTGCAGTACCAGCATCATGTGGAAGATGCCAAAGTCTACTTCCAGCTCATGAAGTAGTTGGGCCCTCTGAGATCAGAGTTGCAGTGGCCTCTAAGTGTCTTGGTGGTTGAGCATGGTGAAAAAATTTTCTAGGCTTCCCTATACAAACAGGGTACCTCTAAGGTCTCATTAAAAGGCGTTTTTACTCTTACATCCTTGAGCCAGTGATGAGTGTTGTCTTGCTAATTCCCAACATGCCTTCAAGTATCTTTCCTATTGTCTCTGTGCAAAGGTTTTAGCATCTATTTTGTGGCTATAATATCTTCAACAATCACACCTTCCTTGTCTCCTTTATCTTCACTTTTTTGACCAAACTGCCAGTTTTTAAAATCCTTCCACTTTGCTTTCTGCTCCCAATTCTCATAGTAAATATGGCTGAAAGCTTCTAGAAAAATCTGTGCCTCTGCCTGAGTACTGTGCTGCATAGAAGTTTCTTCCACCAGATTAATTAGTCCATCACCTTTAATTTCAGATTTACATAGTCTCAGGATATGGGAAAATATAGACACATTCTTTGCCTGAATGTAACCCAAATGGCCTCTAGTTCATTCTGAATAGAGCCCTTATTTTCCTCTAAAATCTCATGAGCTGATTCTGTACTGTCCATATTACAATTAGCATTCTGGTCTTTTGAACTCCCACTAAAATCACCCACTAAGCTCTGCTTATGACATTTTAAGTCTTCTCCAGTCTTTATCTCCAAACTTTTCCAAACTCCTGTAAACAAGTTCTAATGGCTTTTGAGCCACATGGTCAGATTAGTCATAGGAAGATCCCACTTTCAGAATGAATTTCTGTTTTAGTTAGTCTTTTGTCACTGGGACCAAAATACCTGACAAAAACAACTTAAAGGTGGAAAAGCTTATTTTGATTCATAGTTTCAAAGATTCAGTCCATGGTTGGCAGAATATTGTATTGGAAGGAAGGAAATGGAAGAGCACTGCTACATTCATGGTGACCAGAAAGCAGGGAGAGACACAGGGGAAGGGGTCATAAGTTAGATGAACTCTTTCAGGGAACATCTTCAGTGACTCACCTCCAGCCACACCCAGCTTACCAAAATTTACCACCCAGTTATTCTATTAAAACTAAATAAAAATATAAATAACAACATTTAACATATTTAGAATAATCTTACATAGATTAAAATGCTTTAGATCCTATATTTAAAATGATCTCTGCAATCAAAATTCTATATCAGTCTGCACATTCAGCAATGAAATAAAACTCTCGTACATAATGTTTATGTAAAGAAATTTTGAAAGTCTTCCATTATTTAACAAATTTCTCCTCATCAGACATCTACTTCATTTTTATTCTCATTGATTTAAATAAAATTAAACATGACAGTGTTTTTCTCTCCTTTATTATATATGTATATAATATCTTTATCTCTTTATGTTTCCTCAATTAACTTTTAATTCCAAACAATTATAAAATGGAAATATATCTACACCAGAAACAAAAATTGATCTACTTTAGGAAAAAATAAGAACTCATTTTTTCTTCCCTCTTCCTTTTTAAAAATATATTTTAGTTGTTATGGATTATTTATTTATTTATTTATTTATTTATATGTGGTGCTGATAATCAAACCCAATTCCTCACACATGCTAGGCAAGTTATTCTACCACTGAGCTGCAATACATATGTCAACCATAAATTTTAAATTATTTTTCAACTATTACATATTAATTATAAAGAAAAGTGAGATTCAGCTCTTCTTCTTTTTTTTTTTCTTTAAGATTACATTATTTTGGGGAGAGAGAACAATTCAATTTCTATTTTCTCCTCTATTTTGAAAAGAAATGCTTCTTCAATAATATGCTGAAAGTATTATCAGAAAAGCAAGAAAAGCAGGACATATATACAAAACTACAACAGGAGTAAAGTGAGCTCATAAAGTTTATTAATATATCAGTCTTTCTCAATCTCACTCTCATTTAATTTTTAAGTAGATTTAGGGTGGTTTGAAAAATTAGCTGCTAATAAAATGTTGTGCTTTTTGTTTTAACCTGTTTATTTTGTTTTGTTTCTAGATTTAAAAAAAACATCCTGCTTTCTTAATTTCTTCCTCCAAGTAAGTAAGGAAAACTCTCTGAATCTTCCTTGCATTTCATGCATATTACAAGTATAATAGCAGCCAGGCTTAGGGGTCCACACTTGTAATCTCAGCTACTCAGGAGGCTGAGATAGGAGGATCATAAGTTTGAGACCAACTTGGGTAAATTACTGAGAACTTTTCTCAAAATAAAAAACAACAACCAAACCAAACAAAAAGATTGGGGATCCCACAAAAGATTGGGGATGTAGCTTAGTTGTAGGTTTCTTTCATAGCATTTACAATATTTGAGTCCAATTCCTAGTACTATAAAATTTAAAAAAGAAGAAAGAAAAAATAAGTAAAATAGCAATTCAGCTTTTTCAATGTAGCTAATATCATTTAAATAAAAGGTTAAAATTTAGAAGCTTAACAGAGGGAATTGTTTGTGGCTAATTTTAAGTATCCTAGTTCACCACATATACCTGTTTAGGATAATTAGACTGATGATACTAACAATATGTAGTCATTTTGCATTTAATAATGAACAAAGTTAGGACACAAATTGTGTAAACAAAATTTTAACTAAATGAAGTCAAAAGGTGTTATACTATTATACAATTCACATCTAAGCAAAATCTTTTGTTACTCTGATTTTTAATTCACAAGTCACACAAAATGATAATATTTTATTCAAGAATGCTTCATAGTAGAGAAAAACTTGGTTCTAGTTTCAGTATATTTAGTGATAAATCAAAATACATCAACTCTGATGAAAGGTGACTCTAGTAACTATTAGGTAATCCTCAAAGAAGCATCTACATATTCTCAGATATTGAAATCCTGAATCATTGCACAGCACAGTGTATATAATATATGAGAAATCTAAGAAAGGAAATAATTTAAAAGATATGGTACAATGACTAAATATAATCAAAGCCAATAAATTCCAAAAACGGGATTTTTTTTAGATGAAAGAGCAATCTGAAACCCTGTTGTTAAAGCAAGTAATTGACATTTACTGAGTGCCTGGGGCACTGTACTAAGAACATTCTTTTTGTCCTTTTTCTTTAATCTTTTAGTGCTTCTACCATTACCAGAGGTCTTTATTCTTATTTATAAGTGATTAACCCTGCATCTGGAAAATTTAAGTCATCTCTCTCTGACTTGTTGGAAGAGTCAGAGCTCAGACTTGTCTTTCTCTAAAGAAAGTTTAAATTAAATTAATTTCTGGAGAGATCTTTGTCTATTTATATGTAAAGGTGCATGCACTTGTGGACATGGACGACATACATTAACATAACCCCATATTTGTTGAGGTATCACAAAGAATAAAAACATCATAGAAGCAGGTCAGTTTCTGTAGGAGAAAAATAATCATAACAAAGCAACTGTATGAGTTTGAGAAGGACCCTGCTAGCCATAGATCTCTTAATTGAGAATATGGAAACACTAAGTTTGTGTCTCAACTTTCTTTGAAACACTGTGTTATGAGACAAATAAAAAGGTGGTCATTTTGATTTCAAATTATGCATTCAATAGTGATAGAGAAAAGAGAAATAATGTATAATTTTCAATAGAAATTACCCTAGGTGATATTTACCAATTACATGCATGTTATTGTTTTTAAGCAAAATTAAACACTGTGTTATGAGACAAATAAAAAGGTGGTCATTCTGATTTCAAATTATGCATTCAATAGTGATAGAGTGATGAGAACTGTAACTGTGAATCATACACATTCGCCTCACTATTTTAAAAACTGACAATTTCAGTTTCCCTATTTTCCTGGATTATCTAGTGAGGATATGCTTTGTTTTAAATACAGTTGTCTTCTCACTGTGATTGCACATGGTGGAAAGGATGAGAGAACTCTCTCTGATCTTTTTTTACAAGGGTACTAATTCCACTCATGAGGGCTCCACCATCATGACCTAATCACCTTCTCAAGTTTCCAACTCCTAATGGCATTACATTGAGACTGAAGATTTCAAACTATAAATTTTAGTGAAACATATTAAGTATATAGCATCTAATTAGACAGAAATCACGGAAATTTAATGTTGGTTGTTATGAACTTTTGGAAGAATGTATTGCCATTGTTCATCAGGATTAAGTCTAATATAAAAAAAGAACTAACTACAATAACTGTGGCACATGTTCATACTTTTGAACATATTGAGAGTTTGTAGAAATAAACTTAGAAGCAAAAAATGAAAAATAAAAATATATGGATTTGTTATTTGAATTCTGCTATAGAATAAAATTGTGTCTCTAAAAATGCATCAGATATAACTCTTTTATAAACTGTCTTTCAGCATTTGAAACATAGAACTAAATATAGCCTCTGTCATTTCGTTATAATTGTCTTCTATTTTGATCTCTAGGACCAAAAAAGTACATCAGAATTTTTTTATGAGTACTAAAAGTATCCCAAAATCTCTGAAACTAAGAAGTTTCCTTCAGGTCTTGGAAAACTTGTGATGCTTTCCCAAAGCCATTCCAGCATGGAAGGAGCAAGCAAGGTGAGGTCGAGACCATACACTGCTTTTAGGCCTCAGCTGTTTTCCCTAGTTGCAAACTGAAACTTTACAAGCATTTCAGAATAAAATGCATTCATTTTTCAACAAGTCAGCAGTTCCTATCAATATTCACCTATGCATAGCCTTTAGGCCACATCTAAGTTATTGATGATTTTATTAACTTGCTTATAGGAAATCTTTTCTGTCCCAGACTAAAGTATGCAAATGTTCAACTGCATTTTCTTAAGAGCAAAAGTGATTTTAATTGCCTCCAATACTTCATCAATAGACAATTCTTTAAAAAGTGAAAAAAGAAAATTACACAATTTCTGTGGGATGTGCAACTAAGTCTCAGAGTTGTATTTTTTTTCTAAACAAGAGACAAAGCTGGATATAAATTTCATTTCTTGGTTTAACATTTTAGAAAGAATCATTTTAAAAGAACAATAAGATTATAAGGTTTTAAATGATGCAGTGCAAGTTTTAGATATACATTAGATAATAGTTCATTTCAGGGAACAATATGGATGAATTTTACTTAAATACATTATCTCTGTAAGACAAACTATATATCTGATCAGGGTTTTAAATGCAGCATTGGTAATATTTGGGCATGAAGAAATTAACCACAGACATTTGATAAATTGACTGTTGGCCTGATAATATCTGAAAGGTTTTAAAATATGCAACATGCCAAAAGAAATTTGGAAAAGTGAATCTCAAATTCTGAAATTATTGAGTGTCAAAGGGGAAAAAATCATTGCCTTAGAATATCTCTTGCATTTTATGTACTACAAGGTTTCTCAAGCTTGGTATTATGGAACCTTTCAGTCTCCCAATTCTATGTTGTGATGGACTGTCTTATGTTTCATAGAATATCTGACATCATCTCTTGCCTCAATTCACCACAGATCATTAGCACTCCTTACAAGGTTATGACACTCAAAATTTCTCAAATGTTTCCAGAAAGTACCAGATGTCCCTTGACAGTGGTGAGAAAGTTTAAATCACAGCAAGTTGAGAAATTACTATTCAAATGAGTGTGAACCTAATAACCAATACAAGCTGAAAGTTAAACAAACATAGATATATACTCATTGACAATATTTCCCTGTAAATTACATATTTGTAAATGATAATAAAACTTCTACAAGACAATCTCAAAAAATAGCATCCTTAAATTTCATTATCTGACCCTAAAGATAGCTATAGTAAGGCTTAAATAAATTTGAAATTACATGTCAGCCATTATACAAATATTTTGTGGGTTTATACAAAAGTTTTTATTAATGTTTAGGCTACAGAACAGAAAAATTACATTTTTTCCTTTGGAAATAATATAACTCGAAAAGTTAGAAACCTCTGCAGTACTGTGAGATTTTAATATAATAGTAATACATTTACAAAGATACTCAATATTGCATACATTTTCTGGTGATTCTATAAACTATGGATTTAATTCTAGCCACTATTTTGCGGACTCTATATATTTAAAGCTTTTGTTGCTAAATCCCACTCTTTCACTCTTTGTACTGATATTAAAGGAAAAAGAAAACATTTGCAAAGAACCTCTTAGCTTTTCTAATGAGATGTTCCTCTTCACAGGTTTAGAAATTCAACTGATTGCTGCAGCTAGCAGCTTTGAGAATTTATTTAAAATATGCATTCACTAATATCTTGATTATTTTTATTCTTTTCATTTTTTAATCTTTTCTTTTAGCACTATGATAATGTTTTACCAATCATTTAAATCTAATGTATTTTTCTCTGTTTGCATTCTTGTTTTGTGTCTGTATGCTATATAAAATTTTCAAATTATCTGGTATCCTGTCTCTAACCAATTTTTATAATTTTATCACTTGCCTCCTCCTATCAAATTATCCTTGAATAGCTAATTTAATTTCTCTGAGTCTTTCCACATATTGTTTCCTTTGGCAAATATCCATTTCTCAAGGATAATATTAAAGGCTATCTACTGCACTGTACACGCTGTGTGTCAGTCTTTCCTGATGTCCTTGAAAATTCATCTCCATGCTTCTATTATGTAACTCAGTGAATGGATTTTCTTATTAACTTTTATAGAGCTAAGAACTTATATGTATCATTTTTCTATGCTCAGACTGTAAACAATTTGAACTATACACAGCTTTCACTAAACCTTAAGGATCCAATGAATTAGTTCCTAGAAAGGTACATAGACAATGAATATTTTTTGGATATTTAACTTACTTCAAAATGTGCTAAGAGGGGCTGGGGTTGTGGCTCAAGTGGTAGAGCGCTTGCCTAGCATGGGTGAGGCACTGGGTTCGATTCTCAGCACCACATATAAATAAATAAAATGAAGGTCCATCAACAACTAATAAAAAATATTTTAAAAAAATGTGCTAAGAAATCATTACAAGTTACTGATGGTTAGTGATGAAAATATCTATGTAATTTGAATGATAAATGCCAGGTTTTGATGTGTGTGTGTGTGTGTGTGAGAGAGAGAGAGAGAGAGAGCAGAAAAGTCAAACTGGACATTGTAACAAAAACAAGTTGACAAATGTGGTGAAGGTTTCAATTAGATCAATGTTCTCAGGCATGAAGAAAAGGAGATGGAGAAATAGTGAGTGTATTTCCATAATTGAGAAATAATGAAGGATATACAATATTTTATTAATACATGATAATCGCTTGAATAAAGTGGGGGGGAGGGCCATGTGGCTTCTCGAGGAGTTGGAGTCCAGAGAGACGGAGAAAGAAGGGGTCCCCAGCTTAGATGATATGGAGTCTCTCTGGACGGTGGTGACCCGCGGAGCCAAATTCCCCAAGCCCCGGGGTGTAGGTAAAAATCTGCTCTGCCCCAGCGAGATGCAGAGGCACCCAGGAAAAGAAGAGGGACACCGGGGTGAAGAGCAGAAAACACCGTTTATTCTAGAAACTACAGAAACTTAAATACACTCTTGGACCAATCAGATCCAAAGATCACAAACAAAGGAGTGCTCTTTCGCAAGAGCACAGTCTATTAGCATAGAATGGGGAAAGATGGAAGGGAGGGGTGGGAAGGTATGGAGATGCTCCTACACATGATATTATCAATAATGGTGCATATAATTTATTATTTAATTTAATTCAGGTACTAAGTTAAAGTGCTTCAATTCCTTATCTTATTTAATCTCTATGTAATTTCAAATGATGAGCATCAGAATCTTATTCTGTAAATAAATAAATATTTGTAGGTCACCAATTAACTAATTTAAAACTGAAACTTAAATGCAAGTCTTTCTCTTGAACTGAAATATGTCTTGTGAGTCATTTAGTAAGTTTAATGAAAGCAAAATAGACTTCGATAAGCTAAGGGTAACATGCAGAATCATAGAAGGTATGGATTTTAATCCCCTGCTTTTATGAAAATCTGCTTTAAATATTTTTTCTCTCACTCAAATCACGTATTTTTTAGGTTCTAGTGTTTCTGAAGACTTTTTCAACTTGCTCTTTTAACTGTAAGGAGAAAATCAAGCTCCTTAACAATAACATGTTTACAAAAAACAAGCCTGGTGGAAGAACAAACCATAATAGTTAAAGGATAATGGTAGTGATTCACAGATGGTTGGAATTTGGAAAACACAAGAAATATATTGTACTTTACAGCAATTAGAAACCTCAAAAACCTAAATATGCTAGCCTGCTGGTCTTCATCCTAAAAGATGAGAGAGATACATGAAGGAAACTAGACATTTAAAGGATGGCAATGACAGATGCTGAAGGTGCTGTAAGCAAAAAAATCATTCACTGAACATCTGTTAAATATTGACTCAGCCAATCATCAAATACAAAGCTAATAGCAGTGTGTATTAACCTTTGTGTGAAGGACAGCACCTTTTATGCCTGCTGTGCTTTGTTTAGATTCACCTTTGTTCAAGATTTTTCAGTTTCTAATGAAGTGCTATAATTAATAATTGCAGCTGGGCTTGAGAATTCCCACTTTGAATTCCAGCTTCTCCTATGGTCTTATTTAATAACCAGAAGCATTTGCTCATTTTTGTATATAGCTAAACCTAAAAGTCAACCAGAAAATAATCATCTTTGTTTTCTTTCTCCTTTCCAAATACGGTAGACTTAGTACTACTTCATCTACTTCATGGACAACTTTCAGATGCTCTTTGTTGTCTGATATATTTGTGGGAGCAGATTTTAATATCACTGCCTCAACCAATCACTTAGTGCCTCTGCTAGTTATGCTAGGCCCAAGATGCAGAAAGTGAGTTGCCAGAAGCTATCAGCCCACAGTAAGATTTAGTTGGTTAAAAGGATGAAAGCCTTGTTTTGTTGTATATATAGAATGTTTCTGGAATAGAAGCTGAGCTCTCTACAAAGTGTAGAGAGATGTGCCTGAATGTTCTTTTTATGACATATTCACTTAGATGGTGTTAATCTACAGTTATTTTTATAGTAACATAATGCTTTTTTTATAGTCTAATAAATATTTCAAGAGTACATCAATAAGGTAAAGCAATAAAAGCAGGTTTCTTGGAAAATTACCATCTAAATTTCTATTTCTAAAAGTTTATGCCATGTATCTCACATCACAGGGATCCAAGGATATCTCAGACAAAATAAAGAGCAGATATCTAAAGTTGTACATCTTTTCCAAAACGTGTTACCTATATTTTAAAAAATTATACAGAAAACAATATTTGTCATGCATACGTGAATAAAATGGATTTACATATAGTTCTGTGAATCATGGTTTTTCATTTAGATCAAGTGATTTATTTTCATTTTTCCATTATAAATTTTTTTGTTAGTGTTTTTATTTGTCTGCATGTATGTGTGTTTGTGTAGGTATAAGACAAAATACTAGATTTTATTGTAATATGCTGACTTCATTACCAAAGAGGAAATTTTTTAAAAAGCTAAGTTATACAAAGTTTACATCTAGGTTATTAGATTATTCAAACGGAAAATAAGGGTTCTGTTTTTCCCAGTGAGAATTTAATTTCTTTTCATATAATTTGCTGAGTCAATGTAAAGTTTTTAAAAGTTCACTTTATTATAATGAACAAATCTTATAATATCATGGATGTTATTATAAACACAATTAAAATAAAACATGGAAAATACAATTATTTGCTTTTGAATTAATAAAAACTGTGAATTTTAGAGGACTACATTATTTTTATAAAATGAATATTCTTACTAAACACATATATGGAACCGCAGATATAATTAGGATTTTTTCTTTTTGGTATACATTGAAACTTAGTCTCAATAAGATGCTATATTTTTAGTAGAAGTTGGAATTGCTTAAATTCTTAAGGAATTTTATATGTAAAAGAATAAATGAGCCACAAAATTTTAAAATAAAAATAATATTCAATGCTTAAAAAAGTTAGTCATCAGTGTGTTTTTTCTTGCCTTATTATTTATAATTCTTTAAATTTTAGAAATATTTGAAAATTTAATGAACTAGATTGTAAATTTGCTTTAGAAATAGTAAAGAATGATTGTAAGACAAATCTTCATTGATCATGCAAACTTTTCAAAGGAGGAACTGACTGTCACTTGCTCTGGAAGACAGAGGTACCTAGAGAATAGTAAACTGTTCTTTAACCCAGGGTTCTCATATTTTCCTATAACCCATGAAACTATAACCTGCTGACTTACAGAGTACAAACTTAAAACTTTTACTGTTCTTGACAAATGATGTTGAAATTTTGTGTAAACTTATGCCTTTGCTTTTGTTTACATTTTGTTTCAAATTGGTTAGTATATTGAAAGAAATAATAAAATAAGTATCAAAAGTGTCATGCTAAATCTTTTAATAAGTTGTTAGCAAAAATAGATGGGAAAATAGATCACACTAAAAATTATCACTACAAAATCAAGGAGAGAATCAATTCTATTTAATAATGCAAG
The DNA here is from genome assembly GCA_028644305.1 of Xerus rutilus. Taxonomy (NCBI): domain Eukaryota; kingdom Metazoa; phylum Chordata; class Mammalia; order Rodentia; family Sciuridae; genus Xerus; species Xerus rutilus. The sequence continues at coordinate 76,205,241 of CM053404.1, forward strand.
CTCTAATGAGATAGAAATTCAATTCTAAGCCAGGTACAGTGGCACATACCTGAAATCTCAGTGGCTCACGAAGCTAAAACAAGAGGATCATGAGTTCAAAGCTAGCCTCAGCAATTTAGTGAGGCCCTAAGCAACTTAGTGAGACCTTGTCTCTAAATACAATATGAAAAAGGGTTAGGTATGTGGCTCAATGTTAAGCACCTCTGGGTTCAATCACTGGTGCAAGAAAAAAAAAAAAAAAGAAAGAAAGAAACAAAGAAATTCTGAAATTCTATTTTCCTTAAAATATCTCAACTTAAAGATTAATATTTGGTAGAGCACCAATGTTTAGTTTGCTTAATTTGTATTCTGCCCCTGAAATTAAAAAAAAATAAGTATATGGCTTGTAGCATTTAAATATGAAGAAATATTTAAAATAAAAGAAATACAGGTAACAAGTGGAGATGTCTTAAATAAATTTTAAAGCATTTTTTGTCAGAGAAAGTTGCTCTGAACTGGAAAAAAGAAGTCACACCATGTAAAAATATTTCTATTTAACTATCTACCAACTTAAACAGAAAAAAATAGAGTGAAGACTAACTTTAATTAGAACTTATTCTGTTACCAGGTATCTCAATTAAAAACATGTCTACAGTGTAAAGACAGAGATAAGTACCTTCAAGCAAGTTAAGCATACATTTCGAACAAGATTGAAGACATCTGTTGAAAAAATACACTTAAAAATAATAAGATCATATATTTTAAATTCTTAAAAAATACCATGAACACATATTTGATATTTAAGGCTGAAAATTGATGAAAATACTTGATAATATATCAATAATATTTATTTCTCTTATTTATTAATATTCAACTCAACTCTAACTTTTAATATATATCAGTGTCTGTATATAGATATCCATGAACACTTTCACCCAGATATGTATAAGTATAACATGTATAATTTTGTACATACCCCTAAGGGACAAGTTTAGGACACATCTAGAATAGCATAAATAAGGTCACCACATAATACCTACCTCTACCTTTTATTTGTAGCAGGAGTATATAATCAACAGGGAAAACATGATGGAGTCTTTTAAAAACAACTGACAAACATGTTCAAACCTAAGTGAAAATAAGTTTAAATTGCAATTTTAACATTTTAAAAAATATTTTATGTCACTAGTTAATTGTGCCTAGGTTCCAGTTTTTTGGTAATGTTGCAAATATGAATCATAAGTAATCAGGCAAATCACATCAAGTGATCATAGTTAACAATCAGATATATTTCGCAGAACATTTTACAGGTGATTCTATAAAATTATGAACTGCAGTTAACTGTATAATTTCAATATTACTTGAATATTTTAATAATATACATACATGAATAGAATAATTTATATTCTATTATACTTAATATAATTTAACACAAAAAAGTCTCTAAGTTATATTGGAGTTTTATGTTAATCTCCCTTTCTACAAATATATATTAAATTGACAGCTTAATATCTAGTAGTCAAACCATTTTATCAAAGATATCATAAAAGTCACTCACCATTATATGAAACAAATAAGTAAGTTTAATGTAATAAAGAAAAATTATTGGTAAATTATCAAATGCAGTTCTAATATTAAAATTTTAAATAAAAGAATTAAGTAAATTTCTAGAAATAAAATGCATTTCAATTTTTGCTTCCATTAATTAAAGTTATTTAAATTTTAAATAATGTTTACTTAACATTAAACAAAAAATTAGAAAAAGCCAATACGTTTTTAGTATGTATTGAGATAAGTAGGATTACACAGGCATTTTTCATTATAATAAAGCTATGTTTTCCTAGAGTCAATTTTGTTTCTTTTGTCTGAGAATGACAAGTCAATTAGTCAGAAGGTGAGATACCCATTTCTACTAACGAGTATTTCACAGGCAATGTCTATTTATATTGTCATATAATGCATTATCCTTTCAAATATGCAACTATATCTTCTGCAAAATGTTTTCCAAATAATGGCAAATTCTGAGACTTTGCCAATCTTTGTCATTTATTTTAATAAGCTTAACATTTTATTAACTTCTTTATGTTTTGAAAATAGCATAGAATTATCAAGATAAAAGTTCATTAAAGTACAATTAAAGTCATTCCTTAGTTTTGAGCCATGTTTATAACTAAAGCAATGAGAAAATATTGATATGTTCTTAAGACATTCTTCTATTCAAATAAAAAACAATTAAGTGCTATGACAGTGAATTATATGATTGATGCTTCATTTAGTTTATATAATTCTAATGTTAGGTGTGCTGGACTTTGCAGTTTTCTACTAGTAAGAAATGATAGCTAGTCAATTTAAGTACACACTACTGGGGAGGAAAGTTAACCATTCCAGCAGGTTTTAAACATCCACTGAGGGAAGAGGAACTGTCATACTTAGAGTGAACAGAATTATGGCATTAAACTTTTGATAGAGACTAATTCCTGTAAAACATTATTCCAAACTCAAGCCATTATATCCATGTGAACTAATAGCTCTGTAATTAAGCCTGTATCATAGTTTATTCTATCTTTGTGAGATTTCTTTAAAAATAATTTATGTACCTTATATCATAGATTGAATGAAATTGTGTTTTATCCAAAATACATTGTTTTCTTTTTTATCATTTGACAAATAAAATATTCTGTTTTCACAACCCAATGTTATACCTGAGGAGCTTAAGACTGTGTCTCTCAAGAACATAATTTGCAGTTTTAAAATTGTTATTGTTTCCCTCTAGGCTTTCATTTTATATTTGGAGATTTACTAACATTTTTAGTGTGATTTATTTCAATAGAAACCTTACCTATTTCTGCAAGAAATTCGTCCACATACATTGTTTGGATTCATAAGTTGACTGGAATAAAAGAATGAATGGAAATTTCTAGTACTCTAAAAATATATGGTTTACAAAAAGTCATTTGTCTACAGGGGGAAAAAAACATCAGAAAGAAGTTTCAATTCTGAAGTTAGAAATCCAGTGTAACTGCCTATAGTTTGACTGCTTTTGGAACCAGTTCTTTCACATGAGTGTCCACTATGCCCCTTTATTTTCCAGCCATTCATACTGTTGCAAAGAAGGATTAAGCTACATTACTTGTATACACAGGTACAAGCTACTGCCAGTTGGTCCAAATGGCCAGTTTTTACTTTTGGATTATACTTACAAATATTTAACACCAAAGAAAAGTATATTTTTAGCAATTTAATTGTTAATTACCCATCAGGAATTTTTTAAATTGATAAACTAGTTTTGAAATCTAGTCCTTCTCACCAAATGATGTACAGTGAAATATTTATGTGATTCCCAATGATGACATGGCATAATATCATTTTCAGAACCAAAGGCATTTTATTGCATCCAATGTAGGAAAACAGCTATACTATTCTATACTTATTTAAGTATTCAGTTTTGGGTCATGAGGGAACATGACTTTACATATGAAGAGAAAACTTGAGTATTTACTGATTTTTATGATTAATTTCAAATAAGGCGTATTATGCACTCAGGTGCCCACATTTGGAGGCATTGCTTTATAAACCAGATTTTTTGATTTATAAAAATTTTGTGTGAGTGTGCGTAATTCTAAACCAAGATTCATGATGTCTGATTAAAAAAAAGTACAAGATGTTTATATTATTTGCAGTTACTCTTCTGGCGAAAGTAATCATAAGAAGATGGTCTTGATGTTTTTTCACTTAGACTAATAGAGAAACTAAAGTGTAGACTATATAAACTATTTGCTTTGATGAACAGATTTTAAAACAGAAAGTATTTTAAAATTGTAGGAAATATATAAGTAATGGATTTTGAAGAAATAAGCATAAATACTAATTAATTAAAATATTTTACAGTTTATTTTATGGGAAATATATAGTTTATAAGGGTTAAACAATGAAAGTCATAGTAGAATTATACTGTTAGCCAATAGGTATATAACAAAAGACAGAAAGACTGACCAGTTCATTTTCAGTAGATAAATAATTATATTTATTTTTTTATCCAAGAAAGTCTCTGTAGAATTCTACAGCATTGTAGAATTGTCAACTAAACTTAACATAATCTGCTACAATTATAGTATGTTAAGAAAATATTTTAAGGGAACCAACATTTCAAATCAAAATGTCCATCGATATTTTCTATGAGTTTATAAATCCTCAGCATATTAAGTATGGTTCATAATTCACATAAAGGGTGACAAAGATGGAGAGTGATGAGAGTGTTACTTGATTCATATAAAATATCTTGGTAAAATTTCTTGGTATATAATATAACCCAAGAGATTTAAAAGTGAGTAGACAATACCACTGCATATGTAAAATAGAAACATTTTCCTGATCCTTTCCCAGAAGGATCTGTATCCATTTATCAGGTTAACGTGTACTGAACCAAAGAAAATATTGAAACAATTTGTGGACTTTTAGATGTGTAGTCCCAACAGATAATAATAAGAAAATGTCCATAAAATGTCATTTTCACCAGTTAAAGAAACATCTTAGGAAGGGTATATTTTTAAATTGAGTTCTAATTCATGTACATCTCCCACTATGTCTGATGAGTGACTGGAGTTCCATTCTGCAGTTATTGTCCTCCTGAGTGAATAATTGAAGTAAATAAACTCAATGGCTGCCCATAGACTTGCATTGATTCCTTGACCTGTGGACTAAAAGCCATTGTGGAGGAAACTTCCAAGAGGAAATTTCTACTTGCTAGTAAACATTGCAGATCAAAATCAGTAGAGCTGCCCTGGAGGTATTGCAACGATGTGCAACAGTATCATGTGCTTAACAGATGCATAGGTATTGTAAAGACTAGAGGACCAGAAGGAGATGAATTAAAGCCACTCGGCAAGACTTTATTGGAATACACGCTCTCCGGTGGAATCCTCCCGTGCATCAGAGTGCATCTGGGAGAATGCGCTGGGGCTCTGGTGCATAAAGAATTTCAAGAAAGCCCTGTCAGGAAGGGGAGGGCTTGGGGGCAGGAAGAGAAGGCCAGAGTCCTTCCTGGATAGGCCAGGAAAACCCACTGATTGACAGGAAGCGTGTCTACTGGTGCCCTCAGCGTCTGGCTGGCAGCTCCGCTCCGCTGCTGCTAACAGGTCCCCCTAATTGGACATCTTGGACCCTGACCCGACCTAACAGGTATTAGTCCCATCACATCTCTATTTCATTAATGAGTTAACAAATCTGAATATTAGGGCAATCATAGTGTAATAACAAAGCAAAAATTTAATCAATTTTTGTATGGCTCAGACAAAGGCAAGACACAAATAATCTCTGGGATCCAGTGATGTGGCCAGTATCCTTGTTCACCAGTGTGCTGTAGGAAGAATCATGGACCCCTCTGTAGGAGGGTTGTTATATAACTATCTGCAGTAGTAGAACATGCCTATGCTTCCTGGAGCAAAACTTGGTCTCATGTTAAAAATAAAGTCTCTGATAAAATACTCAACATTGGAAGAGAATGAACTTGTGAACACCAAGAAACTATATAATCAGATCTTTCTATCGTGAGCTCTTTAGCGTGATGTGTACTGAATCATCAACTCTTCCTGCTGCTGCAGTAACCTCCTGGCTACTGAAAATGGCAAAAACAGGCTTGGAAAGAATCAGTTCCAAAAAGCACAAGTAAATGACATGAAATTTGGCACAGACACTTTGACAAATATTCCTTTTGGACAAATCCTTCTCTTTTGAGAAGGTATAGGTATGTAGGGTAGGTTGCCCTTTAGCCTTTGTCAAAAGGAAATATCACACCTAATTCAAAGAAATGGTAAGAAAATATGTTGTTGATTCTAATTGGAAATATGTTGCAGTTGTATTATAACATGAGAGCAGTGAGAAAAAGAATCTTCCCAATGAGTTAAACTTTGAACAAGACACTCTAAAGTTAAAATCATAGGGAGGAAAATGCAACCTGAGATGCACACACACACAAACTCCTAAGTCCTTTACATTCTTAAGTAGCAAGATTCGGAGATCATGGTATGAAATTCTGAAGAAATTTTATGGTAATGCCCACAAAGTTTATTTATGTTAATACCCATCAGAACGCATCCAAAATAGGAGAAGGGCATGAAAATCAGATAAATAAGATGCTTTATTCAATCAATGCCAAACTTATTTGTTTACTTGGTCACTCTAGTGCAGAAATAATAGGCCTGTGTATCAAGTAACTATGTTGGCAAAAATTGAGGCTACAGGATTCCTAGCAGCATGAGCTTCCTTTGTACTAAGGTTGACTACCACTGCACAATGACTAAATTTCCAGTAGTTGAGGCTAACACTGATCCATCAATATGGAAAACACGCACAGTCATTTAGAGGGAACATAATAAGCGTTCCCCTGTGGGAACATAGTAAGATTCCACTGAACTGGAAGAAACAAACATTATATTGCCACTTTGCTTTCTTCTGTCTCTAAACCAGTAGGTAAATATAGGTGTTGCCACCCTAATTGCAAAAGTGACCTTGATTTCAATGGTATTCTAGAATTATTTCCATACAATGTGAGAAGGTTGTGGTATATACTTAATGAAGATTCACTGGGGAAATTACTAATGTATCTGTGCCAAATAATAATTGTGAACAGCAGTTGTAGCTCAGGCTTGAACAGGGAAACTAAGGTCTCAGGCATGTTGAGAATGAGGGTCTGGGACACTCAATTAAGCAAACAATCTGGATCATCTAATTACAGGCTTAGAACAGCAAGAGTTTAGAATGACTGGTTAGACTGGTAATGTTCTCTATTAAGGTCTCAGGAAAAGCTACAGTAGCAGGGATCCATTACTAGTCCCATTTACCATCTCCTCCCCTTTGTTAAGAATTTGTAAAGATGAGGGTAACTACCACCTTGATTTGGACTTTGTGAAGAACAGGAAATGTAATGACTAACTTGATCTCAGTGATAACAAGGGTTGAATCTCTCCTCTTATTTCACTTCACATCGTATCCATCCCACCTTTTACTCCTGATGTGAGTTCAGTACATATGTCAACTTGCTCTGCACAGGTACAAATTAACTACAACTCTCTTCTGGCTGGCAGCATATGCCTGTAGGCGCATTCTCTGACCTTAGACCATTTTCCTCCCTCTTTCCCCATTCTATGTTGATGGACCGCGTGGCCAGCAGAGAGCACCCCATTGTTTGTAACTTAGGGGCCTTGATTGGTCTGAGGACTATATATAAGCTTTTTTACTTTCTGGAATAAAGGGTGTTTCTACAACTCGCTCAGGCAGAACAGTTTTACCTCCCCGCCCTAGTCTGGGCGGAGTGACTCTGCAGACTGTCACCCCAAAGCCTCGTCCCATGAGACCCCATTTTATCTTCCCCGAGGACCCCTTTTCATCTCTTGGGACCCCAACTTGTCAAGCAGACCTACGAGGCACGAGTTTAAACAATATATGCCTATTATTTTTTCTCTTTCATAGTTTATCTAACACAAAGTGTGGGTCACTTTTAAATATTACTTGGCACGGACACTTGGGAACTTGGAAGGGGGAGTATCTTAACATGAAAGGTGTTGACCTACATACATGTATGATGGGAATTGCTGAGAAAAACCTTCCTACTTTCTTCCTCAGACAAGAAGTGCAGTGGCACATTTCCTAAAGCAACTCACAAAGTTCTATGGATCGATCTTCAGACACCTGAAGCAATGGGCAATGTAATAAAGCATCCTTATATTTGATTTTTGATCTTCTTTCCCCAAGTGATCCTTTATTCCTGCCTCCTGGATTCACATTTATAAATAAGCCATGTGTATTACAAATATTTTTTTTCGGTCTCTGGTTCAAGGCATCCCAATCCAATCACTCTGGCAGGAAAAATCTTTAAGTCAAATAATATCCAGAAGTCAAGGAGGTAACACATTATAATAAAAACCACTTTATATACTTTGAAATGTTTATATATTCTTCTACTGAGATATGAATTTAGTTAATACTACTTTTTATTGTTAAGCTTTTTGTCCCTGCTACCAAATATCTGAGTAAAACACCTTAAAATACGAAAAGCTTATTTTAGTTTCAGAGTTTTTGGTTTACAGTTGGCTGACTCTATGGTTTCTGGGTTTGTGGTGAAGCAGGACATCATGGCGGTGAGGGTGTAGTGAAGCAGCACTGCTTATCTCTCAGCAGGTGCAAAGCAAAGTGAGAACAAGGGAAGGGCTAGGGAAAAGATATACACTTCCAGGGAATATCCCTGGTAACCTACTTTCTCCAATTATGTCCCAATGCCTGAAGTTTCTACTGCTTCCCAATAATGCCCTCAAATTATGAATCTATCAACAGATTAATCCACTGATGACACTGGAACCTTCATTACCCAATCACTTCCCCAAATCCCCTCTTCTGGATACTACTGCACTGGGGATCAAACTTTTGGTACATGACTCTTTCAGAGACATTCCAGATTCAAACCATAACGTGGTCTGTAAAATCAGCTGAAGAAAACTGCTTCAATAAAGCTTAAATAAAAATTCATCGAAATTACCAATTCATCATAGTTACAATAAAAAGTAAGCAATGTGAAGTAGTGAGTGAAATAGGAGGACTCCATCTTATTAGGTGTTCAAGAAAGTAATGATAGTGACTTAGATAATGTTCCTGACATGGAGGAACACATTTATTTATTTTTAAAAAATTTTATCTGTACATTACAATTGTACACATGTGGGATTTATTTTGACATATTCATTCAGCACAATTTTATTCCCCTGTACCTCCCCTCTCCATCTCCTTGATCCCTTTCCTCTACTCCACTAGTCTCCTTTCTATTTCCATGAGATCCCTTTTTTCACTTTTTTCTCTCCATATATGAGAAAAAAATATTTGACCCTTGACTTTTTAATTCTGGCTCATTTTATTTAACATCCACTTTCCAGCAAATGACATAATTTCATCCTAATTTATTGATGAAAAAACTCTGTTATTTATAACTACCACATTTCCTTTTCTTTTTCTATTAATCTGGTACATAAACATAGGCTAGTTCCTTACCTTGTCTATAATACATTGAACTACTATAAACATGGGTATGCATGTATTGCAATTGTATGGTAAATTTAATTCTTTTGGATAAATATCAGGGAGTGAAAGATCTGAGTCATTTGATAAATATAATTTAATTTTTATTCTTTTTTGCTAACTCTTGAATAGTGGCATCAATTGTCTATAATCTTAATTTATAGCACTCATTTAAAGTAATTAACCAATAGAGGTATTTATTTTATTTTATTTTCCCAGTAAAAGAGTCTTCTCTGAAAAGTGATGAAATATACTCACTTTTAAATAAACATATATGTTTTAAATATAATCCCCCTGTGCTTTGGAAGCAGAAGATGAAAACTTTCATTTTTGACATAATATTTACATGTCATATTAAATTAGGTGAGTTAACAAATATGATGACTTCTGTTCATTTATTGTAAAATGTGCATTATGGTGTAAATACTGAATGATATTTCTGACTATTAAGTAATAGAAAGGACACAAAATGTTTTGCTCACTGTTTCAGAATAAACAATACTTATGAAAATGCTTATAAATGATAAATTTGTTTGTTTGGATTTTATGTTTGTAGAAGATAGAAAGTGTGAAAGTACATGGAAGGTCTAGTACTTCACTTGTTTTGTATTTAAAAATTATTAATTTTCAGGGACTGCGGTTGTAGCTCAGTGGTAGACTGCTTGCCTAGCATGCATAAGACACTGCGTTCGATTCTCAGCACCACGTACAAATAAATAAAATAACAACTAAAAAAATTCTTAATTTTCAGTTCATTTTCAAACTAAAAGAATTTATTCTTGCATTATAGATACTCAATATCTCTATATACAAGCAAATAATATTTTTCAATCAATTTTCAATTCCAAACTATACAGCAGAAAAAAGTGTGATTGATGTGAGAACTGGTATCTTCAGCTAGAGTATCCAAACTACAGTGTTTTTACAAACTGGTTTATAGATGTTTTTGCCTATGCTGCAATATGCTGCACTTGGAATTTAAAAGGTAGAATTTATACAACTGATGATGTGAAAAAAATCACTTGACAGTTTTTTTCTTTAAAAGAATCTTAAATTTTTAGCTTTATCTCAGAGATATTAAAAGCATTGTTTGCTTCAAAGTAAATGTTTAAATAGAAAGAAAAGATTCAATGTGTTGTGATTTTTGCACAGTGACTTTCTTGCAGGTGGTATTCCTTTTCTCATGCCTTCATTTCTATTGTAAAGGTGCAAACTAGGGAAATAAAACTTACTCTCAATCATGAATTTCAATGTTTGTAAATATATTCCTCAAGTTGATTATAAAGTAAAGCACACTTTTAATGGAATGCAATTTAATCTCTTATCCTAAGATACATATCTTAAAGTCAAAGAGAGAACGTTGCTATACAACTCCTTTGGAAATTCTTTATTTGAAAAACTAAACAAGTATAAATATAAACATTTAAGGTGCATATCAAAATGTGATAAATTAACCTGCAAGTAGCACATTCATTAAAATAAAGTTTCTTTGTTTTTTTATTTTCATTTTTACATAGTATTTCCCTTTATGGCTCTACTTGAAATGTATTTCCACATTTCATGTTATTTAATGACTAATATTAGCTGTGCATAAGTCTGTGCATAAATCTGAATCTTTTCATAGGAATACTGCTCCAGTGTATACATATTATTTATAAAATTTTCCCATACCTACTGTTATAATGGCAAAAGATCGATTTATAGTAATTCTAATCTCTTTACTTATTATTATTATTATTATTATTATTATCATTATTATTTGTGGTACTGAAGATAGAATCCAGGTTCTTTCACATGGTAAGTAAGTACTCTACCATTAACTACCTCTGGAGCTATTTTTATATTTATTTTGAGATGGCGTGCCTTAGTCGGGGTTCACTAGAAGAACAGAATCAATATGATATATATCATGATATAACAGAATCAATATGATATATATGTGATTATTTAAAGGAGATTTATTAGATTGGCTTATGGGGTCAGAAACTGGATAGTTACACAGTGGCAATCCCCAGAGCTGGAGGAACCAGTAACTGCTCAGCTCAAAATACTAGAGTGTCAGAAAAAAGAGGGACCAATTATGCAGCCCCAGTCCATGACTGGAGGCCTGAAAACTCCCTGGACAATCTTGGTTAGAGTCCTTTTTGAAATAGTGGAGGAACTGGAATATGATGTCTTCAGGTGATTGCAGAAGTAAATGAAACACACATCTGAGAGAAACTGCACTACCATTCACTTTGGCTTTCTCTTCTTTCCATCCTCCTTCCAATCAGGCCTTCATCTCCTTGGGCTGTACAGGCCTTCATCTCATTGGGCTGCCACATTCAGGGCCTGTCCCCCTACTTAGTTTGCTGCCTACGTGTCAATCATCTCTGGAAAAACCTTCACCCAGAAGTCTTTTAATTCAATTAAATTGACAATCCAGTCTATTACACAGGATCTCTCTAAATTCCCCAGGCTGACCTCAAATTTGTGATCCTCCTCACTCAGTCCCCTGAGTGTCTTGGATTATATTATATGCCACCATGCTTAGCTGATTTGTTGATTTTTTAAGTCATTTTATTTTTAATCATTCATGTCAGTAACAGAAAATATGCATTTAATCACTAATAAGTTAATTTTAAGTTGAAAATAGAACACATTTAAGAGAAATGGGATATTTAATTGAAAAAATTGGTGGCAGTGTATTACAAAAGAGCAAAATAAATCAATGACAAGCCTGTTCCGTCTTATCTTTTGAAAAAAAATGATTTTTCAAAGAGCTTCTTGAAACACTGAGCATCTAAATATTGTTATGCCATGTTTAAAAACTGACAATAAAAACCAAGATTCAAGTAGCCTTTTAGAAAAAATAATCTGATGCCATTAAAGAAGATTGTTGATAAAGAAACTAATTAGTAGGTTATCACACCCTTGAAAGCTAAAGGCACAGGAATGGCAAAGTCCTGAACTAAAGTGGCTCTGTAAAAATGGAAGTGAAGAGAAGACTATCAAAAAGGAAGTCTTATAAGACTTCTGATATTAAAATTAACACCGGTTCGAAACTATTAGAAATCTTTGTGCTGTTTCAGATATTTTAATCTTGCAAACTATAACTTTTAATATTAACAAAAATAGTGCAGAGGGTTTTCCAACTGATGAATGTCAATTAAGATTAATGAGATATTAACCATATAATATTGGTTTCAAGTGATGAAACAGCAATAGATTGGTCAAACTGATTTAGAGTAGAGGTATACACAGGTTTATTCTCTTTACATAGTAAAAGTCATAGTGCCCTGGGATGGAAGACTTTTACTTTTTCACTTCAGATCTTTACCAGTTTTGCTGAAAGGAGTTGTGAATGATTCCCCAATGGCCTCAGGACACAGAACACAGAAACTGATTGCAGCCAAGAGAACGTGAGTTACAGATTGGGTACATTTGCACAAAATGTCATCAAGTTATAAAAAGAGGTGAGCTATTTCAAATGTGTTTAAAAAGCCAAACAGCCAGCCAGAATTTTGTAAAGCGAATTGGAAGAAAACAAAGAACCCTACAGAAGACAACTGATAAAGAATCAGTACTCAGTGAACTTTGTGTAGGTGCAAAGAAAATTTTGTCATTTGGGCTTACTATTAACAAAGGGCTTGAGCAATGAGAGGATAGCCTGGTATAGCTCAGTTAGACAAAAAAGAATGGAACCGGAATAAAGAGATCCAGTCTGAATAAAATTAGAGGTGAACACATCACATTTTGAACCACATCCTAAAGTATTTTAGCTCTCAACTTCTAAAGAAATAACTTTGAATAATTGATTTCACATTGTGACTTATTTACAAACATTCTACTTAGATGCTATACAACATGTCACGAGTTACTATATCTACTAACTGGAAAGATAATAAAAGTGTAAACATTCCTGACACATAAAAACAGTTTCCTAAGCATAGTTAGTCTATTAGAAATGTTCTGCCTAGAAAGTAATTATTAGAGACACCAGTTATCAAGCATGCTCTGAAAAATATTTTGTCATAATTTTTAGAAAAACAGCAATCTTCATGACACTAACTATGAAGAATACAGTTGGAGACTTGATAAAAAATATTTAGAATATCCAGCAATTATTGAACTCAAATGACTAATCTACCTCTATATAATATTACATTTCATCTCAACAGTAATCTGGGAAATGGATGCTGTCATAACATGCACTTGATAGATTAAAGAGATGATTAAAAAAAGTGATATTTTGAATTTCACAAATAAAAATAAAATAAAGCAGGGGCAAGATTACTCAATTGTATAAAACCTAAAACCTGTGGCTGAATTGCTAACCTACATTTTCTTACAAGGTGATGGTTATGGTTTGGATATGAGATGTCCACCCCCACCCTCAAAAGTTCCTATACTAATGCAGGAATATTCAGAGGTAATATTATTAAATTATGAGGGCTGTAATCTAATCAGACCATCCTACTTTGTATGAACTAACTGGAGGGTAACTAGGAATGTGGTCCATTAGTGAAGGAAGTCACAGGCGGTACACCTGGGAAGGGCTCTTCTTCCTTGTTGACCTTCCCTTTCTCACTGCTTCCTGATTTCTATGAATGGAGGAGCCCTCCTCTGACAAATCCTTCCACCATTATGTTTTGCCTCACATTGGGCCCAGAGTAATGGAGTTGGCTAACCATAGACTAAAGCTCTGAAACCATGAGGCAAAATCACCTTATTCTCCTCTTAGTATTTTTTGACAGTTATTTTGTTCACAGGAACAAAATGCTGACAGACACTTTGTATCAAGATGCAGATGCGGGACTGTTACAGTGACATACCTGCAATGTTTCAGAGCCTTTGGAATTGGTCTGTGGGAGTTTTTAAAAGTTTAGTGATTCAAAAAACTGATTCTGAAGCATTATTAATTTTATATAATTTTAGAATTTAACTTCTATGAAAGCAGTAATGTAACTTAAATTGATTTTTCCTATAATAAAATTTAAATTTTGACAATAAAATAAAAAATGAAATTAAAAAAAAAAAAAAAGTTTAGTGATTCAGTTTAAAGAAATCATAGAATATTATTCAGTCAACAAATATATAAAAAAGTTTGACATCTCTATCAATTAGATAAATTCAAATCAAAACTACCCTAAGATTTCATCTCATGCCAGTCAGAATGGCAGTTATCAAGAACACAAACAACAATAAGTGTTGGCAAGGATGTGGGGGAAAAGGCACACTCATAGATTGCAAATTGTGCAACCAATCTGGAAAGCAATATGGAGATTCCTTAGAAAACTTGAAATGGAACCACCATTTCATCCAGCTATCCCACTCCTCGGTCTATACCCAAAGGACTTAGAAACAACATACTACAGTGACACAGCACTTCAATGTTTATAGCAGCTCAATTCACAATAGCTAAACTGTGAAACCAACCTAGATGCTCTTCAACAGATGAATGGATAAAGAAACTATGATATATATACTATAAAATCCCAACTCAAGATGGAGTCACTCTGGCTCAGGCCTGCACGTATCTGCTAACCTGCTCTTTGTGCTTCTGTGATTAATGCTTTGCTATGCTTGCTTCTCACGGATGGGGGTGCAAAACCACAGGCTACCAGAGCCCCTGGCCAGTTACCTTAAGTTCCAGGAACTAAAAGGGGACATAGGAGGCACTGTCACGGTTGAACTGTAAATAACTATAGATTGAATATCAGCCAAATTAAGTTTTCCTGAGTCATGTAGCTAGCCCACCCTACAACAACCTCTGAAACCCTCACTTCAGGGTCACTCTCTGAAGGAAAGGAGAGCTGACCCCAATCGATTGGCCTGTGTGCCTATTTCCTCAATAAACTTTGCTGCTTCTGCAGAGTTGTCTGGGCTGCACTTCTTGGGGAGAGGAGCAGGTTGGATGCAATATACGCAATGGAATATTACTCAGCATTAAAAGAGGATAAAATTATGGATTTTGCAGGTAAATGGATGGAGTTAGAGACTATCATGCTAAGCAAAGTAAGCCAATTCACAAAAACCAAAGGCCGAATGTTCTCTCTGATAAGTGGATGCTGATCCATAATGGGGGAGGGGGCACAAGAAGAATGGAGAAACTTGGGTCAAATGAGAAGTCGGGGATGGAACAGGGGTGCAGGAAAGATGGTGCAATGAGATGGACAACAATGGCTTAGGTACATGTATGACTGCACATCTGGTGTAATTCTATATTGTGTGCAACCAGAGAAATGAAAAGTTGTACTCCATTTGTGGACAATGAATCAAAATACATTCTGTTTTCATGTATACCTAATTAGAGAGAGAAACAAAAGAAACCTTAGAATATTATAAACAGAGCTTAATGTGTGATTCTGGTGAAGTTCAGAAGATCAGAATGCCAATAGGAATGCAGATTATAGAGACCGTGCTTATGAGGTTTCAGAGGAAATTTAGATTCTACTGAGAATTAGAATAGAGGCCATTCATGCTGTACTCTGGCAAAAATTAAAAGAACAAAAACAAAACAAAAACTCTTCTACCTTTTGTCCATATTCTGGGAATTTGTGTGAGGCTAGATTTAAAGGTAATGGACTAACTAAGCTGGTGAAAGAAATTTTAAGGCAGCACAGCATTCAGGTGGTGACAGAGATATTACTATAAATTTTTAGTCAAGTTTACTGTGAGAATCAGGAGCAGAAAGCAGATTTTGAAATTTGGCCACAAAAGTAATATAAAAATGGAGTCAAAGAATGTGTGGTTATTGAAGAGTTACAAACACTAAAGTGAATACTCTGCACAGAGATAATAGAAAAGACCTCAGGAATTAACAGGACCACATCCATGACAGTATCAGGGTGTGAAAATAGAAGAGATCCTGGGGGCACCCCGCCTGCACATGGTGGCCTAGGAAGTTGTGTAATCATGCTCAGCCACCCAGGCACTCAGTAGCCTCTATAGCTGTTGTTTCAGTGAGCACAACTACTGCTTGAGCTGGCAGTAGACCTAGACATTATTCACATGGTGCTGGTTCTGCAAGAATGCAGGGTACTGGAGTCAAGGAATTATAAAGCTTTCTGCTGCAATTTCAGAAGGCCCAGAGGCAGGCAAATTGCCTCAGTTCTCAGAATCTCTGTGGATTGCCACTGAGAGGTCAATGTATGAAGCTATGAAACTGAGGCTGAGATTAGAATGGAGAACCTAGGAATTCAGAGATGTAAAAGATGCTAGTAAATGAATTGTCTGATGATTGCAGAGATACCACAGCATAGAGGCCATGAATGCTATAATTGGCAAAGCTAATGTTGTTGGCTGTCCAAATCCCTAGGAGATCACATCAACATCATGCTGCCATGTGCCCTAAATGCCGGTCATGGAGCTGCATGTCTTGTTTGTACAACTGGGTTTTGGTTTTGTTTTGATCCCATCCCTTTTTCTATGCTTGTATTTTTCTCTTTTGGAATGGAAATGCTTACTCTGTGCCTTATATATTGGAAGTAGGTTACATGCTTTTGATTTGTACAGGAGCTCATAGTCAAGTCTTTGCCTGGAGTCTTAGAGAATAGTTTGAACTTTGACTTCTGGTCAGTGCTGTAACTGTTCAGCATATGGGAACTCTTGTAGATAAACTAAATATATTTTGCTTTGTGAGATGGGCATGAACTTTTGGGGGTCAGTGGAAGAAAAATAGTTTGGACATAAGATGTCCCCCAAAAGCTCCTGTGTTAATGCATAAATATTTGGCATTAAAATGATCAGATTATGAGAGCTGTTATCTAATCAGTCCATCCTACTTTGCATAGACTAACTGGGTGCTAACTGTAGGCATGTGGGTCAAGGCTAGAGAAATCAGGTTATGGGAAGTGTACCCTGGAAGGGGTCATCTTCCTTCTGGCCCCTTCCCCTTTCTCACTCTGATTCCTGACTGTCATGGGTAGAAAAACCTTCCTCTCCCACACCTTCCACCATGATCATCTGCCTAATCTTTGGCCCAGAGCAATAGAGTGGGCTGACCTTAGACTAAACCTTTGAATCCATGGGACAAAATCAACTTTTCCTCCTCTAAGCTGTTCTTATCAGTTGTTTTTGTACCCAGACTGAAAAGTTCACTAACATATGGGGTGCTTTTTAAATCAGTATATTGTAATTTTATGATGTACAATTTAACTATTTGTATAAATATCTTTAATGCTATTATTCATAGAGTAATAGTATGCTAGTATTAACAATTAATGACAATGTTTCTATAAAATAATTATTTAATAGTATTATATATGAATCTAGATTCCATAAAATTAAATATGAACAATCAATCTTAATGTTGATGAAGATAAATATTTGTACAAATTTATTTTGGATTTTTCTTTTTCTTTTACTTTTGATAAGATGAAGCCCAGAGATTGATGATTGGGAAGTGTGAAGTTTGAAAGAAATGATGGCATAATTTTGAAAGATAAATTATGGTATAAAATTCATACTAGCTATTATTATTTACACATAATGATGTGATAGCCTATAACTTGTAACTGTGTACATTCAGGACCTTTGATTTGAGTTTATATGCTTTAAAATTTTTAATATGAAGGCAAAAAATTTCTTTTAATTAAAAGATAAAACATAAAGTGATACACAATTTCTGGAAACTTTTCTCCAACATTCCAATTCACTAAAATTCATATCATTAACAATAATTGTTCAACACTGTTTCTCTAAGATATTTTACAAATGCTGAATGGTTTTGTTAAAATTTTACACTCATGATCCCTGCAAAAGAGATGGGAGAAAAATGATCTTGGCTGCACTTAACAGGCAAAAATGAATAAGGGCAAAATTCTAAAATATCAGGCTATCAACCATCTGAGTCTGGGAATTTCAATGCACTAGACACAGAACAAATCACCTCAGTGATGAGGGTGAGAAAAAATCTGGGGGAATTCACAAGAAGGGGTTTAAATTACAGATCAGTTCTGCATAATAATAGTGAATTATTCTTAGCTTTTGTTACAGAAACTAGGTTGGTTCCCAGATTACCCAAGGATGTAACAGAGAACTTCACAGGACAGATGGGAATCCTGAAGGAAAAAAAAAAAAAAAGAAACTGCAGTTTCAGGGACATTTTGCTGATACCTTTCATAACATGAATAGAGATGTAGGGAGACAATGAATGGGCTAACTAACAGAAATTCTAACCATTTTCAGTTGTCCAGAGTGGCAAATTTCCAAGTGGTCCCTCACAATAGAAATAATGAAGTGGCACGAAGCATTGATAAACCTACTTTCACAATGCAAATTTGAAAAGTCTTCAATTTATACATATTGTACAAATTTCTAAGCTGTTTTACATCAATAGCTACAATCTAGGTATTACTAGGTTATATGTTTATTTATCTCTTATTATATAATTATATAATATATTATTTTCAGTTCATATGAATAAATTCTCTGCATATTACAGTAGAGCTTTACAATATAAATTTGCATATAATGATAATTTAACTCCTACATGTTATTTTACATTTCTATAAATAAATGAATGACTTATGTGAGTCATACATTTGTATATCACTGATTTAGTTAGTTATATATTAAATATCTATTACATAGTGGGAATATAGAAGGAAATTTTTATGAGATTTCAAATATGAAATGATCATTTATTTTGTAATTCTGTGACATCTATAAACCATTTAATATTTTAATATTTAGGGCTGGGGTTATGGCACAGTGGTAGCGTGCTCGTCTAGCACACGTGAAGCACTGGGTTCGATCCTCAGCACCACATAAAAATAAAATAAAGATATTCTGTCCACCTACAACTAAAAAATAAATATTTAAAAATATATTTTAATATTTAATAATTTAAACATCTGTCTTATATTAGATTTTATGTTCCATGTGATTTATGTATGTGTAAGCTTTCTATATAAACTCAACATGTATTCAATAAATAATAAATGGATGTGTCACCATAATTTTATATAATTAGTATCTAAAACAATTTGTTGTCTTTGAAATTTATCTGACATTCTCACAATTTCTCTCAATTCCTTAATAATCATTTTAAAATTATAATTTCCTTCAAATTACCTTTTGCTTTACTGGTTCTTCCATTTATTAAATAATATTTATGAAATATGTGAGATCTTGTTTTATTCATCTTCTTCGGGCCAAGAGGAGGTTGAGATCTACATGGGTATAGGACAAATGATCAGGGGAATGGGATTCTCAGGAAAATAAATGAGATCTATATAAATATAAATGGTTTGTTAGCAACATTTTCCACATGCTCATTGAAGCATCCTCTTGCTCTTGAATCCTTTCAAATTTGGATCACACCTCAGTGAATTCTCTATGGAGTATTAGTTGTTCTCAAGTAGCTACCACTTGGGGAGACAACCTCATGCTGAAATGTCCAATAGAACAAAAATGGCACCTAGAGCAAAGACTAGCTGCCTTTAGCATCCTTCTTGGATTTTGGGATTAAGTTTTCTCTTCTTCTTCTTATGTTTGTTCTTGTTTTTATTCTAAAATTTTGATTCACGTCATTTTTCAACCTCAGTTCAACTGGACCTTGGCTTTATCAGAAGCAGTGGGTTCTCTGGCATCATGGCAGATACTTAGCCATTGGGTACCATTCCTGGAAGTCAAGGCTAAATACTGCTCCCTTCAGTAATACCAACAATTCAGTAAATATTTTTTTCCAATCTATATCAAACCCTCTAAATCCATTTAGCTCAAATGTAGCCATTCTCTGCAATAAAACCATAATCAGAACCTCTAATATCATAAGGGAACACTTAATTTTGTGGGATTATAATCATATTGCAGTAATTTAAAATAAATACCTTATCCTGTATATCTATGCACACATCTTAAATAGGGTTTTGGTACTATTAAAAACTAATAGCCCTCTTCTAGTAGAAGAATAGCTAGGATCAAGACTAGATATATAATAAATCCAGAAGAAATACCTTCCAATTTATTATTCTATAGATTGGTTGCATAACACTTTGAGGCATACCATTAGAACCAAGGCATAGTTTCATAGGTTTTTTTTTTTGCTTTTGTATCTCATGTAATAAAAAGTATATCATTCTTAGAAAGAGTATATTATTTATGTTGTAATGGAGTATAGGCTCCTTTATAGGATTTCAAAAAAGAAATTATTTTCTACTCTACTGATATCTTAAATACATTGAGAAATTTGATTCTAGTACACTTAGTCTATTTACTAAAGTAATATTTCTTGGAATGATAACATTTGGAATTAGAACACATTTACATCAATAACATTTCTAGAAATTTTATTTTCAACTAAAATCTTAGGTTTACACTAATGTTTTAGGAATATTATAAGCAAATATTATATTGTATTATTCTAAATGTTTTCTCCTTTAGCTCTGCCAAAATAACCTATCTGTATTGTTAACCCACTTGACACCACCAGAATTCACACAATATGTTACAATTTACCAATTAAGTTAGGAAACGGAAAATTTTGTCTTCAAGCAAATGTCTATTTTTCTTTTTAGCAAATCAAGCCCTATGATATTATATTTCTGATCTCGGTATTGTTGATTGAGGGCTTAACGCATTTATGTTGTTATATTTTATAGCTTTATTATATCTCAAACTTTTATTTCAACTGCATTCTGGAAAAGAAGCATAACAATGATACCATTTAGATTAAATCACCACAAACCAGACATTTATAGGCTTGCCTTACACAAACAGCCTAAAACTCTAGTCATGGCTTTGTATAATTTTCAGCATCTATATCACACCTAATCAAAATTATCTGCTGTTTTGTTTGAACTGTAAGACTACATACACACTAATCATTTGTAACCAAATTCCTAACTGGATCCTTCAGGGGAAATTAAGTAGTTTGAGCTTGCATAGGGTTAAGTCTTGACGGATGAAGCATGTGAAATAAAAGACTCCACTGATGTTGCCAGTAAATCTTAGCCATTTGACATTTTTCTTTTTGATGTAACAAGTCCCCCTGGACACTTTATTTTATAGAAACTTAAACGGTTATGAAATGATTTACCTTTGGCTTACATTTCTTAAGTGGCTAATCCTGCTGTCTGTTAATTCTATAGTAACATTTCACTTATGATTTCAAGGATTTTTTAAAATTTGCCTCTCAAAAAAATTTTTTTCCATCATTTGGACATTTTTGCCATTGAACACTACTTGTCTTTGTTTCAAAGTTATATTAGATAATTTTAACCTTTTTCTGATCTGTGAGAGATGGGACCATGACAAATCTTCCAGGACAATATGTAAATCAATGTTTGTGATTTTGACACTGATTTTGACTAGACACAAAAATAGAAAAAGCTTACTGTCCATTTCACAGTAAGTAGGACAAAATCTACACTAGGACACGAAGCAATTTGCTGCTTTCTTTCATTTTTTTCTGTGCTATTAATTACCTCAGAGATACATTCAGTAAAAGAAGGCACATAAGATCTTGTTCTTACTACAGATTGTCACAAAAGATATTACACATTCTATTAAAATGTTTCCACTGTACTCTCTCCAACTCCTTGGGTAGATAAGGGGCTATCTCAATGATTATTTTTATTTAATTGATCCTATGAAGTGTCTTTGTTGCAAACCAGTAGCCATGGATCCCCTCTAAGAAGAGTACTAGGTA
Organism: Xerus rutilus; assembly: GCA_028644305.1. Classification (NCBI taxonomy): domain Eukaryota; kingdom Metazoa; phylum Chordata; class Mammalia; order Rodentia; family Sciuridae; genus Xerus; species Xerus rutilus. The sequence continues at coordinate 76,226,920 of CM053404.1, forward strand.
TATGGGTGCTATTTTTTAGATTTGAACATAGATAATATACTTTTTTTCTTAACTATCAATAAAATCATTTTAATATATATTGTTAGTCTTAGATGGACACAATACCTTTATTTTATTATTTTTATGTGGTGCTTAGGATTGAACCTGTGCCTCACATATGCTAGGCAAGCACTCTACCCAGCTACACCTCCAGCCCTCAATAAAATCTTCATAGTAACTATTTGAGCCACATTATTTTGAAACTTTTAAGAGAACATCTGTAGTAGAGTTCTATAAAAGGTCCAAAAGTTTTCAATGTTGACATTGTAAAGGACTTAAAGAAGAATTTAAATGATCTTGACTTTTTATGGATAAATGATAGACAACATAAAACATTTACTTTTAGGCATGCTATATGTTGGGTTGGGCCACCATTTCAGTTTAATAGCTATAGAATTTACTTGAATTGTTTGAAATTTCTATATGCATTTACATAATTTTCTCTGGAATATAAACACTTTAAAGTACTTATAAGTTATTATAAACCATTAGCACATTCTACAATGGACAAAAACATAATTTGCCCAATTATGTCTAATAGTATCATTCTTTATTCCTTTAAAAGTGTGACTTTAATTTAATTTACTAAATTTTATTTTATTCCTGCTCAGAAAAAAATAGGCATATATACATTTACAAAATGTATATTTCAGATCAAATTTTTATTAGAGATTGTTTTACATATTAACTTCATTTAACACTCAGTAAAACTTCCAATAGACTGTTTCATATATCATAAAATATTTTTACTGAAATAACTATACAATATATTCCCTTAATTTTAGAATTTTGGTAATAGATTGAAACCTAAATAATTTATAGAAATATGCTCTAATTTACAGTTGAATTTCAACAGCATCAAATAAAATAAAAACTGTAAAATTTATATTATGTTTTATCAAGCATAATGTATGAGCTTGAATTTAAGAACTTCTATATTTATTATTCAATAAAATCTTGAACTGATTTATCTGTAAGGATAAATTGGAATACAAAATATAAAAAATTAGAATAAAGATTAATTTATTCCTACTGATTTACATAATAAAGTAACAGTTATATTTAACCAAAGTTATTTTTTTCAAAACCTGTGTAGTAAGGAGATTCTCAGATTCACAATTTCTCTTCTATCAAAATGTCAAGAAAATGTAGAATAAAATTACTCAGTTAGGAAGGTAGCCTATTTGTGACAGAAATTGTAGGAGTAAACCTTATTTATTACAACTCTATCGTCAAGATTCATATTTTAATTTTAATTTGATAGATGTGAAGAACTGAAGCTTAAAGAATTTCAATTTCAGACTCCCACTAATTAATATTCAATTTGATGCTAGTCTTACTTCAACAAATATACTCTTTTTACTAGTTATTTCAGTCTTGATACTTTTTAATTTGAAAAGAGATTTTTAAATAGCAGTATATAAAATTTAAGATATTGAAAGAATGTGAAATATTGAACAAAAGAAGGATAATTTAAAGAATCATGTTAAATAAAAGAATATTTTTTTAGCAACCACTAAAAATAAAGATGTTATAATGTGACATCTGGAATTAATTTTGAAATAATCATGACAGGTAAGTGCTTAAGGATATAGAGGAAACATTTGTCATATGTTTGATAACTGTTGAAGTTGAGTAATAAGAATATTAGGTTCATTAATCTCAACATTTTGTAGATATTTTCAATAAACTAGGAATATAAAGAACATAATGATCTCAGAAAGTCTTCTATATATAATTAGGGAAAAGATAAAGAGTTAAACTTGAATCTCTTTGAATCTCTCTGAAAAGAAAAATACAAAAATACACTATCTTCTAAATCTACATAGGATTTAATAGAATATTTCCACTTTTCCATTTTTCTATTATACCAATTTTCAAATGTGTTATTGCTTTTTCCTTTGGAAAAAATAAATGTGACTGGAAACACTAGTATCACCTTTTTAACAAAGATGTTTAAATAATGAAAAGAAAATTGAATAAAATAATTTTTATTAATAAAAAATTAATTTTTCATCGATAAGTATATTAATTAAAGTAGGAAACAATTATAATTCTACTGTATTCAAAACAGTTTTCCGAAACTTATGTTAGCTTGAAATAATTTTCTCATACATTTTTGGTGTGTTTGTTTAATATAAGATAGCCAAATTGTTTACTTTGTCTAATCATTTTTTAAAACTAGAAACTTTTAAAAATGGTATTAAAAATAAAATATATTTTAAGCTTCAGATAATGATATATATGAGTGCTATGGTTTGAACATGAGGTTTCATCAAATATCTTGTTAATGCAGAAATATTGAGAGATGAAATGATTGGATAATGAGATCTGTAACCTAATAAGTTCATCCTAGGTTGAATGGTCTAAGAAGTAACTGTCTGCAGGTAAGGTGTGTCTGGAAGAGGTGAATAACTGGCACGTGCCTTGGAAGGACTCATCTTCTTGCTGGTTTCTTACTTGCTCCCCTCATTTCTTGGATGTCTATGAATGTATTAGGGCCCCTCCCCCATGATGTCCTGCTTCACCTGGGGCCCTGAACAATGAACTTGAATGAACTTGGCAATCTATAGACAGACCTATAAAATTTCATAGTTCCAAGTAAACTTTGTGTAAAAATGAACTTAAAAGTGATCAACTAATTAATCTAGCAGACGAAATTTAAAGGCAGTACAACATTCTAAGGAAAGCTGCTTGCTGCAAAGAGAGCGAGGTTAAAATCAAGTCCATGTGAGTTGCAACCAGTAAGGCCAAAGGGGTGGGGCTACACAAGTCCTTTGGAAATCACATCTTGCCACCACATGTCCTAGATGCTGTACTTAAAGTTACAGGATCTGTTTACCAGGCTACATTTAGGTCTTGCTTTGTCCCATTCCTTCATTTTTTACCCCTATTTCTCCCTATCAGAATGAGAAAGTTTACTCTGTACCATTCTATACTGTACATATGTAACTTGCTTTTAATTTTTAGAGGGATTCACACTTAATGCTTAAACTGTTAAGAGTATAGGACTTGTGGAGATGGTCTAAATGCGCTTTGCAATGTGAGATGGACATGTGCTTTGGGGGGCCTGGGACAGCAAATTATGGTTTGGATATGAGATAGCCCCTAAAACCTCCTGTATTAATGCAGGGATATTTGGAAGTAAAATTATTAGGTTATTATAACTGTAACCTAATCAGTCCATCCTAGTTTTAATGGTCTGGATGATAACTGTGGGCAGGTTGGGCATAGCTATAGGAAGAAGGTCACTTGGGGCATGACCTGGAATGGCTCATCTTTTCACTGGTTTCTTACGGGCTCTCTGCTTCCTGGCTGTTATTAACAGTGTAACACTTCTCCACCCTGCCTTTCTGCCAATATATCTTGCCTCACTTTGGGCCCAGAGCAATGGACTTGGCCATTTATGAATTGAGACCTCTGAAACTGTGAACCTCAAATATACTTTCCCTCCTCTAATTTGCCAGGTATTTTGTTCACAGTGACATAAAATTGGCTACTACAATGAGGTTGGAGAATAAAATTGACCAATTATGTTATTTGCATATATAAATATATCACAACAAATCCTGTTATTATGTATAATTATTATGCACTAATGAATAACCAGTAAATTTAAAAAATTTAAATGCACCAGTAAATTTTAAAACTCTAGTTAAAATGTCGTTTGATACTTAGATTTTATTGAAAAAAACATACAAAAAACAATCTTAAATATCGCATGAACATGTGTTGTGTATTTGAACATTTCTAAGTAAAAATGAGGCTATTTTAAAAAGAAACAAATAACTGTACAAGTAAAACTTCTAATCCAAATAATGTGAACAGAATGTTTCATGATGTTTAAAAACAAACACAAACAGACAGTACTTTATAAACAATCTCTGTATTTACATTTGGGGAGTGCTTGTAACTTTTTCTAACAAAATGTTCACTTTGTCAAATAAATGAAAAAATATAATAATAAGGAGGGAACTGCCGTTAATGAATGCCCTCCAAGGGTTTATTGCTATTGAGAATTCTTCCTTGTTAAAAATCTTATTTTCTTTAATGACTCAAATCAAGCTTCCCAATATCATCTCTTCCTTGTGTTGTGCTCACTAATAACCAATACTTGCATATTTTAATGATTCTCAGGGACTACTCTAGACAATTTCTTTCATTATAAACAGGGCCTTTGTTCAATGTCACAATAAAAATCTATCTCTATGATATCCATAGTTAAGGAATCTATTTTTCATAATAAAGTTATAAATATGCGTTATATTTAATATTTTATGGTGTCTTGTTATAAATTATATTACTTTCCTACCCTACACCATGAAATAATTTTTGTAGTCCAAGTTCCAGAAATTATTGAACATATTGAAGGGATTCAAAAAACATTTGTCAAAGATGAATAAATGAATATGTAAATAATTGATTGTACTTAATAATGGATGCAAGGGTCTCACAATGTTGTCTTTTCCTTGAAATGGAACAAGATATTCTTTAAAAACTTAGTGTAGTAATGGAGAAAGATAATTTTATTGTAATTAAGAATTTCAAACAAATTTGAATATTGAAAAGTCATATACCACATTTAATGGGATGGCTACACTCAGTAAATAATATCTGATCATTTCCAGAATTTTGCACAAGTAATGTTGTGGATCAGTATAATGGCTGTGCTTCTCCTACATGGTTTTTATTTCCTTTTCCCCAAAATCTGATTAAGAATTTTCTTAGGGAATTAATTTTATAGGTTGTTAAAGTATTAAAGAAATTTCTTCATGTACCCTCTAATTTCCAAGACATCAGAACTTGGGGGATGTATATTTCTGAAAATGTCTTTATTTGTCTAGACAGGAAGAACTGTAAAGAATAGATATTTTACAAATGTAAAATAATTTAAGCATATTAATACTCTTATTTGTAGAAGGACAGGGTTTTATTATGGAACTTCAAAGATTCCTTCTAGGAATAAAATTAATTCATTAAGTATTTAAGACTGAGGAAAAGAATACTTTAACAGCCTCTGTTATTTTATTTTAGATAATTTGAGATTTTAGAGCTACTGACTAGAATCTCTAATGCCTCAACATTGTATTCTGAAGCTATTCTAATATGAGGTTAGATATTTCCTTGCAAATGTATATTGGTTTTCCCTTTTGATTATAGATCTTGATCACAAAAAGATGTGAAGAATATAAATGCTGATACATGGAAAAATTGAGAGTTAAATATAGAATCTGACCTAGATGATCCGTACTAGTTAACAAAGAGAGTCACACCATGTAGTTCTATTTTTGTCACCGGAGTGCAATTCATTCTGTTTTTGAGACAAATTTAACTCTGTACCTACACATTTAGTAGGTTATTTTTATATTGACTTTCTTTCATAAGTAGTTGATAGGAAAAGGAAGTCTAGGGATATTAGCAAATCTGGATTGAAGTCCATCATGGTTGAGTTTAGCTTTTTGTTTTGTTTTCCTTGTTTTTTCCACATACCCCCGCCCCATTTCTTTCTTTCTTTCTTTTTTTTTTTTTCAATCTAGTTGTGTTTGCAAGAATGAAAGCATGAAGGTGAACAGAGAAAATCCTTGTTAAGTTTATTTTTGTTTTTTAAAAAGTATATCATAGGTAAAAATACCATTCAAGAATCAAAATAGTTTTTCTTTGAATTCTAAAGAGATGAGTGATAGTTTCCCCCTTTTTTCACATTAAGATGTCACATATGTAGATGTTATTTTTGGCGATTTATTTAGTGTGGTACAAAACTAAATTATACTTAAATTAAATTACTAAATTAAATTAAACTACTAATTATTCTGCATCCACTAATATTTGAATGGGTCCTCTCCAATATTCTGATGTTGAAACTTAATGAAAAATGGATGGGATGGAAAAGTTGGGTCTTTAGTTAGGACTTGAGGACTCTTTCCCTTGTGAAAGGGATTGAGGCCCTTATATGAGAGGCTTCACAAGCATTTGATTTACATGCCCTTTTGCTTTGTGTCATATGAAGATATTAAGAACAGGGTGCCATCTTAGGAATAGACAACAACCCTCAGCAGACACTTATCCTGCCCATGCCTTGGCCCAGGGCCAAGAACTATAAGAAAATTTCATTCTTACAAATTATAGGGTGTAAATATTTTGGTATATCAGCATAAATGAGTTTAATTATTTACTTTCCTACACATTTGCTTCATCTGATTAATTGCTTTTCAGAGTCCATCATCAGCTGGCACTAAATCTTGCAACTTTTCAACACTAAGTAATTTTTGCTATTGCTATCAGAAGGTCAAGAAAAAGGTCAAGAGCCTAGGTGATATGATTTCATTGTTTAGTATGAACATGATAGTTTACATATAAATTTGGTGCTCTCTTTTTATTACATTACTTCATACTGAACCACAGGCCTCATGTGTACCAGGCAAGTATTCTGCCACTGAACTACATCTCCAGCCCTTGAATAAAGGGGAGTTACAAGAATAATACACTTACTTTCTTTGTTAGAAGCAAAGTAAGCGAGACTTTCCAAAAACATTTATTTGCTTGCTTGAAAACACAGTAATGTTAAAATTATTCAATGTACTAATAGTATTATTAACCACTCAAATTTTACTTTATAAGAAATATGCTACATATACACAGTGGAATATTACTCAGCCATAAATACGAATGAAATTGTGGCATTTGCTGATAAATGGATGGAACTGGAAGCTATCAGGCTAAGTGAAATAAACCAATTCCAGAAAACCCAAGTCCAAGTGTTCTCTCTGATATGTGGATGCTGACTCAAAATAGGTAGGGTAAGAGAGATGGAGGAGTGAAAGTTCAATGGATTGGACAGGGAAATGGAGGAAAGAAGTGGGGAAGGGAATGGAAAGACAGTAGAAAAAAGTGGATGTAACTTTCCTATATTCATACATGAATGAATACATGACCAGTGTAACTCCATATCAATGCATAACCACAAGAATGGGAAATTATACCCCATGTATGTATGATATGTCAAAAACATTCTACTGTCATGTATAACTACAAAGAACAAATAAATATTTTTCTTAAAAATGTATTTTATAAATGTTATTTTAGGAAACAGTTGTAGTTTATAAAATTACAGCAGTCAAAGAAGTAGAGAATTAAAAATGACAATATGGAGGAAAATTATTTTAATATAGTAATAAGTGGAACATTTTGTCTTTGGTAAAAATTTGCTGAACTGAATAATTAGACCTTAACTCTGCACTAGAACATGACCTAAAATATTTCTTATTTGGTTCTAATAGGTCAGAATCCCATATTTAAAAGAAAACTACTCTGTATTGTAGTTTTCAGGCAGACTTATATTTAGCTCTGATAACAAATAGCTAAACAAGCACAATTTCCTGAAATCTAGAAATTAAACATGATGTGGCTGATAGCACGCCTTTCATTTTCTACAAGTTGTGATAAGAGTAGAGCAAACAATGCTTGGCAGATGTTGCATGATGAAATTACAGTACCTTTGAGTAAAATAGTTGACAAAAGTTCATTTCATTTTGGCAGCATGACCAAGGATTGAATTGAAAGTCACTGCTTTTTATTACTCATTGACTCTCATACAAAAACAGAAATTGCTGCATGTTTGTATCCTCAGGAAAGGTTCATGAACTAGGTTTCACATTTAACTTGAGTTTCCTCTCCCAATAAAATATTGAAGATTAAAAAATGTACAAAACTCTTTTTTGAAGCATTTTATTAATAGAAAGGATCATCTCTCCCTCCAAAGAACAAAAGAAGACAAACCTTTATTGAACATCTGCTATGTGTTAGACACCTTTTAATTTACATTGGAGAGATGTAGAATTCTACTGTGGTTTTAGACTGTGCAATACCATCTACTAAAACTTTCTGAGTAGTTAGGAATGTTTCATTTTTCCCTGCCCAGTGTGGTAATCACTGGTTATGGTGCTATGAAGCATTTTAAGTATGGATGGTTTGGCTAAGGAAATGAACATTTAATTTTATTTAATTTTCTTTATTTCAAATGTATATGTCTTCATGAAGTAATGTTATGTGGTAGTATATACTAGATAAGTTCCATGATCAGATTGAAATTTTGTTTTCTATGTGTTACTTAGTTCCACAGGTCTATTTTCTTTTTCAAAAAATACGGATAATACATGAACCATCTCCTTGGATTATTGTATAAATATAATGACTTTTCAATAGAATGGCCAATAATTGTGTTTGCTGTAAATTAATTCTCACAAAAGAATATCACCTAGGCACTATTTTATAGAAAATAGTGAGAAAATGAGAGAAAAAATTAATTTTCAAGAGACACAACTACTTCAAGTATTGAAACTAGTATCTGCAGCCAAGTAGCATGACTTATTATTTACCCTATGTAGTTTCTCCACATGGACTGACTGCTTTGCCAAAGCACATGGTTGTAATTATTCTTACTATCTTTAGTAGCCTCCATCCTCTTTTACTCTGTGAATCATAGATCCCATAGTTACAGAGGTGCTCACATTTCTGAAGTTTCAAACTCATTAAGGTCCCTTCTGCTGTCACCACTTTGATGCACTAGTCTTACGATGATGTTGTAATGAGGATCTACCAAACCCTAAAGAGGGCTGTTTATACCTTAGTGTTTTATGGAAAATTATGAAACAGTTTTGTAGCTTTATTTCAACTTAGAAAACTGAGATGAATAAGAAGGAATCTGATCCAATTAAGAAATACCATGAAGTACTCAGAATCACTGTTTCCTGACTATGAACCTTAAAACTTGGGCATGTATCCTCTTTTTTCAGTGGACCCCTTTTGCAGAGAGCTATATAGTGCCTAATGAAAAGTAAATGCTTATAGCATTTTCCTTACTAATTTGCAATCACAATTCATAAATTATGCAATCATAAATTCTGTGAAGTCTCTCTTGAAAAAAGACTCAATGTTTTCCTCTGCTTTGCCAAATTTTGGGAAGTCTTTCTCCTGACTCTAGGATCCTGACTTCCTTTTTCTTAAAGCAAGTATTTTAGGAAACTGGCCACTGATTGCAAGTTATTCCTTTGTCCTTTTAGATGTAAATTTCTTTAGATTATCAGTTTTATATCCCAGGGATGTCTTTCTCAAGAATATTTGGGCCATCCCTTTCAAATGTAATCATTAAGGAGGAGAGTGCCCACATCTCCAGTCTCTGTAGGCAGGGTCCTTGAGTGCCATGCTCCATTTGTAAATCTTTCTCTCATATAGATAAAAGAAGGTTTACTTTTCCTTTAGGTAAATCCAATTAGCAAACACCAATGACCTAAAATGCTTTAACCACCCCCTTGCACACCAGAAAATCTCCTACCTCTCATTTCAGCAAAACTGAGCATCCAAACTTGATCGGTACTCTCAACTATTGCTGGAAAGAACACTGGAATAAAATCAAATACTCTTTTGTTTTGTTTTGGTTACTGAGGATTGAGCAAAGAGGGTCTTAACTAATGAGCCATATGCTTAACTTTTTTTTAATTTTTATTTTGAGACACAGTCTCACTAAGTTGCTTAGGTCCTGGCTAAGTGTCTGAGGCTGGCTTTGAGTTTGAGATCCTCCTGCCTCAGCCTCCTGAGTCACTGGGATTACAAGCATGTGCCACCATGTCTGGCTCATCTACTATTTGTTCATCTTGTCTGGAAAGATATTTTCTTTAACACTTAAATATATGATTTTTTTTACAAGGAAACATCTATCTTTATAGAATTGAATAACATAAGAACTATTTATCTATTGGTTAGTGTGGTCATAACATACATGGTGCTACAAACTTACTAAACTTCCTTTTAACCATCTTTCCTCCTTTCACAAAAATGCTCTTTTTATATCATCTATTATGCTTCTCTTCTCTTTACTGTCTGCCTAACAAATCCTCCTCTTAGAAACTACCATCATGGATAAGGACTTTGGATTACCTTGCTCAGCTTATCTAGAACATCTTTTAGTTAACTGTCCCCACAAATCCACACAAAACTAGGTAAACCTAATAATTACATATAGCATTTCCAGGCAACTAATGATAATTATTAAAACACTTTAAAATTCTTATAACAACTATTATGTCATAATCCAAATGATTAAAAATTAACACAAAAACAAAATTGCAGAAAAAAACATTATTGGGAACATACAAAAACCTGTATTGCTTGTGTTTGATGTATTTTGCATACTTGTAAGGTATCATTAAATAACTGTATCAAATATAAATTCACCTCATACTATTTTTACTACATATATTAAATGTTTATTTGGGAATAATAAACCAATGGAAAGTGTGAACATTACTTGGATACAGTAACCTTTCAAGTGAATAATAAACCCTTCTCTAAAATGTTTCATTATTCAGAGTCCTGTTTTTGTTCTTTTTTCTCTTGACCCTATATATGTAAGCCCAGGTTTGCTACTGTAACAGAATACATGAGGCTTGATAATTCTTAAAGAAGAAGTCGAAGATCAAGACACAAGTATCTCATGAAGGCCTTCTTCATCTGTACTTATATGAATGAAAGCAGAAGGAAAAGCGGAGACTAACTCTGTTCAGTCCTATTCTAAGAGTGACTAATCTCAGACCGGGTATGGTGGCGCACGCCTGTAACCCCAGCACTTTAGTAGGATGAGACAGGAGAATTGCGAGTTCAAAGCCAGCCTCAGCAAAGGAGAGGCACTAGGCAACTAAGTGAGACGCTGTCTCCACATAAAATACTTTTGTATTTAAGGCTGGAGATGTGGCTCAGTACAGAACCAAGTACCCCTTGGTTCAATTCCTGTCTCATTCTTGATGGAAGAGTTTTCTCAAGGCCATGTCATTTGCCAACCATTGCTCTAGAATCTTACAGAATTTTACTCAATAATGTAATAACAACAATCTTAACTAATTTTTCTCCAGGTTTGATTTGTTTCACTCTACTCAACATAAAAAACATATAGCTAAGCATCTAAATATATAATTGACTTTTTCCAAACATAACAATTTTCTTAAAACTGGCTTTGGTTAGAAATATATGAACTTGGTCTGGCTACTGCAGTAAGAACTTAAAAACGGGATATATTTTTAAAAATGAGTCAGATCATTTTTCATCATTAAAATTGAAGACTCTGAACTTTTGGGAGGCTTCACAGAGGGCCTAGGGAAGTAATTAAAATCATGTTTTTTTATAGTCTTTTGATTTTAAATTGTTAAGATGATCTTTAAAAGAATTAGTTCCTAGTTTTGATTTTGATTATATGGAATTTTTCACAGATATGTTTTTATTTATGCCTACAGCAAATCAAATTTACTTGAAGAAGAAAATCATATCCAAGTAGGTGTGACCCATTAAACCACGGTTATTAAGTAATTCAAATATGGAAGATAAAAATAGGTCAATTCTGGAGGCCACTGCTAAAGGAAGATTAAGGAATATGGATCAGGTTAGGAAATGAGACCTGGGTGTACAACTAGAAAGAGTCACATCTTAAAATTTGTGTCAAAATAAATAAGTGAATAAATATAATAGGGTATGTAATAACATGGAATAAGAAAATATCATAAACTGGATGGCTTATAAATAAATATTTACTTATCATAGTTCTAGAGATTTGGAAGTCTACTTTTAGATTCAGTTCTTATGAGAACCTATTTTGTGGCTTATACATTGCATTATCCTGCTGTGTCCCCACATATTATAAGTGGTCAGCCCATTCTCTGGGATTTATTTTATTATAACACTAATCACATGCATGAGAGCTTTCAACTAGAAATATACACTTACAAAATAAAACTTCAAAAATTTATGGTATCATCACCATCACTATTATACATTTACACCTTTAAAGAACTGAGAATTCTATACAACTTACAACTAGAAAATTGATATGTTATCCTCTATGTACAATAAATCAGTTTGCACTGTTAACATGTAAGCCTAAATAAAACAAATAAAAAATAAAAAGTAAAAAAAAAATTCAAATTGAAAAAAAAAGAACTGAGAATTCTGTGAAAAAGTAAATCAAGTACAAAATTTGGGTGTATTCATTTGTATGAAAGACTTGCAGAAGTTGTGTGGGCTTATAACCAGATGGTTAAGATTTTCAATAGTGAATTCAACCCTTACTGCCCAATTAAATTTTTCCAGCCTTTTGATATGTAGTGAATATTACTTTATATTTAGAATGAAGGTGATGAGAAAAATAGCTATTTAGACTAATGCAAACCAGACTTGTTTATGGTTTTCATAATTTTTGAAGTGTGTCAGAAAAAGAGGTTTTTTATAAAAAAGTTACAGGTTTTTTATAAAGGCTTTTAAACTTGAATTTGGTTACCAAGCTTTTTCCAACTCTTTTTATCTGATATGATCCAGTTTATTGTCATATATATTATAATATATTCAGTATAGTTTTGTTAAATACCAATAACTTGTAAGATATATTTTTATATTAATGCATTAGTATACTAATGTATTAGATAAGAGAAGATAATTTACAATGTCAGAAGTCAGAATCAAAAGAAATACTATAGATGTGGATTTTGTTCTTCTTCCTGGTAATCTAATATTATTGCCCACAACAGAAGGAGAGATGGGGTTTCAGATGTTTTCTCTTAGTAGAGATACTGTGAAATAAGAATGTGTTAAGCAACCTCCAGACGTTGATGGTGACACAAAAGAGTATAATCTGCATAAAGACAAATCTACCAACTATGTTCGTGTAAATATTGCATACAATGTGATTTTATTTGCTGCGAGTTTAAAGTCCCTTTTTAAAAAGGATCATTCAGCTGTATTTGAACTTTTCCACACAGATCATTTGGTTCTATTCTTTTCAAAAATTTTAGGAAAACAATATATTTCTTTATTGAATGAACTAGAAACCAATTTTCTTTTATTTCCATGCTTAATATTCTTAGACTTAAAAAAAATTTTTTTACTTGGTTTGTCTTCACCTGCATCACAGGTTTTAAAGTATGAGAAATGGAGAAACTAGGGAGACTTTGACTTCCTACAATATCCTGCCTTTTGCTCAGTTCTCATGCTGATGCATTTTCTTTGTTAAAAATATGACACCTATACAGTGTAAAATAATATTACTGTTACAAGATAAACAAATATAAAGTATATTATATCTTACTGTGCCTTTTTACTCCAATGCTTTAAAAATAAAAGGAGGAAAAATAAATGAAGTTGAGGAAAATGAGAATGGAAGTTTGAAGAAACAGGTTTTATTTACTATTTCTTATACTGCTATTAGTTTTGTCACTCCCCACCCCCATGTCTTCTAATTCTGTCCTCATTTCCAGCAGCTAAGGGGATCTTAATTAGCATGCTAACCAGCTTTTCTTTGCTATGAAAAAATACCTGAGAAAAACAAGTAAAAGGAAGAAGGTTTCAGTTTGATTATGGCTTCTGCCCATGCTCAATTGGTTCCATTGCTTTGGGCCTGAGGTGAGGTAAAACATCAGAGTGGCAACTCAGCTCTTAGCAGCATGTTGCAGATAGAAAGATTTCAAGAAATGAGCCATGGGCTGGGGGAAAAATACTCTTCCAGGGCACACCCACAAGGATCCACTTCTTCTAAATAGGCCCTATCTCCTAAAGTTTTTAGCAGTTCCCAGTAATGCCATCAGGTATGACCCCAACAATGAGTTAATCCATCCATGGAGTCAGAGCTCTCGTGATCCAGAAATATCCCAAGAGCTGTATCTCTGAACATCGCTGCAATGGAGACCAAACCTTCAACACGTAAGTCTTTCTGGAAAATTAGTTTTACATTCTATAGTTATTTCTATTGTTTATTTTGAAACTTTATGTATTTTAAATATGTATTTTCTAACAAGGGCTCTATCTCCCTCTGTCTTACATTTCTGGTATTGATTTTGCCTTTGTGCTCAGTTGCGCATTTATCATTTTAATTCTTAATCTCACCAATATCAAAATATGAGATTACATTATAAATCTCTCAATTTCTGGTTCAGAATTCTTATGTTGAGACTATGATACTGGTTTGCTTTATTCATGGATTAATTCTATTTAAAAGACTCTACATTATTTAACATCGTTCCACTAGTCAGGAATATTTATCATTACTATGTTTATTCATCTAGAAAGAGAAATGAAACTGAAGTGCTTGATTAATAGTCTCAAGTTCATATATAAAGCTCATACTTTCTGCTTTTTTATAATACAGTCAAGTTATCACTCTGTTTGAAATTTGCAAGAATAGACCTTACTTCATTTTAGCTGGGTACTCAATGGGTGTTTTGATACTTGATTTTGTATATTTTTTGTTTATAATATAATCTTTCTTAATAATATTAAGAATAATAATATTAATTTTTTATAATTCACATATATTAAAAATATCATTTTGTGTGTATACTATATTATGTAGTTAAAAATTAAACATAACCAGCAAATTGTATCCTGTTTTAACTAACCTACCACTGTCTATATACAATGGTAATGTTAAGCATAATTCAAAGTGAGAATTATGTCCCATATAATATATTTGTCAAATTGCCTTTGGAGACAAACATTAATGTGTTTTGATAAAATGAGTTTAATGTAAAGAGTTAAAACAAAATACAAATTAGGAATTTAAAGAAGAATGTGTTTAAATTGAAGCCAGATGCTATGCTGATGTTTTTAGGTTTTCTCATTGAGGGTCCTAAGTGTGGTTAAATGAGTATTAATAGCATTTTCTTTCATAAAGATGAGAAAATCAAGTCCATGTGGATCAGATCTGGTTTCTGCAAAAAAAATCAATGACAAGGTCCAGTGTGTTACATATGCAAAAGATGGTTAATTATGGAGCCCATAAAAGCAATGAGAGTCTGTAGAACTGGTGTGGGGTATCGCATGACAGGAAGGAGATCTGCAGAGCTAGGAAGAAGGTAGAAAGGTGATCCATCACCTGTGAGCCACAGTATGTAGTCAAGATGCTGCCTCCTTGTACTGCTGTTGTGGGCTAAATATGCCCCCCACTGTCAAAATTCATATGTTAAAATCTAATCTCCAAATTAGATTTCTGATCTGCACGGACATAAGCAAGTTCCACTCAGAACTCCTAACTTCAAGAGAGCTGGAAATCTTGCCGATGTTCCCAGGAAGGAAAAGATAACAAATATGCTGATCACCATTTCTACCACACTTTTCATTCTTCTCCACCAGGCAAGAGTACTGAGTAGAACAATATGTTCCAACATCCATATGCCTCAAAGATTAAGGAAATATCTAGGAAGCTACATTCCAGAGATAAATTGTTTTAAAGTCAGTAAAATTAGTAAACACACACACACACACACACACACACACACACACACACACACACAAACATCTTTAAATTGCTGACAAATACTTCAACATGGACTTGTGATAAAAACATGAGTATGTAGTATTTAGTATTTGATTTTCTCATCCATAAGTACAGAGTGTTCAAATCATAAATGAATACATCAAAGTTGTCAGACAAGAATCTTTACTGCAGAAGTAGTTTTATATATAGATAGTCTTCCTTGTTTACTAGTTCAATTATTGATGGATTTAAACATTTGTTAAATGTGTCTGCACTAAACATATACAGATTATTTTCTTTTGTTAATATTCCCTAAATAATACAGTATAACATGCATTTACACAGCATTTATATTGAATTAAGTATTAGAAATTATCTAGAAGCAATTCAAAATATGTAGGAAAATGTGAACAAATTATATGAAAAATATTAATACACAATTTCATATAAGGAACTTGAGCATTGCAGATTTTAGGTTTCTCTGAGGTCCCAGAACCAGTTCTCCATAGATATCAAAGGATAATAGCTGTATCTTCATCTGTGATCAATACCAGAAACATAACTGATATTAGAAATGTATTCAATTTGCAAAATCACTGGCAATCAAAACAAGTAGATTGTCTAAAATATTCTAGGGAGAATTTATACCCTTCCATGAACAAGCTTTAAAATATAGCAAGCTCTTCATTTTCATCTTTCATTAAACATCCCCAGGGTAATTGATAAGTTTGTAACTTTGATTACCTGGTGCTGAATGTATAGTTACCTAAATGCTGCCACTAGAATAGTATTGTTTGCTTTCAGTTTGGGTAAGAAAGCCTAGGATAAAAACAAAGAGTGCTAGAATTTCAATAAAACCACAGAAAAGAGATTCTATGTTGCTATTAAATTAAGTTTAGGAAGTATTAATTTGTACAGTGGCCTTCTTTCTGAGTCTTGATTTCCTCACAGCATGGTATCAAAATTGTGTAAAAAGACACAAATCTCTTTCACTTCCTGTTACACTGGTGCCAAAGTCAGTACAAAATAATCTTAATCATTGTGTATGTCCAAATTGCTTAATCACCCTATAAAAGAGATGATCCAAAGTATCAAAGATCTGGAGGGGAGAGCTCTTCAGAAGGGGAGAGTCCAGAACAGTATCAATGAATTTGATGTTAGTCAGAAAGATAATGGAGAAAGTCTGAAATAGGAAAATTCCTTCTGAATCAGGGAGATGGTGGTTACAGTCTATTTTGCTTCAACTGGATCTTCTTGGCCTTGGGCTTGAATGGAAGGTAAGTCATTTGTCTGGAAGTCTAGCTAGGCGATACGTGAAGATATTCTAAAAACCCCGTATAAATGGGCATCGTATACATTAAACTTATTTGCCAATAAATATTCCTTTGATCAGACAAAAAGAAGAAAAGTTAGAAAAAGATGAATTATTATAATATCAAAGTATATGAACAATGTAGTTATGATTAAAAGAGATAACTAATTTTAAAAGAAAAATAATAAATTATGTAATTGTTTTATGTATTGAATATGCTTAATATATTCTCTTTCTTATTTCTCTTCTCAGTTATCTCTTAGATTTTTAAACTGAACATATAAGCTTCATATTTGAGGAGAGTTTCAAAAGATATTTTATCATATACTGTCAAAAATTATTACTTCTATAACCTTTAAATAGAGCATGTTATAAAATTGCTTACTGCTTAGCACATAGTATTGTACTAAATAAAAAGTTATTGAAAAGTATTACCTTATTTTTTTCTAGGTATAAAGGCTGATGCTTATCAAACCAACTAGGTACATTCTTATTTGCATATATAACAAAGTCACTGCCAACCCTAAATGTGGCAATAATTCATGATGGTGAGTCTACAAAGTTTGCTATTGCTTAATCTTATTGAAATTTCAAAATCCAGGAAATCTCCTCCCTGTGATTTATGCTAAGTTGTTAATTTCAACCGAACTCTACTTTTGCCAAAGTTTAAGAACATTTCTCATTTTTCTTTTTATCTACCATCCTAAAAAATGAAATGTTACTTTTTGCTCTACTTCTTTTTCTCACTTTTTTAGCTTTTCCCCAAACTATCCTATAAGTGAAATATCTAGACTTCCTCTCTCCCTCTGCCTTCTCTATACAGTGACTACTAATTGCATTTCTTCTTTCTTTTTTCTTTGTGTGTGTGTGTGTGTGTGTGCGTGCACGCGCACGCATGCTGGGGAGTGAAATGGGGGCATCAAAAAATCTTGAAAAATATGTACTATTTAGGAGGTCTGTTCAGCATTTTACTTAAAATTTTAGACACCACATCAGGGATCACTTTCCCCAGTTTGGTTTACAACAACCTGAAGATGTTAATTCAGTAACCCTCCAACACTAAATCTTATTATCTTAGTCTATTGTGGCTGTTAATAAAAAATATATTAGACTGATAATTTAGTTACAACAGGAATTTATTCTGTATAGATTTGGAAGCTAGGTAGTCCAAGATTAAGGCAAACTCATTTGGTGTCTGGTGAGGGCTCTTCGCAACGTAGATGACACCTTCTATGTGTGCTCACTTGGTGGAAGGTATGAACACATTCCTTCAGACCTCTTTCTAAGTACAATAATACCATTTGTGACAGTGGAACAGTGAATGCTCATCATCTGCCCAAATCTCCACTCAATATGATCACATTGAAGGATAAGTTTTAACATAAGAAATCCAGGTAGACATAAACGGTGGAACCACAGCATTTCATTTTGTCCTCTCAAAACTGATGTCCTTCTCATACGTAAATTATGTTTATTCTATCTCAACAGACCCCCAAACTTACCTCATTCCAGCAATAACTCAAAATCTAAAGTCTGGAGTTTCATCTAAATATCATCTAAATCAGATATGGGTGAAACTTAACTAATTCACCTAGAGTTAAATTGCTCTGTAGTTGTGCACCTATGAAACCCAACAATGCTAAACAAACCCAATACAATGCTAGTCAGGCTTAGGATATTCCTATTTCTAAAAGGAAAAATAGGATAGAATAAGAAGTGGAGGGTTCCAGATAAGTCCAAAACCCAACAAGGCAAACACAGTTGAATTCTGAGATTGGAGAATAATCTTTAACTCTGTGTTTTGCTTTCAGGACACACTGGAGTATGTTGTGTGCTCCTGAGCCTTGAGGCAGCCACACTGGAACTCTCAGGATTTGAAGTCATGTGCTTGTGGCTCTCTAAGCCTGGAGTTGTGCACTGGTGACCCTACTGGTCTGGAGTCTTGGGGTGGCCCTGTCCTAACAGCTCCACTGGACAATATCTAACTGGGGGCTCTCTTTGGTGGGCATACCCACAATGGGTAAGGGTGAATTCTTCCTAACACAGAACAAATAGTCAAAAAATCAATCTATTTTGAAAATATCCTCACAGACACACCAAAAATAATGCTTTATCAGTCATCTGGATACCCCTTAAATCAATCATATTGACACATAAAATTAACCGTCACACTCACCTCTTACTCTATACATCATATTTCATGAGGAGTACATCCCAAACCAGATTTTAGCACCCAAATGTGAGCATTTAATTTAGAAACATAAAACTAAAATAAGGAAGACTGACATGTTCTTCTGATTGTGACAGTTTCTGTACTATAAATGGGTTGGGTGCTATTTGTGGCTTCACAAGAGTCTTAGGCATTATCATTATCAGACATAAAAGAGATTTTTAAAATTTGAATAAAATTATTCTTGTGACAATTTTAGAAATATACAATGATATTTTAATGATGGAATTCAGAGTCATCAGCAATAGCTAATTTCTAATACATTAGAATTTTTCATTGTCCTTAGTTTAATTATTTTTATATCATGCTTTTAGTTGTGTTATTGTATCTTTGAAATATTGGACATCTTTAATTATACAGTGTGAGGTATCATTTCTTTTTGACAATGCTTTTCTGAGGGAGTTAGATGTATGTAACAAAATGTGGGAAATAAAATATCTTACATGGGGAAAATGTACTGGAATAGACAATTCAAGTTAAGGCAGAGGAATAAAAACATGAGTCATAGGGTTATGCAAACTTTACTAAGTTACATATAGCAAAAACTAGGAAATGAAGCTATAGGAATCTGAGACATGACATTGTTCAATATTTAAATATGGAAAAATATGTGTGTTCCAAAATACCTTTTAAAGACAATAGGAGTTGAGGCCAAAGTACAATGCAAATTGAAAACAGATGATGTGGTTTCAATACTATTTCCTTTTCTTTTATCATAAGTGATCATAGTAAAGGATCACATAAAAGAACTTCTGGATTTACTATAAGCTTTCTATTAAATATATCACATAACTTTTGATTTAATTCTGCTTGTGTAAGGTCACTTTGCATCTGAAAATTTCTAAGAGCAAAAATGATGACTTTTTAAGAAAGGAACTATTGTTTTTTTTATGAGATTGTAAGAATTATATAGACTCTCCTATCACATCAGTCTGCTTTACTCAGCTCACTAGAAGTTTAGAGTTAAGAATAATGTTTAAATTTAGAAATGAAATGAGTCTATAAGTTGATAAAAATCAGTTCCTCAATATCTTGAATTTTGACATTTCTATTTTAACAGTTTTAGTGTTTATAGTTTTTCAGTTACAATGTTTACTGGGCCATTTGAGCACCTGTGTGGATCACAGATATTAAATATTGACTCTGTTAGGAAGAGTCTTTTAGCCTACAAGAATCAGATTCACATAGAAGTTGTACAGTTAATGAGAATTTGTTATGGAAACATAAAAACGTATGGCATCGCTTCAACTGCCTCAGTTGACATTTGCAGGAAGTCAGGAATATTGTTCAGGTACAAAGTCACTGTCATGGTGCCAGTAATATCTCCAGAGGTCTAGCTGGATGATCTGGTCATGCTATTGTTTTCCCAGCAGGCAAGGCGCAATCCTCCCCACTTCAGCAACCTTCTTCTGTTAGGGTGACTCGGAAACCCTGTGTCTCCACTTCTGTGGTTGCTCCTTCTGATACATTCAGTGTCTCTCTATGTCTCTGTCTATCTGATGCTCCATTCATTTTGACATGGCTGCTGGGCAATACCTCTTGCTTTTGCATTTGCCAGCTTTGGTGTCCCATTCTCTCTCAGCACCTCACATACCAAAAAGATTTGTGCTGTGTCCAGAGCTAGGACAGCACAGGGCTGTCAGGTAGAGCTCTTCTCTGTGGCAGCACCAAGGTCATTATTATTACATAGCACGGTATTACTAATTTTCTTTATTTTCAATGTGAGTATATATTCTGTTTCCTTTATAGCAAGCTGTGTTTTCATTTTTCAATGTATTAAAAGTAAATATAAATAGTCCTATGTGGAGAATGTCATGAAAACTTATTATTATTCTCTATATAAAATATTAAATTGACTAATAGAACAATATTCAAAACCTGTGGAAAATTTAAATTTTGCTGAAGTAACAACCTAAATCACACATTATCATAAGCCTGAGAATTTAACTATAAATATATTAATTTAATTATATAAAATTATTCATTTTCAGAAGCTGACAAATTTTGTAATTACATCATACCCTACTATACGGATGAAAATAATGTGGACTATTCTCTCACTTAGGTTTACATAACCCAAAATTTCAGAATAATTTCTAACCCAAGTTCTACAGTCTGTTGTGTTTACTATTAGAGATGACTTAAAGACCCAGACAATTTACTTAGCAGCATATCCATGTTGCTTGTTTCTTGACCTTTGTCTCTGACAAAACTCAATAAGTTTACTCTTTTTTTCAATACCAGCTGCCAAAAATTTAATTTTTTCCTTGCTCTCCTTCACCTACTTCCAGGTTTTAAATATCAACATCAAGGTTTTTTGTCTATCTGAAACTGTGTACTAATTTATGCTGACTTGTCTCCTATTTAAATCAGAGGAATCTTGGAAACTGTCATAAGATCCATCCTTTGTGATGTTATCCGCTATGCTGCATTTCTGAATATGCATTATCTGTTGACACAATAGAACTCCCTGTCAAATATCCTGTCTTCACTTCTCTCCTCTGCAAAGCTAACTGCCTGTTTGGATTACTATCTAGTTTCTCTTATATTCTCTTTGTGGTTTACCCTTTTCCTCAGCTAAAACAAACCTATGTAGAAGCTGTATACCTTCAACATTAATTGAGCTTTGATTCCATTAAATTATTTAAGAATTTTAACCACTGGTTATTAAAGTAAGTGTCCTCTATTCAGTGGACATCACTGAGTGACTACAAACAAAACATTCAGTCCCTTTTCTTGACAATAGCCATCATGTTTCCTTCAAGTATCCACAGAACAACAAAAGTATCCCTGTCTCTATTATGACTGTAAATTTAAATTAATCTAGATCAATTATATCATTCCAATTTCCCTAAAAATGTTATTTGAGGCACTCTGATGACATATTTTAGCACAAATAAATGTGATGAGATGTCTTTTTGAGACAGAGGATTGGAGTAGATAAAATATCACCACCTCAAAAATAGTCAAAAATTAGTTACTACTCATTCTTTATTCTTTTTGTTTTTGATTTGGTTTGCATATGGTTATTGTTGATTTTAACATTGGAAACTGCTCTGTCTAGTGGCTAAGAGAAAGATAACCAAAATATAAGGTCAACTCAACCCACTAAGAAAGTAGAACAGAAAGGAGTATGTAACTAGGAGAGGAAGAACTTTAAACTAAATGCAAATAAAAATAGATATAAGTTTTTAAATGAAAAACACTAACAATTAGCAACCTTAAATTATTTATAAAAGGGTATGTTATGAAATATCTTAGGTTTCTGATTGATTCCTATATAGAAGCAATAGGTGAACTTCTGCCTTCCTGAACAAACTTAAAGTGAGATAGGCAGCCCTTAGTTCTTTCGCATTCTAATGTTAAAGTTGTATGTTCCATTGTTCCCAGATGGTACTGTCATCTAGAAAAACAAATACTATAAATTTATTTTTGTATTAACCAAATGTAATGTTTTCCTTCATACAAAATCCTTGTATGATATAGTTGGAAATAAATCTTTCTTGGGTGATCAAAATATTTTATTAAGGTAGCAAAATAATACAATGTCATGAACATGCAATAATACTTTATTTGAACTTCATATAAAAGGCAATTTGACAGTCATTTATTATGGGGCTTCAATAATGTTGTTTCCCTTGGTTATGATTATCTGTGCTATATTTTGTAATATGTTTACAACTTTCAGTTTTATTTTTTATGAGTAATAAGAATTTAAAGTTATCCTACATATTACATTCCCATCCACTATCATTTTGACTGTGTTTCTAAATAATCGACAAATACGCTGATATTCTCATAGTGTTTAAAACAACTTGCATTATTAATGAATCCCAATAGGACACTTTCTCCCCTGCAGAAACAACGTAAGTGAGCAGTCAATATGTCAAGGCCTTTATTCTGTGTGTTTTCAAAGGATAGTAGCTATTTTGGTGATCTGTTCAATGGAGGGTGAATCGACCATACTTGTTCATACTTGTCTGCATTTTCTTTTCATTTTGAGTAAATAGTACATGTAAGTGTTGGATTATATAGACTTATTCAAATAAGTTGTTATTAAAATAATTATATTTTTCTAATGTTTAAATGTGATACAATCTATATTTTCCCCTAGTTTATATAGAAATAAAATAGTTAATTACCTGAAAATGACACAATTTAATATGTATAGAATACAATAAAAATAAAATATTTGAAATGCAAATTTCAATGCAAATGTGAATTTTAGAATTCTAAGGTGAGAATTGAGTATAAAAACTGAAAATATTCCAATCTGACCATTCTCAGGTGGAGTTAAAGTTGTTGATCTCATTATTGATTGCTTGTTTGTGTTAGTATTTGCAATTTCCTTATATTACACAATCTTTCTTTTTTAATACTGAACATGTAAAATACAATGCTTGGTTTGCTATTTCCATCTTATGTCGCTTTTTTCTTGTCTGCTGTTACAAAATGAATTCCAAAGCACTGTAAATTCTTGTATTCTAGAGCACAGAATATAGGTAATGAAAGATAAAATCAAACAAGAGTTGCTGGATGCCTCATTCTTCCTTTAGGCTGTTATTTTATAGAACTTCCCAAGTATTGCTAGTTGGAACACTTAGATCATTTAGTTTTTTTTATTCAATAGTATTCATATTATTTCTTCACAAAAGAGCTCATTGATACTGAATATTTACTCTGCTAGATATAGTTCCATGGTGTTCAAATATATTAGACATTATCAGTATTGCCAAGGAAATTAGGTTTTACTTTTTCTTTTAATCTTCATTATATAGATGTGAAAAATTAGTCAAGAGAGGTTAAACAACTTGCTCCAACAGCTAGAAAATGCTGGAGTCATGGTTCATACTTAGTCTGTATATAGAACTTGTACTATTAATACATTAAATATTGAGCATACAAAAGGAAATAAATCAGTCTAAGTTTTGTATTTTAGAAATTAAAATGGATTTGGAGCTTAATCCTGTTTTTACTTTGTGTGCACAGTTGGTAGGAAAAGAAAGAAACTTAATTTTCCTTTCCTTCGTCTTCCATCTTTCATAATGTTATGAAAAAAATTTCCATGTAAGAAAACAAAAATGATTATTACAAACAGTGATAATTGACTCCTATAGTCATAGAAACTACAGGTAATAGAGGATAAAAGAAATAGAGGATAAAAGAAAATCTTAACCACCATTATTGCTTTTCTTAGGTATTGAACTGAATGAACAGCATTACTAAGAGTAGCAATTTAGAGAGATGTTATTGAAAGTAGGAAACAAAACAAAACTAAATTAAAAGAGAATATTCTAATGATCTCAAAGTTGTCCTCCATTTTGGGTGAGTATATATGAGATTATTTTAATATTAAAATGGTCGAGCTATAATGAACTACATAAAATGCACTCTTACAAATAATATGCTGAACACAATGTTTAGATGGTTATGGCCAGCTTCACAGAAAAAAATAGTGATACACTTGTCTTTTCAGCAGAAATGCTTTTTATAAAATTGCATTAAAATTAAATCTTAACCAATATATCACTAAATATCAGTGATCAAGAAAATATCAGCTACTTTGAATATTAGTTGTAAACATCTTCCATTAAGAAGAAAAGGTAACACAAGAAGAGAAGCTCACATTAGGGTATAACTTATAGTGAAATTTAATAAGATCGTATTGTTTAATAAACAAAGATTAAAACACTCAAGATCCTTCCATGCTTGTCCTCCTATTGTTATTTAAGAAAATCATTTTGATCTCTAAGCTTTCAGATTCCTCTTCTATAACATGTAAATATTTATACCAGAGAAGACTTATTTTTCAAATTTTTGAGAATCTGAAAAATATTAAATTTATATTAGTATACCCTTATTATAAACATAAAACAATTTGTTTTGAAAATTATCAAATTGAATGAAAATAAGTATAAAAATGTACGTTCTATTATTGTCAATAAATTCATTTTATATAAAACTTCTGTATTTGTGTTTGATCAAACATTTTCAGTGAGTAAAGTATGAACATGAATTATTTAAACATATACATCAATTATAAATATATCAGTTTTCAGTATTATTGTTGATCAGGATTTTGCTTGATTCTTACATTCAATAATCTCCTAATCTAAGAAATAATTTAATTTATATTATTAACTAATTTATTTATTTAATTTTACTTAATTTTATTGACTTACAGCATAAGGAAAATCAGTAATCAATTTAATAATCAACTTACTTAATGATTTTATATTTAACTTATCAATTGGGTCAGAGAGAAGGAAATTAGAAACATGATGAATGCAATTTATTCTTAACTGAGGAAAACATGTTATAAAATATTTTTGTAAGAACATAAAAGACACTTTTCCTTGTAAGTACCAAGAGAAGAAAAAAAGAAAACAAAAATAACATAGAACTAGTAAATTTTCAATATTTATATAAAGTAACAGATTATAGTTACTTTGAGTTATTTTTCATATAGGCCGAAGGTAATTTTATACAATAGTTTTAGAGCACCTGTAGTTTGACTGTGACCCATTGCCAGGTCTGGTGTGAAAAAAAAATTTTTTTTTGGTACCAGGGATTGAACCCAGGAGCACTTAATCACTGAAGCACATACCCAGCCCTTTTTTGTATTATATTTAGAGATAGGGTTTCGCTGAGTTGATTAGGGCCTCACTAAGTTGCTGAGGCTTGCTTTGAACTCACAATCCTCCTGCCTCAGTCTCTGGAGCCATTAAGATCACAGGCATGTGTCACTGTTCCTGGCAGGTGGGGCAGGCATCATATTTGTCAAAACAGTTTAGGATTTTGGAGCATTTGGGATTTTGAATTTTCAGATTAGGAATGCTCGACCCATATAATAAGTGCTAATTTAAGTTTATTGCTAGTAGATGCCAACAAACTACTTTACCCAAGCTAAAAGTCATTAAAATATGAAGTTCAGAACCAGTGTGATTCTTCTGTATATTTTTCATTTATTAAATAATAGTATTATAAAATCGAAAGAAGCCTTTCTGAGTATTTCCAAAGCTGCATAATTTTCCAAGTATTTCTCTGGTTGCAGAAACTGTTGTTTCTTCAGTCCTTTTCTAGTTGTTTAGCTTTTGCAATATTTCTTGACCTTTTTTCCCCTATTTTTGCTCCTTCTGCTTGGTTTCAATCAGCTTGGCCAATTTCCAGGAAAATACAGCAGCTGCAAGGAACATTGGAGTAGGGGCCCAAATAACCGTGGTAAAGAAGCCATATAGGTCCTTTGCAGCCCATTCCGCAACATACTCAGAGCAAGCCTTGATGTCAAACATCTTTGTAGCAGTCTAAAGAAAACTTATGCTTGACTAGTGATCTCCAATTTTGTCAGGGGATTATCAGTGAGCCAATCCCAATTTCAGATGACTGTTTGTTGTTTGCCTTCTTGAGGTACACTGTACATTTCTGAGAGATTTAAATTTCCTTTGTTTTTGCTGTCTTCCTTCCCCTAAGCCAGCCACAGGCCCTTGGTGGCCACATTTATCCCTGCCCTGTGCCTGGCAAGCACAGGCCCTCCATCTTCCACCCTTCTCCTGCTGTTGGCTGAGCAGGGCTTGCAGAGCAGGACACAGGGAACCCTGTCGCCCCTCCACACCTTGCACCGTGTCCACCATTGCTTGGCACAGCAGACACCACCAGCGGCCACCACCAACTTGCCTGCATTGCCCCTGAGACTCAGATTCCCACTCCTGATTTAATACTACTTGATGTCAGCTCTTATATGGAATAAGATATTTATTTCTTATTAAACGTCATTTATTTCTTCTTAAACGTCAACCGATGGGTAGAAGCTTAGGGATCAGTTGTATTCTTTGATCAAATGTATCCATCAGAGAAATACCACTAATTTGTCCCTGTATTTGCCCCAAACCTGGCAGGTGAGAGGAAGTAATAATACCCACTAGAAAGAAAGGCAATGTTCAGTAGGCTAGAAGGAGAGCAGCAATAGAACTACGTCAAAACTGTCTCTTGACAGATGTTTTGATGTGTAAATCATACTGGTAATAAGCCCAAGCAGCCTCAGTGACCAGCAGACATATCCAACAGAATATTCAACAGAAGTCCCAAAGTTGGGGGAGTTGAAAACAACCTGTCTATAAACCCAGTGGAGCATCCCTGGGAAATCTCAGAAATCCCTGGAGTTGGTATGTACTCGTTTTCTATTTCTGCTGTAAAAAATATCTGTCCTAAATTTGTGACTTAGTACCATTTATTTTCTTACCATTTTGGTGGTCATAGCCTGGCTTGACAAAGCTTTGTTTCTTCTGGGTGCTCTAGGAGAGAATCCGTTTCTTTATATATCCCAGCCTCTAGGAGCTGCCCACATTTCTTGGTCAACACTTAGACCTCTGCTTCTATCCTCACGTTTCCTTCTCTCACTCATTCAATGGTCTTCCTCTTTCACTTGTAAGGCCTCTGTGATACACTAGGCTCTTGGATAAAGCAGGATAATGTCTTCTTCATCATCATCATCACTTCTCTCTAATTCTTTTTGAATCTCAAGATCCTTAATCACATTTCCAAAGTCTTTTTTGCTCTGTAAGGTAAGATATTCACAGGTATTTTGGATCACAGGTATCATTGATATTATTAGGTTGCCACTTTCTTCTTTGCCTACCATAGGTTATACTTCTTTTTAAATCTTAGCATGGATTTCCTTATTAGTCTAGGTAGGAAAAATTTATAAATATAATTTAAAATTCTTGAGCCGGGCGCGATGGCTCAAGCCTGTAATCCCAGCACTTAGGGAGGCTGAGACAGGAGAATTGCAAGTTCAAAGCCAGCTTCAGCAACGGCGAGGCACTAAGCAAATCAGTGAGACCCTGTCTCTACATAAAACACAAAATAGGGCTGGGGATGTGGCTCAGTGGTCCAGTGCCCCTGAGTTCAATCCCCAGAACCAAAAAATATATATATATAATTTAAAATTCTTAAGAAAAACAATATTCCAATAGGAAAACAACAAAAAAGTGTAAACTTTTTTCTACAAAATTCAGAAGTATAAAATTGCATACATGTATTTATTAAATGAACACACATTAATTCAATTTATTTCTTCAAATTAATCATATTTGGCTTTCACATAAACAATTAAAATATAATTTGGTAATTTTGAAGTTCTTTTCTAAACAACTGTGACTATAAATTTTAGTCATATTAATTTCCTGTCACTTTAAATAGGGCCTTACATGTTACTTTTAGTCAATTCACTCTCCATATATAGAGAGACCAGAATTGGACAATATAAAATTCTCATGAAAAAAAGGAAAGGAAAGAAAAATTTAAAACTATGCCCCAAAATTTGTTAAGAAAAATTCACAGAAAAGAAGGAAAAAAACAAAAAATGCTGTTTACAGATTAACTTCTGAGAATGATTTTCAGGGGAGATATCTTGTATTTTTAAAAAATGAACTATCATTACACTATCATTGTTAAACTCAATCTATATAGTGTAAAAAATAAATGAAATTCATCCCTTATGTTAACTATTAGGCAATGACTTGGGGGTTTATAAGACATAACTGGACAGACATTCTTCTCTTTAAATCTTTTGGCTCATGAGAATTCATTTGGGAAAGAAAGAAACTGGAGGCATATGCATTTGAACAATAGATTCTTAATAAAAAAACACACAAACCGGGCACAGTGGCTCAAGCCTGTAATCCCAGCACTTAAGGAGGCTGAGACAGGAGAATCGCAAGTTCAAAGCCAGCCTCAGCAATGGCGAGGTGCTAAGCAACTCAGTGAGACCCTGTCTCTACATAAAACACAAAATAGGGCTGGGGATGTGGCTCAGTGGTCCAGTGCCCCTGAGTTCAATCCCCAGTACCAAAAAAAAAACCAAAAACACATGAGCTTGAGGAAATGATTTTCTTGAGCTGGTCTGATTTGCAAAAGGAAATGAAATTGAATTTCTGGGCCAAAGCATTTAATAACTACATAAACAATAGAGCTGAAACTATACCTGTAACCAAGAAACTGAGTAAAGAAAATGTATGCAACCTGTTACTAGTGATGAGCAAAGTCCTCTTCAGTAATCCTTTATATTTGCATCTTCCTCTGAAAACAATGTGTTGGGTCTGTCTCTATCCAATCATGCTGCAGTTTTTACATATTTATGCTTATGCTAATTTATTTGAACATAAAGATAATATAGCATTTGTCTATATGTGCCTGGTTTCAGTTTTTAAGTTTCAAATCTTATGAAATATGTGCATTAAAAACAAAAGAACTTGCATCGTAGACTGTTTCTAGTTGAAACACATTTTATGAATGAAATAAGTACTTGTATCAATTTTATGCACCAATTTAAAAAATCCTCTGTCTTCACCTTTTGCTGCAGCCACTGATAAAATCACCAGTGTCACACAGCCTTTGCAGAGGAACCAAACAGCATCTCACTTACGGCCAACACTGCCTTGAGGCTTTTCTGATTCTGACATGAATATCTTGAGAACTTTTCCACTCTCGCTCTGATGATACCTGGAAGTGACCCAGCTACTGATTTTGTAGGGCCATTTTGAAAAGATGAAGAGGAACCAATTTTAAATATCTTTTCTTCTAGGAAAACTGTTCTAGGACACATTACATAAAATTTCTTAATAATTTTATAATGATCCTGTGTCATTTATTTTAGTGGTCAACTGAGTGGTACATCCTTGTATTGACATTTCCTTCTTCTCTATTATCTCCCCTGGATACTAGCTCTACTCCCTTAATTTTGTCCTCAATAATCTACATATATGAGATCTTTGTGTTAAGATTAAAAATTTCTGCTATAAAAATGATATAAAAGAATAGGTTTCTAGAAAATAAAAACACACCATAAATATGGTTTCCTGTGGTAATCAGTTGTATGTTAATATATTCATGATGTTTCAGGAACTTGGAATACTACTTGTTCCTTTGGATTTGAGCACAAATCAAAATATATTGCCAAGGGAAGGAAAAAAGGAAGCAACTACTTTATTGAAATATTTTATATTATTTGAATATTATAAATCCAGTTTGGTTATAAATAGAAAATGTGATTTCTCATTCACCTATTTAGATTTTTAAGTTATATTTGATATTTCTGAATTTGTAGCCTAAGAAAATTTTTACTTTATGAACTATTGATAACCAGAAATGGTCATGTTTTACTGACATATAAAGTATGCAGAAGTGAACATCATTTACTAAAGTGTGAAATATGAACAGGTCAAATGTACCCAAATGGAAACAATATTTGGAACAAAAAATAAATTATTTTTACATATTTGCCCACCAAATTGGATAAATGGATATTGTTTAAATGCAGAGGTAGTGGATTTTTTTCTGACTATAGAAGTAATGCATGCTTATATCATTAAACTTCTACAAACTTTATTTTTATTCTGAAAATAACATCTAGTATTGAATATTCATGGGATCTTTAAAGATGGAAAATCTATATTAGCTAATCAGTTGAGATTCAAAGGGAAAAAGTAAGTGTATTTATTTATGCCTATTCAATATTGAAGAAACAAAAATATTTAGAATTTTTTTTAGTTAAAAGATGTTTAAGTTTTCTTTTGTTCTTATGTGAAATCTGATATGGGAAAACACAATATTCCCTTATATTAGATATGTTTATGTTTGTTTTGAATTTCATATTATTGAAATATGTATTTCATCTTAAAGATAACAAAAACATTGCTAATAATATGCACATATACATAGTAACAATTTATCAGTTGTTTCCTATTGTTCAATTTTCCACTGGTAAAAACATTACAATCATTACATTTTACTCTTGCTATGTATATTTTCTCCAAACGTGAAAGTGGCATACACTATGTCAATGACTTTTGATCTCACTTTGCTTTCCATTAGAAAATTCTTAAAAATTAATCAAAAGAAAATGCATGTTCACACACACTCAATGATACACAGAAAAGTAGCATAGTACAGCACTGAAGGGTGTTTAGTCAGTTTTTTTACCACTGTGAACAAAAGACCCAAGAAGAACAATTTTAGAAGCTCATGGTTGAGGTTCATAATTTTGGAGGTCTCTGTTAACTCCATTGGTCTGGGCCCATGGTAAGGCAGAACAACAAGGCAGAAGGTCATGGTGGAGGACAACAGCTCCGGACATAGCATCAAGGAGCAGAGAGGAAAAATCAGCTCTCACCAGGCATAAAATATAAAGTCACATCTACCTGCCTAGGGTTAACACCCAGTTAATCCCTATCAGTGAATCCACTGATTAGGTTCTAACTCTTTTAAGTAATAACATATAAATAGAAGTAGCAAATCAGAAAAAAATGAAGAGTTACTGTGCCTGAATTTTACATTTGCCTTTGATCTTGGGGAAAGGGAAAATAAAAAAAGGAATTCTATCACTTATATGCTTCATTTGATCATGAAGGAGGAAGTTATCCAGTGATCTAGGGAATGTAATGCTTTTTTAAAATCTGCAAAAGTGTAAAATAAAAATGTCACAAAGATTTTATATAGAGAACTTCAAATAAAGTAATAACAATATCTTCAACTTTATAGTAAGGGAAGTGGTGAATATTGAATTACTGTATCTTATACAGTTTCTTAACAAAACTAAGAGAATAATAAAACTCATCTTAAGGAGAATTGTGAAGAATTTAAAGAATGTGGCTAAACCTGATGCAAGTATAAAATGTAAATATTGTGTCTCTTAGGTGACCTTTAGTCTCTAAAAATGTATCATTTTTCATTCAAGCTTGTATAGGAATACATACTGGCAACTGCAGTTAATACCTGGAGTGCTGGTATTCTGTATTGTTGATGATAGTACCCACATGCCTTGGAAATCAGATGAGTAAATAACAATATTGACATTAGAAGTCTATCCAGTAGACTCTCAACCAAATGGACAACTACTTTCATCTTCCCAGACCTAGTAGATTTAGATAGAAGTAAAATATTTTATTCAGGTGGTTCTTTGGATCTGCTCAAAGAGGAAAACTTGCATGATTCTCATAATTCTGTAAATTAGGGCAAAGAAGAAATAATTTTGTTCCAGAAAATTCCCCAAAGAGCCATTCAATCCTTCAGTGAATATACATTAATTGCTTACTCTGTATAATGCTCTTTGCTCAGTTCCCAGAAACTCAGGGTTCAGGTGGAGACATGTATATGGCCATAACAGCAGTGCATATTGTAAAGTTAGGAAAGGAAGAATAGTGTGAGAGCAGAGGAAAAAGAAGATGGATTTGATGTCACCATTGACGTCTGAAGTATGTTTTTCATTTGTAGGAATTTAGAAATTAATGTAAACAAGAGAAAAAAGTATAAATGACTAAAATGATGTAACATTCTAAAATACTCTTAACATTATAGGACATGACATATGCAGACTTTGTAATATTATGTCAAAATCCTCTATCCTCTTTGACAAATAAAAGGAAGACAATTTCTTTCCCTTCCCCTTCCAGCTCATTTTCTCTATTACGGGGTTTGTTCAAACTGTCTCTTCTCTGAGGGGGTCTTTCTTGGCTACATGACACTTCTGGTCTTCTTGCCCAGGTTCATACCATTCACCTTTTCTAACTATTTGTACCACTAATCACCCACTAGATATTATATCATGCAGTTGTTTTCTATTCTCTACACATCAACTGTAAGATCAAAAAGCAGATTTGTTTTCACTCTTCTATCACAGCAGTTAGAAGAGTGTCTTGCATTTATTACTAGTTCAGTAAGTATTTAATGAATGGGTAAATTAATGCACTATCTGACATTTAATGGATGAATAAATTAATGCACTATCTGGGCTTCTAAATTTGCCTTATAGTGTTTTCAGAAACAAAACAATATCTGACTACATAACCAAAATGAGTTTGTGTGTGTGTGTGTGTGTGTGTGTGTGTGTGAAATTGCAGCAAAATTGATCTTCATGAACTCAGTCTATATCTTTAAGTAAATTTAGAAATTAAGATAGATTACACACACAGGAATAGAATTTTTACTAGAGTTTAATAACTATTTTCATGAGAGTAGTACTTGATAAAATAGACTGCAACTTAAAGGAAGGAGATTTTGACAGAATAATGGGAATTATAAGAAATGAGCAGATTTGTAAAGAAAGTGGCTTAGACAAATTTAGATGAGATCATTCAAGAGAGTTTCACTTAGAGTTTAGATGAGACAGCTCTGCTGGATGTTGAGAATTGAACAAGGCATGAGAAAAGTTCCCTGTCCTTAAAATAGCTCATTGTTTTTTGAGTTAATATATATATTTTAAATTTTATGTTATTTGTTCTATAATAAACTAGAAAATGAGCTATAATATATGAGATAAGGTATGATCAAGGTTTATTTCAAAGTGCCCAAACTGTCAGCACGTGTTTGAAAGTTATTATAATAGATGTTGTAATAAGTGATGATTTCTAGAATTAAGACAGTGAGAATGGAATAAGTCATAATTGAAAGATAATCCTGAGCAATTGGAATAAATGAACAATTCGTTGCTAATAAGACAAATAGAAGCTATGGTGACTTTAGTAGCTCTTTGACAGTTGAGTGGGTATATGATGGCACCAGCATAAAGAGGGACTCAGAATAATAAGTGCAGTAGAGGAGATAATTTGTTTCATCCTACTTGTGCTAAGGCTAGGGCATTGTTTCCAATTAGGTTTATTTATTGGATTGACTTTAAAAATTTGTGTTTGAATTTAGCAAGGAATGAATTCACAGAGATACACTCTGCTGAGGCATTTATTTTTCATAATGAGATGAAGTCATTCACAATTTCACTAAATCACATTAGTGGAGTTGAAATAAAGAGGACATAAGTTGCATATCAGATTAAGTCCCAACATTTGATACTACCCTACTGTCAGTCAACTTTATGTAAATGCTACTAAATGACTAAACAAATATTCTAACAAAATTCCTTAGGAGGCCAGATGCAAGTTCAATTATTCTAAATTCCACCATTTGGGAAATTTATCTCTTCATAGGAAATATTAGTGAAACTTTTGAGTTGTATCTACAAAACCCCAAATAGTACATAATTTTAGCTATTATATTAATGTTATCAAAAATTATAATGAGAATTTCTTGAAAATTGGTTAAAATGTAACTCAAGTGTTTTGAGACTAGATATTGGTTAGGGATCAGAGCATATACAGATAAAGAAGAGATATTAACTTGAATTTTAAAATTAGATATAGCATTTTCTTAGATGAGGTAGAAAGTGTTTTTGTTTAACATTGACTTAGATGGAATCATATATTTTTTATTACTAATAATACTGTTTCTATTTTGTTAGAAGACATAATGCAAAGGAAAGCACAAATTTTAAATGATGCATATATTTAAATGCCCTGAAGTTTTAAATATTTGTCAAAGAAATAAAAATAAATTATCCACATTGCAGTACATCTTAAACAAAGAAGGAAATAATGATAATTCTATCTATTCTTATAATAATTAAAGAAATAGCCAATGTGATGATGAAAATGATGTTCATGTGATTGTCTGATTCTCTGCCTATAAACATTGCTGGTGATCTTCCTGTTTGTTGCGTGAAGACACCCATATGTTGGTCATACTTTAGCAAAATTATTCTTTAAAACAAAGTAAATTGGCATTTTAATGACTTCCTTATATACATGAAAGATAGGAAATTCTAATAAAAGTATGTCTTCACTGAAATAATTAACATATGAATTCCATCCTTCCCTAGACTTAAATCCCTAGGTGTTTTGGTTTGAATCTTTAATGACCCTGGAAAGCTCATGTGTTATGAGATGCAGGAATATTCAGAGGTAAATGATTAGATTATGAGAGCTGTAACTTTGTTGGTGGATTAACCCATCTGACGCATTAATAATTTAAATGGATTAGTGGGTGGTAACTGTAGGAACTATAGCATTTGGATATGGTTGGAGAAATAGGTTACCAAGGTTATCTTTAGGGATATACCTTGTCCCTAGATATTTCTCTCTCTCTCTCTCTTTCTTTTTCTGCCTTTCATTAACTGAGCAGCTTTTCTCCACATCTGCCATGATACTCTGTCTCATTTCAAGGCCCAGAAAAATGGAATCAGCTGAACAGCTGAACAGCTGAACATGGACTAAACCTCTGAAGCTATGATTACCAAATAAATATTTTCTCCTCTAAGTTGTTCTTGTCATAGGTATTTTGGTTACAGCACTGAAGAGCTAACTAATTTAATAGGTTTCTCTAAACAAGTCAGTTTCAGATGCTTCAATGTACCAATGACTTCAAGAGAGTTTTCACATTATCTGATGTTTTTATGATCAATATTATCTTGTTACAAAATAATCTATATTATTACATCATACAATAATTAACATTTGTTTAATAATGTAATTAAACTGTAAAAAATATTAAAGGTTTTACTATAAATTACATATTTCTTTGGATTCATAGAATAAATAAATGTTCTTACATGTTGGTAAAATAATTTCTTTAATTTGAAAAACATATTTGCACCCCAAGTACTTTCATGACAACTAAAAAGTCATTCTTTTTTCTACATTAACTTGTTTATTTTTAAGTATTAGAGATTCCAACTACTGAAAGAACACTTAACACCATGAATGTTATAATCCCCAATTATGACAAATGTTTTCCAAATGTGAAAGACAAGTCAAAGTTGTTGTTTTAAACACAAATATAAAATTGTGTTGGAAGCATTATTGGCTCTGAAAACAAATCAAATTTCTTCATATTTTTCTTCCATGTTTAGTTTTAGAAATCAAGAAAATGAGGAAAAAATAAAGAATATTCTTCTTATTAAATGACTGTGAAGGAGTGAAAAAGTTATCATGCATAAACATAATCCTTTTTCAAAATTAAATAAATACAATAATATGCATGTCACATGATTGTTGCTATTGCACAAAATGTGGAATGTTATGTAGCTAACACAGTGGTTGGCACCTAATAACTTATGAAGTATTCCAGTATCTTCATTTTACTTTCTCTCTTTTTTCTCCACTCCTTATAAAGAGAAGAGTAGAAGGAATTATAGAGTTTGGAAGCTTGCAAAGGGCAGTTGCAGATTAGGGACACTCCCAGAACAGAGATAAAGTGGTTCAGGTCAGATCAGTATAACCCATGCATTAAAATGTTGACTGTCATTTATCTCAGTGATCTATACTGTCAGAATATAACTACACACATTATTTCAAGAAGAGGTAGAGTAGGCACAGATTACTATGACACAATTTTTAAAAAATAGGAAAATCACCTTTTTATGTCAAAGATCTGAGGGAAAATAATTTGAAAGTACAGAAGAAGCAGGCACACTTAAGGTCTTTATTTTATAGGAACTTCAGGGCTGTAGTTAGATGAAGAAAATTACTGAAATTGGTACAACCATTATGTATGCCACATGACTTTTGAGTTCATTCAGACTGTTTTTCTCTTCCCTTTTGGAAGGCAAATATAAGTGATTTGCACCTTTTAAATATGATGATTTGAACTTGGAGTATTGGAAATAGATCTTATGTGTCCAGGATAATGTATGTGGTATCACATAGGATATCTAACAGGGAATCTATATGTTAAATGAAAAAACAAACAAACAAACAAATAGACAAATAGTCTAGATAATTTCTATCATGCCATTTTTATTCTTTAAGAATTTTTACACGATTTCTGAGAATGCATCCAAATACATTTCATTTTTACTATATGGCATTTAAAAATCTCTTGTTTTCCAGATGTGAAAGCCAAGGTTATATTATAAATAAAACTATATGAGTATGGTTGGCTTCAAGTGATATTTAATCTAATTTATTTTTCAAATGCACAAAAATGTTTTTAAGTTTCCTACAGAATGACATAATTATATGAGGATTATATTATTTAAATCTTCTCAAAAAATTTCAACAAAATATCCTCTGTGTGATATAATAAATGCATTATTGCAGATATTTTTTATTTGTAACAGGAATCAAGGTACAAATTGACACTATTCTCTCTTAAGTTAGAAATATTCCTTTTAATGCAGGAATAATTCTTATTCCTCTTCCTCTTTCTCCTTCTTCTTCTTCAATTTTATTCTTCTCTTTCTCCTGCCTTCCCTTCCACCTTCTTACTTTTTGTACTTAGATATTGGACCCAGAGACTGGCCCATGCTAAGCACATTTTGTACCACTGAGAGACACCTTCTGCCCTTAAGAAGAATTATATTCTTTTTATGAGGAGTAGGACCAGGGATTGAACTCAGGGGTGCTTAACCACTTACACACATTCCCAGCCCTTTTTATTTTGATAAAGGGTCTTGCTAAGTTGATTAGGGTCTTGCTAAGATGCTGAGGCTGCCTTTAAACTTGTGATCCTCCTGCCTCAGCCTCCAGCACTGCTGGGACTACAGGTGTGCTCCACCACACTCAGCAATAATATTTTTTTTTTTTTTTTTTTTTTTTTTTTGGTACTAGGGATTGAACTCAGGGGCACCTGACCACTGAGCCACATCCCCAGCCCTATTTTGTCTTTTATGTAGAGACAGGGTCTCACTGAGTTGCTTAGTGCCTCGCCATTGCTGAGGCTGGCTTTGAACTCGCGATTCTCCTGTCTCAGCCTCCCTAAGTGCTGGGATTACAAGCGTGAGCCACCGCGCCCGGCTAGCAATAATATTCTTAAATGTAATTTTAACAGTATATGTTTGGAAAAAACAATTTTAAATGAAAATATGCCAAAACTGTTTTAATTAAACATTTTTGAATTATCAACCTTGAAAAATTTTTATGTTCAGAAAAAAACCAATTGACACTATTAGATTTCAAGTGCACTTACATGTCAATTCTTGCAAAACGTTTACTTCTCTAGAATTAAGAAATTACATTGACAACAAATTATGTATAACCTCTGAGTAAGTTCATATGCCTGCATATGATTCACAATATAAAAAGTATATTAATTCTACCAGCAGTCAAGTGGCCCAAAGCAAAGTTGTCATGTTCTTGAAATCTGTTTTGGTTGTATAAATTCAAGTACAATCGATTTTTGTTTGATTCAACTCTAGTTTCCACAGTTTCTCTCAGAAAAGAGAAAAACTGCCATGCATATGGCCACAGAAGTCTTATTCATTAAACATATGTTCCATATGAAAAGGCATGGGATTTCCAGAAATCATGATAACCATATGTTTTCATTTTATGTCACATAAAAGGATTATAAAAGTTTCTTTGCAAATGTGAAAGGATATTTAAATTAAAACCATATTTTAAGACTAGATATAATGTTCTAGATCATTTTATATCTCACCTAATTATTAGAGATAATACAAATGTATACATGTATATTTGTATAAATATATGTAAGGTTTCAAGGGATATGCTCTTACCTACAACAACAACAACAAAAAGGATTTTTTCTCCATCATGCTTGGATGTTGCTATCTGTATGGTAATGTAGGATTTTCTTTTCATTATTTCAATGGATTTGTTTTTCCTCTATGAATGTGAACCTTTATGTAATGAGTCAAAAACTCATTTTCCATCAGGTGTACAGGCACACAATTTTCCATTAGAGCAAGTTGACACTACACAATATACAAAATTTTTGCACATACAAACACACTCTGTATAAACAGGCACCAATGCAGAGTTAAAATATAAAACTTGGAATAAGCACATCCATGATTCATTTTGGGATTTAAATGTATATGTTTGCATATATAAATACTTGCATAGATGTCTAAATATGAATGTGGAACAAATAAATAAAAATAGTTGTCTTTAAACTGCACATATTTTCTTTCATTTCCAGAAACCATCAGCTTATCCAACCCTATCAAAACTCTCAGTTGATTTACTTTCCATTTTCCCCGAAAAGAGAGGTTATCTATTGCCACCATTTCCCTAGTTAATAAGAACAAGACTTGTTTTTGCTTCTCATAAATGCCAACATTTTCACATGTGGACTAGGTCAATGTTCTCTTTTATTATTGTCTTGCATCCTCCATTTTCTACTTTCTTCTCTATTTCTCTAAATAGTTCACACCTTTGCCATAATTTATGTTAAAAATAAAAATATTCATCCAAGTGTTAAAGGATTATCATTTAAGTGGTCAACAACTCTCACGTCAACAATGTGAAAGTACACTGGTAGAAGTTTCTCTTGATGTAAGAAGATAAAAATGTCATCTTATCTGACATTATTGTCTCAAAACTCAAAATCACACTTTAAGCAGACAAATCTCAATTGAGAGACACTTCACAAAATCCTTAGCCAGGACTCTTGAAAATTGTCAAGGTCATTGAAAATGAGAAAAACTTGAGAAACCCTCTTTCAAGTAAGAGAAACCTAAGGAAACATGAAAATTATATGTAATATGGTATCATAAAACTGAAAAAAAAACATGTCATTATGTAAGATTTAAGGAAATATGAACAAAGTATAGATTTTAGTTAATAATAATATACCAATATTTGTTCACAGTGACAAATACACGTTAGTGTAATATATTAACAAATGAAAACTAGATGTAGTATATAAAGGGATTTATCTACTATCTATGCAGGTTTATCTAAGTCAAGAGCTACTCTGAAATATTAAAAAATGTAATGAAATGAAAAAATAGAAACAAAATCAATCGAAATACTTCTCTTGATATAAAAGGTAACATTGTAAACTATGTTAAATCTCTGTATGCACATCATCTTAGACACACAATTTGATTACATCTCCCAGAATCTCTAGCAATAAAAGGTACCACGTATGTAGTCGTCACCAATGAAATATGAACAATAACCATGTGTTATTATTGTTTATAAAATTCTAACAAGCATGCATTCTACATATTATCTTCTACATAGTATCTGTCTCCATCTGTTATCTGTATAGAAAGGGATCTAACTTTCTATAGGAGGACAGAGACAAATACAAAGTGTGTTGGTTTCTATATGAAAATGAGGAAGGCAACAACAAAGCAATAAAGTACTATTAGTTGGACTTTTGGAAATTAAGAAATAAATTTCTACTGTTTATATATAATGTGTATTATATATATATATACACACACACACCATACATACAGTATTTTTTACATACACATATTTTTATTTAACATATATTACTGTAGCTAGGGTTCTTATCTTCCATTAGACTGAACCCTACTTGTCATTTCAAATAGTGATTCACTTATGTTCACTGTTTTCATACTTAACTTTCCATTTTCTGTCCTCTAGTTCTCTCTTCAACTTGCATTATATTATCTTTCAGCCTCATCACTAAAAAAAATTCTTTATAAAATAGGCCAATGCACTTCATTTTGTTATACCAGTAATGGTACTTAATCTTCATTTTTGAGCTTCATTGCTGGCATTTGATTTAGTTCACTAACCCTCCTTTAAACCCTTTTTTACTTATATTATTTAATTTTCCACCTACCTCACATATTCATGCTTCTTATTTATTTCTAGATTTCCTATGTCTCTCTAGTCCTTTTTCACTATTTCCATTAACTCCCTTCATTGATTTGCTTCAGATTCATGTCATAAAATATTGTTTCTGTTAATCACTCCTAAATTAATAAGTTGAAAGCATTTCAAATTTGAAGAAAAGATTTTCACACATACTTTGGTGTTATAAAATTCCACATGGCATTGAGGGGGAGATAAACTCTTCACATGGTATTTAATAGGAAAGTCAACATTAAAATGTCTAAATGAACTTGACCCAAACTGGCATTCATGAAGTTTTTCCCATAAGATTTGTTACAACACTATTATGGTTTGAATATGATGTGTTCCCCAGCAAGCTCATGTGATAGGCAATTCAGAGGTAAAATGTAAAGTAGGTAAGTTATGAGAGCTTTAATCTTGTGAGTGGATTAATACACTTAATGGATTAATAATTTTAAAGGATTACTGTACCAAGTAGTAACTATAGACAAGGTCAGGCATGTTTGGAGAAAGTAGGTCTCTAGGGGCATGCCTTTGGGTATTATATATCTTGTCCCTACACCTTTTTTCCCTCCCTTTCTGTCTTTACTTCCTGTTAACTGTGAGGTGAACATCTTCCTTCTACCATGCTCTTTTATTATAATGCTCCACTTATCTTAGACAGAGAGTGATAGAGTCAGTTGACTATGGACTGAACCTCTGAAAGAGTAATCTCAAAATAAACTTGTCCTTTTCTAAGTTATTCTGGTCAGGTATTTTGGTCATGGCAATGAAAAGGTGCATATAACATAAATTGGTAATGAGTAATGGGGTCTTTTTGTAACTAATCTGGTCATGTGAGTAAAAAGCCTTTGGAACTATTTTGTGAAGGAATTTGGTGCAAGGTGGAGAAGCCATAGAATGTTTTAATCAGAGCTCAATAGGTGGTTCCTGTGAAAGCTCAGAATACCAGAATACTGATAGGAATGCAGATAGTAAAGACTGTAATCATGAGGTTTCAGAGAGGAATGGGGACTCTTTTGGCAATTGGATTAAAGGACATTCGTGGTACATTTGGGCAAACAACTTTCCGATATTTTTTGCATGTCTGGAAGTTTTCTGTGAGACTGAATTTAAAGGTGATGAATGAGTTAATCTAGCAGAGGCAATTTGAAAGCAGTACAGCATTCAGGTGGTGGCATGGGTATTGCTTGAAGCTTTCAGTTCAGTTTTCTGTGAGAATTGTGAGAAAAAACCAGAAAGGAGGCCAGGCATGGTGGCGGACACCTGCAATCCCAGTGATTCTGGAGGCTGAAGCAGGAGGATCAGAAGTTCATAGCTAGTCTCAGAAATTTAGCAAAGCCTAAGCAACTTAATGAGACCATGTGTCAAGATTTAAAAAAAAAAAAATTAAAAGGTCTAGGGATGTAGTTCACTGGTAAAGCACTCCTGGGTTAGATCTTTAGTACCAAATAGGGGGTAAAAAGCAGAGGGGAAATATTTGAAAAAATTTCAGTTTTATCACTGACAAAGCACACATAATATTGGGTCCAAGGAAGTTTTGGCTTCTAAAAAGATTACTATGACTAAAGAGAAGCTAAGTACTTTGCACGGAGGATAGGAATGATGCCTTGACGGCATCTCAGGAATTAGAAAAATAACATCCATTACAGGGTCAAGGGTGTAAAAGTGGAAACTCCTTCATGAGAACTTGAGGGGCATCCTGTCCACACAGAGATACCTGGAAAACTGTTTTATCAGGATTTGTTCATCATTCACAGCCCCAAAGGCAGTCAAAGGCCACAGCAGTAAGATAAGGGTTATCCTTCTCTTACTGTCCTGGTTACGCCTTGAGCTGATATCAAACTTTGGCATCATCCATGTGGTTCTGGTTCTTCAAGAATGCAGAATGCTGAAATTAAGGGGTTATAGAGGCTTCCATTGAGATTTTAAAGGAAGGCCTAGGAGCCCATGCAAAGTGTTTCAGGATCAGAGTCCATGCAGGCAGTCCCTGACGGGGGATGATGCATGCAAATGTCAGAAGGTCACCAGATCTTAGTGGAGATCCACAGGATTAAGACATGCCAGTAATGTTAAGTCTGCTAAGGTGAGGTGCTGGCTGCAGACAGAGCTAGCCTGGGGCAGAGATGCACAAGCCCTTTGGAGATCATATCTTATTGTCATGTTTCCCAGATGCTTGATATGATACAGGACTTGTTTGCCTAGCTGGTTTTCAGTCTTGTTTTGGTCCTACTTCTTCTTTCTATACCCCGTTCCCCACTTGTGGAATGGGAATTTTTATTCTGTGCCACTGTATATTGGATATAAGCAAACTGTTTTTGATCTTTACAGAGTCTCAGAGTCAAAAATTTGCCTTAAATTTCAGAAGAGACTTTGGACTTGAAATTTTGGACACTGCTGAAACTGTAAAGACTATGGGGATGCTTGGAGATGGGCTAAATTCATTTTGCATTGTGATATGGACCTGAACTTTTGGGGTTCGGTGGAATGCTATGGTTTGAATATGAGGTGTTCCCCAATAATCTGGTGTAATAGGCAAAGCAATGTATTCAGAAGTAAAGTGACTAGATCATGAGAGCTGTAATTAATTTGATGAACTAATAATTTGAAAAGACTACTGTACTGAGAGATAATTATTGGTAGGTGAGACATGACTAGAGGAAGTCAGTGTCTAGAGATGGAAAATTACACTTCATCCCCATAACGCCTATATTTCTGACTCCTTCTGTTTTCTGACTACTATGAGTTGACAGCTTTCCTTCACTCTGACCTTCTTTCATGAAGTTCCCGCTCATTTTGAGCCCAGAGGAAAGGATAGATCAACCATGGACTGAACTTACTTGAACAGTAAGCTCAGAATAAATTTTTCTTCTTCTAAGTTGTTCTGGTAAAGTATTTTGGCCACAGCAATAAAAGTCTAACACAAACACTATTATTTCAATTGCTTAAACCAAAACCAAAAAATAAAATATTTGGAATAAACTATAACTTTTCTTATATTTCACATGTAATCTATTAGAAAATCCTGTTTATTTTTCATTAAGAATATATTCAGGTTCTTACCTGTGCTACCTCATCACCAGGATCACAACAGCTACCTTATCACCAGGATCACAACAAGAATCCAAGGCACAAGAATCTTTCAAATGGATTGCTGTAAATGTCATTTGATTGTTATCCCTGATGTTATTACATTCTCTGATTTTATTCTTCTGAGAGAGTAAACCTGCTAATAAGCCATTAAGTTCATGTCATACATCTGCTAAAACCTTTCAGTAGTTCAGTGACCAGCTTTGTGTGTATGTGTGTGTGTATGTGT
This sequence comes from Xerus rutilus, assembly GCA_028644305.1. Classification (NCBI taxonomy): domain Eukaryota; kingdom Metazoa; phylum Chordata; class Mammalia; order Rodentia; family Sciuridae; genus Xerus; species Xerus rutilus. Next base: position 76,270,507 of record CM053404.1, read on the forward strand.
GTGTGTGTATGTGTTTACCATGTATTTTTTATTGGATGGTGCTGGGAATCTAACCCAGGGCTCTGAATCTGCTAGGTAAATGCCCTATCACTGATCTATATTCCCAGCCTTATTTTTAATATTTTTATTAATTTTACTAACATGTATTCATTCTACATATTAATGCAATTTGGTTTGATATTTCATACATTCATACTGTGTGCACTGATCAAATCCAACCTACTTTATCCACATCACCTCCCACCCTTTGTTAATCACTATTATACATTCAGATTATTATCATTAATTTTTAGCTTTCACATATGAGAGTACATGTGGTACTGGTCTTCATATGTCAGGCTCAGCATAATGATCTACAATTCCATCCATTTTGTTGCAATGACAGAGCCCTTTCTTTATGAATGAAACAGTATCTCATTGTAAATATCCAACACATTTTCTTTATTCATCTATTGATATACACTTAGGCTGATACAATGTCTTAGCTATTGTGAATAGTGCCACATGCAGGTACCCATTTGGTATGCTGGTTTCCTTTCCTTTGGATAGAAAACCAGAAGTAGGATAGCTGGATCACATGGTAGATCTAGTTTTAGTTTTATGGGGAACCTACGTGTTGCTCCTCTTAATAGTTGTACTAATATACATTCTTACCAACTCAATTTAACAATTGCTTTTTCCCCCCCCGTACAGTGTTTATTATTTATTTTATTTTTTGATTATAGTCTTTTTAACTGGGGTAAGATGGCATCTCATTGTAGCTTTAATTTGCATTTCCCTGACAACTAATCATATTGAGTATTTTCTCATGTGTTTTTTAGTAATTTGTGTTTCATCTTTTGAGAATTATCTGTCCATATCATTTCCCATTTTTAAATTAGATTAACTCACTTTTTGTTAAGTTTTATGAATTCTTTATATACTCTGAACATTATTTTTCAGATGATTAGTTGGTATATATTTTATATCCTTTTATAGGTTGTCTGGCCAATCTCTCACTTAAAGTAAAAGAACTTATGACGGGATATTAGGCCCAATGGAAATACTGGAAGCACCAATAGAAAACTTTCTTGCTTTTCTCTGTTATTTGCTTGAAAACTTACCCAACTACTCTTCCTATTCATCCTGCTTCTCACCTGTACTTAGAATAATAAATACCTTCTTTTGGATTTTCCACCAGGTTCTGAAAAGCTCCTTCCTCATGTATCCACATAGCTCAGTTAGCTACCTTTTTAAAGCTTTTACCTAACTGTTGCTATTTTAAGGAGTCTTTTACCATCACATCATTTAAAAATTCTATTTCCCAACAGTCAATCTCCTTCCCCTACTCCATATTTCCTATATCCCTATTTTTTTTATCATGCTATAATTTACACATTTGCCTGTTAAAGTTTACTTATGCTAATACTGCCAAGAACTGGAACATAAAAGCACAAAACAGAGTCTAAAAACTTGTGATATTGATCATATTAAATATAATTAATAGAATATTCACAAGCCATGAGAGAAGAAAACAACACTTCTGATGCTCATTAGAATGATTTTCTACAAGATGATTAGCTCCTGCTGTCACTTCTCCTTAGGTGTCTTGCAAAATTTAGAATGATTGGTCTTATTTTCCACAGGTGAGCTTGAGTATCTGTTCAGGTGCGATGCTTAATGAGCAACAGATTGTGTTTTTGACTATTAATATCCTAATCTGTCAAACCTAAAATGTTCCCTGATGGTAAGTAGACTTCTGTAGAATTCAATTTGATTTCATCAGAAAATTATACTATTTTTTATAAAATTAAATTATTTCTTTGTTCACCTTTTCATTTTCATAATTCTTTCATTCTATCTAAAACCATGTATTCATAGAGATTGTTTTAAAGCATACCTTATTTTAGGTAACATGTTAGAAGTAAAATAAAACTATAAATGTATGCTGTGTATTTATCTTATAAATATAATAATTACAGCAAATACTCATAATAATTCCTCGAATATGGGATTATATGATATATATAAAAATTATAGTTATGAACATAAGAAATATGCTATGTACAAATGAGTTATATAAATATATATGTCAGATATATAACATCATCATGAGATACATAATAATGATATATACAGACTAAATAATTTATATGAATTATAAAGTGATGACATGTTACTTGAGTGGTCTAGAATATCTCAACTAGATGAATAATTTATAAGTGTGTTCCAGATAGTAGGAACAGCATGTGTACAGATTGAGGGCAACTAATAGTGTAAAATAAAAGACATCTCTTCTATAATATAATTCTGTTACCAAAGCAAAACAAAACCCTTAAAGACAATAAGCAAACATATCTGAAGTGCTGAGAATCATCACTTTGAGATGAGCATAATGTGCAACTTTGCCATTTTCCTTTACTTATCTGTCCACCAATAAGCGAATCTGTGTAAGAAGTTGGTGTCCTTTGAGAGAACCAGGTAGGCAGTACTCTTATCAGGCTCATGAGAGAAGGGGAGACAAATACTGGATATTATGGTCACAAAGTCTAAGATTCTGAAGGAAAGTTATATATTGGATGGACACCCAATATTCTGCATTGCTTCTCACCTTGAAGCACATGTTGATTTGTAATCAACAGTAATTAGAGATTAGAAGTTTTGTAGATAGTGTTGACTGAACACTGGCAAAGAAAAACAAAATTTTCCATTGCTATTTTTAAATTAATTTTATTGGTTCTTGTTAGGTATACATAACATTCATTTTGATATAATTATGCAAACATGGAATATATTCTGTGACATTCTACAAAATACTTCATAATCTTCAAAACTGTGAAGATCATCAAAATCAAGGAATGTCTGAGAACATACAATCCAGAGGAGCCTACTAAGATCTGAAATTGTGCTGTGTCTACTTTGAATGTTATTTTTGCAGGCCTTTTCTGTTATTGTTGTTGTTGTTTCTTTGCTTTTTATTAGGTAGGTTTTGTGACAGGAACTATTAGGAAGCACATGATTATGTGTAGAATAAGATTTTACAGAATAAATTCAACATAAAGTCTCCAAGAAAACACTGTGGTTGGACTTTATGAAGTATCCTGTTCAAAACAAAAGAAGGAGAGAGAAGATTCTTCCTCTGAGAGAAGGGGCTTCATTGAGCCACAGTGCACTTTCTTTTTTATTTATTTATTTTTTAGTACTGTGGATTGAATTCAGGGGCACTCAAACACTGAGCCACATCCCCAGCCCTCTTTTGTATTTTATGTAGAGACAGGGTCTCACTGAGTTGCTTAGCGCCTGGCCGTTGCTGAGGCTGGCTTCGAACTCATGATTCTCCTGTCACAGCCTCCCAAAGTACTGGGATTACAGGTGTGCGCCACTGTGTCTGAATGTGATAACAAATAGTGAAGATGAGAGGGTCTGATTTTAGAAGAGCAAAGGGAACAGCCAAATTACCTGGGGTCAGAATGGTCATGAAGTAATACAGAATTGTATCGAGTCAGCAAATGGAAGGAGAAGAAAAAGGAACAAATTATGACTAAGTTAAACATAAGAAGGGATGGAATAGGCAAAATAAAATTATATTCTTATTATAATTACTGAAAATAGCCAAAGCTTTCTCCTTGGACAATTGGACATTAGTTTCCCAGCTAGCACTGAATATCCTGATAGTTCCCATTGATAGGTGTTGACAAGTGACTGAATTCTGGTGACAGAGGGATAAGGGGAAAACTGTGTGCAATTTCTGAATCACAATATTAAAGGTTTTACACCTCATTTCTTATCAAGAACCGGTGTATTTTGATTAGGAATAATATGCCATATTAATATCACCAAATTATGTATTACTTGACAAATGCAGCATATTTTCTCTAAAAAATACATTTCTATATAATTTTATATAAATAAATTTGTACCATAACTGTGAGTTTTCCAAGTCCCAGACACTCTGAAAAGCACAATGCTATTAGGTATAATTAACATCCACATTTATAAATGAGGAAATTGGAATTAAGAAGTGAAGCAACTTTCCAAACATTAACAAGATTTTTCATGGCATAAATGGCAGAATTCAGATGCAAACCTTCTCTGTAATACTTCAAAATCTATCATTTACCCTATATTTTCTAGTATTATTTGTTTTTCAGGAAAAGTATCATTTTTAAAAAATTAAGTTGTTGATGGACTTTTATTTTATTCATTTATTTGCATGCAGTGCTGAGAATCGAACTCAGTGCCTCACACAGGTGAGGCAAGCACTCTACCACTGAGCCACCACCTCAGTCCAAAAAATATGGATATAAATCACTAAATGGCAAAATAATTTCTTAAAATCAACTTCTCATTGACCCGGATGGAGTTTTCCATGGATTTGATTCTGTGCAGAGAATCATACATCATTTTATGATGAAATCAGAAAGGAATGGCAGCCTAGCAAGATGAGAGCTGTGTAATTCAATATGATTTTTTTCTGTTATTATGCTGTTGAGTTAAACAGGGGCAGTTATTCCTGAATCAATTTTACATTAAAGTAATTGATGCATGAGTTGCTTAAGAAACATGTTGTAAGTTCCTGATTTTAGCCTGGCTCATCCTCAGTTAGAATATAAGTCAACTGATTGAATGTTTTCCATTAGAAAAAAAAAATCTAAGCCTCATAGAAGGAAAAAAAATTACAAATGTGCTTTGGAAGCTTATGTTTACAGGACAGAGAAGATTTTAATGACTGTTCATAACAGGATTAAAAAGAGATTAAAAGGTGATGGCTCTTTATTACAAGTGATTCCGTTTTCCAAGCACTTTAATTGGACAACAAATATCAGAAAGTATTGATTTTAAGATATAAATAATGTGTGTGCCAGATAAATAAGAGAGAATTAAGGGCTCTGAAAGGCTTTCACATGCAAGAAAACTTTCATATGATCAGAAAGCTTGCAGGGAATTGTACATGTAGTAATCTAATTCAAAACCATCTTACAAATTAGACTGCCATTAGATTCTATTCAAATCATGGAAATCCTTTTTAACTGAATAATATTATATCAGAAAAATATTTTAGGCATACCAACACGGTTAAAATAGCTAAGAAATTACTGTTACTCTTAGAGCATGGTTGGAGTTAAGATGTTCCTGTGGCAAAAATATGCAAAGGAAAGCATTACTAAGGATATAAAATCATCTCTCATTTTTGCACTTATTCTCTATTATTGTTTATATTATTTGGATATTCTATACTATTGTAATATTAAGATTATTAATTTATTTCTTTTTGGAAGTCAATTCAAAACTTGAAAAACACCATGAAATGGATTGTAAATTTGGACTGGGTTTGATGTGTGATGGAGAAATCAACTTTAATTATAAAAGATTTTTCTGAACAAAGAATATGCACATTTTTACATGTTTTGTTTTATACTTTAGTATTTACTTTTACCTCAACTATAGAAAAACCTTTTTATTCCTCTACAAATATTACCTAAACCCAATATAAACATAACTCCTACCTAAAAAAATTTATAGTTACATATTTGATATAAAGAGGCATATTTAGGCTGAAAGTTATTTTCCACAATATCAAAACAACCCTTGTCTACATACTTGACACAGTATGTTCTGGGAAAGGGAGCAGACTTTTAAGATAATAAATTCACATATAGAATAAAACTCACATATTTAAATGTTCCATTGTTGTAGTAAGTATTTGTATGACTTTTAAAAAGCACTCTTCTATACAATGCAATGGCAATCAAGAGAAATACTTATTATACTTGGTCTCAAAATGTTTAAAATCTAACTGGGTGTGGTTGCACATGCCTGTAATACCAGCAACATGGGAGCCTGAGGCAGGAGAATCATGATTTCAAAGCCAGGCTCACCAAAAGTGAGGCGCTAAGCAACTCAGTGAGATCCTGTCCCTGAACGAAATACAAAACAGGGCTGGGGATGTGGCTCAGCAGTGGAGTGCTCCTGAATTCAATTCATGGTACCAAAAAAAAAAAAAAAAGTTTAAAATCTAGCAAAGGAAAACAACAGACAAAATTCATTGAAACCCAAAATTACAAGTACTGAAAAAATTAATATGTTCCATTGAACACAGGAGGGGAACCAGCAAAATATACCTGGAAAATTAGCAAAATCTTCCAAGAAGTGGTAGTTGGACCGAGTATTGCAAAATAAGTAATATTTTAATAGCTGGAAAGATATATCACAAGTCAATAAAGGGAAAATAATAAGTAAATCATTCATCAGTTTCCCATTGAATAATGGCAACATTATTTTAGGATTAGGCTAGCAAAAGGAGGTATAGGACAGCAAAGAAATTAGTAATGTTTGTATTGTTGTCATAAATGGCTTAATCTGTTCTATTAATATTTTAAAAATACGTATGTGCTATTCAAAATATGCATTATATGAATCCCTACTGTGTAATAGAAAAATAGCTCCAAGAAAGGTATTCAGATCTTGTAAGCCTTTAATGTTTTTTACTGTGTACTGGACATGTGGGTGTGTGGAAGTATAGGTAAGTATCTTCATGTATTTCAGTGCTTATAGGTATATATACACAAGTATGTACATGTATGAGTGTGTGTGGAGTTCACAGTGAAGCAAATTGATTGCCATGGGTCATTCTGTTTTGTATTATGGCTCCATCTTGTACTTGTAGATGTTTTTAAGATAGATCTTATGAGGAAATAGGGTGAAGGGAAGTTCAAAACAACACATGCTGCATAGAGCCGATTATTATCTTGGTTCTGCAAACAGAACATTTCCAAGAAAATTATGACACTATCAAGACAGGGAAATTGGACATTAACAGGAGAAAATCATCTTGTTTTTTTGTAGTCTAAGTTCCTGCTCACTGGCACATAGGGCTGCTTGCTGATTATAATAAAAGGATGAGTAGTCCAGCTGCTCCTTAGCTCAGCTCACTCTTGATTAAACTACTCCATAAATTGGTTTTCCCTTATTTCACTGAGCTGACAATTTGGTGCCTAGTGTGAGGAACGCTGGTGCAATGGTCCCCAGTGAGGGATCCTGTGTCTTACAGAATTCAGTAACATCCTGGTTAGAGTGTTTCTTGGACGTCCCAGTTGGTAAGTGGACAACAGGTCTCGGAGTCTTTCCTGTTGAGCCTGCTACTAAGACTGCTTTCTCTTTCCCAAGCTGAGTAAATAAGGGGAAGTCCATTCCTCTTGAAGTTCAAGCACATGCTTTTCAGTTAAGAGGCTTAATCAAAAAAAATAGAAGGGTCATTCCCTTTATCAGATATAGAGCTTTTAAATGTTATTAAGGAACAAGGGCCTTGGTATCCAGACATTGGTAGTTTAGATGCAGAAACATGGGGGCAAATAGAACATCTCAGAATGTCTGTCGAGCCAGTTACTCTTCAGCATTTAATTACTTGAAATCAGTGCCATTTAGCTATTCAACTTTTCAAAATTTACAGATGTACCCTCTGATCTTCCCTTTTCAGACACAGAACCCCCATAAGCCCCCAAATATGAAGAACCTATATAAAAGGGAGAACATCCCCCTGAAAACTCTCTGCTTTCCTGCTCCTTTTTCTCCTCTTCCTCCTCCTATATCTTCCATTTCTATGATAACATGTCCCATAAATACTGAAGTCGCAGCTATGCAAAGATGTAAGCTAAACAATCAGGAGAAATGATTAAGCTTTCCCAGTTTTGAGGGCAAATAGTTGTAATCCTTAACATGATGGGCTGCTATTTGCAGCTTTTAAGGAATTACACAATTCAGTAAAATAAAATGGTGTACAAAGTCATTTTACTCGAGGTTTAATAGAGGGATTTTCTAAGGCAAAAAAAAAAAATGATGGGACTGGATGAGCTTAATGGAAACTATACTTACCATTGCTTAATACAGTCAATGGTTACAGGAATGAAAAGATAAATTAAATAAATGGCCATTAATAATTTAAATAATGGCATTTCTATTACTTTTCATCAGCTTATTGGTCAAGGAAATTCTAGTACTATGGCTCAACAAATTAATGACTCATGTACAGCTCATACTCAATCATCTCAAGCTGCTGTGAAAACATGAAATAAAGTGCCCAACATGAAAACTCCTATAGGGCTTCTTTCTCAAATTCATTAAGGAGCCAATGAACCCTAGACAGATTTTGTTAACTGACTCCAAAATGTGATTTAAAGACACAGAAAATTCTGAAGCTGATGATGTGCTTGCATTTACTTTTGCTTATGGAATGCTAACCCAGATTACAAAAAAGTATTAACTCTTCTTAAAGGGGGAATTCTTATTATAGCAGATATGCTAACTAGAAGCAAAACCCATCATACTCTTTTTGGAAAACTTAAACATATGCATGTAACTATTGATATCTTTTCTACTATGATTTTTTGCATAAATTTCTGATAATTTTAAAACAATGAGGAAACATTTTCTACCAGCCTTTGCCTTTTTAGAACTCTTTTAAATGATAAAAACAGATAACGGTCCAGTCTATACCTCTAAAGCATTTTCTAATTTATGTACTCAGTGGAATATTATCCTTAAATATGGCATTCCTTATAATCCTCAAGGACAAGCCATAGTTAAATATGCACACCAAACTCTTAAAAACATGATTTTTAACCAAAAAGGGGAAACGACATGTCCACCTCATTCACCAAAAGAACAATTAAATCAAGCATTATTCACTTTAAATTTTTTAAATCAATATGATCATAAGTTATAACTCTATGAAAGCATTATTATAAAAAAGTATTCAAAACACTCAAGCATCAAAAACACCTGAATATCTTTTGTTGGGCATAATCTCTGTAATTACCTCTAATTCAGCAAAGCAGGTAAGTAAAATCAAATTAAGTCAATTTTCAATATTTCTTTCTTTTGATAATACCTATTAGCTTGGCACATGCATATTGGGCTCATATACTTAACCCTCCTTACTCCGCTGCAGTAAATTTATTTTATCCTGAACTTCCTATGAGCTCTAATGACACAGAAGTAACTGGAGGATTAAATCTAAATTCTAATTTGCCCTTAAAAGAATTTTCATTTGATAAGATGAACACTTTTGCTTAGCATAAACTTAGCCATACTTGGAAAATATACATCCTTAATCTTCTCTTATGTCTAACACCTCTTAATAATAATAAATGTGTTCAAATAAGGGAACAATGGTATATAAATCATATTTATTAAAATAAATTTTATATAAACAATATCAAATATCAAAGTTCTATCAAAACTTTAGGATTTGCAGGTTATTCTACTAAAAGCATATCATTCACACTTAGCCATTCCTATTTGCAGCATAGAAGCAATATCTACATGAAATATCTATATGAATTAGATATATCATGGAGTATCTTCAGCTCTCCTAATTTCACTGTACAATATTTAACACAAAATCTTACTTTGGAAAATTGGACACCAGCTGATTTTGATTTGTTGCCTAGAAAAGCTACCACCTGGGCTTACTCCCTTCCATTTCATTATAATGGATCTGTTAATTGGAACCTAGGTCTATCAGGCCCTATTATAGTAAGACTTTGTGACAGTACTTCTAACATATGTTCTCAACCCATACCAATGTCTGGCATTAGGCTTCCCCCTTGTCCCTTGAGATTTACACCCCAGCACCTGGAATACCCTCAATTACAATGGGTTTGGAATTGAAATGAATCTTAAACATTTACCATGATTTGTACTCCTAAAATGTATATTTTAGCTTTAGTCCAAATAATATTTCTAATACTCTTGACCTTATAAAATATTGTAGGTAACAACACCTGGATAACTTCTTACAATTTTGCACATAAGGTTACTACATTAAATATATCTGCTATATTTATCCTCGGACAACAAGCTCATGGTTGGATACCCATGAATCTTACATGTTGTTGGCATAATAAAGTTTCCTTAATGAACCTTCCTATTAATAACTTCAAATTGTTACATAAACATTTCATTGCAACACTAATAGCCACAATTGTTGCTATTACAGTCACAGCTGCCATTGCTGCAGCTGCTGCTACTGCCTTGGCTACTTCATTACAAACTTCACAATAAATAGTTACAAGCAAAATATTACATCTCAAATACAAGAACAAACTTGTATAGATCAACAAATTTTATAACACTTAGATGTCAGTGTTTTGGCCTGGGGAACATCAAGAAGCATTTGGACCAGACAACAACTTGAATGTGATTTAGAATATCACAGGTTTTGTGTTACTCCATTACCATATAATTATTCCTACGGAATTTGGTCTACTCTAAAAAAAATCACCATTATCTACATTTACTTCCCTAATGAGAAATGATATAAATGAACTGCAGTAGGAATAAGATCAACAAATGCATTATTGAAAAACACAAGACCAAGAAGAAACACTACAATGGTTAACTCAGTCTATACCTGATCTTTGTCATTCTTCTTGATTTATAGGAATAAATCTTCAACAATGGATTTTACCCATATTATTGATTCTTCTTCTGTTGATGTGCTGTAATCTCCCTAACCTATTTGCTTGCTGAAGAGCATTACACCATCAGTATATGCCATCTCTGTCATCACTACACTGCCACATATCACACCAGCACTGGAACTCACTCCTATGGAATATTCACTACTAAATAAATATGTAAAAAGGGAATATATATGGAGTTCACAGTGAAGCAAATTGATTGCTATGTGTGATTCCATTTTGTATTATGGCTCCATCTTGTATTTGTGGATGTTTTTCTAAAGATAGATCTTTTTTTAAAAAAAAAATATTTGTTTTTTTAGTTGTAGATGGTCACAAATATCTTTATTTTTATGTGGTGCTGAGGATTGAACCCAGTGCCTCACGCATGCAAGGCAAGCGCTCTACCGCTGAGCCACAATCCCAGCCCCTAAAGATAGATCTTGTGAGGAAATGGGGTGTAGAGAAGTTCAAAACAACATGTGCTGCACATAGCCAATTAGTTTTTAAGTTCTGCAAACAGAACATTTTCAAAAAAACTATGACATTATCCATAAAGGGAGATTGGACATTAACAGGAGAAAAACATCTTGTATTTTTATAGTCTAAGTTCCTGTTTGCTAATATGTAATACTGATAACTATCATAATAAAAGCACAAGGAGTCCAGAGGCTCATTAGCTTGGCTTACTAATGGTTTAAATTACTCCACGGGTTAGTTTTCATTGCACCAGCATGTGTGTGTCTAAGTGGGTGAATATGTGATGAGGTGTGATTTTGAGAAGGGGATTATGCGTGTGCATCTGTGAGTGTCTTCTTTGAGATTATGTCCTTGAGAGGTCTGAATCATCTACGAAAGAGTATGCAGGGGTATATATGTGAGTATATGTTTTTAAGTGTTTATGTGAGGTGTGTAAGTAATGAATGTGAATCATTCCTTTGGAATATAAGGGGCCTTCAAAACTTTAGGATCAGTATCAATGGGTGAAAGGGAAATCATCAAAAAAAAAAATAAATGAAGCTGAGAATGTGTATACTATGAAAATACATATTAAGTTGCTATGTGTAATATGGCTTCCTGAGATTCATATGCTGGAGGCTTGGTCCCTAGAGTGACGCTGTGAGAAATGAAAGGATCTTTTAATAGGTAGGAAGTAGAGGGGTGTAGTAAGGTCATAAAGGGGTCTGCCCTTGGAAGGATTTAATGCTGTTCTTGTGGAGTCAGTTTACATGAGGTGGATTGTTATTAAAAAAAAGTGAGGCTGACCCTTGAATCTCTCTGGCTTTCTCTCTCACATACTCTCCCTGACCATATGTCACATGTGACACAGGCAAGAGGTCCCTCACCAGAGGCCCAATTTATGGAGTCATCCAATCTTAGACTTGCAGGCTCCAAAACTGAGTTAAATAAATCTGTTTTCTTTATTACTCAGCCTTACATATTTTGTCATAAGAGCTGATAAGCTGCTAATACACAAGTATGTCTACTAGAGACATATGGAGGGCAGACTCAGGAATATGAAGAAGTTGAGGCATGAAATTATGCAAGCTTTGAATTATATTATTGAGAATGAGTAAGAGAAGATATCAATACATTTTAGGAATAACACAAAATAATCCAGGAGTAAGTGTGGAAAAATGATGTAACCTTATTTATTATTGCCAGGGCTTTGACCTCAACAGTGTATTAATCCATTTATTATTTGTAGCCTTGGGTTTCAAGAGAGGGCTTTGTTATAAAAGGGAGCTCTCTCTTTTTCCTTTCTGGCCTCCAGAAAATGAACAGCTTTCCTCCACCACAAGCTTTTGCCAAAATATGTTGACTCATCAAAAGCCTAAAAGCACGTGGGCCTGAGTGACCACAGACACAAACTTCTGAAACCATGAATCAAAATAGAAGTTGATTATCTTAGGTTCTTGTCATAATAGTGGTAAGTACACTAGCACATATAGAGACTTCTGTGCTTAAAAGAAAAAATCCATCTTACCTAGAGATCACAGAAGCAAAGCTTATATAGGGATTTGCTGGGGCTGATGGGGGGTTAGTCTTGGGCAGCGGGGCAGGGCACCCAGGTAGTCATAAATTTCACAGTGGTCTGATTTTCTGACACACATGCTGCTGTTAACTAAAAGTCACTAACTGTTCTGACCTCTACAAATCTGAAGAGAAATTCCTGATTAGAAAGTCCATCAGTGCCCTCTCCACCCCATCAGGAATAGCTAACTTTGCAGTTTAACATGTAAAACAGGGGAAGAGAACAAAGAATGACTTGCTGTAGAGAAGTTTTAACCCATTAGGTGGCTTCAATCAAATTGTCATCTACAGAAAAGCTAGTGGGAAACTAATAATATATGATTTGGCTTAATGACCTCTAAAATTAGTGCTTTTTAAAATTAAACTAAAAGGAAGTGAAACTAGAAGGTTTATTTAGGTTTTCTCTCTGTTACATTTTCACTTTATATATTTGTGTTTATTTTAATGCAATACATAGTTTTTATTTCGATAAATATAGAAGCCTTCTATAATATAAAATGAAATCTTTGCATTTACATTCATTCAAGCCAGTTTTTGAGTCATCTAGGTAGACTATAGAAACACCTGCCTATATTCTGTGTATAAACTCTTTTGTAAGCCATGCTTCTGCTGCCGCACCAACATCCAGGAAGACAGGCATCCTGTCATCAACATCCTTCATCAACATCCAATGAAGACCTTGAGAAGGAAAATGCCCCATGGCTTCAAAAACCTGGCAAAGCATTACTCAGCACTGTATGTGTTTTAGACCACATGAAAATAATTGACTTGAATATGATATTTGCTTTTTTTTTTTTTTTTTTTGGTACTGGGGATTGAACTCAGGGGCACTCAACCACTGAGCCACATCCCCAGCCCTATTTTGTGTTTTATGTAGAGACAGGGTCTCACTGAGTTGCTTAGCGCCTCGCCGTTGCTGAGGCTGGCTTTGAACTCGCAATTCTCCTGTCTCAGCCTCCCTAAGTGCTGGGATTACAAGCGTGA
>CM053404.1:76284063-76311656 GCA_028644305.1 Xerus rutilus
TGATATTTGCTTTTCTTTTCCTTTCTTTCGTTCGTTCTTTGTGTGTGTGTGTGTGTGCATGCGCTCTGCACAGCCAAGCACCTGCTTTACCAATGAACTAACTGAATTAACCCCCAGCCTGCTTTTCTTTTTATTAGCAACACCACTAGACTGCCTGCTTGTGCTACTTCACTGTTTTACTCTGACAGCTCTGTCCTTTAGTGCAAATCTGCATGTAGGCATCCTATAGTTGTGACATTTGATGTTTCCTCCCTTACATAAATCTCCTCCCTACACTGCCTTTTTACTCATTTTACATGTAATTAGGTCTTTCCCTGTATAACTAAGCAGTTACACTAAATTCTAATTCAACTTAGGAGGGACTTTACATGGCCTGATGTATTTATTTTTCAAGTATAACTATAGTAAAGAAATAATAAAAATATCAAGGCCCTTTAGAAATATTTTATACTGGAAAAATGAGTTTAAAATTAATATAAGCATTAAAAATTACTCATTAATTTATAACAAAATTAATAATAAATTAATAAATTTCTATTATTTATTAGCTAAGTAGAATTAACTTATTGTAGCTAATATTATTCAATAGGCCCTTTTTTCTTTTCTCATTTTTTAAACATATTAAATATTAATTTATCAGAATTATTTTATAAATAATTCTATAATTGGATGTTGCATATTGAATTTTTGTTTCTATTTGAAATGACAGAGATAAGATATTATTTTGGAAAAGCACTAGAATGAAAGTGAGAGAAACTAAGTAAACTTTTTTTAAGACTGCTGTTCCATAGATGGTTGTGTAGACTGAGTGATGTACACATTTTATATGGTTCATCTGTGAGTTAGTCCATTCCTATACAGTAGAGTAGAAAGAGGAAGATCCTCAGAGTTTTCAATTTTATTTTCTTTGAGATGGAAGTAGTGCTGACCAATTCAAAGAGATGATATCAAACAGAGTAAAATAACATCCATAAAATGTGAAGCATATTATGTGGCCCATAATAGGTTATATCTCTATATACTTATTCATATGTTTATCTATAACTTAATTTAATTGTATATATAGTTTCCCTTTCTCATTATGACAGAATGTTAGAGGGTTTTATTATAGAATATTAGAAGGGTTTCAATATTAGAGAGTTTTTATTATTAATTTTTGGCTATCTTTTCATTTTTATTATCTACTGGAGAATTAACCTCTTAAGAATCATTTATTTGTGTAAAATTATCACTGTGTGACTTCCATTAAAGGAATGGAAGTTGTCAAAGCTATTTTTGCAAGGTAACCTAGTAGGGGTGGAAACTACCTGAAGGGATGGGCTGAACCTGAGTAAGATTCAGGTGATAGATAATGTGATACAAGTCTAGACAAGGGCGTGACAGAGGTATTGAGTCCAGATGTTTAAAGATAAATGCTATGTACTGTGTAATGTGATACTTCCCTGTAAACTCAAAACCATTCATAATAAGAAAGAAATTAAAATACATATATATATAGATATGAAATTATTTATGAATACCAATTAAGGACTTAAATGCCAGGCATTTGCTACAAACACTGATGAGAAATACCTGGCTATTAAGAATGCTCTCAGTTGTTAGCTTAACATATCTTTGAAAACCACTTTACAGAGATAACCTTTATTCTGGAGAGCTTAAGTCTTATTTTATTGGAAAATTTATAACTGATACAGCCCATAATTATGTATATGAATACTGGTGCACAGGGACTTATAAGGGAGTTGATACCTGGCTCTGCCTTTTGCTATCATCCTTCGTTATGCCATTCATTATTTTGCCTGATTATATCTGTGAAATTGGGATAATTATAATACCTATCTCAAAGCATTGTTTTCAGGATCAAATATATAGATATGCATAAATTCCTCAGAATGTTGACAGGGACATATTAGGTGCTCCATTATCATTTATTGAGAAAAATAAATATTAATGAGAATCATATATGCACTAAAACTTCATTGAGGTACGAGAACACTGTACTTAATTGCTTACAAAAAAAGACTACTGAATGAAAATGTGGCTATAAATGGGGTTATTAATGGATTTAAACAATTAAGAGTGATAAAGGTAATAGTGGTAGCATAGGATCACAACCTTAAGGGAAAATCATTTATTTTTTTTCCTTTTCATTTACTTACTAGTACAATTATGACTCTCTGACTCCACCTGATTTTTTTTCGGACTTTAATCCAACTTTTCAATAGTAGCTTGAATGGCAATGCAGAATTATGCCACAGCAGATGGGGATGATAACAGGAAAGAAATGGCAGTCTTACTGTTGGAGTTCAAAACACAACCTGTGACAAGCATTTGAGTGTACATGGTTTATGTTGAAATCAAGAAGCTGTAGGAAATGAGTGGAGAAATGAGAGAGGGAAGGAAAATCAAGACAGTATGCTTCAATGAGAAAGTTACTGTTTTAGGAAACTAAGGCCAAGAGTTTTGGGGCCTTCAGAAAATGCAACAGAAGTTGTCAATTGAGTGTTGTTCCATGGAAGGGGGAAGGGATCTAGGTACCCATTCCATGACTGTACCATGTGGCACAATATATTCAGTGCTCTGTGGAGGAACAGACAGCCCTCTGCAGCCAGAATCTATCCTCAAGGAGAATTTTCCACTTGCTCTTTTTGTTTGTTGTTGTTGTTCTTTTTATGTACACATGACAGTAGAGTGTATTTTGACGTGTTACATATACATGGAATATAACTTATTCTAATTGAGATCCCATTCTTGTGTTTATACATGATGTGGAGTTTCGCTGGTGGTGTTTTCATATGTGAATGTAAGAAAGTTATGTCCGAGTCATTCCACTATCATTCCTATTCCTATCCCTCCTCCCTTCCTTTTATTCCCCTTTGTCTAATCTGCTGAACTTTTCTATTTTCGTTCTTTATTGAAGAACTTCCATCCCAGATCATCCTACCCAGGCAAGATGGATGCCTAAATTTGCCACACACTTTAGAGAACGCTGCATATTATGAGCTCCCAAACACACAGTTGTTTTTTTTTCTACGAGAGTTCACTTTTTTTTTCCTTAAGTTTTGTGGCTATTAAGCATATGAGGGATAGTTTAGGGGTCTGTATGGAACTGAGCCCTCTGAGTCAGAGAACATGAGTGAAAGCCACAGAAGAGAATGAGCAAAAGAAGAAAATCACAACCTCTCTGTGGAGTAAGAGAAAGTATATGAGTGACATTTTTATTGGAGAGTACAAATGATAAAATTATGGAAATAATAGGAAAGACATTACCAGGTTCCAGAGAATGCCTATGGGAAGAAGAATGGAATTTGTAGGAAAAGAAAATGTATCATTAGGATTTGGGGACTTGAAAATAGAAAGAAGTAAGCTACTATTTGGAATAGATATATGCTGGGAATCAGTTTTGATTTATGATAGTGGAAAGGCATTATAACTTATAAGATGTAGAATGTAGTGATGAATGTAATTAAATTTTTCTAGGCCAACAAAAGAATGGAGATTTTGGGGGGATAAATATGGACAGAAGAAGAAAATATAGAATTTAGTGTCTGAAGTTATGGGGTGTGTGGTCCATTGAAGCATATATTTGGAAGTTAAAGTGATACTAAGAATTGTTCCAGTAATAAAAGTAACTTGAAAAATTCAATCTATGTGGAGTTGAAAAATTAGAGATTAATTTCTGATATTTAAATTGCACGATGTATGAGACAGTTGGGATTGGGCAGGAAAGTGTAGATATCTGCCAGAAAATGTAAATTTGGAACTAGAGGTGGGATGGGGTGTAGTGAGGATTACTAAAGAAGCTTAAGTTGGAAAGGGCGAGATGGTGGGAACGGGGCTTAGAGCCAGGAGGCAAGCAAGATACAAGCCAGAACTGAGAGAAGAATGGGAACTGAGCCAAAGTTATTATGAAGATAGTAGAATGAAAGTTTCAGAGAGATGAGAATGGAAGAGAACTGAGACCGAAATACAGCATTAGGGACTAGATAGTGCAAAGAGGCAGGAAAAAAAACAGCTAAAGTTGCTCAATACACATGAGATTTATTTTTCCAATAAGTAGAAGTTAAAGATACATATCATAAAAAATTAAAATAATAGGCTTAGGATTCATTTTATCTTTTCAGTATGCAAACTGAACATTCAGTGGCCAACTATAGAGAAAATACATTCAGTTTATTGGTTCTTCATAGATTTATTTTCCTTAAGAGCATAATGATTCCATGTCTATCTTCTCATTTTATCTTTTTGAATAGCAAATCTTTATCAGCTTAGATTATCATTAAACCACTACCTTTACATAAAAAATTAAAATATATGCTAGACCATAGGGTAATGGATAATCAATGTTAGGGGAAAGGAGTCGAATTTTTTACTTTGTTTTGCTTTTAACCTAACGTTCATTCTTTTTGTTAAACAATCAGAAGGTCAAGCCTAAATCTGTAACCATATTTTGAATTCCTATGTAATAAGTTGCAACCTAACTTAAACAAACCATAGCCTAATTTAGGAGTATATTTCATAACAAATAGAGTAGTTTCAGCCAATTACAAAGAGCCAAACTTCAATCAATCACATGAAACCTATTAATCAAACCATGCCCAAATAATGTGAATAACTCATGACACCATGCCCAAGTAAAGCCGATAGTTAGCTGTAGCCAACCATGTGATTTCTCTTGTTTATTTCACTGTTTGGCCCAAAAAAGGTTATTGTTCTTGAGGCAAAGTGGAGTTATCTGCACCTCTTTTGGTTCTGAGTGTTGGCACGTTTGTGAATCACTTTTTTAGGAAACTCTGGTAAATTTAATTTGTCTAAAGATTTTCCTTTAACATTCTGTATCTGAAATTCCTTGCCAAGTAAATTTAACAGAGCTAGATGAAGGTCCAAAAGGAAGATCAAACACCAATTGATAGATACTTGAGCAAACACCTAAAATACTCCTGTTTTGGAGAAAAATGGTTTTTAAAGGTTAAGTTTAAGACACTTTTATAAGATTTAAAGTTTTTTTTTAATTTCCTGAACTTAAATGACCAATTTTATAAAAAATACCCACAGAATTTTTTGAAAAATGTGGAAAAGATATGGAGAATCTGTTGGTCATGTCCATGTCAGAAGCAAAAGAAGAAAGAAAGATCTGATTTTATGGGAAGAATAACTAGAAAAACAAGTTAAATGTGTTTGGATAGTGGCCTGGTAGCTATAGAATCAATCTAAAACTTATTTTGTCTTAGAGGAGTCAACGCTTGTTAAAGTTGCAGGAAAATTTGAATCAGACATAAGAAATAAAGTAGGAGCTTAAAGTCTAGCAATAGGATATGAATTCAATCATTTACATATTAATTTAACAAAGATACATGGAATGTCCTTAAGTATCAAATATTTTCTATGTACTAGGATTTGATAAAACTAGAAACTGAGACAGTTTTTGTTTGGGGACATTGTCATGTCTTGTAGAAACAAACAAACAAAATACCTAAACAAGAAAATGTCAGGTATTGGTGTGTGTTATTCAGAAAAAAGATTTTCTCCAATTAAAAAATGATGAGAATATTACTGGAATGGAATACAGACCCTTCTCTGCAGGTATGGAGTCAGTGCTAAGCCAGCTACAACACGTATGGGGAGAAAGGAAACCGGGTAGAATGATCAGTAGGTTTCAATACAGTTGATGTAGTAGTTCAAAATGTTTTAGAGAGAGGCATCCAGCAACTGAAGGGGAAATAAAAAGGTATGACATTTTATAAAATCAGGTAGGAGCCATGTAGATCTTGGGAGAGAAAGGTATTAACAGTCCATTTTATTCTAAATTCAATTGAAGCCTTCTCAGTTTTAAGCAGGTGTAAAGTGTGAACTACTATCTAGTATCATCTGAGTATATGGTTACTAATAGCAAATAAATTCATCAGTCTGACAGATTTTTTTCATTAAAAAAGGACACAATGAATTTCAGACCAAGTGTTGGCTCTATTTATAATACCAGTAACAAAAAGAGTAACTTATTGTCCTCAAAGACTTCAGTAAATGAGAAGAAAGTAACCTTTTTTAAAATGAAGATTTGCCAGTCACTTTTGCTCTGAGACCTTACATTTCCCTAGCTCAGTTCTGTGTTTTAAGGGCTGACCTTTAGAAACTGTATTTCCTGGTTCCCTTGTGAACTAGCTTTCAGTTAAATTCCACTATGGGGAGGCTCTGGCAGGACACTGGAGGACAGAGGTGAAGAGAAGCCAAGGCACTATCTCCCTTCCCACTTTTCTGGCAGCAACTGCATTTCCTCTCTGAGAAACCCTGCTTAACTCCAGAATCCACCAGGCAGTTTAGCTATTGAGTTCTGGTTAACAGCTGCTCCTCTCTTTGAACCTGTAGTCCTGTGGATGCAGTTCCTTACGCTGTTGCAAATTTCTGCATCTCACTATCTTTGCCCATTCCTCTTTTATGCCACTACTGTGACTGGATTTTTCCATTAAATGCCCTCCATTAAAAATATCTGGGTGGGGCTCTGGGTTTTTGGGTTTTTGTTTGTTTTGATTGGACTCTGAGTCCTATTAATTCTCATTCCCTATTTAGCTTGTTTCAATATAATAGATTCTCAGCTATTTTACCTTCTATCAAATTACTTTATTTTTACACAAATTTCCCATTATTATCACTCTCAAAATTATATAACACAAGGAGTTTGTATTTTATTTAATCTATTTTTACTTACAATGTTTGCAGTACTAAGTACTTCCAGAAATGAAGCTTCTAGACATTAGTACATTAGAAAAGTGAGCTCAAAGTTATAGAATTCATAGGGTCTGTCTGACATGGGTCAATAATTTTTTTGATGGAGATGGAGCACAGAAATTAAACTTCTGTACTACAGTATTCCAGGTGCATAGATACATATTGCTCTTTAGTTTCATCGCTTGCTAGTTCACCACCATTGTGATATAGCATGAGACTCAGTTTCATATATAAGCAAATAAAGAAGATTGAATGCTTTAAAACATGCTGTTTTTTATTCATAACACGTTCCTTATAGATTTTGTTAGATGCTCTTCTAATATTTAACCAGAGTAATTAATGGGTTCTGAATGGGTTGAGGATAGTAAGGGTTCTGATTGGGCTGGGTGCAGCATGGAAATAAAAGGTACTGAAAAGCTAATAGAAAGCTTCAAAACAGAGTAACTAAGTGACGAGGATAAAATGATATATTCTAGAAAAGAAAAGGAGATGGGAGGACACTGGAGACATCGTGATCATGTGGCATTGGTGCATTCATGCAAAAAACACTTGCTATCATTGACTACACGTCTTATCCCTTCTCAGGCTTTGCGAGCCTCTATCATGAATCATTTAGATTTCAATCACCAACTCCTAGCATAAAAACAGGTATGGTAGTCATGAACTACCTTTATTGAATGTATTGAGAAAACAGAAAAAGTATTTTTCCTCCCAGTCTCCTCCCTTTCCTTCCTCTTTGTCCTCCTCTCTCCAGCTCATTTCCTTTCTCCCTCATTTTCATTTCTTCATTTTTTCTCCATTTTTATATAAAACCATGGATTGAATTAAATTATACTCTGCTATATTCTACATGTTTTTGCTGTATTTGCATTTAAAATAAATCTGTGTTTTATTTTTGTGCTTATGATTTATACCTAGCATACTTTTAACAAAAATTTTGTCTACATATTGTTTATGAAGTATGTGCATTCATTAATGTAACTCTAAATGATGTCAGAGTCAGTATAGAATGGCAGAAATCATGGAACACTGAGACAGTAAAATTTTCAACCCTATGCTCATTCTGCTTTTTACTGCTATATGACTTAAGACAAATATCCTTATCTGTCAGATGAAGATACACATAAATTCTTCAAAGGATTTTTGTGAGAATGATAAAATAGAGGATGCAAACTTCCAGGCAATTAATAAATGGTGTTTCAGCTCCTTATCCTTTGGTCCTCAGTATAATAATACCATGATCAGAGACGTCCAATATGATCATTTCCTTAACTCCACTACTTTCCCTTAGGGTATTCACATATGGAAACTTATCCAAAATTCTGAACTTCTCATAGCACAAACATGCTTATAACACCTAACACAACTATGGTCTTTCTTAAAACTACATACATAGAGAAAAGCATATTCAGAGTATTTGGCAAGCATGTACTAGATACTCTAGGTTATTTTCAAATAAATGAATGGATTTGAAAATATTGAAAGTGACACATTTCCTTATCTGTTGTCAGTGTGGCACCAATATTTCTTTTTAAGGCTTTCCTGGAATCTTTTTCCCTGTATGTTGTCCCTAACTAGACTTTGCTAATAATAAGTACTCACATGGGATTTCACACTAAAAAATGAAACAGAAGCCATCGTTCTTAAGAGGCAGTTGCAGCTTTAAGCTTATGCAGAAGAGAATGTGTTCGCATTTCCTAAGAACTTATTGCTTTACCAACACAATCTAAGAAGTTGGAGATTTGTAATTAGTGCAGGAGAAATTCACTTCATTGATTCCATTTGCTATCTTCAGGGTCAAATCCATTACTCTCAGTGGAAGCTCACCTCACTGCACTCTTGCTCTTTTCAATAGTCTTTTAAAATCCCAAATACTACACTGAGCATTTTTTACCTCATTACACAGCATGGGTTCTGATTTTCTTCATGATCTTTTGTGACACAGGAGATTTATAGAGTAAAAATAGGTTAGATTTAATAAAAATAAATATAAATGAAAGTGGAAAAATATTCAAAAAAAAGTAAGAAAGAGCTATAAGTTTGAAAACATTTTTAAGAGATTTAGTGACCTATCATTTTAGCAGTAAAATTAATGATGGAAATAAAACCGATTCCAAAACTTACATGACAATATGATGTAACACAATAAGTATGCAGGTGTGATAGAAGGATTTTTAATTAAAACCCTAAGTATTCTTTCTATATGGATTCCCTAAGAGCAACTTGTAGTAATAATAATAACAATGATAATAATTTTAGCATTTAGTAATTTTTTATTCAGAGCATGAAATGTGTCAAGTTATTTATATGTGATGTTTTATTATATTCTTATGATGAAACTAAAATTAAGACCAATTTGCCAAATGTCACTCATCTATGTAGTAAATGAGCTATGATTGAAACTCAGATCTGATTGATTTTAAAATTTAAAAATTTAATCTCAGCCATTATATTACTTATATATAATGCTTTCAGTATATTGCCTAGCAGTTTACATTTACTACCGTATTTGAAAATTATATTAGCCAACATTAAGCCTACTTGTGTAGGTTAGGAAGATCAGTAGGCTATAAACTGACTAAAAACCTTTGACTTTGGCAGTTTCTCCTGATAGTTATTACATTCCTGCCTAAGAATATTTCTTTTGCAGCCTCCAGTCTTATGTATTTTGGAGGGCTAATGTATGTATGTTACATTAAACTATTTTTTTTTTAATGCCCAGGAATGGGTATCTTATGGTTTTGCTAAGTGTTTAGGATGAAGCAGGTCCAATTGACTCTTGTTCTTACTAATGTTATGAGCCACCTGAGTTTACTCTTGGGGAACTTGGGAAAAACCTTTTAGCTCTGTTAGTGCCATTTGTGCTAGGATAGGTCGAGGTCTGGCGCTGACCATGTGGCTTCCCTGGGAAGCATGAGGGACAGTTCCCTTTTTTCAATGACCCTCCTCTTCATAGTATGGCACTTGAGTGGCTTTTTAATTCTTCAGTGGTCTCAGCAATCTCCCTGATCGGGAGGTTCTGCAGCCTAAAGGTGTAGAGCCTTTTAGAGAAGTTCCCTCATTTATTGGATTCAGCCTGACTCAGAGGGCAAGAGCCAAATACTGGGTTTTTTTCCCCTTTAACTTAATTTTAGTTTTTAAGTGTTGATCTTAAATACTCATCAAGCCAATTTTATCAGTCTTAAAGTAAGGGTGTTGGGTTTTAATTTTAATGTTTATCTGTCTTATGGGCTGTGGCTTATTTATGTTGAAATAATCTAGGTTGCTTGTTCTCAAATTAGTACCTCTGGAAAACATTAACAGGCAATAGCCATAGAGTTTAAGGAAAATACAAAATAAAATTAATAAGTTTAGTTTGTGTAATAGCTATCTTAAATTTTAGTTAATTTATATATTATATTTCCTCATTGAGATCCTAGTAATCTTCACAACAAAATTAATCCTTTGAACATAACTTTGAATGAACTAGAGTGTGGCCTACTTTGAAGCCATTGTAATAAGCTGGGAGACATAACTTTATCTCAGGTAAGGCAGGGCTTCTTGCAAAATCTCAAAGTGTCTTAGTTCTGAAGTTGATCTTTGTTTCTTAAATATTATTTTAGAAAGTTTACATACATTGTTTTCTGACTTCACATGAATGTGTGATATTACATTTAAAACATGAATTAAAGAGGCTGAGAAGGCTTTCAAACTTTTGGTGTGGAAAAGTACTAAAACTCATGATCACAATATTAAACTTTAAATAGATTAGGCTCTCATTTTCTTAAAGAAACATATTTAAATTTTACCCCAGTGTAAAAGTAACATAGAACTTTATCTTATTGACAACAGGTTCAGTTATAGAGATAAGCCCTCAATAAAATTTGCTATCCTTATGAGTTTAAAATTACCATACAACTTTAGTTTGGAGAACATTGGCTTGATATAGTGCTCTTTTAAACCTTCTACTTTAAATACTTGTATACCTAGAAGATATGAACACATTTAATGTGAAAATAGGACTGGTAGCACCATAATTGTATTGATGTTGTTTAACCACAGTTATATAAAAACCTTAATTTTTGAAAGTTAGTTTTCCCAAGTGATAAAACCTGATGAATGTAAAAAAGTTATCCTATTAAGAATAGAACAATATTTTAGACTTTGCTTGATATCAGTACATTAAAGTTTAAATTAAATAAGTTTGTATTAATTATAGTCAAATTAGTCATAAACATAAACCCTTGAAATTTACCCTTCATTTAGACTCTCATTATTTCGATCCTTTTATCACTTACTCTAAACTTTCTTTAACACTTACTTTAAATCCTCTTGTTTCTTTTACCATATGAAGACTTTCTTACCCAGAAACGCTTTCTTTTTCCCTCCGTTAAGTACCATATCTAGAATCCTTGTGTTCACATCCCAAAACAATCCTTGTAAATTTCTGAAGTTAGACAAATTACTCCATTTTAGTGATAAGAAATAATTTATGTTATCTATAGTACTTTAGATGAAACAGTAGAAACCTTTAGAAATTTATAAACTTTTGTGTTGAAAGAAAGGACAATTGACTTCAACTTTTAAATCAAATTAAGTAAGCTAGGCTGGGATTGTAGCTCAGTGGTAGAGCGCTTGCCTCACATGCTTGAGGCCCTGGGTTCGATCCTCAGCACCACATACAAAGCAATAAAATAAAGACATTGTGTTCATCTACAACTAAAAAAAAAATTCAGTAATCTTATATTAGCCATATGGTGTCTGTTCCCTTTAAGCAGTGAGGGCAGCAGCTCCATCCAGGAGCAGGGAAGTTTCTGTAACACAGAGAATTATGAAGGTAAGTATCTTAGAAATTCATGACTGACAGGGTAATAGGAGGCAGAAGGCAAACCAATGATTTATATAGTTTAGCATCCTAGATAAGGGGCAAACTCAGGTTCCAGCATGAGGGCAGGACTTAGATTTTAAGAAGGGCAATACCTAATTAAAGCCAAACATGGTCCAAGCAAGTAAAACAAAAATAAACCTTTATGACCTCTTGTCAAATTGGCTTTCAATCTTAAGATAGAATTAGGCTGGGTTAGAGAATTACATTTGTTCACTATTTGTAAAAACAATGTTTAAGTATATAGAATTATACCTGTTGGGCTTTAAATTAAGTAATTTTGTCTTAGTGATGACAAAGCAATTTTAAATTCTTCATTGAGCAACAACTTTATGAAACCCACATTTATAATGTTTGTCCCATTTATGTTAAGTCTAATCTATTTACTTTTAACTTAGGCTATCCTTAAAAACAAGGTTTAGTTAACACTTTAAGTCATGATTTTCTGCTGAAGGAAATCCTAGAAGGAATGATAATTACATTTTAAATATTTTATAGAGAATAACACCTTTCATTATCCAACATCTGGAAGGGAAAATATGTGAGGTAGTGATTTTAAAGACATCATTGATTTTATTTGTTTACACAATTTAAATTGAACTGGTGAATCACGTGAATCAAGGGTATTTGGATCCATTTTTAATCTTAGTTTATGAGTGCTCTATATGTTGAATTTGATACATAAACACATGTAGACAATACACAAAAAAAGACCAGACATAAAATGAGAAGTAAAGCCCTCTTGAATTAAAGGTAGGTATACCTTGTAAATTGGTCTCAGCAAAGTAGAGTGTAAAAAAACTTTTATAGTTGGATAAGATACATCTGATCAGAAGTTTTAACTTTAGCATGCAGAATTAAAGTTATGAGTTCAAAAATGTAAGAGTGAAGAGTCCTAGAAAGAAAAAAATGACAGCTGTGAACTCTTTCAGTAAAGCAATATGAGAAAAAAGGGAGGAAGAAAAGGGGGGGAGAAGCCTTAAGTCGATTTAAAGAGATCTCTTTTTCCATTTTTTTTCCTTTGGTTTCAAGGCCCCTATTGGGCCTTTCCTTTGCATTGGAATGTAAACTTCAATTGAGTCTGGCCTGGGGAATTGCTGCCCAAGACTTTTAACTCTTTTGTCCCCAGTTGGCGATTAGGCCAGGTTTGGGTATAAAAGTTTATAAAATATTATCTCCCATGACTTTTAAGGAATGAGGCTAGTCAGATAAAAGACAGGTTTTTTTCCTTTTTTCTTGGGTTGCAGACTGGTACTAGAGTTGCAGCTTGGTGGCTTTGGAGCTGCCTGAGAATTGGCAGGGGAGGGGTCACCACAGGGCGAATAGTGGCTCTGTTGGGCTTAATTGCTGTGGGCTGGGACATTGTATTGTGTGTTTTACTTAAGGAAAAAGGGGCTAAAGTTTGTCAAGATTTTTTTAAAAGACAGCTTGCAACGGGAAGGGGAAGCTGGAAGTAGAGGGAGGTGTAAATAAGCTGGGAAGGGGGCAGATAGCTGAGAAACTTGCGACTGGAGTCTGTTGCATCTAGAGAAGAAAGTGATGGGGGGGCTCCTCCACCGGAGTCTGTCGGAGGAGGGTTCCGGCTGGAGAGATCAGGAGAAATTGGAGAGTGAAAGGAAAAAATCCTGAATGTAGAGATAGATCCCTGCTCGTTCTTTTGATCGCTCATACAAATTGCATGAATCTCTGAGTAGGCGGGCCAATCTTGGGTACAAAGTTTTATAAGTTTTTTTTAAATTTTTGGTTCTGATCTTTATCTGGGACTGAGGCTTAAGGTAAGAAGGCATTTTAAAGGGAAGTCGGCCCAGAGGGAGGAGCTCTACCTCATCCTGCTACCTGGATCTATCACGTGTCTTGTAAAGCGTCCTTTAATAAGCCAAGGATTGACAATGAATAAGGACTAACAAACGAGTTGGATCATCATCCAAATCATTTGAGTGCACCCCTCCTGGAGGGGTTAGGGCTGGATCAACCCAGCGCCAGGATTTTCGGAGACCCCTCCGGAAGGAGTCAGAAAATTTGATCCGGCCCAGACGGAGGCAAACAGGAGGGAATGGGGCTACTCCCACTGGCAGAATCTGAATTAAAGGAAAGGGGGGAGGAGGGAGAAGGTAAAAGAGTCTAAGGGGTAAAGAATCTAAGAAAGTGGGGTGGAGATTCTGGAAGTCCACCATAATAATGAAGGCCACCAAATGGTCATGGCTGGTCACCTCTGAGAATCTGCCCACAAAATTGTAATCTCCTTGAAAGGGAAACTCACCGAATGAAGTTCGCCGTGGGAATGAAGTTTGTGGTGAATGTGGAGAAATGGCAATCAAAAGAATGGGCCAGGCTATTGGAGGTGTGGTTCTGAGTTCAAGAATGCGGAGCCTTTAGAGGAGGCTTACCCCCATTCCCGGCCAACGCTCCAATGAAAGATTAAAAATGTGGGGTCTGCTCTGAACCAGAGGCAGCATGTTTCATATAGCCAAAGGCTCTTTATTCATGATGGGGGTCTGTGCAGGTGGGCGCCCAGGAGAAGGAAGGAGAGAAAAGGGCAGAGGCGACGCGGGGCATGGAATTTATAGGGCCCACTATGAACGCATGGTGGGGTATGGATTGGTCACTTCAAAACTGTGGTGATAGATAAGCATTTGTGGTTCAGCGGTGATCTTCTTTGATGTAGTAACCTGAGCGGCCAGGCTTTGTTCTCTCCAGAGGAAACAGCTGGGGAACTGCCTCAGCTTTAGAGAGGGGAGGGCCCCAAATGGTATGAGGAGGACTCTTTTTACCTTACAATATTGATTAATTGATGCCCTTTAAATGAAATCTAAGAATAAAATGGAGGGAAAGAGCTTCTTATTGACATTTTTTTGGGGGAGGAGGATGCTGAGTTTGAATTCAGGGGTACTTGACCACTGAGCCACATCCCTAGTCGATTTTGTATTTTATTTAGAGACAGTGTCTCACTGAGTTGCTTAGTGCCTCACTTTTGCTGAGGCTGGCTTTGAACTTGCAATCCTCCTGTCTTAGCTTCCCAAGCTACTGGGATTACAGGCGTGAGCCACTGCATCAACCTCTATTGATATTTTTTAAAAATATCCCTCAAAATATTATGTGGGTTTAACTACCCCAAAAGTTAATTACTAAGAATGATTTCATAGACATGGGGTTCTCTGCTTAGTGGGTAGAATACAAGCATAGATTTCAGGGAACTGGAACAATAGATAGATTAAATAAATTTTAGATAATTATCTATGAATATTGTTTTCTCAATTGAGCTTTTAGAGATTGCAGTGAGTTGAATTTTTCCTCCTAGACCTCACACATTCAGTGTACAACTATATACATTGACTGAGAAGTACAGGGCAAGACTGTGAAAATATCTAAGAGACTATGAAAGATCTATCCTTCACTAGAACATTAGTTCTCCATCCTTGAATGTAGTTTTATGAAGTAAGAATGTCAGAATTATACTCAGAATGTACCTGTAATTCAATCTAACACAAATACATCTGTGTTGCCCAGGAACATAGATCCATGCCAAAAAAAAGTGCCAAAATAATCTTGCATACAATAAATTGGAGTTACATGTCACCAAATTACCTTAGTTGCCAGCATTTCGCTTTGAAAAAATCAATTTTGTGTTACTTATACCTATATAAATTAGTTTCATATATGTGTTTATGCAACTAAATTAGAAAATAAGAGTGTAAAAGTAGTGTCCTACAATTTTTGGTACATCAAATATTGATTGGTTGTTTAATGTATTTTTAAGTGATTCTCTGACTGCTAGCCATTTTTACAAATGGAAGAATTTAGTTTAGAAACATTACATAATTGAATTGTAACTTTAATCACAAACTTCTATACAAGTTCCATCACTTATTTAGATAATTGTGATAATTGCAATGGAAGTGGCTACTTTATGGTCAGAAAATACCTTTAAATTCATAATTACTGCAAAATAATGGCTTCACATGCTTTACATATTCCTACTAATTCACAGAGCAAGTGTTGATACCAGAAACTATTCCCTATTTGCAATTTGAGTTAATTTATTTGTTATCTATTTTCACAAATCTTTCAGTTAATTTCAGTAATAAGCTTATCCTCCTTCATTTATAGTATTTCATAAAGTTTGTAGTTTGAAAGTGTTATCATTTTGAATCTATATACTTCAATGACTGTGAAAACTATCCTATTAAATATTTCTCTTGCATAGTTATACAGTTTTAAATGAATCCAAAGAAATAAACTGAATCTATAAAAATTCAATATTACTAAACATTTTAATTCTTATTCAACAAGAAGTCTTCTGTTTTTAATAAAAACCAATTTCCTCATGGTTTATATGGCACTCTGACAGAGCTGTGTTCTTTTGCCAGGCTTGTTTTAAGATTGCTGTATAAACTACTAAAGGAACATTTGAGTCTTCATTTATAAAGGCTCCTACTCTTTGGCTCTGGTTCTGAGTTTGTGCATTTTGAAAATAGAAGTACTTTAAAAAGTCCTTTGATATCTTTTCATCAAAGAAACTGAGAAGGACCTATTTCATTTTTATTTTTACTTTGCCTTGTATTTTTCAGCATTAGAACTGGGTTAAGCTCCTTGTCATGTTATATAACTGGGATGTCTTGTCATATCCTGACATTTTGTCACCTAAACAATGACTCATGGTCCTGGTGAGCTTTCAGAGAAAGGTTCTGGCAATTATCAAATGGCTCAGCTCTTCCTTTGGCATTTCACAAAGCTAAAAATCCATTTGATATATTGTCTGCATTTTTGCAGAAAGTATTGCTGTAGACACCAATTGCAAGCCTATCTGAGGAATTCCATATGCTTACATATGATGGGAATAATGTGCACTACTCCATATGTTTCCAATTAAAATTTGTATCTAAAATCAGAATGCATTTACTATGATTACTTCTTAAGGATAAAAAAGATATTAAATAGGTGTCTTCCATCAAAAAATATTAAAAAACTGAGAAGTTAGGAAGGTATATGAATGTTTTATAGAGAAGTAACTACAAAAATGTCCTAAAGTGACTATTATATGTTTGTTCAAAGTCAAGGAGTGAGGTCAAGTGAACAAGATAGCAATGAGTAAGGGAGATAGTGGAGAGTTAGACTATTCAAGATATTGAAGAGATGAAAAACACCATGTACCTCTGCTTTGTGGGGGATCCACTAGAGTTAGTGGATGTCTGCAATTCATTTGTTTAACAAATATTTGTCGAGAAGCTTATTATGTGTCAACTGTTGTCATAGATGCTAGGGATAAAGTGGAAAATGTACAGAAAATGTAATTTATGTCATTTGGCTTATGTTTTAGTGATGAGAGCAAGAAAAAATTTGTTACAGAGATTGTAGCTGTTATATTACAAAGTGATAAGTGTTATAAAAAATAAAGCATGATAAATTGGCTAGAGAGTTAAGTCTGGCTCATTCTGTGGTTATTTTATGTAAGGCTTTGTAACAAAACTGATACTTTGGCATCACTCTATTTACCAGATTGAGGAACAATTATAAGAAGGCATGATTAGAATCGGAGGAACCAGTTAGAAGGGTTAAGGAAAGAACGGAGGTTGGCATTGACCTTGGAGGTAAGGATAGAGACAGCAGAGTGGTGGAATTTTTAATAAATTCCACAGTGATATTAGCAAATAGGTTTTGATGTTGTGTTATACATGAGTATAAGACAAAAGGAGGAATCAAGGAGGACTCCAGGAATTATATAAAAGCAACCAAAGGAATGAAATTACCTGAGAGAGGGAACACTGAGTTGAACAGGAAGGAGAGGAAGGGAAGGTGAGTAAGTTTGAGTTCATTGTAATGCATAGATATTAAAATAGAGATTTGGGCAGGAAAAGTTTTAACCAAAAAGCAAGTAAGTGCATTGGAAGGTTAAATAGCAAGTTCTAGATTTAACTTCCAGGAATGACTTCCAGAACCATTGAGAAATGACCTAAATAGGTTTGCAACTAGAAATTCTTCTGCCAAGCATTGCTGGAATGAAAAATCTGTCACTGTTTCCATCAGTGCAAGTGGCTTAGATACTCAGCTGGAAAATGGGCATTCGCCAGTGCAATATAGTGATTAGAAAGGCAGATGAAGAAGCCGTTGTCATTGCTGCTGACATGTGCAGTACTTGAATTCTTGAAATGGAAGAATAATGTACTACGAGCAAGAATCTCACATTTTATAATCCAGTTTAGCAACAGAAAAAGCAAACAAAGCAGTAGACAAGAATTCTAATTGCCAAAACTATGTTATACTCAGAAACTAGTGCTATCAAGTTTACCACCTTTCCAAGCAGGAAGAAAGAATAGTTGTATGAATGTTTTAGGAACCAACAGAGATCATTTGCAGTGTGATTATCAAGAGCAATGCAATAAGCTCTATTTCTGTGCTATATAAATGGATGGTTTTCACCTCACTTTTACAATGAGTAAGTGACCTTTAAAATACTTTATGCTGTGTAATATGCTCTATCTGGTGTCACAATACACAGAGGAAAAAGATGTTATACACATAAAGAGATCATATTTGGCAAAGATAATACAAGTAGAAAGAAAAATTTCAAGGCAGAGAGAAGGCATGTCACTTCACCGTAGCGATCTGAGTATATATAGCTAAAAAGGGAATGAAAGCATTCTATAGGATCAAGTCAGTAAGTTTTATTTCTAATAATTCATTAGTGGGGGACAGTTCTTGATAAATGATCTTTAATTAGTTCTTATTGTTGTATTAAAAATTACCTTAAAATTTAGTATATCAAAGCAACAAATGTTTATTTTCACAGTTTCTGTGAGTTAGGAAAAACTTAAGTGGGTAGTTCTGGCAAAGACTATCTCCTGTGTTTGTAATTGAATTTTGGGGCAGGGCTGCCATCTTATCTGAATGCACGAGTGTGAGTATATGCTTTCAAGCTCACTTGTGGTAGTTGGTATCACTTAGTTGTTTAGTAATGGTTGTTAGTTAGATACACCAGTTCCTGGAGACATGAAGCCTTCATAGAGCTAAGCACAAAATAGCAGCTTGTTCTCCCTGTGTGAACCATGCAATGAAGAGAAAGAACATGTGCTTGCCCCAGATGGAAGTAATAGCTTTTTTATAACCTAATCTTGGAAGTCACTTATTCTGTATTCTTTTGATTACATAAACTAAGCCTGCTACTACATAGGAGGGAACCACACCTAGATGTAAATACCAAGGAGGCTAGGAATACTGGGGATCCTCTTGGAGAATGGCTAGTATGGTTAGCCTTTGTTGACATTATACAATTTTGGGGACTAGTTAAATAGTATAGTAAGCCTGTTGTCTTCTCATATCATGTATGTTGATCTGATTTCCACTGACCTCACAAAATGTTGATAAAAACAACTTAAAAGGAGGAAAGATCACCTCATGCAAGGAAGCAGAGAGAGAGAAAAATGACTGAGACAAACTCTTCAAAAGTATGACCCTCCTGACCCACCTCTTCCAACTAGACCCCACCTCCCAAAGTTTCCACCACGTTCCAATCACACCATCAGTTGGAAACCAAATCTTCAATATATGAGCCTTTGGGGGACTTCAAGATCTAAACCACAACACTGTGTTAAGGATTTCAAGTACCCAGGCCAGTCAGTTTGGAAGGAAGATAGGATGAACATAAGCTGGAACTCAGAAAGAATGACTGAAACCCATGTTAGTTGTTTTTTTAAATTTATTTATTGTTTTGGTTGTGCTAAGGATTGAACCAGGGTCTTGTGCATGCGAGGCAAGCACCCTACCAACTGAGCTATATCCCCAGCCCCTCATGTTAGTCATTATTGCCTCTGCTCTTGGTGTTATGGGTGTCCTCAAAAGCTAAGTCCTTACAAGACAGAGCAAAAGTTTGGAACAAATGTCTTTGATTCTGAATGAGTATCTAGGGGAACTTGCCTACATGCTTCCCCACAACAAGATGAGCCAGCATAAAAGCAACAATATGTGTTAGCTACCAAAAATTCCTTCATCATGTTGACCTTCCAAATCTCTCACAAGAATCTCTTTTGTGATCATCCCTAACCAAAAACATACAGAGAAAGAATTCTGGGAAACACTGAGTACAGAAAAGTTGTCACAATACAAAGGTACCACTGAACCAAGAAACAGAATTCCCAGTGACAATGTAGAATGCCAGTATTTTAAAAATTTTGAGAAGATTCTAAACTGGATAAAAATATTTTTTACTGTTACACTAAGAGTTTTCCCTTGTTCCTTTATAGGAATCACTTTACAACAAATACTGTAATAGAATATTTAAATTTATTATTATATGATTTATATATATTATGCAATATTTTAACATTATAATACATCCATAGACTTGATTATGCATATTTATTAGCATTCTGAATTATAGATTTCTGTGTAACTCATTGTAGGTGCACAGATACCTGAAAGAATTGCATATAAATTCAATGCTAGAGCCTAGATTTCAATATCTACAGTAATTAAAATAAAACAAGAAAAGAAAACATGTAAACAAACTCTCATATCCTTATCTCAAGCACTCAACTTGAACAAAATTAATTTCTGTCCAAAAGGGCAGTACATGACGTTTGTTTTCAATGCTAATGATTATGTTTATTTTCATCTCTCTCCCAAAGTGATCTGAATGTAAATTTGCATATTTATTAATTTTAATTTTACAAAGAAAATACAAAACATATTATGATAGTGATACTCACTTATTGTCCTTGTTGTGTTCTATACTTTTCGTCTCTAGCCTTTCTAATATCATTTGTAGAGTTAGGGTTGTAGGGCTTTATCCCATAGCTCTAAAACTCTTTGTGATGGAATGGGTACAAAGAGCTGAGGAGATGAGTATGAACCATTTCCAAACTGAAGTGGAACAATATCTATTCTTATACAGTGGCTATGCTTTCCAAAGACTCTGAATATTATAAAGGAGAAAGGAGAATCATATGATAAACTATGCAATAACAAAAATGTTCAAGTACAGATTAGTGAATTGTATAACATTATCTTTACTATTATTTCCCTCTCTGAAAAGTCACTGGCTATTTTACATATTTTCTTCCAGTTTCTTTGGAAAAACATTACAGGTCAACAGATATAATTCACAGTGAAACAGGGAACTGAAAATTAATTTCCTGCCAAATAATTTCCTCTTACTTTTATAGTAGAGGTTTTATTTTGTAACTCCACACAGTGAGGAAGACATTTGTTATGAGTGTGAGCTAATATATTAACTAGCTTAGAAGAGTGAAAAAAGATTCCTCCTATGCATGAAATAATTTGAGGAGTTGGATAAAAGTATGGCCCTTAAAAACATGTCTGCAACTCAGTGAGACACTGTCTCTACATAAAACACAAAATAGGGCTGTGGATGTGGCTCAGTGGTCGAGTGCCCCTGAGTTCAATCTCCAGTACCAAAAAAAAAAAAATGTCTAAATCAGGTGACAATTGATGTATTAATTCTCATTGGTTCTACTCCTGCTGTTAGTTACAGGTTTCAGAGTTTCCTAAGTTTCAACAACTTTTGAAATAGAGATTTTAAATGTAAATGTTCTTCTTTATGTGGCAATTTAGTTTCTGGTAGACATGTGGTTATATTTTAGATTTGGCATAATAAAAAAAATAGCTGGTGCATTTCAGAAAGAGAAAATGTAGGATAATCCTTTTGAAAAGACATTTCTCTAGCCCTGTGCAGCGGCAGCATCATAGCCAGTTAAGTCATCGGTGGTGTGACTACTGCTAACACATTGTTCTGATATCTCAGACAGTGCAACAAGGTAGGTAATAGTCCTGCATATTTCCTCTTAAGGGTACAAAGAGCATGCTGTATTTTATTTCTCTCATACATAGTTTAGAATATTTAGATTGAAGAATTAAGTTCCCTATAAGGAAAATCCTCTCATAATCTTTTTCTTAAAAATAGGTATCTGTAGTTTTATGGTATGAAGTATTATAGTAGATAAAAAATAGTCTTGGAATGAGAAGGAAGATGCTAGGGAAAGGGCAAAAATAAAATGCTAAATTGATACAATTTATTTGGCATATTTTCAATTTTCAAGGAATATCTATGTCATCTCTGTGAACAAATATATTTAAGATAATTCAAAAATTTTAAAACGTGTTGTATGGCCTACATGCATTAATAGGGAAACTATAGCAAATACATTTTTAAAAGTATATTTATTATTTCTTGAAAAAGACGAGGTTACTCAACTTCTTTTAGGCAGATTTAATATTTGTTTAATGTTCACTTAATTCAAGTGCGTAACAATGTTGGATTAATTGCCCTGTGTTTCTTGATGAAGATCTGTCATGCATTAGGCACATATGAGAAAATGTTTCAGAATATCTTGAATAGTTACACCCAAACCTAATTCCGGTCATATTTAACATATTTTAATCACCTACCAACATTTTTTTTCAGTACTGTGCCTATTCTTTATTATTTCTGCTTTTGATATTTATACTTCTGCTAAAAGTCTGAAGTGTAAAATAAAATAGAAATACAAACTGATTTTAGTATCTAATATAGATTCTGACAACTGTCTACAATAGTTTTGGTTTTCAAACTCGAGGCTGCAGAATATCAGAAGCTTTCTATGTAAGAACTTCTTTTTTCTTCTGTGTATAACTTTTGTCATTTTGCATTTGACTGCTTATGTAGCGTTTCCTATCACCAATCTGTGAAACCCAGTTCTATAAACCGAAGACATGGCAAAGGTCACTATGAAGAAATTACCTTCACTAATTACTTCTAAACTGATTTTCCTGCAGAAAGTCTCTGTTAACAGGCCAACTGATTTATCTAGCCTTCTGTAATAGCTAAATCTTTCCAGGTTTCTAAATCAGATGCAATAATTATGAATCTTGAATTGCTTTGGAAATAAACCAGGCTGAGTTATTTCCTAAATATATTGAATTTATTCATAATTTTATCTAAACTGACATTTAAAAGCAAAGTGTTAAAGCCTTAGCCACTTTTTTCTTCTACCATGATGGTGGGCAATTCTCTCAAAATCTATGCAAATCTAACATTCTCAGCTGTGGGATTTAATATGCCTTTCTGCTACGTGCAATACCTGAGGAAAACAAGGATCTGACCAAAAATAGTTAAAAAAAAAAAAACTTGCTTATTGTTTTAATCTTGTAAAATTAACAAATATTTTTCACATTTAAAAAAAATGAAACATGAAAACATTTAATATTGAAAATTAACTTTCAGAAAATGTTATGGTTTGGATATGTGATATCCTCTAAAAGCTCATGTATGAGAAAATGCAAGAATGTTCAGTCAATTGATTAGATTATAAGAGTTATAACCTCGTCAGTGGGTTAATCCACTGATGGATTAAGTGGGTGGTAACTGTAGGCCAATAGAGTGTAGCTGGAGAAGGTAGGTCAGTAGAGCATGCCCTTTGGGATTTACATTTTATGCCTGATGAACTCAACTCTCTCTGCTTCCTATTGCCCTTTCCTTAGCTACTTTTCTCCACCCCTCACTTTCTTCAAGATGTTCTATCTTGCCTAGGGCCCAGAGTTATGAACTCAGCTGCCTTTGGACTGAGACTTCGAAAATCATGAACTAAAATAAACTTTCATCCTCTAAATTGTTCTTGTCAGGTCTTTTGGTCATAGTAATGCAAAACCCAATTAAAACAAAACACAGGTAACTTACTTTCCCTCAGAAATGCTCACCATGTTCAGAAACTTTTTTCATCTAGAAAAGACCAAAGGCATTACTAAAACAACCATTGATATGTTAAAAGAATAACAAATTGGAATAGGTATAAGTAGTTATTTCCTTTTTTTTTATCTTCAGAGGCTTTTCTCAATAGCCTGTGAAATCTCTGTAGGTAAGTTCAGTCTTAACACTGTCTGCCTGGATTTCCAGCACTAACCATGCCAAATGCTCTGAACATTTAGACACATGCGTGCATGCGCGTGTGCACACACACACACACACACACACACACACATACAGACACACATTTAAGGAAATTGCTACAATTGTTGTCAATCATAAATAAAGAAATTGAAAGCTCATGAAATAGATGAGCTTAGATTCAGAGTTAATGTTTTCTGTAAAACTCCAAGACCTTACTTACCAGAAATGGAAAAGGTTGACATTCATATCAATTATATTGTATATAGTCACCAAATGTGACTTGAAGTACAAAGTTTGTAATTCTTAATTTAGAGAATAATCCTCCATTTTTAGGCATATTTAGAAAAATATATAACTGGTAAGGGTAGCATTTTGGGAATTGAAAGATTTACCTTTAAAGTAGAATAAAATGCAAAATTAAATAACCACAGACTGATATCTCATTTTTTTTTTTTTTTTACTATTCCAAGGCACATTTAGTTTAACATCAAGAGTGTAATACAAAAGGCCCAAATGCAATGAAGGAACACATTCCCCAATTAACACCAATGACAATGTTCTTTTAACATGTGCCTTTAGAATGGGGTGGGGTTTCATAAAGTTCACTATTGAAAAAAAATAATGCAGTAAGTCTCATCAGAGACAATATCTTTATACAATCTAGTTATGAAATGAATGTTTATAATGATTCAGTTTAAACCTGAAGTTTGATACCACGACTTCATGTTTGTACAGTCCTCAGTTGTCTGCAGTTTTTGCAACCATTAAAAGAACAAAGCATTAATGAAAACCACATTGATTTAAGACTCCATTATGTAATATACAGCCCTAAGCTAAATGGTTAAATATATGCACTACTTGCACTGACATCTGGTATTTGATTTTCTCATGACTATTAAAAGTTGGTTCTTAGCAAAAAAACCTTTAAAGTCAATATCACCTAATCTTGACCCAGAAGTTCAACAACAATCATGAAGTCCACAGTCCTATTGGCAAAACTGAAATACAGTGTCTCTAAGTCATTATGCTCAAGGCTAAGAGTGATGTATATTCCATTTTTACATTTTACTGGAATTTTACATGTTCAATTCATGATTTTTTAAATCTCTAGGCTTTCAATCGTCCAAAATGTCTGAAGACACGGTGTGCCACAGCCTTAAGATATCTGTTTCTCCCTCTATTTTCTTCAAACAGGTACGCTTCTCAGGTTTCTACATGTTCTAGAAGGGGAATTTTTCGGAGGTGGCCTCTTCTTCGGAACAGTCCCAACAACATCAGGCCTTAGAAGCAAGGGGAAGGGGAAGAGAAAAAAGCTGAAACACAAGTTTCATTTGGTAAGTTTTACATGACTCATTACAAGCTGCATGGTATAAGAATGTGGCTTTTTTGTTTGTTTTTGTCTGGCTCAAAAAGTCTGAGTCTTGGTGTGGAAACTATTACTTGGCTGTCCCACCACAGCTTTCTCATAGTACGACTGTCCTGGAAATCTTGCCCTGGGGAGTATGATTTGTTTACCCATCAGGTGTAAACTTTCAGGGACTCATTTCTTTGGGGCGTGTTTCAGTTATCTTTAGTCTGTTCCAGTTCACCTTTCATTTGTAGGAAAAACAAGTTGATCGCTGGGGCTACCATTGTTGATCTCAGTGGGGCAACACTTGGCTGCTGGACTTGCTTGAGGTACTGAATTTGAGTAGCTCACTCTCGCATCGCCTGTTCCTTCCTTGCGAGTCACATCACAAGGATGTTTTTCCTGCGTGAAGACTCTTTTGTTGGTCATCTTGAATCTTCTCCAGTCTGCAGCCGCGCGCGGGCACCGCCAGTCACAAGGGCTGAGGCCACCTCGCCGCAGCCCCCGCAGCCCCACCACTCCCCTTTATTTGCCGATCTCGCTGCCACAAAATGGCCCCAATTTTATTCAAAACAAACAAGTTGCTCCCAATCATTGCAGTGTGCCTTAAAGAATTACTTCAAAGTATGCTGTATAGCTGTGAAATTTAGCTTATCATTATGTGTACACTTATATTCATTGTGATTAATATGATCTTGACTTCATTTACTAGATCGTTTGGTATGTGTTTTGAACCAAAATGTAATATTTTAATGTTCAGTTAGTGTTTTAACTTAATTGCTATTTCCTTCTCAATTCATAAGAGGGTGGGCTCCAAATCAAGTGCTGTGAATTCATATTTGGCCAAGCCATAAATACATATATATCAAAATCTAAAATTTGTTGTGAGCTTATATTAGACGTTTTTATTATGTTTGTGTTTTATAAAACTCTCTCCTCTGATAGTTTCATGACTTCCACTATCAATTAAATATCCCAGCCCACATAATTTCAAAGTCTCAAGCTAATCTCACAATTTTAATAATAAAATCTGAACTTTTATAATTCTATGTCATCACCATCCATTTACCATGAACTTATTTAGGGCCTCAAATCAATATTTCCTTCTCCCTCTCTTGATATCCTTCTTATGTACATATTTTCTGAATTCCATCAATACTATGTTCATAATATTTGAAAACCTATACCTCTTTTTTCATTCCTCCATTATAGTCTAGTTACATTTATCAATAAATTTAGATTATTGAAACTCCTCACACCCTAGATATATCACATCTTTCAGAATTTTCTGAAACAAAAATTATCAATCTGCGAATTACTTCCTTAAAATTTTTAATAATATATCCATTACTTTGAGGATATGTTTAAGGGATCAACTTTATATTTTAAACCTTTTAAAATTTGGTTCAATTTTATTCAGTTCATTCAGATTTACCAAGGGAAAATGATCTTAAATCAAATAAGCCAGGCAAAGTTAAAAAAAAAAAAATCACATGATTTTGCTTACATTTGGTAGTAGAGGAGAGTAAAATGGTGGTTATGGGAAGCTAGGTGGGGGTTGAATGGTTGGGGAGACAAATGAGACAAAATTTCAGGTAGGAGGAATAAGTTCACCAGATCTATTGTACAACTTATTTCAATTGGTAACAGTATACTTGAAAATTGCTGGGAGAGGAAATTCTAAGTGTTCTCATTACAAGGATAGGTATGTGAGATAATGCATGTGTTAATTAGCTCAGTTTAGCCATTCCACAATGATACATATTTCAAAAAAAGCATATTGCACATAATGAAGAGATTCCATTTTATTTAACATTTTAAAATATATCTGACTTAATGTTGTACACCTAACTCAATGTCCACACTCAATTACCTATATTGTCAATCTTCTACTCTTCAACTACATATATAAGTTGTCTCTGTTTGCTTAGGGTTTTCTTTTTCCTTGTCTTCCTTGCCTGGCAAACATCTTTTTAGGATAACATCTTACTCAACTGTTGACTTATCTGGGATGACTATAAGCTTCCTAATTTGAGTCAAGAAATATTTGTGTACATTTCCTGCTTTACTGTTATCATTTCCTTATTTAGACCCTAATATTTATCCCCTACATTGAGTTCATCTCTTAACCACTTGTCTCTTTAGGCAGCCCTTGTTTAGGACAGGGAACAAATATTAGTTGGTCTTGTTATTGACCAAACTCAATATGTGAGACTTTTGACTATAGTTTTATTTAGATCATCGAGTAAACAATTTTCTTAAGCACATGTATATGAATTGAGATGAAATGATAGCAGCAGCATTTATAGTATCTAAAAGAGTAATTTGAGAAACACATTGAGTTAAAGATTTAAGTATATGTCCAATGAAGAACATAAAATTTAATAAAATAAACCTAATGAATTCATAAAGAAGGTGATAATAAAAATAAAATCTGAAATCAGTGAATTGGGTAAACAAGACAACAAAAACGATCAACATCTATAAATTTGTTCTTAGAAACTTTTAACAAAAGAAAGATGGCATGTGATTAGCATGGACAAGAGAAAGAGAGAAGGTAGAAATACATAATATTAAGAAGGGTAAGCCGGGCGCGGTGGCTCACGCTTGTAATCCCAGCACTTAGGGAGGCTGAGACAGGAGAATCGCGAGTTCAAAGCCAGCCTCAGCAACGGCGAGGCACTAAGCAACTCAGTGAGACCCTGTCTCTACATAAAACACAAAATAGGGCTGGGGATGTGGCTCAGTGGTTGAGTGCCCCTGAGTTCAATCCCCAGTAC
>CM053404.1:76311756-76484376 GCA_028644305.1 Xerus rutilus
GAAGGGTAAGCTGGAGAGAGCTGAATATAAAGAGAAAATTTGAAAAATGAAATTACTATAAAATAATACCAATAAATTAGAAATTAACACATTTCTTAAAAAATAACTTGCTAAATTTAGCTCAAACAGAAACTGCCTAAATATTCCTATAAAGCACTAAATTAATAAATCAAAGTGGTGAAGCAGTTAAGCATTTTTTTCCAAAGAAAACACTGAGACCAAATGGTTTTTCAAGCAAGTTTCACATTACTTTCAAGAAACTTATGATTTTTTTCTTACAGCAATTTTTCCAGAAACATATTTCAAAGACAATTCTTATAGAAATATAAAGATTACTGCCCAATTTATTCAATAAAGACAGTGTAACTATTTCTAAAACAGGCAAGGGAAATATGAGAAAGGGAAATTGAATTATATATTATGTGACTAAAAAAATACAAAGGACTATTTGTTTTCTCAATATTTGAAATACAAGCTTTGTTTCTCTTTATTCATCCCTGCTTTAAGGATGAACCTTAATCATATGCATTCTCCAGTCATTGAAATCAAATCAATAGCGATAATGACATAGAAGACAGATTGAGAGTAAAATATAAGATTTTTCATCAAGGTGTCGAATCTGGTATGTCAAATTGGCTCCCTAATAAACTTTCCTCTTTCCTTCTTCCAAATTTTGAACTCTGAATTAAAATAGCATATCCATTCCTGCCAAGAGTACAGTAGAACAATTACAGGCCTACCGTGGCCCTATAAGTTTCAGCCATCTATCAGCAGAGAGGGAAAGCTTGAATACTTTGCTGGTAGGAACATCTCACACAAAAGTAAGACAGAAAAGGAAAAGTTCAACAGGCACCCCTGAGTTCTCTAACTTGACAGCTCACTAATTGGTGTTATAGAGGTGTGGAAAGATGAGGAAAGAGATGCTATGAAAACCTGAGGTCATGTTGTACTTATTATTTGAGCTTGCCTTATTTCTCCATTAATATTGAAGATTCTAGATGGTACAGACACTGTCGATAACATTCCCAACAGCATCCACTACAGAAATTATTAAACTCAGTTTATTATGTATAATGTGGCTGTCATAAAGAATGTGTGGTTAATCAACTAATGATTTAATTTTGAATACAGTTGTAAATTCTAACATTATTTTTACTTAGAAAACAACCTTTCTATTTGAGTTTGTATCATTTCAATTTTTAACTAAAACTTTGGTTTAGTGTATTTATTCTGATCCTTAAAATATTTTTAAATTCATATGGAGTTGATTTAAGTTTGGATTTTTGTCACAACATCTTTTCCCAATTTTCATCTGGCATATGTTTATCAGTATAACCTCGAAACCTCAAATTGGACTTAACTTACATATCATACTCAGAAATTTTATTGCAATTCCATCTTATTTATATTTTAGTCTTTATGTTCACATGTTAAAATTTTTTATAATGTGATCTGTTGTAAATACTTCCATTAATATTTCCTTGCTATATTCACAAAATAATATATATTAACTGGTTTGGAAATATTTTAATACATTTTTATTCAGATTAAAAATTATATTTGAGAATTTAAATTATTATTATATGTGAAGGATTTTTTTGTTTTTTGGTACTGGGGATCGAACTCAGGGGTACTGGACCACTGAGCCAAATCCTCAGCCCTATTTTTGTGTTTTATGTAGAGACAGGTTCTCACTGAGTTGCTTAGTGCCTCACCATTGCTGAGGCTGGCTTTGAACTCAGCATTCTCCTGTCTCAGCCTCTCGAAGTGCAGGGATTACAGGTGTGCGCCACCATGCCCAGTTTATGTAAAGGATTTTTAAAAAATAATTGTTTAGTAAGTAAGTAAATGGATTTTCTTACTCCTCAAAAGCACAAAGATGTATAATAATTTTAAAAGAAGGTTGTTAGCAAATTATCCAATATATAAACAATTAGAAGGCAATTAGAAACTCGGTTGTTACAATGGGCAGAATTAATGTCTGAGCAGAGATTATCTGAAAAATGATCCAAATCAGAAAATGTGTTGAAATCTCAGGAATGGAAGAATAATAATTTTATTATTCTAAATGGGAATAATAAAATAGTGTTTAATACAGCCATAAATATCCTGTTTCTTAGAAATATATTGGTCCAAATAGAGGAATTTAACCTCAAGAATAAATTTTATAATGATATCGAATGTTCACAATATGTCTCAAATTTAAAGTACCATTCCTATTTAGCTACTACATTTACATATTTAGAAATTACACATGCACAACTACTATGTGCATTTGCAATCATTGTTCAATGAAAGAATGTAAGCTCAATGAAGTTAAGATATTTGTGTTTGACTACCATGTATCCAAAAACATTGGGATAAAGTAAATTTTAAAGAAGTATCTGAATGAGTAAGTTAAAATGGGTAATTGATAGTACATTTATTGAAACAGCAAGTATGCTATTGAAAAAGAACATCACCATTGATTGCTGCCTTATTTATAAATAAAATATATGTGTATTTTTGCAAAATGATATAGGTTAAGAATATTGTTTTGAACTAAAAGACAACAAACTTTACATATTATCCCATGTATATATTCCATATGATCTATGTATTCTGAGATTTCTGAACTAAATTAGGAGTCAAATTTATGGATATCTCTTATATATAGAATAAAATGATTATATAAATTACTGAAAATTACATGAATCCTATAGTTTTCTGCTTATCTAGCATCAAAATCACTTCCTTGCCTCGCTATTATTAGGTAACTATTGTTGTCATGCAAACTTTGCATTTTCTGCCATTTGCTGACTCATGGATTTATATATCAATTTTAATTAATATTGATTCTAGAAAGAAAATTAATATTTACTTATAAGGCTGAGGTATGTTCAGTATTATATCAACACTTTATTGCAGTGTAACTTCTTTAGAT
Organism: Xerus rutilus; assembly: GCA_028644305.1. Lineage (NCBI taxonomy): Eukaryota > Metazoa > Chordata > Mammalia > Rodentia > Sciuridae > Xerus > Xerus rutilus. The sequence continues at coordinate 76,314,680 of CM053404.1, forward strand.
TTGACAATAAAACTGTTCTATTAAATAATGGAACTTACAACCTTAGCTGGTAGGTAGTTAATGTCTCCTGAGTCTTTCTCTTTCACTGGAAATAGAGATACAGAAAGAAATGGAAGTTGTATTAATTGTGGGTACTGGCACTACTTAGTCACATGGCCAAACTGAGAAAATATTTCCAGGAACTGAATTATTTATGAGTCTTCATAGGAGAATAGTAGGATCAAGGAAGACAGAAACTGGCCATCTCTACCTGACATTGTCCCTACTTCCTCAAAAAATGACCATTTCTACCAATTTGGATTTGTTTTCTGAGAATAACAATGTCATTTCATACCTTATTATTTTCCTTTTATGTAGACATAACAGATCTCTTTAATCCCTTTGTTTTTTTATACATTTGTGTCTAAACATTACTGCATATACAGATAAAGTAGATATAGATAGTTTTACGTAAATTCCATAGGACAAATACATTGAATAACTACAGCATGGCAGGATCTTAAAATAATAGACTCTGTCCCCAGGGAAAGAGTAGCCATTATCCTAACACAGAAAGATGTGTGTGGTCTTTCTCCTATTATTTCTAATGAATTCCTAGAAAACACATGGGTGATTTTTGTAAGAAAAATAACTAAGTTATAATAATATAAAGAAATAGAACAAGCAACATAAGTAGCCTATGATGAGGTTATATGTAAATAGCAAAGAAAAAGAACCACATTTTAATTATATAATTGGCCAAAATATCTTTTTTTTTAATTTTAGAGAAAAGCATTTAAGTGAAAAATACCAAAAATTAATAAAGAATAGGATTTAAACTCAAGTTTAACATTCATATATCCCCTTAAGTGAATTAATATTTAAGGACAGTATGTCCACTTGACTTTATCTTTCAGTAATATTTGTTTTAACATAAAATCATAAGGGGTGCTGCAACTTTCATGCTACTTTTGATAGGACAAAATTTTATGGATTTTTTTTCTCCTCTTACATTACATGGTAAAACATATTACTTCAACACATATATGAAGTTTTTATATAGTATTTCCCAATTAATTACATTTAAGAAAATCTGTAGGACTTTTTTCCACGTAATATAAATTCAATGTTATGCATTAAAAGTGGATTTAGTCTTATGTATGTATGCAGATAGCACAATTAACATATTAGACAATGTCTTAAGATTCCAAGAAGGATATTTTGATAAAATTCAACAATGACTGAGTGGTTACTGTGTGCCTATTTTTTGTTGGACATGAGATTGCACAAATAGGACATGAGATTGCACAAATAGTATCTCTCCTTACAAAGGCTGTGATTTCATGAGGCAATAGGTAAATATACCATGGAAGTCAAAGGTAAAGCCTCTGAGTGGCTACAGTCTCAAATTTTGTTTTCTTACTACTTTTGTATTTGACTGAATGTATAAGACTTGGTATTGTAGGAGCATTCTCAATAACTTCAACCCCTTTCTTCCATCTTTCCCCTTTCTATACTAATAGACTGTGCTCTTGCCAAAGAGCACCCCTTTGTTTCTGACCTTTGGATCTGATTGGTCCAAGAGTGTATTTAAGTTTCTACACTTTCTGGAATGAATGGTGTTTTCTGCTTCTTGCTCCGGTGTTTCTGCATCTCACTGGGGCAGAGCAGATTTTTAGCTACACCCCGGGATCTGGGTGAATGACTCCACAAATTGCCACCACGGTCCAGAGAGACTCCATATCGTCTTCCCTGGAGACCTGTCTCCATCTCTCTGGACCCCAACTCATCGAGAAGGCCCACACGCCCCCCCCCTTTTAAGCGATATGGTATCAATTAAGAAGAGCAAGAGGAAGAAAATTCAGGACAATATATATTAAGGTAGAATAAAAATTGTTTTGAACACAGAGAATTAAAAATAGTATACAGAGTACAAAAAACTGAAAGGACGACTTGTAGAATTTCTGGAAAAAAATAGATTTTATGTTGAAGTAAATAGAGAACCACTGAAAGTTGTTTGGCTAGTAATAATATTATCAGATATTTGTTTTAGAAATACCTAGCTACAATGTGGAAAAAAATACTATTAGAACTGCAATTTAAAAAATTGAAGAAATGATTGACCATAGCTTAACTAATACCAGAAATTTGAAAATAAATAAATAAATATTTTAAAATGCCTTCCTCCTACCTCTCTGGCTGCCTTCTTCCCTAAGCATGAGGAGGAGTGGGAAGGAACTGAGAAGCACCTTTACAGATCACACTTCAGGAGAGCAAACTCACCAAGACTGACAGGTAGGTAATCCTAGTATTATATAACATAATTCAACCACCTCAAACTCCCAAACACATATTAGCAACACCTCAGCTAGGCTCTTTGTAAGTACAGGGCATCACAGCAAAAAGATTTGTAAAGATCAGCCTTGACTTTTTGGGAAAACTGGAGAAAAGAGGAATAAAACTGTCACAGTTGGAAGAAATCTTATCCTCTGACACCCACACCTGCAGGAAACAGTAAATATAGCCTGGTTCATAGCCAGATAAATTTCACACTAAATCCTTATTTATCTCAGTTCTTTACTGTATACATCATGTATAGGTTTCAACAAAAAATAACAAAACCTGCTAAAATGTAAAAACATAGTTTGAAGAGAAAAAGCAACAATCAGATCCAGACTTAGATACAGCAAAAATTTTGAATTTATCAAACTAGGAATTTAAAATAACTATGACTTAATAATATGCTAAAGAATCTTCTGGAAAAAGAGCAAAACATGCCAAAAAATAGATCAGTAATTTAAGCAGAAATATGGAAATGAAAAAGGATCAAAGGAAATGCTAGTAATCCCAAATACTTCAATAGAAATGAGGAATGCCTTTAACAGACTCACTGGTAGATTGGGCACAGCTGAGGAAAGACTCAGTGAGTTCAAATTAGCTTAACAGAAAATTTCCAGGTAGAAAAACAAACAAAAAATAATAAACAATGGAACAGAATAGCTAACTCTGAAACAATTAACTCCAGATTACTTTTTTCTGAATCTTCATTTAAAATTTTACTATAACATTAAGCTTTTTTATTTATCCTCTTTAAATAAAATCATGGCAACATAACCATTAAACAGATTTGTTTTTGAGGAAAAAAAAAGAAGTCTTTGCTTTGGAAACAGCTGTAAAAGTGAGGCGAAGAAAAACATTAATGTTTATTTATTTTCCTTCAGTAAACTGATTGTCATTAACCAAAAGTTTGCATCTCCAAAAATGATATGTCAAAGCCCTAATTCTCAATGTGATTGAGGAGAGGACTTTGAGAGATAATTAGATTTAAATGAGGTCCTGAGGAAAATTGGGTCTCCAGAATAGGATTAATATTCTTATAAGAAAGAGAGACAAAGAGTTCTCCCTCAGCCTTATGAAGCCACTGAGAATGTAGCCATCAACCAAAAATTTGGATATGAAGGGTCCCCCAAAAGCTTCTTTTTGGGAGGTGGGGTTACTGGGGATTGAACTGACTCCGCTTCCTGACTTCCATGAATGAAGTAGAGCTTTTCCACCACATCCTTCCACCATGATGCTCTGCCTCATCTTCAGCCCAAAGCAATGGTAATGGCCCACCATTTGAATCTTTGTAACTGTGCACTGAAATAAACTTTTCCTCCTCTCAACTGTTCTTGTCATGTATTTTGGTCAAGTGATGAAAAGTTAACTACACAAAACCCTTTCAAGAACTGTCTTGAATTTCCTCACCTTCAGAACTATGAGAAATGTGTGCCTGTTATATAAACCACATATGTTAGAGCATAGACATAGTTAGAGCAGCCTTAGCTAGGACAGGGACATAGTGAGAAAAAGCACAAAGTAGAAAACTTTGGATGTTAGAGGACTAAACACAGATAAATTGAGATCAAGAACATTAATAATCAGGAAATAAACAGGAAAATTAATAAAATTATATTATAAATTTATAACATCCTTTGGAAAGTGTACACAAAGATTCATTTAATTACTTTTTTATAGATATCAATATAGAATTCATCTTTTATCATCTTTTATATTAATATACTGGAGTTCATAAAGGTACTATTTTATATACTTGAAATAAATGGATTAAGTGGAAAATTTTAGAATATGTTGATGTCATATAAGCTAAAATTAGCATCCTACCCTTAAGTGTCTTGAAATAGCCTGTACTAGAAATGATTCCTCTCTGTCTTAGGTACAGTTTTTTTTTTCCTCCAATTCCACCAGGCCTATAATCTACTTGTTCTGACTTTGCTTCTAACATTCAAATATTTATTAAGCACCTTTATGCATATTCTCTCATGCAAAGTTTGAAGGGATAATGCAATCTAACCAAAATTGACATAGGTAAACCCAGATTATGTTGCCAAACTTTATTCCACATAGCCAATATTGACAAATTATCATTGTGCTGTATTATTGTCACTTCTATAACCTCTCTATAAGTTATTTTTGTAGATAATATGAGCTTTATTTCATGTAACATGAAGCATAAAATGGCCAAATCCACTATTAGGAAACATGTCATTACAAGCGATTAATCACTTGTGTTTCCCTTATTCAGCATTGAAAGAACTCATTCCTCAGATCCACTCAGATCATAAAATAGTGTGTATATTGGAAAAACAGCAACTATCATAAAAGATAAAGTCAAATTCTATATTTTATTTTCAGAAAGAGGAAACAGCAAAGGAAATACACACAAGAACATGCGGCAAATATAGCAGGCCATGCACCCTGATGAGATTGACAGAGGTAGGCATGATTCTGAGCTGTCATTACCTTACTAATGATATTCAAAAATCAATCAATCATAGCTTATACAAAAGTCAGGCTATTTATTGACTCTTATTTGATCCTTTCTCCCTGTATCATTTGAAGGTGATCTATTATCTCTTGGTTTCATTGAGAAAAATACAGTAGATTGTTTTTATTATACTCAAAATTCTTCAAAATAAGATAATAAACAAGGCAATAAAACCTCACACTACTGTAGAGTCCTGTGCTATAATAGAAAAATTTTAAAAGTGCCATTTGTCATATTCAGTTTTTTTAAATGTTTAATACTTTGTAATAAACATTAAGTGTAGCTTAGATGGGTGCTGTTTTCTTTATGATCATATACATGTCACTCATAAAGTTTAGAAATTTTGGAACGTTTTAATTTTCTGGCTTTTATATTAGAGATTTTCCACCATGTAATGACTATACAAATAGTCCAGACTTCAAAATAATCTGAAATCTTAGGTGCTTCTGGTCTCAAGCATTTTGGACAATGGGTTACTCAAGCTGTGTCTGATGAAATATAATCAAATTCTTTCTCCCATAGATGACCTATATTTGTTTCCAATTGGAAGTATCTTCTGTCATTTACATTGTCGGTGTATCAAATTATACATTATCAATATTCCATTCTCATTACCTATAAGAAAAATAAATGTCATTTTGCCAGAATGGCATAATAACATTACAATGAAAAAAGAATTGTTTTTAAACTTTCTTAATGAAGAGCCAAAAATATTTTTGGAGTATAAGATTGAGAGAATTTGTACTTATGGTATTCAGACATCTAATAGAGAAAAGACTTTTAAAATGTGAAATGATAAATAGACTGTATTGTTGATGTGATGAAAAACTAAAAAATTCAGTGGAGTGTCCCAAACAGCCAGCTGGAAAGGAGACAGAAGGATATCAACAGTCTGCATTCAGAAGGAATCCTGATGTGTTGATGTAATGGCTTGATAATGAAATGACTTGCCTGCCTCTATTTACAAAGATCTCTTTCACTCTTTGAAGTGGGATTCTTGGGAGATCACATAAACATAGCCTAACATAAAAATTGTGTCTTTTAAGTGTTTTATATTTTCTCCATAAACATTAACTCAAATGAATCAGTTGTTGAGGTTTATGCATTTATTAGGCATATTAGAATTGAAGATTGCTTAATATCTGCTACTTGTTCTGCATTCAGATCAAACTGCACTTTGAGACACTCTTTGGAGAAAACAACCATAAGTCAAAACTGAGTAACAACTCTGTCTAGACTCAAGTAAATACATTGTCACCCAATTTCATGAATAGATAATAGAGTACTTGTTAGAAGCATGGGATAGACACGTCACATTCAAACCTTGCCAGTACTGGAAAATGTAGAAGTAGTTGCCTTGAGTCCTTTAAGGACCTCAGGGAATATGAAGAAAAGTGGAAAGGAAGTAAAATTAACAGAAATAATTAGTATACAAATTTCAAAATGAGAGAGGTTAAAAATAATTAAGCCTAATTTAGGAGGTTTGAGGTATCTTCAGGCTCTCAATACAACATATGATACAAATTCCTATCCTTAATCAATTATCTAAAAAAGCCAACTGATGATCTGCCATTATAGTCCTGTCTCAGCCACTGCATACATTCAGCTGTGTAACAGTTTCCTAACATTGCATTTTTGGATGCCTGTTATGTTAAGCCATGCAGGGCCCTACAGATAGTGTTGAATAAGAACAGAATGGTCTTTGGGCTTTTGCATCTTGCATTCCTACAAGGAAATATAAATAACAAACAAAAAGATTACAATGAAATGATTTCAGAAAATTGTAAATTCTGCAAGAAAATAAAACAAACTGAAATAGAGAATGACTGATGGGGTAGAAAAGAAACTTTATTATCCAATTAACCCTGGTTCAATCTGAAACAATGTATCAGCTTTAACAAACATGCACAAAGAATGGTATCTCTGGAGGAGTCCATGAGCTCCTAATGGTCATCCAAAATATGGTTATCCAAAATATCTGAGAAGTAAGAAAAGATGACTCACTCCTGACTTCATACTCTTTGAATTGTAATTCAACTCTAGTAACTGAATTAATTTGAAACTTCCAAAAGCACTTGCATTAATACAGCTAGTAGAAGCTTTTAAGACACAAAAGCCCCTGAAAATACTCTTCAAATTTTTCTTTTTGTATAGAGTTTCAATCCTGTTTCAACTGCCAATTCAAATGCTGTTGTCTGTTATATCCTTCTTGTAGAAAGCTGTAAGACATTAGAAAGACCATAGAAGAGTTGAAAATGCTTTGATTTTTAAAAAAAAATTCCACAAGGAAATCAATTTTAGCATTTACACACATTGAACTACAAAATGTTCAACAAATCATATTATTGTATTCAAGATGGAAGGAAGAAACTGATTTCATATTTCTACTTTTGACAGTAGAAATAACATAACCTTTTACAAAATGATCTTAACCAAAAAGTGAGAATAGAGAACACTGACTTCAAAGTATCTCTCTCCAGTTTAACATAAAAATTTCACGTAAAATGTCAATTCTATGCACATAGTATAAAATAGTATGCTAGACATTACTTTTATTAAAATATCTTGTTTATTTGAATTTAAGTGATAATATTAATTTTTATATTATAGTTCTATCTCTTGGAGTTATATATCATATATAAATAAGTGATAATTAGAACAAAAACACATACTGCTATAATTTCTATCTTGCTATAAAACAAACTTTCTCAAAGAAATGAAGTTTTTAAAAATCATTTCTAAATCTCTGTATCACCTTTCTAGTATAGAGAATGAAATATTTAGGTAATGCATTTTACCTCTTTTATACAAATTTAATAGAAAATATTTGTACTATTTTATATTATCTTTAAGTTTGTGCATGAATTGAATATTCTCTAGTTAATTTTAAGACTCACAAAGTAAAAATATTGGAAAGGGCATTCTTAGAACCATCAGGATATTTCTCATATATAACTGGTCCAATACGAATTATCTTGTTATCACATTACAGCCAAATGCAATTCTGGATTGTGTCAGAGTGACCGAATTTATGAAATAAGGAAAGGTACTTCCTACTGTCTCCATTTAGACATCATTCAAGGAATAACTTGGGAGTTTGCCCAAGATCAAGGACATGCTCTTGATCAGATGGTGACAATACAGTTAACCACTGTGTTGGGACAGAATTCCCCCAAATGACCAGGGGCATTTTCATCATGGATAGTTATTGACCATTATGCATGGGTAGAAATAAAATTTTTTCATCCACAATGACATAATGTTCTTAAGTGATGCTGGAGAAAAATGCCATCTCCATGGCTAATCTTGGGATTTGCCATTGATATTATTTATATGTGATAATCACTTTGAGGACATGTAGAAATGTCCATTTATTGAAATATTCAAGTATTCAATTTATTCTGCTCAAGGACTAGCCCTAGGATTTCAGAATACTAACTTGCTTAGTATTAGGAATAGAATACTATTCATGCTTGGAGTGAATTCTTATTTCCCAAGAAAAGAAAAAAAAAGTGGAGTAATAAAATTAAAGGATGTATATAACTCAGCAATAGGATAGAAGAAATAATACTTGACTAGATAATAGGATGGTGAAATATTTTCAGTAAATGAATTTGAAAGAAATTTCACAAGACAAACAGAATTTGACATAAGAAATGAAAGAATGAAGCACTGTTTGGAAATGGAGATACAAATGGGAAATCCCAGGCCAAGTAAGTCAGATGAATAAAGCAACAAACTAGTACAGGAAATTTCAGAAAGTGCCCACTAATTGAAGAATCAATTATAATTGATTAATACATAATGGAGAAATTATCAAGAAAATATAGGATTGCTTACTATTTACTAAAATATATGAATAAAGTATGAGTAAAAATTATTTTCCTGAGAATTAATTTAATACTTTATAATTTAATGTTTACTTTTTTGCACTAAAAACTCATTTTGAACAAGAGACTTCTACAAAGTATTAATTTCACTGATTAATTCATTGATACTTCACTGTTTATAAACATTTTAAAAACACCCAAATTAAACTCACAAGTCTGAAATTATTCTTCAGAAATAAACACAAAAGCAGATAATGAAATTATTAATGAAAGTGAAGAAAATAATTAGTTTTAACACGGCCACCTTACATTTTGGGATTAAAGGGAAACATTTACCATTATGGTGACTTTGGTTGTTTTGCTTTGGATTTATAACTTAATGAAAACTCTGTGTTTCTGGGAAAACAATTCAGATGTGCGATGATGATTTGGGGTATTGTTTTTATCTCTTTGTTTTGATACTTTTTATGTTTTCTATTTTGTTATCCTCATTTTAATTACTCTAGGAAATATTGAGTTCCCAGCAGTATGCTGTAATTAGTCCAGTGCATTGATGTGGTCTTTGAGCTCTATAATTAGTCTTCAAGCAGTGCTCTTTGTCATTTAAACAAAGTAGCTAATAAAATATGCATGATAAAAATGTTGGTCCTATTATTTTTGTAGCCTCTGTTATTTTCTAATCTTCCAACAAATAAAAACGAAATTTGGACTATATCTCAGGAGATAGCTAATAATGACATACACATATTTTTCCCCCTGCATTTGTTTTGTTACTAAATGGGAAGCCTCAGTTTTATATCTTCAACATACATGACAAGGGCTTACATGACTTGCATTCTAATACCACAGGTGCATTGCAAAAAATAATAGCTTCCCTTGTCCGTTCCCCTTCAAAACTAAAATTAGAATATGAAGTGTTTGAGTAAGAAAGAATAGCAAGTAACTTTTTTTATGCTCACTTCTTAAGGATATCTAATATTCTTTCATATAGTATTTGTACCATGTGATAAATAGCAAAAAACAATTGTGCAGGGGAAAAGAATATCGCAGTAATATTGATTGTCATACATATACACATATTACACTAAAAATAAAAATTTTAAATTAATATTTTACATATATTTTAACTGTATATCCTTTCCACTAAATATGCACCATATTTTTTCTTCTTCCTTTTATTAAAAATAACTCATCTTAGACATTATAATAAGATGTCTGTTTATGCTTGCATGCTCAATTTGACAATGCATGTTTTAATTTGGCTAGCCTTATCCTAAAAATTTAATGTACACAGCACTAGGGAAGTATCCAAAGCATTAATGGAAGTTTTGTACATCTTTAATTATCTTAGGTATTTACAACTCTTAAAGGCAATTTGTGTAATAATAATATAGTCAGAATTCTGAGAAGAAATTGGTTATTGAAATAACATTAATAGACCACAGAATCAGGAAGTATCAAAAGTGACTTAGAGGGGCTATGGTTGTGGCTCAGTGGTAGAGCACTTGCTTAGCATGTGTGAGGCACTAGGTTTGATCCTCAGCACCACATAAGAAACTCAACAAATAAAATAAGGGTATTGTGTCCATCTATAACTAAGAATATATATGTATTTTAAAAGTGACTTAGAGGAGCCCAATCTATTCTGAGAAAAGGTGGGTTTTAAAAGAAAAAATAAGAAAATTTTGTTTTTTCCTATTCTAGAAAACACTATTAATCTAAAGATTTATATAACACAAATTTAAATTTTAACCAGTAGTTTATAATTAAGGGAAATCCTGAGCAATTTGAGCTAAATCGTTATCTACATTACTTCATTAAGGAACCCTTTAACTTTCAAAGAGAAAAAAGTAGCAAAATAGTTTTATTGTGTTGTATCTTGATATCTATTTTTTAAAATGGATAAAAAACAATGAAAACTTTAGAATCTGAAATTATTTTGGTATAGTATCTCTTTCCCCCCACCCCACACCAGTTTGTTATTAAAGTCAGAACTATATTGCAAACATTCATAGGAATAATGCTTGGCAGTTGAAAAGCTACAATGGTTACAGGATAACTTTAAATTTAGTCCTTACTTAGTCTCTTTTTTATTTCTTTCTTCATTTATAAAGATATACATTTTGTTTGGAACAATTATGACTGTCAGATCACATCCAAGGAAGCAAGATAACAGAATTAACTTATATGTCTTAGTCTGCTTGAGTTGCCATAACAAAATACCATATATTAGGTTATTTAAACCACAAAAACTCATTATCTCATATTTTCTGAAAGCTGGGAAGTGAAGAGTAAAGTGTTAGCCAATTCATTTTTTGGTGAGTATTCTTTTGCTTTTTTCTTCTAATATCTTTACATGATGGGGCAAGCACTCCAGTCTCTCTTCTACTTATAAGGGCAACATCCCTCTGGGGATGATGAAGGATTATTTTGCTGTAAATAATATTTCAAAAAAGGAATATATTTTGAGTTGTTCATAGAATCCTTTGTCTATTCAAATTCTCTTTTAAATTAAAAAGAAAAAAAAATAAAAAACCTTTGCTTTATGTAATAGCATTATAAGAAAACAAAATAATTTTTTTTTACTATTTTTTTCTTTTTTTTCAAGCAAACTCTGCTGAAAGTTCTGAGAAATGTGACTTTTGGCAATTTTTTTTTTGTTTGTGTCTGTTCCTTTTTGTTAATGAGCCATTGACCCAGAGGTAACCATAGTAGCATGTACTTAGTCCTTGGTAAGTAAGAAATTGAACATAAGCTATGAGTAATATATTTAGTGAACAAGTTCAAATTACAACGTTACATGTACACAGAGACCATGATTTTCTTAGGTACCCCTATCCTGTGACAGACACTTTGTACCCAATATCTAATTCTTCTATGGTCAAACTTTGTACCTGTGTCCTGTGGAGTACACTGAGACTTTCTGAGATGATGCTCATCTTTCTGAGCAGTCTGATGCTCATCTGTTCATCTTCCCAAATTGTTCCTTCCTGGTTTCTTACAAAGATGTCAGACTTGCATGATTTGGGAAGGCTGTCCTTACTTACTCCTACACATGTTTTTATTTTCATTTGTGATATCCTCATTAAATTTGTTCTACTTCTATTTTTTTTTTCAGTTCCTACTTTCGGTGCACAGATACCTTGAGGAAGAAAAGTGGATAATGTTGGCCAAATTCATAAAAGAAAGATTATTGTTATGATTATTATAATAATAATTTTATTATAATAATCTCTGCTTAAAAACAATGTAGCTTTAAGCAATTTTATAAATTGTGTGAAACACACACTTTGGAATATTAGAAACAATTTTTATTCTACTACATTTAAAGGTTGACATTTAACATTAATATTGTTGAATCCAAAACTTATATTACTTTTAAATTAATCAGTCATAGCAAAATTCAAACACCTGGAATTTCAAGTCTTAAATCTCAGATTAGGTACTGGGTTATAGTACAATCACTAATGCTCCATTAGCAGGAGCTAACAGCTGCATAAAGAATCTAAACTTGTCATCAACTTTTTTTATATATTAGAAATCTTGTATTCAAGATATAATAAATTATTCACAATTTCAATTTAAAATTGCATTACTCATGTTCTCTAGTGTTTGTTGGTGAATTTAGGATTTTTTTCAAATCCAATTGGTATAAAATTGAATTTTAGTGTAATTTCAATTTGTATGTGCCCTAAAATGAAATAGATTAAATTCTCTCATATTTAAACATCGTTTGAGCTCACGTAAAGCAACACTGCAGAAGGATAGCCAGATTATAGTCACTGTCTAAGGGTTTATTGGAAATACAACTTTTCTGGTTCAATTAATAAGGAAGTCCAATTATTATGATAAACAATTAAAACATAAGTATTTGATTCAATATCATGAGATAACAAATGTTATTTTGCTTTTGAAATGTCAAAGATTGTCTTTAAGAATGACTTTTTTCCTGGGGCTGGGGGGGAGAAACTAGTATGTTTAGCAAGATCTGTGGTATAAGAAAATATTTGGGACACATCTTAGTGGCTCCTTAATTATAGATATACACTATGTGTTTAGCATTTATTAAATCTTTGGAATTGGAAAATCTCAAAATGGTAATAACAAATGTAGATGTCTTTTTCATTCATCAGTTCTTTCATGATAGAACATTTTTGGATCATTTGTTCAGTTTTTTCAAACTATGACTTTTGAAATTTTGATATGAGCATTTTATATTATTATTTCAGAATTCACACAAGTACTATTCTCAACTTGAAGTCTTCCTAAGCATTTTACTTTTCACTTTGACATTCACAAAGAGAAAATTTTATCCCTGCTCTTTACTCATCTGTAGAGTTCACTATTATTGCAGAAATATAGGTTTCTAACATTACAATATATAGAGAATATTTTTCCTTTGAATTCATTGTATAAAATTCAGGTAAATTAGGTTCAATGTCTTGTGTTTTGCTGGAAGGGACAGAAATGTAAATTTAAACTTTATTTAAATTTGTCATTTATTGAAAAAGTATATATATTGAATAGTATGTGTATGAAACTTTTTATGAATTTTAAATATTCTAACATTTGCATATGTAATAGCTCTAGAAAGTCAGTACTTGAAATTGTTTTTAAGTTTTCAGAAAATAATTATATTACTTTAGTATCTCTGTACTTCTGAAATATACATTTTCAATCACAACTCATTTAGCTAATGTAAAGGATAATCACATTACTTAATTGAAATAATTATTTGTTAAGTAAAATACTACTATCTGTATAAAATACATTGTTTATTGAGGAAAAAAGTGAATTATTAATTAAATTTTAACAAATTTTAATAAACTTAAGTAATTATCTCCACTTAACTACACATCTGTTTCTGCAACAGACTTTTGTAATTGTTTAAAAATTGTTACATTTTCAGAAATCTTGTATTTATACCTTCAGGCCACTAAATGAGTGCAGTTTAAGGAGTTACTGTGTCATTTTGATAATCTTAGTTATAAAAGACTTTTTGAACTATTAGACCATATAAAATATAATCTTTCTCTCTGTAACCCTAACTCTAAGCCAAAAGATCATGCATGAGACAATGCAAGAAGGTTTGGAGGAGAAATGAATGGGTTATAGCCTTAATCTAATCAATGCATTAATCCCTGATGGGATTAACTGGGTGGTAACTAGAGGCAGGTGGAATGTGGCTGGAGGAAGTGGTTAATTGGAGGTGTGGCTATGGGGTGTATATTTTGTATGTGGAAAGTGGAGTGCCTCTCTGCTTGCTGATCCCCCTGTGAGCTGCTTCCCTCTGCCACACTCTTCTGCTGTTGAAGCCAGAATTAGGCAGTCAGTGTAGACAGGTAAGTTGAGTCAGGTCTGATCAAGGAGGCCAATTTGGGTCTGGGAAGTTGGAGAGGTATTGTAATGTTAATGCCTTCAGAGCCCTTCCTCTACCCTTATCAAGATAACCTGCCTCTGCTCCAACTGTTGCTAAGGTAACCTGTCCCAGGGACTTTTCCCTCCCTGCAACTCCTGCAGGGAGTTGTTAATTATGCCCCTTTCCTGCCCAAATCACTCCATATTTGTTCATCTGCTTTTCACATTTTGGCCATTCCACTGAGCATCTCCCGGGCCTAGTCACGTATGCAGGAAGGAGAAAGATAAGGAGAAGAGAGCAGGAGAACAAAGGAAGCCTAGGACATATACAAAGGCAAAACATGTACACTTCTTGTGATACTAGGATACCAGTTATCACCCCCTTCTCCCTCCTAGGATAAGTCTATGTTACCCCTTTTAAATAAACCTTGCTTAAATGCTTGCCTTGGCATGCTTCTCTAATTTTCAAACTTCAACATGTGAAGAAGCAGAACTGGTTGCCGCTAACCAGTGGTCTCATTGTGGTGTCCTAGCTTACAGTGACCCTGGAGGAATGAAGCCTGCTATTTATGGATTGAGACCTCTGAAACCACGAGCCCTCAAATAAACCTTCCTCCTCTACAATTGTGCTGGTTGAGTCTTTGAGTCATAGCAGTGAAAAAGCTAACTGAAACACTCTCCCACTGTTTTTTTTCTACCACTATCCACTCATTTATCTTTTAATATTCTTGACTATAAGTGTATTTTATTAGGCTTAAATATGTTTACATTATATGATTTTGTGGGATATCTATTTTAGAATTTTTTTTTTACCAAAACTTTTTGGTGTATTAAAGGAATGTGTTTTAACACTTTCCATATAATTTTAAAACTAGAGAAATAAAAATTTTAGATACTGGCAGTGACAATAAAGACAGAATTATTGTCTTTATGAATATGTGCAAAATTATATTTGTTCATAGTAAAGAGTTTAAGAATACCAGTTGCTTCTTTCTAGCTTACTCGTGAACATATGAATATATGTATACAGTACAATGTGAAACAACTAACGTGAATGAAATTGTAGGAAATAAAAAGTGGTGGAAATTATAACAAATGTAAAAAATCTAATTTAATTTACCATTTTTCAATCAATAAAAGATAGATGTGGTGCAAACATTAAGTTGCTTAGGAAAACTAATAAATATTAGTTTTAATATTAATAATAATATTAATTTAATATTAATAAAATATGATATTAATTCTATTCCATGAAAATCACTGTATGTTTCATCTCCTTTATTCATTGTTTGATTAACTCACCCATTTTAAAGACTGAGGAATTCGTATGGATAATTTAGAGTGAGGATCACAAGGACAAAAGTACTGAAGTTGATTCCTGTTCTCAAGAGTGCTTAGAATTCCTTTTATGAGATAAAATACGCTACAGTTTAAGAAAGCATATGATAAATAAAATGTGTATTGAGAATATTAAGTTGCATAGAAATTTTAAGAAAGGAAGTAATGCACTGATTTGAAATAGAATATATTT
The DNA here is from genome assembly GCA_028644305.1 of Xerus rutilus. Lineage (NCBI taxonomy): Eukaryota > Metazoa > Chordata > Mammalia > Rodentia > Sciuridae > Xerus > Xerus rutilus. The sequence goes on from CM053404.1 coordinate 76,330,206, forward strand.
TCTCAAAAGCCCAGAATTTGAATTCATAACACCAGCTGACCAATCTGAATCTCTATTATCTTCAGTTTGGTTATTAGCTTCATGTTTGCTCACATAGTACTTGCTTCATGTTCCAAATTCAAATATAATTCCCTTTTCTATTCTCATTTGCTTATTTACAGGCTAAATGAAATGTGAAGAGTAAGCTTTTGGGCCTGGGGACCATGCATGAGCCTCACTATGAAGACTATCATGATAAACTTATAAGGCAACTAGTAATATTTGGGGAACATCACTGCATATAAAGAAATAATTTATTCATGGTTTTTTATTATTCTTTGGCATCAAGGTAACACTTTAAAATAATTAATAAAATAATGGAAAAATAGGTCAGTGCTAATTGTCTCCCTATACTTTTCCCACAACAGCTAATAAATACTTGGAATCCAAATAGCTCATTCCTCTTTCTTCATATTCATTATTTTTCTATTTGGTTAAGAAAATTTACAGTTAAATCAGTCAGTGTTGCCTCTAGAACTTCAGTTAACAATGAGGAAACTCCAGGACAGTTGCCTTTATATGTCTTTATATTCAAAATGTTTGTATTGTTGGGATGGGCTTATTAAGTATTGTTTTGCCTGGTGGAGTGACACACACACCTCTAATTCCAGTGACTCAGGAGGCTGAGCCAAGAAGATTGTGAGTTCAAAGCCAGCATTAGCAGTTTAGTGAGGTCCTAAGCAACTTAGTGAGACCCTGTCTCTAAATAAAAAATAAAAGGAACCAGAGATGTGGCTCAGAAGTTGAGCACCCTTGGGGTCAATCTCTGGTACCAAAAATAAATAAATAAATAAATAATAAATTAATTAATTACATATTGTTTAAGTGAGGCACCATAACATATTATTATTCAGCTTTTGGACATTTATAATACAGTTCTTTACTAAATAACAATTTTATACTTAAATGTGGCAATGGTACTTACTGTATCATCATATTCTTATACAAAATATGCCCTTGGATTAATGTTTAAACTATCTTGTGAATAGTAATTATTCATATATGTATTGCCAGGAATGTAGAAATACTATATCTGTTAATTTAGTTCAGAATCACAAGTGATTAATTTTGGCTCTGTTGAAAATTACATGCACACTTGATACTGTTTTTAAAAAAGTAAATATTTAGCTGAGAATTGAATTCCTCATGATATCCTCAGTGCCTAAGGGCATTTATCAGGGATAATAAATATTTAAAATGCCATATAAATGACTAAACATTTTCCCCATGTTATGTTGCAATGAAAGAAAGGAGAATCTTCTGGAAAAATTTTCAGAACAGCTCTTAGTTATTTGACCTGTCACCATGAGAAGAGCTCCTATAGCCATTCCAATTTTATCCTCTCATTCTCTATTACTAAAATTCATGACATTATACCATCCTATTATCTGCTTCTCAGGTATATATCTTCACAGCAGAGTGTGATAAAGTGTAAACAAATCACCAATAATAAATATGTTTAATTGAACTTTAGATGTGATCGTAGTACACATACAACATTGATCATTAATGAATTAGCATGTTTATATGTTATATGCATCTCTTTTCTTTTCCACTTCTGATTTCATATGCTCCTATCTCTTTTCTATTCCAGCTTTCTTTTTCATGTGTGTGGGGCTTTGGGCAGAAGAAGTCTTTTGCACAAAAGTAACACAAACTCCTTCAACTTTCATTTGAAATCACTCTATTAAATTAAAAAGAAAAATATGAAATACATTTTATGAAATACATTTTTAAAGTAGGTAAAATAATTATGAATGATTTGATGTTTTTCTTTTGCATATTTTTCCAGATTTCCTTAAACTCCTACGACAAATGTATTTAGCAATATAAAAACAACAACAAAACCCTTGAGACATTCGTTTGTCTAGGATTCCTTTTTATTTTTCCCTGTTTTTCAAAGTTTACTGCCTTTTCCAATTGCAGCTTCCTGCTTGAATCACTATTCAGAAGACCTACTACAATTCAGGTATTATCTAGCAATTATATTTTTTCCTGAAATAATCCTTGAACATTGAGTTTCCTATCCATGAGTGTCAGATGTTCTACTACTGGAAAAACTCAGCAAGATGAATTACCATTAGGGGCTGGGGTTCTTCTCCTCAAGACCCTTTGCTGTCTGTCCTCTTCCTGGATGGAAAGGAGTGCACATACAGAGTGGCCTTACACTAGTTCTGTCCTTCCATTTACCCAGTTATTCACTATGGGACATCATTTAACCAATACTTATTTTTGATGCAACTTCTACTACTCGGTGATCTAATTTCCAATTGAATTATTTTGTTTTTTACATATGAATTTGGCAAAAAATCAAGTGTACCATGTGGTGATGTGAAATATATATATATATATATATATACACTGATTACCACAAAACAACATATCCACCAACACTTACCACTTAGACCACTTATACTTACCCATTGGGTGAGGCAATTTAAAATTCACTCTCTTAGAAAATTTCTAGCAAGTGGTATATTAGCATTGATCATGGTCATCTTGCTGTATGTTAGATCACCAGAACTTATTTATTTTGAAAAATGAGAAGCTTAATCAATATCTTCCCACTTTTCCCACCCCAGACACTGACAATCACTGTTCTACTCTGAGTTTGCCTTTTTTAGATTCCACAGATACATGATCATACAGTACTTGCCTTGCTGTGTTACTTTACTTAGCTTAAGTCCTACAAATTAACCCATGTTGTCACAAACAAGAAGATGTGTTTCTTATTTATGGCTGAAGAATATTCCCGTGTGTATCTATGCTAAATATTCTTTATTCATTCATCCATTGATGGACAAGTAAGTTGATTCCTTATCATGACTATTGTGAATAACTCTTAACTGACTCTTGTAAACCAATCACAGCTCTTTGTTCTCCAGTCAATGTATAAGCTGTCACCTGTTGACCACACCACGTTGAATCCTTTCATGCAAACCCTCATTGGCTGCACACTAAGCGTGGTATCACAAGCAAGTGACATGGATAGCCTCAACCACATTGGGTCTTAGATTTTGGTAGTTTTCTTAGAATATTAAAAAGTTAAATAAATTTGAGATTAATAGTTTTACATTTTCCAAAATGCCTATGTAAATTGAAAATTACATAAACCCTATAAATTTGATATATATAAACACACTATTTGGAGCATGTTATATAAAACATTTTTATTTAAAAATAAACTATTAAGAAAATATGGGATGGGTATTTATCTTAATATCAATCTTTCTTCCTTATTTTTCAAAATAAGAGGCTGACAAACCTATATTGCTAAACTCTTATCTATCTCTTCAAATTTTACTGATTTATATAGCAAAAGTCTGTCAAATACTGATTTATGCTACATAAATGTCTATGAGATATGCCAGTATTATCCAATTCTATGTAGTTTTTACAAAGGGAAGAAGTATATCCAATAGAAATCATGAATAAAACTCAAATACTTTCTATTTTATAATATATTCAAAAATACCTACATATGTTGTCTAGGAGACTGACCTCTAAAACACTAGAGTAAAATCCTTTTTCCAAGTTGCAAAGATACCTCTTCTCATAAAGAGATGAGGAAGTTTGTTGTTTTTTCTATATAAAGACAATTAGCTAATAGAGATATTCTCCCCAACTAACATGTGAATTTAGGATGAACCATGTGTGACAATGGTGCTGTCAAATTCTCTTTCTTGGAGACTACTTATTGTTTATTTGAAGAACACGTATCTAATTGGTCATATTTGCTCAGCTATTTAAAAAGCTGAAATTCTGCCTTTACAGTTGCTTAGCTGATTGCTTGCAACACACATCACATTCTTGTGAATGTTTATTCAATAGTAAATCTTTTCTTTCTTGAGTACCTTTGCAGGAAGGTCTTATGAAGTTGGGAGGAGACTTTCTTTTTTAATCTCCAACACTTAGAACTGCATATGATTTTACAATTATCCTCCAAAAGAGTTAATTAAAAATTATAGATTATTTTAAAAAGAAAAGTCACATGAAATAACAAAAAAATTTTAAAAAGTATATTCCTCAAGAAAAGAAAGTTTTGGTTATTTAGCCTGAACAATTGCTCTACCGCTGAGCCTCAGCCATCTTTATTAGTTTCTTTTTTGTTCGCCTCTCAATACCTTTTATTATTTTACATTTTATCAATTGAACAGTGAGAAAGATAAAGAATTTAAAAAGTATATCCTGTTATATATGTCTGTTATTAAATACACAAAAAGTATAATTATATGAAGGCCAAAACTCCAAAAAAATTTAAATTTGTATTTTATCTACGCATTGTCATTTTACAAGTTGTATTTAATAGAACAAAATGTAAATTAAATTGAGAAATTAGATGTGCATTAATTAACACAAGTTTATTCCACAACACAATATATCATTTAGTTATAATTTTTAAACTCAAATTTAGGAGATATATACATATATATATATATATATATATATATATATACACACACACACACACACATACACACACACATACATGTATTTAAATTTGTCTCAGCATCAGCTGAGTTTGTAGTGTTAAAATATTCTAACAGATAACATTATATGTGCTAAATTGCCAGCATGGTTACAGAGAATTAGCTAGCATCTTTTTATATTCAGAATTCTTATGTTATTAAAAAAATACACACTCCATAGTCTAAACCATTGTTAGTTAGATTTTCTGTTATTTTATCCCAATGTATTTATTGCTAATAATAATAGGGTCATATTTGTAACAAACGGCCAAGGTAAAGAAAGTAGTGGTTGTAAGTAGATTTTGGGTTATTTTTGCCAATATTGCTTTTCATTTCTTTTATTTTAGTAGTAGAATCATCATTTTGGCAACTCCATGTCATTCTCATGAGGTTATAAGAAGATGGTGGCGGGTGAGGCAAGAAAAGGAAGGAACTGCAGAAAGAAATTGAACAAATTATGATATGTACATAAATGAATATACCACAGTGATTTCTACCTATATGTATTTCTATGAAGTACCAAAAAATTCATAAATAAGCAGAGAGAAGACCAATAGAGTAGAGGGAAGGAAGGGAGGGAGGAGGGGAGAAAAAGAGGAAGTGCTAGGGACAGAAATAGAGCAAAATGTCTTATATGCATATATGATTATGTCAAAATGAGCATCACTATTATATATAACTATAATAAACTAACAAATTTTTTAAAAAAAGATATTAGTAAAGAAACAAGGCATTCTTGCCTCAATTTTTAAACTTTGTAATGGAAATCTAGGACAGACATGTATACTTCATGTCTTTGTGCCTGAAGCTGTAACAATCACAGGGACTTTTTTCCAATTCCATTTCCTCTTGGAGTATCTCTCTTTACATATTGTGGACCTATCTGACAGGCATGCACAGAAGGATTTCAAATAAGAGTAATGTGTTTTTTTAAGGATCTCAATAACTACTAGTATATTCATGAGGATCATTTCTTCCTAAAAACTTAAAAATCACAAGCTGATTGGTAAGTTGGGGAATTAACTAACAAAACTCATTAAAAAACCTTTGGTAGCTGCTAATATTTGTATTTACTGGGTAATTTACATGATAATAACCATAAAATAAGCTCCTTACCTTTTTAATATTTTGGATTGGAAACCACATTTGTGTGTGTAGGTTGCATATATGTGTGTACATTACAATATGTGAATATGTATATATATGTGTGTATGTATAAAATATACATTATGTGTATGTGTGTATGTGAGAAAGAGAGAGAGAGAAATAAGCCTTCATACCCTGTCCTCTCTCTGGTTCACAACACAATAGGTTCCATTTTGTCTTGAATAACTTTAAAGTAGAGCTAACTATCCAAACTCCCACAAACATTGACACAAAGATACATCCCACTGACATACAAAATAGACTGTCTCTTTATTGCTTCTTTCAGAAAGAAAGCAAAGCATTTCAGAAATGTTTTTAGGTGATAATTTTTTTTAATTGTGAAAAATACTTTGAGTCTCAATTTCCTATTTGGATTCATGATGGAAGGTACTATATAGTCCTTTTCAAGATAAAACATATTAAATTTTTAATTATTAAAAAAATCCCATATATCTTTTTAAGTTGGCCATTCTGGAATGTTGCCTATAAAAGGTAATGAGCTCTCACAACGAAGTTATGCTTTATCTTTATTGCTTTGAGTGAGTTAGTATGAATCAAATTGTTCCTTATAACACTTGCTTGAATTAAATGAAGATTCCTAGATACAATCAATAAAATTCAGAATCTTAACATTTTCTACCACACATCTAGAGCTCCAGATTATGTAGGCATACAGTCCAGGTTTCAACATACAAGCGATTGATAATTTAACCAGCTGTTTTGCAATAATTGCAATTTTTCAGCATGGTATAACATAATCCTCATTAAATGCTTGGTAATTTAATTCAACCAATTCCATAATTTATCAATTAACAATTGAAAATCTCACTCCTGATAATAAGTCCTATTTCGCATGTTTGGGGGCTTCATAAGAGAGCCCACAACCTTCTAAATTTTAAAAAAAGAAACACATCAACTATGTCACAAGAAAATTATGGTTAGATTTTTTGGTATTAATAGAAATAAGCACAGCCACTAAACAATATCCTGGGTTATTCCTTGAACATCCTGTTTCTCCTCTCTGCTTGTCTTAGCTTCTCTCTGCTTGTTGGTTTCACCCTATTATGATGCAGAGTTGCTCCCCATTGGTCAACAATGAGGTCATGTTCTTACAGTTTCAATTTTTAGGGAAAACTGAATTGTATTTCTACCTTCAATAAGTAGACATTAGAAAAGTCCTCTCTGGTCAGGCACGGTGGCACACATCTGTAATCCCAGCAGTCAGGAGGCCGAGGCAGGAAGATCATGAGTTCAAAGCCAGCCTCAGCAAATTAGTGAGATTGTGTCTCTAAATAAAATTTTAGAAAAGGGCTGGGAATGTGGCTCAGTGATTGAGTGCCCCTGGTTTCATTCCCTGTTACAAAAAAAATTTTTTTTTCTACTGAATTGGATTATATGCTTGTCATTTATATCAATCCCTATACTCAAAACAATACAGTGCTATGACTGTACCATTCCATTGCCTCAAGAACCAGGAAACCATTATTTGTTTTCCCATGAAGACATAGAATGAATAGTGACCTTCCCAAATGACTAGTAAAAAACGTAAGCATTATAAATAAAATGTACAAGGAAAATATAAATATAATTGCACATATATATATATATATATATATATATATACACACACACAGGTTGTTAGTAGTGTTTCAGTAATTAAATAACATGATATTGCTGTATCTACCATCTAGAAAAAATACCTTTCTTGATATTTTAAGGTATATTAGCACACCAAGTACTATCATTTGAATGTATTCCCAAAAGCTCATATGCTGAAATTTAATCTCTAAAATTCAAATTCAAACATGAATAATTGTGGGGCTGGGATTGTGGCTCAATGGTAGAGTGCTTGCCTAGCATGTGTGAGGAGGCACTGGGTTCAATTCTCAGCACTACATATAAATCAATAAATAAAATAAAGGTCTGTAGATATCTAAAACATTTTAAAAAAACATAAATAGTTGTGTGGAGATGCAGCATTTGGGAAGTAACTGGAGTAAGATGAGGTCATGAAGGTGCACAGTGAGTTTTGTTGCTTTATTAAAAAAAGGAAGAGAAGGCTGATCTTACAGGAGTGAGCACTTGCTCAATTTCTGTCTCTAGTATCCTCTTCTGCTCTTCTGTCGTTAAACAGAAGATTCTAGCTAGATGCTAGCACTGTCCTTTTGGAATTGCCAGCCTCCAGAACCATAAGCAAACTACTATTGTTAAGAATTTACTCTGTATGGTGGTCTGCTACTGTAAGACAAAATGAACTAAGATTCGTCATAATCCACGCCCACCTACAACCCAGCAAACGTGTCCTGTGTCCCAATATCTCTTCTTTCAGATTGCCTGACTTCCCATCTGCTCATGTGTGTTTAAACATACACAGGCCCTTCCTTTTGAAATGAGGTGTCCCAGAGAAACCACATTATAAGAGTTCTACAGATAACTCTTCAAACATATTGGTCATGAAAAATATTCATTGAGTGAAGAAGGCAAGTAGTGACAAAACTAACCTGCTTAATGCTTCCTATAAAAATAACTAGAGTTTAAAAATAATTAAAGTGGTGAAAATTATCTAAGTCAAGTCTTTCCAGCTCTTTTTCTTTGTTCTCAGTCTTTCTATTTTTCATTCCCTCTTTCCTGTCTTCTCTTCCTTCAAAGATATTTATTTTTTTATCCCTAAACCTAAACGATACTTTAACAAGCATCCTTCAAATTAAAACACTGGAGAGAAGTCAGTCTTCTCAGATTATATGTTTAAAAATGAGTAGTCAAGTAGGTGATATGTGATTTACATTTAATAAATATTTTTTAAACCACGAAAAACAAAATTCAAGCATATAAACCTACATGAGCACCACATTTATATTAGACAACTATATATAAAGAGTTACATATTATGTGGGAAGAGTTAAAATTAATGCTGCATAAAAATTAAAACTAATATTTTTAAATTATCAGGTCTTTAAAAATTAAAATGGTTCAATTATTCTAATACTATGGAAGAATTATGTCAAACCCCAAAACAGAAATGGAAAAATCAGGAAAATTATTATTTAATCCTTGAAGTGTCCTTGTGATATTTTCCATGCAAAGAGAAGGAAAAAAACCCACAAATCTATATATATCTAGACATAGCTCTTTATTTAACACTGCCCATTCATTGTTTAGGAAAATAACTGTGTGAGTTATAGGATGGCAACAAAAAAAGTTTCAGTGTTAAGACTGTTGGGTTTTCTTGAATAAAGGTTTGCAAGTTATATGCTATGTATAATATGTCAAGATGCTGTCACATATAACTAAAATGAACAAATAAAAATTTTGAAAACAGGCTTGCATAAACATGTATTCATCAAAAAAGGTCAAAAGGTCATGCATGGGTATAGGTACAATTTTTAGGACTAGATGAACTTTCATTTGAACTAAGAAAGGCATTTTAAAATATACCTAAACATATATAAACATTGTGCAAATTATCCTTTCCATTTACTCTTCCTGTCAATATAAATTGCAAACACAATCAAAGTTAAGGACTGTAACAAAAACAATCTCGAAGTGTTTATAAAATTTGGTGAAGAGATGAGTATGAAGAATCAGATAGTGAATCCAGGAACAATAAATTGATGATCTGTGTGAAATACGTACCAAAGTGAACGTTTGAACCCATAGACTTAAGAAGCCATATCATAAGCTTTAGTATTAGAATTCTTATTAAGAGCATAGTGACTACCCACTGATTCCTTGTTTAAGTTGTTATAGAAATTTAATAAAACTCTTCAGCTGCTCTCAGATTTTAAGTCATGACTGTATTTTTAAAAATATTTTTTGCAGTTGTAGATAGAACACTTTTATTTTATTTGTTTATTTTTATGTGGTGCTACAGATCAAACCCAGTGTCTGACACAAGTACTCTACCACTGAACTACAGCCTCAGCCCTGTCATGACTATATTATAAATGATAAAAACTAGATTCTATTTCATTGATAACATTTATATTACATAATTCTAATAATCTTGTCATAAATGAATATATGTCCTAAAGAATAATCAAAAGTTTATACCAATAATAACAAGCCCAAATGCACCACTAATAAGTATCTAAGCCATAGAAGTTAAAATGATGGCCCTGAAATGAAATTGTATGAGATAAATATACACAAATAAACATATATGTATAGATAGCTATACACATATTTATGAATTACAAGAGTAATTCAAGAGAGTGTGTACATGTGTCTCTGTGTATTCAATGCTATAAAAATGGCCAGGAAATATAACTGATATTTTAGATAGAGGATATGCTTTTAGATCTCCAGAAACTGTCATTGATTCTCTTTGCTAGACAAGGAACCCACTTTCACTGAAAGTTCTTTCTTTACCTCCAGAGATGCCACTCACTGTTTAACATCTCTCTAGAAAAGTCAATTTTAGTTAAGTTTACAAAAATAGCTATACTTCTCTGATGGTAAAAAGAGCTCTCAAGATGAGCAGTGAAAACATATAATTGTCTAAAACCTGATTGTCCTTGAGTGAGCAGAATATGTGTCTAGTGAATCAAAGACTACACCTATATAGAAAGAAACCTAGACCTAATGAGGCAGTTTTATGAATCTCTTTAGTAAGCATCTTTACAAAGTAGAATAATTACCCCCGCTAAAGATGTCTATCTCCCAATACCAGAAACCTTAGCAAATGCAACTTTACATGGCAGTAAGACTATATAAATGTGATTAAGTTGAGGAAGTTGAATTGGGGAGATTTTCTTAAATGATTTTGGTAGGTCAAAGGAAATTACAAGAGCTTTTAAAAGTGGAAGAGTCAGAGGAACAGTGTGATGCCACATGAAAGGACCTAACCCATCGTGGTCTGCTTTGAAGATAGAAGGGAGCCTCGAGTGAAGCAATATAGGTGGCCCATAGAAACTAGAAAGGCAAGGGGATAAATTCTCTACTACAGCCTCCAGAAAAAGTACAGCTCTTTCACATCTTGATTTCAACACTATGAGAACTGTCTGGCTCCCATGTCCACAAGTGTATGACAATGAGCGTGCATCATTTAAAGCCAGTAATCTGTGTGGTTATTTGCCATAAGCAGCAATAAAAAAGTAATATGCAATCAACCCTGTATCATTGGTTAAAAAATTATTATGAAATGTTTCATTCTAGTCTTTTACCTTTATTTTCACTGCATACCAGTGTGGTTATAACATAATGGTAGAAGATGGGTTATGTATGCAAAGTAGAATACTAGACATTAAAGCTGTTGACTTTTAGAAAAATTCAAAAGTAGTTATCAAGAACCTGAAAATATGAATATTTTCATAATATCTTCTCGATTTTACTTGAACATCAGTTAAACAACTCCATAAACATTACTTTATACTCAGTTCACTTTGATGTCTGTCTGATTCAGCAACTTCAGTGACTTCTAATCCAATCATTTTTGATTGTATAATTTTTCAGTTTTTAAATATGGTGCAAATAATCCTTACTAAATGACATAGGCAATTCCATAAAATAAAGCACAATAATTTAGTCCTAAATCCAAAACTATTTTAGTACCTTTCCAGTTCATTCAACTCACTACTCATCTCTGCTGTGCAAAGGGAGATATTGTCTTAGTTCTCATTAAGACAGTTTTTATTACTTTAGTTCTTTACAGAAAGCATTCTTGAGTCAGTTTAATCTCGATAATACAATGTGTCTATCAGTAATAAAAGACACTCAATATAGCAGTGTCTTTTATAAAGTAGAAATTTTTCTGTACCTCATAAGAAATTCAAAAGTAAAAATTTCATGGATTACGTGATTATGTTCTGTAAATCCTCAGGACTGTAAGTTCTAGATTTTTCCACTGAGGTTGATTACAGATTTAATTACCTAGTTTCAAAATATTGTAATGGGATCCACTATTATATCCATACATAGTTCATGTAATAGGATGGAGTTAACACTAAATAATGAAAAAGAAAAAAAATGTGCATAACCAAAACTTCGTTGATGGTTTCCAGAAGTTCCTGAATAATATTTCATTTATATTTCATTATTCAGAAGACAGTCATGTGGTCATACCTATTTGCAAAGAATTTTGGAAATGCCATTTTTACCGTGGGTTTGTATGTACAACAAAAAGCTAGAATTTCCATTGCAATGAGAAAAATGATAAAAGGATTTTGAAGGAGGCTAGCGGTCTTTTTCAATCTTTCCTTAGAGATAGGCAGGTAGGCTGGGCATGGTGGTACACATCTGTAATCTCAGCAACTTGGGAAGCAAGTTCAAGGTCCGCCTTAGAAACTCAGTGAGGCCCTAAACAACTTAGCAAGACCCTGTCTCAAAATTTTAAAAAATTTCAAAAGGGCTGGGAATGTAGCTCAAGGGTAAAGTCCCTGGATTCAATCTCCAGTACTCCCCTCCAATCAAAAAGAGGAAGGTATAAATAGTAATAACCACTTTAAAGAGAGACATACACAGAGAGAACAGGTAATTATATTTAATCATCATGAATATCTCATATGATGGCACATATTCTGTTTACCAATGAGAAAATCTAAGCTTATATGTTGAAGGAAATGCTTGCAATGACAGCTAGGAGGTGATGGGTCCAAATCTGAACCTAATTTCTCCTGAATCAATAGTCTACTGCCCTTAAATACAAACTATTTTATATTTCAAATAAACTGAACCTAACAACTTCAGATTATTTTCTTTTTTAAGTGACAGGTTTATTTTAAATTATACATGTAGAGTGTGTTAAAATTCTTTATTATTTTCAAATACTTTTACTAAGCTCTTAATTTTTTGATACAGACCATATTTAAAATAACAGATAAATTAAACATTAACTTAGAGCAAAATTGTAGTATTTGCTTTAAAATAAACATATAAACTGCACTGATGTCAATGATACTTCCTGAATAAGCATTACAAGCATAACTGACAAATAACATATTAAGGGTTAAACATAATATCTTTCTAAACCATCATTTTTAAATATCTTTATTTTTATATAGTATTAATAACAGATATGTACAGCATGTATTATTTCCCTATTTACAATTAGAAATTCTGAAAAAATACAAAATTATTATGCACACTTAAAAAAATAATACTTATCTAATAAAAATTCACCTAATGACTCAGCCTTAAATAATGAAAGAATTACAGAAGTATTTATTAATGTGTCCCACTACCTCATCACTATATTTGGTCTGTCAACATGGAGACAAAATGTTAAAGATGAATTAGGACTGGAGTGCAATGTACCATCAGGTGGAGAGTAGCTTCTGAGTTTAACCCTGAAGGAGTTAGTGTGCTGAAAATCAATTGACATGCTTTGTAGGTGATGGATGATTGTCTCAAATATTCTGTGATATCTTCAGACATATAGTATATTTCATGTTTGTTCTTCAAATAATCAAATATAAGTCGTCCAAAGTTTAAAAATACAGAAACTTCTAAGAAGATATACAATCGATCAACAGACATAATGAAAACATGTTCAACATCTCTAGCAATCAGAGAAATGCAAATCAAAACTACCCTAAGATTTCATCTCACACCAGTCAGAATGGCAACTATCAAGAATACAAACAACAAGAAGTGTTGGCGAGGTTGTAGGGGAAAAGGCACGCTCATACATTGCTGGTGGGACTGCAAATTGGTACAACCAATCTGGAAAGCAGTATGGAGATTCCTTAGAAAACTTGGAATGGAACCACCATTTGAGCCTACTATCCTACTCCTTTGTCTATACCCAGAAGACTTAAAAACAGCACACTACAGTGATGCAGCCACTTCAATGTTTATGGTAGCTCAATTCACAATAGCTAAACTGGTGAACCTAGATGCCCTTCAATAGATGAATGGATAAAGAAACTGTGGTATATATACACAATGGAATATTACTCAGCAATAAGAAAGAATAAAATTATGGCATTTGCAGGTAAATGGAGGGAGCTGGAGAATATCATGCTAAGTGAAGTAAGCCAATCTCAGAAAACTAAATGCCGAATGTACTCATTGATAAGTGGATGCTGATCCATATTACAAGGGAAGGATAGAGGAACTCTGTTCACAGGGATGGGAAGGAGGAGTGGGCAGGGGGACAGTGAAGATGGTGGAATATGATGGACATCATAGCCCTAGCTTTATGTATCATTGTATGTATGTTGTGATTCTACATCACATACAACCAGAGAAATGAAAAGTTTTGCTCCGTCTGTGTACAATGAATCAAATTGCATTCTGCTATCATGTAAACCTAAATAGAATGAATGAATGAATGAATAAATAAATAAATAAATAAATAAATTTAAGAAAAAAGAATTGGAGATCATATATTTATGTAGAAACAGTATTTGCACCATTTTGTAGGCATCAAATAAATGATGGCTGCCATTAAAATGATAAAAAATAAAATAAAATAAAACTAAAACTAAAGTTATTAAGAAACCAAAATGTCATTATACCATTATGCAACAAATGAAAATATGTGTGATAAAAAGTATGACAATGTATAATTTTAATGTTCATTGAGTATGTATTTACAAAATAATACAAAATATAAAGAATCTGCATAAAGCTTAGCTTAGATGGCATGCTGTTTAAGTAAATAAAATTTTATTTAAACTATGTTAGCTCAAAGAAATGTTTAATGTTTACTATATGACTTTTAAACTTTATTATGATAAGCATTTCCTCCAATCACATGTTGAACTACTCCCCTCAATAACATTTCTAATTTTTTGAGGATTTTCTAATAAGGTTTTGGATTGAATACTGGAGTATCATAGGGTGAAGATGAGTGTTTGTAGTTTAAAAGTCATATTCAATTTTCTGATTTTGCCTCTCTTTACCTGTGGAGCAGATCTTTTGATTAATAGAAAGTTGTACGTATGCTCCTTAATCAAGCACCTTCATCTTATTTGTCTTAGCTGTATTTCTATATTTAACTTTGCATTACAGATTACATTAGTATATTATTTACTTTACAATGCAGATGTCTAGTCCATTCAGTAAGTTTGTAATCCATATGAAACTAGAGAGTGCTAATTAAGTACTACTAATTTTATATTTATGTTCAATAGAAAGTCAAATGAATTATCTTGCACATAACATGTTTAAATCTACCAATAATTTATTGAATCATCTCATAATTAGTCTATCATTGTCCATAAAAGACCATCTAAATAATTTATACATACAGAGACTAAAGACACCAACTATAAACTAAGACAATGTGCTATTCTACAACCTAAGTCTCATTGTTTCCATTAATGATTAATTTACATGTTAATCTGTTAGGTACCTTTTATGTATATATGGCTGTTCTGACAACACTACATTAGTAATCTGTCCAAGATTACAAGGCTGGTTAATAAAGAAATTCTCCCAATTTTCATAATATGTCTGCTTTCAAACACATGAATGCAGAGTCTATAACAACTCTAAACAAGAAGATTCCTTTGTAGAGTATATAAAAGATAATTATATTAAGTGTTTTATTCAAATAATAAACTTACATTTACAAGAAATGAAATTTTTTAAAATAAGTTATCTCAATTATGATTATGAAAAATACAGAAAAATACATTTATATTTTCCCCTTTAACAGGATTCAGTGCAGCCTTCAGACAGCTGTAAAAGGTATCAGATGTGCAACCTACAGATCCATAAAATAACAAAGAAAGACTGTGTCATGTTGAACCCAAAGAAGAATCTACATTACTAGAGGCTTTTAGAAAATGATTATCTGCATCTGTAGGCAGTTTAACTTTCTGCCAAGTTTCTCAAGTTCTTTTGTTTACTAAGGGTACATTTTAAAATTAAACATCTTGAGAACTGGCGCCAGTGTTTGTGACATAACAGCAGCACTTTGGCATTCTTTTGCTCTCACAAAGAAACTGGTTATCTGCAACTTAGTAAACATGAAAGCATGAAATCATATTTTACTGGTTTTTTTAATAATCTTGCTGTCAATTTTTAAAACACAGCTTCCAGAAGTCCATAACAGCAAATTGATGGTGTGAAATTGAATACTTTCTATTTTTGTTTTCTTGCTTTTCCTGACTTGATGATAATTTGAAATTATGGTAGCTATGATACAGTAAAGAGCAGAGTTTAATACCATCCTCAACAAACTTTTTAGACTTTCTTTTATTCAACTGTCCATTCTTTTATTCATCAAATATTCTTTGAGTATTTCCTTTTTCAAATAATTTCAAATGTTCCAAACCTTTGTTGTTAAACAGGTTACATGGACTCTATCTCATTGAGTCAATGTGTGGATTCTGGGATTGGAAGAAATATTCCATAAAGAATGTATGGAGAGGGGCTGGGGTCATGGCTCAGTGGTAGAGCACTTGCCTAGCATGTGTGAGGCACTGGGTTCGATTCTCACACCGCATATGAATAAATAAAATAAAGGTCCATTGACAACTAAAAAATATTAAAAAAAAAAAATGTATGGACAGAGGTTCTAAACCTTGGTGCAAGCCAGAATCATTCCGTGGAGCTTTTGAATGAACAAACCACAATTCTGGAGCCCCTTCCAAAGCTATTGAATAAAAATCTCTCATAAAGAGGGCCAAGCAAATCATTTGAAAAATCCTATAGAAAATAATATTTCCACCAAAGGTTAAGCAGCACTATGGACAAAAGGGCAAGAAGAAAGAAATTAGAACTCTTCAAAACACCAGTATTTAAGTGAGTGAGCAAATAAGACTAGGGGAAATAAGGAACATGGAGTGACACAGTTCAAACCCTTTTCTGTTTGACTCCATTATTCTAGCCCTTCAATTATAGATCCATTTTTATAAAAGACATAAATGGTGGATTTAAATTTAGTTTTATATACTTATGAGATATAGAGAAATTATTAGATACAAAATGCACAATAAAATATCAAAATGGGGCAATACAATTAAAGATTTTTCTTTATAATCATAAAAAGTAAACCTTATAATCAAACTCTTCTGGTTCAGAGTT
The DNA here is from genome assembly GCA_028644305.1 of Xerus rutilus. Lineage (NCBI taxonomy): Eukaryota > Metazoa > Chordata > Mammalia > Rodentia > Sciuridae > Xerus > Xerus rutilus. Next base: position 76,346,834 of record CM053404.1, read on the forward strand.
TTTTCCATATTTTTCCAATAGTTTTAATTCTAGCTGATAAAAAAATATTGCTAACCTTTGTTAATATCTTTACTTAACTTTTACTCTGTTGTTGTTAACTGGGAAATCAAAATCCTAATTAAACATGACTTTCAAATTAATGAATATCTTGGATTAGCAACTGAGTGTTGGTACGCTCATGAATCCCAATTAAAACCTGGGTCACCAATTTCAAATATATACTCGATGTTGCCTGGAAGTTTTAGTTTAATTTCTCTACATACTCATTTGTTGCTCTCTATATCTACTATTTTTCAAATTTTTGGGTCTTCTCAAGCTTCCTGTTTGCCACCCCTATATATGGTGTCTTCACAACAAATTTGCAAACAGAAGGGACTTCCCACATCTTTTCTCCAATAAGTCAGTTGTCTACTCTCAGCTGTACCCATACTTACTGGATCCTTTCCTCAGATTATGGATGATGAGACCCTGTCCTTGTCAATAGTCTCTCTCTTTGTGTGATCTGGATCACCTTATGTCTCAACTAATGACTTCTGTAATCATCTCTCTTCTCAGGATCATTGCATCAATAATTACTTCCTCTCTATACAGATCATTTCATCAAGGGCACAATCATAAAACCATGCATTGTCCTTTTCATTAAAGTAGTTTCTAAAATTGCAAAATTAAAATTTTATATATTTGTCATGTACAACCTGATGTTTCAAAATACATATATTTTAAATGTGTTGAATGGCTAAATCAAGTTAATTAAGGCACGTGTTGCTTCACATACTTATTTATTGTGTTGACAACACTTAAATATACTGTTGGATTTTCAAAAATATAATTCATTGTTATTAACTATACTCACCATGATGTACAATAGATCTCTTGAATTTATTCCTCCTAACAAATTTTTTATTTATTGATGAATGTCTCCCCAAACCCTCCCCACCAGTATTGTACATTTTAAAGCAGAAAATTTCCCTGATCTGTGAAATCCTCTACTTATCCATTATATTTGCCTATTCCCATATCATAGTAAAATTTCTTGTTACAGTTTTATATAAATTCTTGTTTCCAAATTGCCACCTCAATTGACTTTAATAAGCCTTTCAATCCTACCATTCCACATAAATTTTCTTGTGAAGGTCAAAACAGATGAAATGTAGTTAAAATCCAGCTATTAGTTGTAGGTTCTTTTATTTGACATCGCAACCCCATCTGATATAACCTACCATTTCCTCTTTTTTTGAATGGAAGTTTTCCAGGGCTCTACTATTTCTTGGCATTTTTTCCTATTTCAAAAGCCATCTCTTCCTTCTCACCAACAATGACTCATATTGCTCTGTTCAAGTTTTAAAATGTTTAGGAATATCCTATGGCTCTGATATGAATGTCCTTCTCAGTACCATGGAAATACTCTTTCCACATGACTTCATTTTGTTCTATTGATTCTCATATAATCAAAGTGGACATGGAATCAAATCTGTATCTAGAGCTCAGACATTTCTCTGGAACTATATGTCCTATTGTCTGTCTGACATTTTCGTGTGAATTTCTAAATGGTATTTCATATATAACCTGGTTAAACAGAACTCCTCTACCCAGTCCCTTACACTCTATACACACACACACACACACACACACACACACACACACAAACACACAAGTCTGTCTCAAATTCTGATCTCAATGGAGTCATGAACTAATACCCAGTAGGTCAAACCAAGTTAGTAGTTCTCTGTGATACTTTTATTTCCATTTCATCTACATTAAACTTACCAGAAAATTCTCAAATTCTCTACAACATATCCAAATTTGTCCATTTTTGAATTGGACAATTGTAATAGTTCTTTCATTGTTTCCCACACTGGTGACCCCTTCAAAGCAGCAAACACCATCTGTTAAAACATAAACACAACCACATCAATCCCTTACTTCCAACAGGTTATGGACTCTGATAACATCAAGAGAAAAACAAGATTCTGACTCACAAATGATGAGTTACATGATCCATCTCCTATTCATTTTTATCCTTGAGGTTTGAATAAAGGGAAAACTGATATAAGATGAAAATAGTAAGATATATGATCATACCAGTCACTTGTTTACATTGTATGTCTTTTGTTTAGAAGACAAACCAACCAAACTCAACAAAATCAAGGATATTTTTAACCCAAAATACCCTTGAATAAGTGGTTATGTGATTTTTAAATGGTTTCTAGTATGTGAAGAAAACACCACTTGACCTGCTATTGTAAATAAAGTTTTATTGGAATATAGTTGCCCAGTCATTTCTCTATTGCCTATAGGTGTTTTCCTGCTAAAATAGCAACTTTAAGTAGTTACAATAGAGACGGTGTGTCTCACAACCTAAACTATTTACTATTTTGTCTTTAAAGAAAAATTTCCCAATCATTCTATTAGACAAATGGCAAATGTGAATTAATGACATAATGAAAATTGTAGGTTATGATTTTTAGCATTCTAATTTTTTGATGCATAAAATATTAAATAGAAAGTATATTGAAAACATCTGCTTATGATTCAATTCCAACAGTATTAACTATGAGTAGTACAGTAAACAAATAGTCAACCTCACATCTCATTTGTAGTTTCAGTTGGATACAAAAATGCTTAAAATATATGTTTTGGATTTTTAAAAAATATCTTTATTTTATTTATTTATTTTTATGTGGTGCTGAGGATCAAACCCAGTGACTCACATAGCGAGGCAAGTGCTCTACTACTGAACCCCAGCCACAGCCCTCTGTTTTGGATTTTTAATTCAACACATTTATTCATCACTACAAGGGAAATGTGTTGGAAAAATAAAACAAGCAAACAAAATACACATAAAAAAGAAAACAAAAACAGCAATTTTGTCTTCAATAGATCATCTTTTCAGTTTATATCAATGTTACCTATTGATAGCAATTTGAGTTTAGATAAAGATGCTGGTATAGGACCAATGTTCTCCTTCTCCCAGGTCAGCTATTCAACAGAATACATTACTATACTTGGAAAATTGGTTTTGTTTCTGTGGTGTTAGAGTAGTAGAATTGGCAATCTTACAGGGATGACAAGGTCAAATCAGTGGGTATACTAAGTTTAAATTAAATTTTCCAGTTAATTCTATCATTATAAAATACCCCAAGTTAAGCTGTTTTAGGCAATTTTACCCATTTCAAGGGATCCTTTTTGAGGGAATTTTACCCATTACAAGTATTCCTTTTTTTGTTTCCTTTCTGGTGCTGGGGACCAAACCCAATGTCATCCACATACTAGTCAAGGACTTTACCACAAAACCACACAGCCCAAGTGCTCGTATGTCAAAAGATTCAGTAGAATTTGTATCTTTTCAATTTCTTAGACACAGTGAGAAAATAACTGTATTTAGCTACATGAAAACATAAAATCTGAAGAATACTAATGGAGATAGAAATTTGGACATATCAGAAATAGAAATTTAAATGCCAGATTCTTTATTAGAAAACACCCAACTAGCCTAAGATAGAAAATTATTTATTTTTGACATCATTGAACTGTGTTTTGCCAGATCAAATCTGTCCTTACATACATGACAGGATCTTGCTTTAGCAAAGTTGCTATTTTTTACAAAACAGATAACTCAATGACACACTGCAACAAACTGCATACACCTTAGTTTGTGGCCTCGACTTTCTCCACTTGTCATTCCCTCATATTACCTTAATGATATTTTAAGTCTTCTCAACCTAATCAATTTACTATAATTTCAGGGCCCATGATCGTGATACATGGCTAAACAGTGCCTGTACTTGTTTGCATAATAAATGTGGAATTCTATGAGTAATGGGTTTTCACCAAAGCATTATTTTTCCAAATTCAAATGAAATTGAAAATAGCAAAGAATGAATATTTAGAAATAATTCTAAAGCTGAAAAACTGTCCTACAACCATAGCTTGGTCATCTAACTGCAAATAGAAATATTTTAGAATAAATTCAATATATATCTATTTAAGTAGTTCCCTGAACTTAAACATTTTTATCTAGCTTATGCACTTTGAGAGTTTTGAACATTTAAGTCCTTCATTATAGAAAATAAATAACTTCTTTTGAAAGTGGCACTCATGGTTATAATAACCATGGGGCAGTGTTTATCTCTATGCCATTGCTAGGTAATAAGCTTCTGCTCAAGTCTCCTGGATCAGTCTGTGAACATCTATCACTATCTTATTACTTCTAGCATTTGCTCTTTATTTATGTAACCGCTTCATCTATTTATCACAGTGGTTGGAACACAGTAATCACTTAATAAATACTTGTAAAATTAAGAAACAAATTTCTATATGGAAAGTTCAGTTAATAGAAAACAATCTGATCCAGTGAAAACATGGTCTGGAATACAAGATAAAGTATTAAAATAATTGCTATCAAATGTGAAAAATGAACTACAAAAAATACACAATTTGGGCTGGCAACAGGTTAATAAATCCACCTTATACAAAACAATGAAGTAAATTACATTTATCTCTTTTACTATTCTACCACTTAGAAGTTTCATAGAAGCTACCAGTGGATAAATTAAACTGGTTCTCAACTTCTCTATTATCTCTTATTATAATTTCCTAGTGGGACTTACCATTCATTAAAAAGCAATATCCAGAATTCTAGAATTATTTTATGTGCTTCCTCCTCTATGTAAAATCTCAGACACTGTGGTCAGACAGACCTAAATTTTAATACAGCTTTTGCTTTGAGTCAATTATACTTTCTAAACCTTTATCCATGTAATGGTGATAACAGTGGCATTTATTTTATAGGATTACTCTAAGGATCAACCAGATTAAGTATTCATGTTTTAGTGTCTGAGCATAGAAAGTGTTCATATAATTATACTTACAAATATGTTATACATACATAACTATTATGTAAATTTAACCTATGTATTAAAATGCAGCCAGCTGGAGTCTACTTTATTTGAAGAATTCCTATATAATTTCTTACAAGGTGGACAGTGCTGTTAGGAATTTGTCAGTGTAATTGTTATGACAATGTTGCTACCTATGCCAGAAGTATTTGCAATTTAAAAGCAGGTAAAACGTATATTCAAAGTGTGATTTAACAAAATTATATACAGATAAAGATACTTATAGGACTTACCACAGAGGTGAATCTATGAGATGGTCTTTACAACTGCATCTTGAATCATGTACATAAACACATCCTAGCAAAGACCTACTAATGAGGACTATCACCCTATTATGGACAAGATAAATCATGGCTTTAAACTTTGACACTAGAACATGTTAGAAAATGCATTACTTAAAAGCACACTAGACACGCACTCTCCAATGGGTGTAGCTGACCTCATTGTCTGTTCATTAAAATGGCCTGTAAGAACCTGCTCTAGGGCTGAGATTTTGTTCATGGAACATCATTCACCATTCTAGTAGTTCTCACCTGACTAGACCAATTAACCTACAGTTTCCCAATATTTTCTGTTTTAGTCATTTCTCATTTTCTTTCATTTCATTTTCCAGTTATTTTATGTACTTCTCTTTTTATTTATTTTACTAGTTGATTACAAAATATTTATAGGAAATAATAAATATGGATGCTTATCTTCATATTCTCAGTACCTTGCAAAAAACCTGAACCACAACAGGCACATTATATACAATGCTGAACAAATGGTAGTTTTAAGCATGACACACAACATGACAAATGCCCTCACCAACAACTGTCTCTCCCCAATCTATATTGTAATTATATATATCTTTAATTACATATGTTATGCACTTTATATATGTATATGATTTTTAAATGTAAAGTTGACATTTTCATGGGTAGTTGTCATTCTGCCCATTTTGAAAATGACAAACCTGAAGCACAAAGATAATTGGTAACTTGGTAAAGCTACACAAGTGTAAATATTAGAACTAATATTTCAACCAGGCAATCAGATTCTAGAGAACACAGGTCAGTCACTATGTTCTTGCATTAATAAACATTTATTTATTGTGAAATTAGCTTTTCAATATGTGTGGCATGATGCACACTAAGCATTGCATGCATGAAGTGTTAATGTTGTGTGCTTCTATTCTGAAATACCACTCAAAGACCACCTCATGAAAAAAAATACAAATTAATCCAGGTCATCCCTTTACAATTTTTCTTTCCTATTTATTATGAGTGTGTGAAGAACAGTGAAGGGACAGTACTTACTTCTTATTCAGATGCTCCTATGCTTACAAAACCCTTCTGTATTGAAATGTGTTATATAAATCACAATTTTGTATAAGTAGAATCTCTCATGCTAAAGAGTTTTAAGCACAAAATTGAATTTCTGAGTGATAAGCAAAGGTTTTATTTTCTAGTCATTTAATGTGTTATATGTTTATGATGAAAAACTATGGCCCTTTTTCCCTTTTTTCTGCCTTGGTGCAGTTTGTTTTCTCTCAAAACATATATAGATATGGCAATACTCCCACCCACCAAAAACACAATTTATCTCTTCAAAACTATGATGTGCCATAACATGAATTTCATCAGTAAATTTTTCTTATGATTGCAGAATGCCTTATGCTATTGATTTTTTCAAATAATCACCTTCCCTGATGCAGAATGCAAATAAGCACATGCTTCAAATTTAATGAACAACTCATGGTTTGGCATTTAATTTACATGAGAATCATTGTGACCTCCCTCTTTGTTTTAAAACATAATTTTTGATTATAAATAAATACCCATTAGATTAAGAAGCATGATTCCATATATGATCTTCTTTACATCATTAATAAATATTAGTGTCTAAACATTGCTCAACTGTCAATGTGCATTTTAAAGGCACAAAATCATTTACCAACTTGTTCATGCATGGATTTCAATATACATATTTCCAGTACTGAATATTATAATTAATTATTTCAACAGATATTTATTTTGCAATTTATGCCAGGCATTCTTTTAGGCATTGAAAAATACACGTATAAGGTGAAGTTCTAAACTGCAAGAAGTTTATAATCAAGAAAAAACACAGTAAAAATAATAAACAATCATATAACTAGATAGTGGCAAGTTTTTCTTAAGGAAATGGACAATGGATCAGAGAAGTAAGGGATCAAGGAGATGATGCTTTTGAAGTAAGTGAAATTTGAACAGTTTTAATTTGATTTTTAACACACTATAACCATATCTGGAAATATTATATTAAGCCCCATTATTATACACAGTTAATGCATGTTTATCAAAAATTTTTAAAATATGAAAAAAATTTTAAAAAATTCTTCAGATGGAACCAGTCACAAAAATATATGCTGAAGGATACACCAAATCAGAAGAACTGAGTACACAAAGATACTGCAGGATAATCATGCTTGGCTTATTTTACAAATGGAATATATTCACTGGGTACAAAAATTTAACTGCCTTGAGACTCTCTGGCTTTTCCAACTGATATCATAACTATTGACCCATAAAAGGGTTTTGTACTTCAGGTCTCTGCAACTTGGATCCCCACAGAGTATACTTTCTCACCATGGAGCAAATCAAGATTCTTTTGACTTTAAAACTATGGTTGCTTTATAGGAACTTTGGGCTACTTCTATCCAGGGACCAATATGTAAGCAATGGAATCATTCTCTCAACAGAGGTAGTTGATCCCAGATGTAAAATTCAGATGAAGAATTCATATATCTTTTGCTATTTTCTCACTAACAGTGACTATAGTTGGACACCTAGAGCAATGCATTTAGGAGAAAGATTACCAATGAATTAGACCCCTCAGAAATAAGGGCTTGTATCAAATCACCCAACAAACTACAGGGATCCACAGATGTGGTAATTAAGGATGAGTAATTTAGAATGAATAGTGAATTAGGGAATGATTATTATCATTTTTGTTCCTGAGACCAAATACACAGATGGAACTGTAATTTCTTTATAAACTTCCTACCTCTTATAAATTTATTCTCAGACAGGTAAATACTGAACTCAGATTTTTCAAGAAAGCAGTTGATGTTCCACACTTTCAGAGTCCAACCAAAGTTTAAGCAAAGGTGGTGTTCTTTTGAGGCAGATTCCAGCCAATGTAATCAGAAAGTCAGTAGTAAAGGACCTTGCCATTTTTGACTCATTTGGGATTCCTTCAAAGGACAGTCTTTTTTCTACACATCTTCCTTCATCTGGCAAGATTTTACTGGGTCTGCATTGCAATCTAACAGTAATCCTTGCTCAATAATATTTTTTTCTTAATATTTCTCAGGTATTTTAATAACACATACTGTAATATTTTGAATCACTAATTCCATTTAGGCAGCAGCTTCTGAAAGAGCCCAAATGGCAGAGTGAGCTTATTATTCAATGTTAATTTTACGAATAGATAAAAGCGAACATTAAAACTTCCTTAAATGATATATTAAAGCTAAGCTTTGCTATAATCACTACCAATTATATTTTCTGCTACAAGATATATAATAGTACGATAATCTTCTCACTCTGAAGGAGACGTCCAGTTCTGGACAAAACTATCAACAATTGCCTTCCCCGCATCACCAGATATATTTAAATGCATAAGAAAATAACTCATCTCTGAAGCAAAAGTCTAAAATTCCTGTGATAATTACTGAATACTGTCTTACAGAATATAGTAAATGGAGATAAAATTCTGATCTCTAAATTGATAGGTGTCAGCTTTCCACGTCTGTTGGTTCCACATCCATGTATTCAGCCAACTACAGATCAAAAATAGTGGCAAAATAATTTGTGTCTGTCCAGAATATGTACAGATTTTTTTCTTGTTATTAGTCACTAACCAATGGAAAATAATAACTATTTATATAGCATTTACATTTTATTAGGTAAATAATATAGAGATGATTTAAAGTGTATGGGAGTATATAAAATGTTTCATTCAAATACTGTGTCATTTTTATTGTGGTATACAGAGAGGGTCCTGAAACCAATGCCTCACGGACACTAAGAGATTACTCAGTGCGTGTGTGTGTGTATGTGTATATATGTATGTATGTGCATACGTATTTCTCTCTCTCTACACACACACACATAAACACACACACACACACACACACACACAATATGTTACTAAAGTCTTGACAAAATTGGTTTTCTGACCTGGTTCACATATATATGAATTTTGTCAAGAGCGTAGTATCAAGCCTGGAATGGTGGTGCATGCCTGTAATCTCAGTGGCTCCAGAGGCTGAGGCAGGAGGATAATGAGTTCAAAGCAAGCCTCAGCAACAGCAAGGTGCCAAGCAATTTAGTGAGACCTTGTCTCTAAATAAAACACAAAATAGGGCTGGAAATGTGGTTCAGTGGTCTAGTGCCTCTGAGTTCAATCCCCAGTACCTCCCTGCACCCTCCCCCCCTGCAAAGAGTGTAGTATCTTATGGTGATAAAAATATTAAAATTTTATAAACAGAGAACATCAAGAAATTTAACCATTGCATTATGACCCAAAATCACTCTGATGATGAGGGTAATAAGTCCCAAGCTTTCCATCAGCACATCATATTTTAAGTTACCAAAACCAAATTCTCAAAGAAACTAAAATTCAGATTAGAAAAGTAGTACAGAAAAAAAGTGTAGAAATTATGTTTCCCTACTGTTTTCATGCTTTTCATTTCATTTCCTTGGGTGGGGTGAATTGGGGTCTTGCAGGTTAGGCTTTCTCCTCCCCCTCACACATCATTGGCTATAGGTAGTCATCAATGCTGTTCAGAACACTAGATTTGACACATACCCCTTTTACCTGTTCCAACTTAGTAACTGAAAGAAAAAACAGCAGTATTGTGTTGTGTTGGTACCCAGTTAATAAGCATCATGCTAGTAGCACATTGAAAATTGGGAGGCAACTAAATGGCACTAACACTACAACTTAAACACAGAGGAAAAAGAAATTTCTGTAAGTAATTTTAACTTCCTGTAAATATGCCTTTAGTATTTATTACTGTTTTTTGGGGAAAAAGAAGAGGTCCTACTTCAACGAGATGAGCGTAGTACACAGACAAGGCGGGTATAACTAACTTGGAATCTCAAGGGCTCCCTGATCCACAAGTCATTTATTTTATTATGTATTATGATTTATTAGATTATGAATATTATGTAGCCAAACATAATCTAACATAATCCATTACCTAGAAATCATAAAGATCAGGGGAATTTAGGGAAGAAAAATGTAATGGAAGCTCTTATAGCCTCTACTGATTTAATATTTGAAAAGATGTTGGTCATTCAATAGGAAAAATCAGATTTTTTTCCACAAAGTTCTCTTTGGGAATTTAGTTATTCTTCAGGGCAATATATAGAAAGAAGTGAAAAAGTGCCATAGTTCATATCAAAAACTTTAATGTTATATACCTGGGTATTACATTAAACTGTTTTAATTAGAATTGGGTAGATGAGGAGTGATGAGGGATGAAGAAAAGATAGACCCACAGAGAGAGAAGGTACCCACATCCACATTTATAAAGTCTCATCAAGGGAACACTTGTCAAAGGGAACATCTTTGACATTAAAATTTGAGTCATAGTGTTAAATCACTTGGCAGCTCTAAGGTGTGAAGACAGAACCATCCAGGAGATAAGCTTCCAGCATTCTTACAGTGTCCTTTTTCTGTTGGTAGCAATTGCTCTTTTCTTGAGTATTAGCCCCAGATTCAAGAAGAAATAAAATTTTCATAATGTGAGGCATTGTCTTAATGTACTCATACCATGTTCTTTCAAGCCAGTCTTCAAGTTACTTTGTAGCAACAAAAGTTATTCAAGAAAGTTTCAAGAAAGGCTACATGATCACGGAAGAGCTACATTTAAATGTAGCTTCCATTTGAAACTCAGGAACCAGTATTCTCAGTACTCTAGGAACCTGCCAAATCCTGCTTGTAGTTTTGTGAAGAGCAGTCATTTGAATCATGGTCTGTTTTAGTCAACTCTTTTTGCTGCTGTGACTAAAGGACTCAACTAGAACAATTTTAGGAGAGGAAAAGTTTATTTGGAGGCTCATGGTTTTAGAGGTCTCAATCCACAGACAGTAGACTCCATTCCTCAGGGCTTAAGGTGAGGCAGAACATCATGGTAGAAGAGTGGTGGAGGCAAGCAGCTCACATGAGGATCAGAAGAAGAGAGAGAGGTCTCCACTTGCCAGATACTATACTCCAAAGCCATGCGCCCAATTCCCACCTCCTCCAGCCATACCCTATCACTTCAGTTACCACTCAGTTAATCCCATCAAAGGATTAATTCACTGATTATGTTAAGACTTTCACAACCCAATCTTTTCTCCTCTGAACCTTCTTGGGTTGTCTCACATGTGAGCTTTTGGAGGACACCTCACATCCAAACCATAACATGGTCTTTCTGATTGCCTTATGGCTGCCTTTGCACTGGGAACTTTCTGTGCAAAGGTACAGGTCAAGATGGCCCAGTGCTAAGGGGACACACAGCCAAGGAAACTCTGTGCCTATATCAGTCAGAGCCTTGAGCTCCAGCACCAGCTCCTAGGGATAGAGAATTCTGAGCATAACAAGATAACTCTAATTTCTCGCCAGTCCTCCCTCCTTCAGATTGTCTGCTTTGCAGAAATTTTCTCACAAATAAACTTTTGATGACACAAATTATATAATAAACATGTTGAGCTAGTTCTGGGTCAAACTCCACCAGAGTTTGAATTCCCACCTGGCCTCACTTTTTGTCTCTCTGTGGGTCTATCATGCCTATAATTAAAAATACAAACACTTGGCCTGTATCAAGGGTACAATACTACAGATCTTATTTATTTAGGTGTTGATACGGCTTCTGGTATTCTAATGATTAGGCCATCAAGTCCAAATTTGTATAGGCCAATTTCCTACATATAGCAAATAGCTAACAAAATTTAAAATTTTTAATTTTAAAAATCTGATGACCCATGTAAATACATACCCTATGTTAGGAAACTATTCACAATAAAAAATAGTGTTGTAGATGCCTCCTACCCCCAAAAGCAATGACACAAGTCCAGAAGACAGGCAAATGGGTCATAAACTAGATAATGATTATGAAAAAAGTTTGCATTAAAATGAGCATGGTGATGCAAGATCCCATGATCTTAGCAAACTAAAGGTTTGTGACTAGCGTTTTCTCATCATTCCTAAAGGCAATGAACCGTCTCATGACAGGTAGATGACACTCCATCACTTCCTCCCTAGTCATAGGAACAATGAATGTTGTAACAGAATTTTAGTTTTATAAAATGTATTCTCAGGTTTCTTGGATGACTTCCAAACATTAATAATGCTATAATATATAGGAACATATTAAAATGTATCAGATGGTATAGGCATGATAGGTTCTTGGGAAACAACCTCTACTCCTGGAGTAGGACAGACTCCCTGAGAATCTACCTATAACCCTTACAGTCTAGTTTAAGGTCCCAAAATAAATCAAGACTTAAAATTTTTACTCAGTCAGGCTTCCCCAGAATCTGCCTATGCCTTAAGAACTGCTGTTTTATTTTTGGTAAAATTAAGAACAGGAATAATGAATTTGCTTACACAGGTTTAGAAAAGCAAAAAGTTGTATTTCAAATTGAGTCATAATGTATAAGTCACATGTATGTACAGGACAGATTAGTAATAGTGAATTAACTAGGGATCCAAAACTTACCTTATGTCTCCAGGGTAATTATTTTACACAATAGAACAGGAAGATTGCCAACTCTATTATGACTACCTTAATCACTGTGAGTTTCTTTTAGCAGCAGAGCTTAAGAATCCTGGAATCCTTAACACTGTTTATTCTGTCAAAATACCAGATTTTTTTTTTCAGGGAATGGGGGACATAGCTCTGATATTGGGCTATGATGTTCATAATGAAAGTGGTTAATTCCAAGCTGAATAATATGTCCATTTAATTAAGTCCACTAAAGTTTATTGGTTATTGGTAAAATTAAGAAAATGATTCATCTCCAAAAGATATGTAAAAAATGAGTAAAACCTAAATGTTCATGGTTTTCATTGTAATATAATTTGAAATTTTAATCTGTGATATATTAAAATGGAAGAATTTTTGGTACTCTTTTAAAAATGCTACATGATATAATAATTTGTTTTAAAATTAAATTAAGCTTATAAAACTAGTAAATAATACACAACTTGTTTCCAAATGGCGGTAGTAGAGTTCCATATGTCTGAGAGCCTTGGACTCTTGTCTTCCAGCTGAATGTTATCGTTTTTCTTGCAGTATGTTGTATCAAATCCCTTTTGATGGGTATCAAATCCCTTTTGATTTTGTTTAGAGAGATGGATAATAAGAGATGGATAATAAAAGTTTTTTATATACTTGAAAACAGTGTTTATCAATGAACATGTTGTTGAAATTTTGAAGAGATAGTTGCTTACACCACTTGGATTTCATGATGTTTTACATGCTTAGTGTCTACTCACTGAATTGCTTTAAATACTCCCAAACATTTCTAAGTTTCCCTGGAAGAACAAGAATCACTTTTCTGTGGATTGAACACAGCTATACAATTCATAAATGAAACACTTGAAGGATGAAATGAGCCACATGATCCTTTAGAACCTGGCCTCTCAGTTCAGATATTTTTGGTCATCTTCCAACCAAATATTTTCTGTTTATCTGGGGGAAAAGTTGTGCTTAAAAAATAGCACTAGGATAGAATTGTATAGAAGGCTTAGGCCATTCAGTTCCCTAGGGAGGTAAGAAATGTAGCAGGGGGGCAGTTTTGTCCACATACTATAACGGGTGCAAAATGTAACATTTAACTGGGAAACTAAAGTGTCATGGCTTCTCAGAGTCATAAACTAGAACAAAAACTTATATTTGGCCAGGTCTATTACTGTTCATCTTTTCATAGTTGAAAGAGACAGGTCATCTTATATAACCTTGAGCAGGAGTCAATACTTCACATTTTCTACAAAAGGCCAAATACAAAATATTTTAGGCTTTACGAGAGAAAAACTTTGGTCTCAACATCTAAACTCTACCAGTGTAGTGTCACAGAAGATATGTAAATAAATTGAATGCCTGTGTTCTAGTAAAACTTTATTTTTGGACCTTGAAATTTGACTATTATATATTCTCACATTCCAAAATATTATTTAAAATTATTTTACAATGTTTTAACATTATAAAGTCAATTTTGGATAACTAGAACCGTACCCTACAAAAATTGGGCAATAGCTTGAACTTGAAGTTTAGTAACACCTGAAATTAAATGGCCACCCATTGCTGGGCTCAGCCAAATTCATCATCTCAACAAAAATGCAGGTGTGTGGTGTGGCTAAACTTTCACTCCTGCACATGAGAAATTTACCAACTTCATCTTAATAAACTTGGCTCCGATTTTTTTAAAAATATACAATGAGAGAAATTCTGTGGACAAAACCATCTCTTGAAATTAGAGGAACCTTTCTAAATTACGCAGAACAATGTCTGGTTGCTATAGTACACAGGAAAGAAAATATCTCACTTTTATTTTGGCCAAAAATTCTGCTAAAATATTGTGTTTTTTGAGCTGATTTCAAGTTCAATGCTTTTTGTGTGTTCTATTGATCAAAATAGTTTATCTTCTAGGGCTATGATATTCAAAATTTAATATTTTTACAATTATGTTTTATTCTTAGGGGCAATACCATTCTGTTTTAGAGGACTGCTTTAGAAAATTTTAAGAATCATGATGCTAGCCACCTAATGTCAAAGCTTAATAAAATAAGTAGAGAGGGGGAGAGGGAGAGAGAGGGAGAGGGAGAGGAGAAAAGAGAAGAGAGAAGAGCAGAGATATCAAATATTTTAAATGGTGAATTTATTTAAAATATATTTTACATGGTAAATATAGTTACATGAGGACTCTATACCAATCTTGCTTTTTTTCTATAAGTTTGACATGATTTTAATACAAAATTTAAAAGAAAACTATATGGTTATTTTGACTTTTTCATCATATTTCTTTCTATGAAGTCATTTATTAGTTTCTGTCAAGGTTTGGAATAAATATGTATCTCTATATCATAATTAACACAGATTACTAGAAATTCCTGAGTTGATTTCCTCATTTGCTCACTTCTTTCAACTTCTAAGCTAGTTTTATCTATTACATTCATTTTGAAATGCCTATTTAACTTCTTACGTCTTTGATGAAACTAACTCTTGGTGCTTAGGAGGGCATCCTGTTTTTTTCCTAATCTTCTTCCTTCTCCAAGAATATATTTTTTCTAATTCTCTCTTGCTGTAAGTGTTCCTTAGTGATATGTTTGAGGTCAGTTTAATGTCTATCTCTGAAATTAAGTGCTTTGTTATTTTTCAAAAGATATTTTTAATGGTAATATTTTGACACATTCAAATGGATAATGAACATAGGGGCTTAAAATTTTGAGATTTTACAGGCCCACACCAGGCACATCTTGGGTCAGGAACATTGGTGTCAGAGATGCCTCCAAGTATATCAATGCATGAAAGAAATAGATACAAGGACATACCTCCTGACTTTGCATATCTGGCATCCAAATACCCAGATTTTAAGCAGCATGTTCAGATACATCTGAATGGAAGAGTGTTAATTTTAAAGACCCTAAAGTAGTCAGAGCTCTGACTTGTACTCTCCTCAAGGAAGATTTTGGACTTTCTATTGATATTCCATTGGAGAGACTAATTTCCATGGTTCCGTTGAGACTTAACTATAATCATTGGGTGGAAGATCTCATTGGTCATCAGGACTCTGACAAAAGTACATAGGTACTGGGGCATCCTGCATCTATCCCTTACTTGGAGGAACCTTGAGTGGCTGGTATTTCCTTGCTATGGAAGTGGATGATATGTGTTTCAACTATGCAAAGAAAAAGGTGGAACTGAATAACTTATCTGATCTCATCAGAGTGGTAAAAGTGCCGCAAAAGACACTCCTGATGGATGCTCTAAAAGAAAAATCTGAGATAATCTATGACTTTTGTATGTGCAATCCCTCCTTTTTTGCCAACCAGTTGGAAGCCAAGAGAGTAAACTCTTGAAACCGTTGAAGACCTCCACCTAGTTCTGTAAATACAGGAGGTATTAAAGAGATCGTGGCAGAAGGAGGTGAATTAGAATTTGTTAAACGGATCATCCAGACAGTTTACAGCTTAAAAAAAGATTAAGGTGGTATAGCTGTATGCTGGGAAAGAAATGCAGCCTGGCTCCACTGAAGGAAGAACTTCGCATCCAAGGGGTTCCCAAAGTTACCTTCACTGAGTTTTGTCAAGGTCAGACAATGAGATGAGCCTTAGCTTGGAGTTTTTGTGATGATAGCACAGTACCATTACCACCAAGTAAGCGAAGAAAATTAGTGAAGCCAAGAAAACCATTACAGTTGTAGTGTTGGAGTCTGTGATGAAAGAATTATCCCTCCAAGCATCATCGTTGGGCTCTGAGACAGTGGAGGGCATAGTGGTTGTGACAACATGGATAGAAAAAATTCTCACTGATTTAAAGGTCCAGCATAAATGAGTTCCCTGTGGAGAAGAGGAAGTTAGTCTTTTCCTGACCGCCATAGAAAACTCCCACATTCATTTAAGGCAAAAGAAAAGAAAGGGAGTGAGACAACTGAGGGAAGTGCCTCTAGCTCCTGAGGATGTCATACAGGCCTTGCAGGAGAGAAAAGCCACCCCCAGAGAGTTGGGCAGTAGCCAGGATGTGGCCCTGGGCCCCCAGGAGGGTACCCTTTGTGGGTCTGCTCTGCAGGAGGGCGAGTCTGCCACTGTTGGAGGCCACTGCCCAAGCCAGGAGTCAATGTCTCAAGAGGAAACCCTAGAAACCATGGAGGATGAAAGGAGTGAGGAAAGGGGAGGGGAGGAGGTTGTGCAAAGTTGTAAAGTCTCTCGCAATGAACCCCAGGACCCAGAGGCTTCTGAGCAGTTAAGCAACCCAAGCACTGAAAAGAGGAAGCCCCTCCAAGGAGCAAGTAGCTGGACATTATCTATTTAAGTGTTTGATAAACATCAAGAAGGAAATGGATGCCTTAGTTGAAATGCATTGGGTTGAGGGCCAGATTTGATGAACCAGCTTTGTACCTATATATGTAACCAGATTTTCAGGCTTGTTGCTAGTTAACTCCAAACTTCTTGCAGTTAGAAGAGTGTCTGTAGAGGACTGGGGATGTAGCTCAGCTTAGCATGCAGAAGGTCCTGAGTTCCATCCCCAGTCTCCCCCACTCTCATCCCCTCAAAAGAAAAAAGTCTATTAAACAGATTGTTTGGAGTAACCTGTATGGCGGCAAGAGAAATTTCACCACTGGCCCATTAGTACCATTATGCGGAATTATCTTAAAAAGCAGAAATCAATTAATCCATTTTAAAGTTATAGGGAGTTACAATATAGTAGCTCAGGAGGAAGAATTATGGTTATCAGCAACAGCAGAAAACTGTTTGTAAACTCAGGAGGGATTTAACACTGACTCAACCTGGTCATCTCAGCTTTGGACTGATTTTATGAGGCCACGGTATCATTTTTGGTATCTGGTCTGGGTCAGCACTTCCCAGAACATCATGCTCTCAGTCCCTGAGGGTTTTCATGAGGAAGGGGCACTGTGTTCTCCAATGGAGAGCAGAACAGAAAGGGCCCAGAGCCTACTTCTAGAGTCACCTTTAAGACTAAATCTCTCTTCCCTGGGTACCTGTAATTGATTAATTGTGCTCCAGTCCCCAGAGATGAGCTGGCCTGATAGTAGGTAGCAGGAGAGCTGGGAAGAGAAACCTTAGTAAGATCAGGGAGAAGGGCCCCTCTGGGGAATGCCTGGGAAATGGCACATTGCTGATTCCTGGCTATTTTGATATGCTTATTTCAGAAGCAGAATTAAGTGAACGAAACTCTTAGATGTGACTGAAACACCAAAATACACCCATACCCTGACCTCCAACCTGTTAGAATTGCCATTTTGTAGCAATTTTGCCACTGTTTGATTTTTGTTTAAACATATGAAGTGGAACTTGTTTTATTTTTAATATAAGAATATTCAGAATTAAACTGTCAATACTGTTTGAAAAAAATAGGGCAAATTTATATATTCATTTATTAATGAGTAAATCATTAAGCTGTGGCAAGTAGTATATAAGACAGTCTGAAGAGCTAGCACATATGTGTAACTGGAAATGTTTTTAATTGTGTGATTACTAATAAAAGTAAAAATTCAATATTCACAAGGCAATAATCAGGAGCAAATAAATTAGAAAAAAAAAAACCATTTTCCCCACTGGGAATAATTTGCATTGTTGTTAGTTCTTCATAATTTACAGAATTGTAAAATATCTCAAAGACATGCTGTGAGATGCTCTGTGGAATATGGTAACCCAGATGATTATGTCCAAGGAATGCCCAATTATTTGCTGTGTGACCCATTTCAAAGTCTTTTACAATGTTTTCCTGACATCAATTGAATTCTGATTCCTTATCTTTTAAAATAGTGCTGAAAGCATTTACTCAGTTGTCGTCCATCCTTTGATACCTGAACAGTGCTCATAGGCCAGGATCAGTAGCATCACCTGGGAGATTGGTAGAACACACAGTATCAGGCCCTTCCCTAAGCTCTTAAATCAGAAACTGCATTTTAACAAGATTCCCAGATGAATTAAACATTAAGGAACATTAAAGTCATGAAAGCATTGGTTTGTACTACGTAAATTAACACTAGTAAAAACTGTCAGTCTTTGTTCGCTATTTTGGTACAATATCTGATGTTTCTTCCTTTTCATTCTACTGAGGATATGGCTTTAAACAAAGGAAGGAACTGATTCAAATACATTTTATTAATAAAGTTTGTTCTTGAATTGGCCAGCTATTGCCACTTTTTTCAGTACTAGGTGTTCTTCAGTGGCTTTTAAACTTATCTTGTTATCTGATACTTGCAGATGCAGGGAAGATAAAGCTGAGCTCATGTTACACTGAATGAGTATCAGAATCCAGGAAGTATATTTTTTTAATTCCTTCAAAGAGCTATAGCATTCTGTTGTAGATAAATAAAAAAATAAGATAATAAAGTTAAAAAGATTAAGTAGATAGTTTACTAATTGAAATTCTCAGATAGGAAAAATTGTCTATTCCACTTGAACTTCTGATGTTCTCAACAGTGCTGTTTCTGAAAACTTTAGTTTTGATTTTTTTTGTTCCTAAAAATCTTAGCTCATAATTTCTGTTTTTCCTTTAAAGAGTTTTTTAATTTACTTTAACTGATATGTAAAAGCATTAAAACTATACATATTAATGTATCAGGTAATGTTTCAGTACATGTATGCATTGCATAATGTTTAAATCAGGTTAAACATATTTGTCCCCTCAAAACCATTTATTTCCCAGTGTGGTGGTGCTTTCCTATAATCAGAAGTACTCAGGAGACTGAGTCAGTAGGATTGCAAGTTCAATACCAGCCTCAGGAACTTAATGAGGCTCTAAGCAACTTAATGAGAACAGTTTCAAAATAAAAAATAAAATAAAAAGGGCTAGGGTTATAGTTCAGTGGAAGAGTGCTTCTAGGTTTGATCCTCAGTACTTAAATGAAAAAAGAAAGTAAAATGTGGTGAAAACTTTCAAAAGTCATTCTTCTATTTTTTTAAGACAGTACATTATTTTTGCCTATAGTCAACATATGGTGCAATAGAACACAATTTCTTTTCTTTAAATTATAACTACATCCCATTAAGACTCACACCAATTTTTACTTTTTCTTGAAGTAATGAAACTCTTGAGTGAATAAAAATTTCCAAATCCTCACACTCACTAATAGCTTTCCAATTTTCACATATTTTGGAACCTCATGGTTTCACATCCTACACATAGAAAAGCTTTTCCCTTTTTTTCTTAGCTAAAGAACAGAATTCTGCTAGTTTTGGTTTTCTGTTGAGCAAAAATCTTCCTTTCTTGCCCATTCTTATTTTGGTGTCTCATTTTGTTTCAGCTTTTATTAGCCAGCCTCCTGATTTATAATCTTCTGACTCAGCAGGAAAAGGGGAAATGAGTACCAGATCTCATGTCTTGAATTTACTGTGTAAATTTGTTTATTTTTAACTACATTTAAAGTTTTAATCTTCCAGCCTTTTTTAAAAGTAGTTATTCCTCTTTCCTTACTTTCTCTCTGCCATTCTCCCTTCTAGTTGGATTCCTAATTTAAAAATCTTTGCCACTGGGCACAGTGGTGCACACCTCTAATTCCAGAGGCTCAGGAGGCTGAGGCAGGAGGATTGTGAGTTCAAAGCCAGCCTCAGCAAAAGTGAGGCAATATGCAACTCAGTGAGACCCTATCTCTAAATAAAATACAAAATAGGGCTGGGGATGTGGCTCAGTGGAATGCCCCTGAGTTCAATCCCTGGTATCAAAAATAAATAAATAAATCTGTGCCATAGCATCCCCCCTACACACAAAAATGTATATCCAATTGAAGAAGTTTCATTGGTCATGTGCATTAGGAGACAGAAGCATTCATCATAGAGGGAAAACCAGTTTGAAATTTATATAATTACAATGTCTTTTCACATCATTTTACAGAATCTCTTTCTTCCTTCCTCCCTTCTCTTCTCTCTTTTCCTTTCTCTTCCCCCTCCTTCCCTGTGTCCCTCCTTTCTTTCAGTGAAACAATGAGTAGGCTACTCCTTAATCCAATTACCTTTGAAATGACAGTCATTTATAGAGTATTTCTTGTGAGCCATAGAGCTGCATGAGGGTATAAAGTATTGTTGGTTACTGCTTTTAAGGAATTTAATTATCCTATCATGTACTGATAGAGTATGATATATGTGAGGCCCTAAGAAAGTTTTAGCTTGAAAAACATAAATACTACAGGATACTCCAATGAAAACTGGTACAAGAACCACACATTCTGTAGAAGCAGAAGGAAGGAGTAGAGGATTTGAAGCCTGCATGTAGACAATATTAAGTTGGCATGTTTAAGTTAATTCATGATCAGACTTTGATAACATTGATACTTTACTTTTGCAGAGAGCTAGACACCAAACAAAAATAGCTCCCTTATCTCACCTAATTTAATCCTCAAAATAATGGCAATCACCATTTTTCACAAAGAAATTATCTAGCCTGAAATATGGAGTTAAAAGACTGGCCACAGAGTCCTGTATGTTATCTAGCCTGAAATATGGAGTTAAAAGACTGGCCACAGAGACCTATAATCCCAGTGGCTCCAGGGGATAGGGGCCCCTGAGTGCTGAGCGGAGCTATTAATAATTACTAGGAGGCAGATTGTGTTTAAATGCAATCGTATATTCGATCATACCAATTATCAAATATAAACAATTAATGCAAAAAGTGTTGGATGTGCTGGAGAACCCCAACTAGCATTCAATGTGCACTAATTAAACACTATAGGCAAGTCATACTATCCTAGGGCAATTAAATACTACAAGCAGTTCACACAATCCTAGGGCAACCATGAGCCCCAAAATATCTCCAATGCCACACAACTTCTCTTAGCCGAAGAGCAGATGTTGTCTTTGTCCAGTGGTTTTCTTTAGCTGACAGCTGGATGTCAGGGAAAGGTGGAGTTGATCCATGGGCAGACAGCAAGGCAGCCAGTCATTGATGTCCTTGGAGCAAAAGCCCCCAGTGTGGCAGGACAAGCAGTTTAAATACTGTTCCAACTTGGTTATGTGAGCTGGTGATTGGTTACGCCCAGTGAAAGTCAATGTCCATTGGTTATGTCCAGTGAGATGATGTAACTGCAATTGGACATTTTCTTTGCACATATCTATGGAGCTGTGCTCCCTATCAATTGTAACTAATCATTGCTAAGCATGCCTATGGCTAGTGCCCCTTAAAACTTCTTATCGATTGCAACCAGACATGAGTAAGCTTATCAATGGCTGCTGTTCCTTATGACCAGCAACTTAGTAAGTCTCTGCATGTCCAGCCATGTCTATGGCATATGCTTCTTACAGCCACCATGGTCATTTCACTGCCCCTTGTAATTTTGAATGTAATCTTACATGTAAGAAACCTTATCAGGATTCTTAAGTATAATTTTTTTTTACTATAGCATACTATAGCTCCCTCCTTCCCTGCCATAAAGGAAATACAATTTTAAGATTATAAACATGAAATATCTTATGAGAGATAACCTGATATTTGGAATTTAAATTTATAATTGATGATTTCTTTAATGGGAGGGAAGAACTAAATTACTTACAAAGGGCATTAAACACATTTAAAGTGGACTGTAACAAGCAAACTGATCTGTGGGCATGGTTTGCCTTAACAATACCACGGGCCTCAAGATAAAATAGATGTGGGAAACAAGTGCACAGAAAGAGTTCAAAATACTTGTGTAAATAGAAAATCTTATGAATATAAGCAAACAAAAGGTCTCTTTATTGTATTACAAAGCAATTTTTATCTAAAGAGCTATGTCCTGACTACAATTATAATTTAAGCAAAGAAATAAGACAGTTTCTACAACTGAATCTCATCATTTAACTCTGCTATCTAATCTTGAAATTAGACATGTGAGTTGTTTGCATGATCAGCAGAGCTAAACATTTCTCTTCCTTGGGGAAAAAATAGTATTTATAGGAAAGACAATTTGAGAGAAATATTCCAATCTGCTTTCAGAGAAATTAAATTCCCTTGTACACACAAGGTTGGCCTTTATCCTCTGTAATCTGTTCTATTTTTTTTTTTTTTTTTGCTTGCCTAGTCTATTTCTTAACTTCGAGAGCTGTAAACCACAGTTCAAGGTTTATCCTCTTCAGTTAAACACTATTGATGTTTATGTTCTTGAGCCATATTAATATTTGATTCATGCCTTAGAAGCTGATAATGCCAACTAATTCAGGTGATGAAAACACATTGCAAATTAAGAGATACAAAGGTAACTTATGATATCCCACTTCCAAGCTGGTGTTCTATATAGTTAACATTAATGTCTATGGGAGAACAGTCTGGTAAAAGTGAATGCATTTGTTATTGGTCTTTTCCTGGATACTCACTTGTAGAGTTCTAATAGTTTTTCAAATAGAGTTATGTATGTTTCCCATTTTTTAAAACTTTGACTTTCTTACCATTGGTCAGAGGATGCCTTTCTTCTGCCCCTTTGTTGTACATGAAAGTTTAAATTTCTAATTGCAAGAGACCAAAAAAAGAGTTTTATATGAAACTTTGTGCTTTGCACATGCTTGCACAGTGTGTTGTCAGTTGGAAAAGTCTAGGAGTGAAAAAAGTTGACTTAATGCAATTTTGCTATTTTGCAACTTAGGAAAACATACTCATGCAAGTGTTAAACAATTTATGTCTGTCCATATTTTGAAGGATATTTTACAGAGTGGGGAGTGAACTTACCAAATTTAGTTCAGGGAATAAGAAAATATAAATTACTTCAAAGGAATTAAATATGTTGATATCAGAAACATTCGCTTCCCCAATCAAGACTAAAATTAAGAAGTATAGATTTTAACTTTTTTTCTATGTTTTACTTATTCAAAAATAATTTTTGTCAGACCAGTAAGTACTTTTTATATGCATTAACAATAGTATCTGAAGCATCTAATCCCAGAGGGAAGCTAAAATCATAAAATAATCCAATGAAATAGAAAAAATTAAATGTAATAAAAGTTAAGAAAAATACATTTTATTGCTCATAGGTAAGTAAAATTTCAGAGATGCAGACAAATTATATTGAAATTGCTATCACATATATTGAAACATGATATGCAACAAAAAAATTTAGTTTCCTTTAGTATATCATTTAGCTCTTCAAGAAATCATGTAAATTGGATTATAAGAACGTCATTTTATAAATGAGGAAAACTGGATGAAAGATTGTAAGAAACAGGTTTAAAACAATCCACTCATAGGAATAGGACCAATATTCAAACTTACATTCCTTGACTTCAAATTCCATGTTTTAAAAATTATTTTCTTATGCCACTGAAGACCTGTATCATGGGTATACATGAGATGGAAAGATGATTTTTCATCAGACAATGTAAGGGAAGGAGCCATGGTGGAAAGCTGGTTTGAATTATATCTTTGTTTTAGTCAGCTATTTTGCTGCTGTGACTAAAAGAACTGACCAGAACAAATAGAGGAGGAAAAGTTTGAGGCTCATGGTTTCAGAGGTCTTAATCCATAGAAGGCCTGCTCCATTCCTCAGGGCTTGAAGAGAAGCTGAACATCATGGTGGGAGAGGGTGACGGAGGGAGGCATCATGGTGATCAGGAAGCAGGGAGAGAGACTCCCCTCTCTAGATACAAAATATATACTCCTTAGCCATGCCCCTAATTAACCACTTCCTCCAGCCACACTCCACCTGCCTCCAGTTAACATTCAGTTAATTAGGGATTAATTCACCAATTAGGTTAAGACTCTCACAACCCAATCATTTCTCTGCTGGACCTTCTTACATTGTCTCACATATGAGCTTTTGGGGAACACCTCATATCCAAAACATATCGAAATCTTGAAGGGAGTGTAATACTTTGTAGAAATAGGATATATGTATATTCCAGAAGGAAGAAAGCATAGATAAGCACTAGGGGGTAAAAAGGCACAGCAAAATATCAAATGCTAGTTACTCATAATATTGTCAAAATATTCCATAGATTAAGACCAACCTGAATTTATTGCTTATAGCTTTAATTAAGGTCATTATACATTTTTAGTAGCATCTCTGCAGGAAGGAAGAAAAGTAGCACGTTTATGAGGTGTGGACATCAGTTTCA
Source organism: Xerus rutilus (assembly GCA_028644305.1). Classification (NCBI taxonomy): domain Eukaryota; kingdom Metazoa; phylum Chordata; class Mammalia; order Rodentia; family Sciuridae; genus Xerus; species Xerus rutilus. The sequence goes on from CM053404.1 coordinate 76,371,511, forward strand.
ATATTTATATTTTGATGTTTAAGATTTGAGAAAGATTGTGATAGAACAGTTTGGGACTGAAGGACACATCAAGGGATGCCTTTGATGCAAGTGTTTCAGTGAGTCGTGAGATATAATTTGTCTTTTGATTCTTCCTACTGAAGAGTTCACAGGTCCTTTGGAAAATTCCTGGGTTGGGGGAAGAGAGGAATATGCCTCCCGCTTTCTTAGTAAATAAAGTATCAGTGGAACACAATTATACCTATTCATTGTCTTGTTTCTGTAGTGATTTCACACTATAACTACAGAGCTTGCAACACTCAAATCTGGACCCAAAAATATTAAATTATTTGCTATATTTGATACTTTACATAAAAATATGATTTCAGTTTTCATATAAAACTACTGGGTTTTCCCAGCATAGATAAGCTACGCTTGATGATTGTCTACTTTTTATAGTATATTAAGTATTCTTAATTCTACTTAAGTATATTTATGCTTAATTTAATGCTATCATATATTGTTATTATGAGTTACAACTACTATATTATTATCATTAAATATCACTATTATATTTTTCATTGTGTGTAGCCAGTTAGCTCTTTTGGTTACAGCATGGTGATAATATTCTTAACTGTATTGTAATTAAGGATTATTAGTATTAAATCACTTAATCTTTATTTAATTTAAAAATAGTTGTTGCGTACAAGGCATTCTTCTAATGACTGAGGATTTTGTAGTGGAAGAAAAAAAATCACACAATTGAAAACATCCCTCCAAACAGAGGTTTGTTCAAATAGAAACAGAAGAAAAAATAACATGTGCATAATTAGAAAAAATGATTCAATAACATGTCTAGTATGTTAAATTTTAAAAATAAAACTATAAAGAGAAAAAAATCCAAAGTAGTGAAGGGGATGTGAAATATGAAATGTGGTTTGAGTTTAATATGTTGGTATTGCAGACGTAGTTAGTGTTCTGCTTAGACCTCTTGATGTCATCAGTCATTTCCCACTCACCCTACAGGTACCACAGGTGTCAACTATAACTACTGGCTTTTGCTCTTGGCTACTCTTGGCTAACAGGAGAAATGCCAAGTCAAGAGGCCTGGGATGCTGCAATATACTCTCTCTTCCTAAAGACTGACAAATGAAGGAATAATAATCTTTAGTGGAACAACCTGGTGATACATTAAGACTCCAGAGCTCCCAGAGGGTTCTCATTGTGAGTAAACTTCTTCTAAAACAGCACATTTGCCTAAGTTTCATGCCTGCACTACCTAGATTCCCTTACCTCCTTGGTTTTCTACTGAATGTTTTCTCTTAGCAAACCATGTGCAAAAGGATTATTGTCCCAAAGTCTGACTCTAACTATTTGATATGAAATGGATTTGAAAGAAGCATATAATCAAGAAGACAAACAGTTAAAGCAATTTTGCAAGGATACAGAAAGAAGTAATTTTGTCTTGGGGTAAATGGTAGCAGTTGATAAAATAAAGAACTGAAAGAATTGTAGATCTATTTTGAAATTTAAGCCAATACTATTTTCTAATGAGATATCTGAACAAAAAAGAAATAAAGTATATTCATTTCTAATATTTTTAGTTTCAATAACCGAAAGAATTTAGTTCTCTGAACTGGTACAGTAAATTAGAAAAGATAAACTACCTTTGTAGAGTTAACGTGTGAATTGCTAGGGTCATGTCACAAATTATACCATGGTTAGTGATTTAAAATAGTTTCCCAAATATGCTCATTTGAGCAGGACACAGTAGGGAGCACTCTTCTCCATTTGACCTAGTATCACCCATAAGCCTCAGAGGCAGGGGTGCACAATCATTTGCAGGCTTACTCATATGTGATCTTTGTCTCTAGTTATTAGATAAGGCCTTAACTGGGGCTGCTGCTGTCGTACCTAGAGGTGTGATGGCCATATAGTGATGAACGGTAAGTCAAATCTCCTTTATTATTAGCCTTAAGGGTGGTGTATTTAACTTTAGCCTCATTCTCTCCAACTTGATTTCCTGACAGTGTACCTCAGAATCAAGGGGAGAGAAAATCTACCTTTTCTTTTGATGGGTGGTCAGTGTTAAATTGCTTATACAGAGAAGACCATAAGAAAATTTTTAGCTAATACAGTATTCTATGTTTAAGAAACCAGGTTTAGATATAATAAGCTGATATTCCTAATACACATCCAAGTAGAGATGTCAAAAATATTCAGCATGATAGTCTCTGAATTTAGAGAAAATGTAACCCACATCCAATAATTAAGAAGGCAACACAATTATGTTTTTGAATATGTTCAAAATCTGTTTTCCCAAATGCTCTTTGCTATTTGATTATATGAACTGACATCTCTATTCTAGGTTTACATCCAAAAGAAGGTCAATGAAACCATTTAAAGGTGTAGAAGGAGAAAACATATTATATATAGGTGGACAGCTGCCTCAAGCCAAGGATGAGCAATTTCTGAAGCCTAGGAAGTAGATGCTCCTTCTTGAAGCATAGGTTTGAAGTGGGAAGTGATTCAAAAAGCATCAGAGTTCTGAGACATCTGAATCTTTGGTGGAGCCTCACTTCATTATGAGAAACAAGCTGTTTCTCCATCAATGACATAAGCTTTCAAATAAGACCAAGAAAGGCTAAGAATTTCATTGAATTTAAATTCAATAACCTCCAGAATCACAGCAAAATTGGTTTCTGGGAAGATTATTCCCTTAGCTAACAGAGAAAGATTACTTCATCAAAGGCAAGGAGAATCTGGATTTTTAATTTTTATTTTGGGTTGAGAATTCAGGCAATTACTCAATATTTTGTCTTGCTTTAATTATGTAATGTCTTTAGAATAAACCATTTCTTCTTACAGTTTCATTTTAAATGACAGCCAGTATCTGGCTCCACAGAGCCATGCCCTCAAGGAGCACTTTGTTCCAGATGATCATAAGCAATACCTTAATTAGCTCCTTCATCAATCAGCAAAATGTCTCCATGTTCCAAATCCAGCAAGTGAGCAATATATTGCACTGTGCTTTGTTTCAACATCCCTAGATATTTATTACAAATATTCTAAATTACTTATTAAATTTCCTTCAGATCTGCTACCTATAAAGAAGTTCTGAATCCAATTATTTTATAAGTGATGTTCTTTGGTTGCAAGCCTGAGACTCCCGTTAGCTAACATAAAGAAAATGAGAATTTATTGGAACTAACAGGATTTATGGGGAGGAAGAGAATGTTGATTCAGAAATAACAGAAACCACAGAGTTCCTGGATTTCTTTTTAAAGGCAAATTCTCAAGAGGCTCATGCTTTTGTTGCCATGAAAATGAATAAATGTTTTTTTTCCTTTCTCATTTCTTTTCCTTTCATCACTCTGCTCATGGTTGAAATTCCATAAAAGAAAGAGTATTTTGATTATTGGATTTACCAGATGATACGCAAAGAAAGGTAAATAATATAACATAAGAAAATCAACCTCCACCAGCAAAGAAGATAGCCTAAGAAACAAACAAAAAGGAAACAAAAACCCACAACAGTTAAAAAAAAGATTGCTACCACCCAAATTCTATAGCTCCTTGTGTCTTTGAAATTTACTCCTGAGGGCCAGAATTGGGTTCACTTTATAATTCTCAACTTTAGAAGGATTCAAATTTCTTTTGGGCAGATTCTGGTTAGTTTGACATGGCATATGGAAATCTTGATAGATAAATGTAGAATTGTTCTCTTACATTATTTAGTTCCTTTATTTTGGACCTGTAAACTTTAAATTTGAAACTAGTCCAATCTTTCTGTTATTTTTACGAAAGGGTTCAGTAGAGTAGAACCACAGAAAGTGCTTGTATAATTAAAAATGCATATTTGGGTCAAACAAGTGATCTCCAAGCAAAGTGAGCAACTGTTTGCCTTAACTATAATTGGCGTCTGTGAGCCATCCATAAATGGCTTCATTGTTCCCCTTTTTTCAAAAAATATGTCCATATTTGAAGGGGATATTCAAGAATAGAATAATAGGTACATTTTACAAAAAATAAAGCAGTATAAAAGCATCATTTATCTTATGTGTTTGTGATTATGGAAAATATTTGAAAATTTAAAATCTTACAAAATTCAAAACCAGCTCTTAGATTAGCTTAATTTATATTAATAAAATGAAAGAAGCTTATTTGCCTCAGATTATCAAAGTGCAAGTTGCCTGTGTGCTGGAATGCCTGAAGAGCTGATACAGAAAACAAAATTCAGAAGTTACTTGGTTGTGTTTTAAAGATTAATAAGAAAAAAAATATTCCACAGTTCTCTAGGAATTTCAGATGCTTATCACAGAAAATCACATACCTGGTAAGAAAGATTACCCATATGAGGAACTTAATAAGAATTTTCTAGTCAAATATAGTTAATTATGTTCATTTTTTGAAGCCATGAAAGCTAGCAACATCCCAGAGATCAAAAAGAAGTGATGCCATGAAAATGAATACATTTTTTTCTTATTTATTTTATTTCTATATTAGTTCTCCTTGTAACCCAAGTTGTCCAAATGTTTAACAGAGTGCATTTTTTTTTTCCTGAAGATCAATATCACTGTTATAACTACTCTGCTCCATCTTCCTGTGAGGTGCATTTTTGTTTGTTTGTTTGTTTGTTTTGAACAACTTTCCTGAGTTTCTTCCTAGAGCATTCATTCTCAAGGTGGACCCTTGTTGAATTCTTCCAAATAGTTCTTTCTATCAATCATCATCCAGGAATGTGTAACTCATCTGGACCAAGTGGTGTTGATACAGGCTTCTGAATCCACCACAAATTAATTCCCCTGAAATCTTTGAATGAGCTTCATCTCTCACACTTTCCAAATCTCTACCCTTGATCAGTGATCACAGATATGTCCCTGCCTTTATCAGCCCCTTCTGCTTTTCCAGTATAGCTCAGTTCTTCTCCCTGCAAACGTTTCCACTATGCACTTCAGAAACTTTAGTCTCTGGTAAACACAACATTGGGTCTTTAACCTGGCCAAGCCTGATCCCTCCGATGGATCTGGGGCTTACTGAAGTCAGTCTCCCCATTATCTGTGAATTAGGAGACAGAACTCCTATTTTTCCCACTGTTTACTGATGCTTTATGGAGTTTTTAAGGGCATTTAAATTTTATTAGGGCTCACAAAATCTATTTTCTTTTCTTTCTCTTGTTTTTTTTTTGTTTGTTTGTGTGTTTGTGTCTTTTGAACACTCCTTTCCTTTAGTTATGAAATATTTTGTTATTTTATTTAAATAGGATATTTACTCTCATGATATATTCCCTTTGTTTTATTTTATAGGGCAGAGTTGAGCTTTTTAAACACAGTAAGCCAAAAAGAAATTATTGTTCTCTATTTTATGTGCAGCCAGTGAACACAGAATGGGCCTAGATATTTCAGTGGTAACAATCATATACAAATAAAAACAATTAGTTTTTAAATGCCATGTAAATTGACACTCAGTGGTTTAAGGAAAATTATTCTAAAAAAGATACATATATATGGGAGATAAGTAAGTAAAAAAAGAGGACTTTCAAGTCAGACAGAAATTTCTTTTAATAGGACAAAATTTACACAAAATGTTCCTCATTTAAACTTGGATGTAGTAGGGAGTAGGGGCCTGTAACAATCTGCCTCAGATTCTTGCCACTTATCCTCATGTTCCTCTTATAGTTTACCTCCAGTAGAGGAGTCTATGTAACTACTATATTCAATATTCAAGTCTTAAACATAATTTTCCTCCCTCTTCTTAATTGGACATTACTGAACTTCATACTGCTGGCAACTCTCTCTTCTTGCTTCTGCTCCATTGTTCTCTTCTGATTGATTCTCACATTCTTAGGCCTCTTCTCTATGCACTGCATGAAGTTCTCCTTAGCTTTCATGGTGTTAGGTGGGTATTCCCCAAACTATTCATTCTTCTCAATAATCTTTTTTTTTAACAGTACTGACATGATAGGCAAGCACTCCACTACTGAGCTACATCAACAGTCTTGTTTTATTTTATTTAGTCAGTTTCACTAAATTGCCCAAGTTGTCTTTGAACTTGTGATCCTCCTACTTAAGGCTTCTAAGTAGCTGGAATTACAAGTGTGCACTATCCCATCCTTCTCCTCTGTTGATCTTTAGTCGTGATGTTATTCAGTCCTGTGCAGAGTGAACTTAGCGCAGCTCTTTGAATCAGACAGACTTGAATTAAATTCCAAGTTCTTATAGTTAGCATTTGTATAACTTTGAGAAAAATAACCTTATCTGAGTGGCATTTTCTATATCAGTAAAATAGAGCTTTGCAATCTATTTCCTAGTCAGTTTGTAAATGTCAGATAAGTACTTCTAGATTAATATCTTTATTATATCAAACTCAATATATGTAAAACCAAATATATAATTTAATAAGAGATTCTTTTTCCTGCCATTACTTCTGTTTCAGCTACCATCTTTCTAATATTATAAATTTACAAAATACAGATTTTTATAAATACTTCCCTAGGACTCATCTAATTAATTTTATATGCTATGTATATGCACATCAATTCTTTCTTCATAAAGATATTTAAAACTCATTTATCACACTGTATTGTTTTAAGCACATTTGCACATGTCAAAGAACTTCTTTCTCTTCAATAATTACCATTTGCATCTCCTGAATAGTCTTGACTTAATGTTTTTATTATTACATTAAATGATATATCTTAAATAGCAAGAAAAGCCTGCTGAAATATGCTGAAAATGATAGCATCTATACCAGTCTTTAGATCTAAAGTTGCTCTAAATATTTTAAATTCACAGTATAATTAAAAGTAAAGTGAAAAAAAAATATTAACACAATGTTTGGCTAAAAGAATACCACCTTTATAATATTTGTACATTAGTCATTAAAATGTATATGCAAACTGTTATGGTTTGGATGTGAGGTGTCCTCCAAAAGCTCATGTGGGAGACAATGCAAAAAAGTTTAGAGGAGAAATGATTGGAGTATGAGAGCATTAATACTAGTCAGTGAATTAATCACAAGATGGAAATACTTGAGTGGTAACTAAAGGTGGGTAGGGTGAGACTGGAGGAAAAAGGTCATTGGAGGCTTGCCTTTGGCATATACATTTTGTATCTGGAGAGTGGAATTTCTCTGCCTGCTTTCTGATCATCATGTAAGAGGCTTCCCTCTGCCACACTCTTCCTCCATGATTTTCTGCCTCATCTTTATCCCCAAGGAATGGAGTTGGCTGTCTATGAACTGAGAACTCTGAAACTTTGAGCCCTCCAATAAACTTCCCCTTCCTTACAATTGTTCTGGTTAAGTCTTTTGGTCAGAGCAGCAACAAAGCTAACTAAAACAGAAATACTGGACAAAACACTTGACAAAATATTTAAGAATGTGTTTTAATCTGCCTTGGAAATCACAGGAAATTTGCTATCCATTATATCAAAAGTAGAGATGTATGTTTATCAGATGCATAGGTTTATAATAACAAAAAGAATTCACAAATATTAGGAACATTCAGCACCCTATAGAAATGGTAACTAAAATAATGTTTTTTTCTAGAAAAAAATGAAATAGGTATAATTTGATGCAGCTTATTAGAAATGCTTATATTTTTACATGAATTATATATCCACAAACATTCAAATTTTTGATTTTCATAAATTTTCATAGATTTAGAGATTCACCCTATTTTGGGAAAAATCAAGTGACCAAAAATAGCAATCAAGATGTTGAAAGATAAACATACAAACTATGTTTATAGACAGCAAAATAAGAAAGATTTAATTTTCCCATAGAAAAAAATGTGAACTCACTTTCTATATTTAATAATGGTAACACAAATAATAGAAAATGAGTAAACCTCATAAGAACTTTTAATCACTCAACAAAAAGGTGTTTTGATGTGCTTATTCTTCAAAGAGTGATTTAGGCTATTTTCATGTTATTTTCTAACATCATTTTGTTGGTATAGAATGAACTTTTTAATTTTTATTTATTTTTATTGGTTCTTTTTAGTTATATGACAATAGACTGTATTTTGACTTAATTATAAAAACATGGAATATAATTCGCTCTAATTCAGTCCCTAGGACTTCCCCTTTTCCTCTCCACTTTCCTTCTCCTGTTCCCTTTCCTTTACTCTACTGATCTTTCTGCTATTTATGTATAGTTTTTTTTCGTTTGTTTGTTTGTTTAAATTAGTGTCTTGTGGATGTACACAATAGTGTGATTTACTGTAGTATTTTCATATATGTACATAAGGATGTTAGGTCAGATCCATCCCACTGTCTTTTCTAACCTATTTCTCCTCTCTTCCCTTTATTCCACTTTTTCTAATTCACTGATACTTCTTCTGTTCTTTTTAAATCCCCCCTCCTTATTTTGAAATAGCTTCTGCATATCAGAGAAAACATTCTACCTTTGACTTTTTGAGACTAGCTTCTTTCATTTAGCATGATAGTTTCCAATTCCATCCATTTACCAGCAAAGGCTATAAAGTCTGACTTTATGACTGAGTAACACACCATTGTGTGTATATACATATATACACACATGCATGTGGGGGCTTGCCTTGAGATGGTGCCGAGCAGCCAGCTTGGGACTGACCACGCTGCCCTGAGAAAGCCATATCACCTCACCCTTATTGGCTGACCTCTGCTTCCATGCTCATGAACAGTGCATGATCCCCTAGCTAAGTGCCTCTATACTGCTGCAGGTGGACAGCCCACTTCTGCATTCTTAGCTTAGAAACAGGACACCACTGGACCCCCTCCCATTTATAAGCTTGTAACCTCCCCTCAATAAAGCAGTTTCTGCTTGGGACAGAACTCTCTGGTGCGTGGTGGATTTGCATCGACCCCCACGCATACACATTTTCTTTATCCATTCCTCTGTTGAAGGGTACCTAGGTGGCTCCATTACTTAGCTATTATGAGTTGACCTGCTACAAACATTGATGTGGCTGTGTCTCTGCAATATGCTGATTTTAAATCCCTTGGATATATACTGAAGAGTGGGATGGCTGGGTGGTGGTTCCATGGAATGAACTTCAATGACTAGATTTTGATAATAGCACTTACAAATGTGAGGTTTTTCTCATCATTTTATTGAAAAATTTTATATTTCCGTTAATCCAATTAGTTTTACTATTTTTTAATAAAACAAAAACATATGTATATAGTTCAATAGACTACATTCCCGAGACTTTTGTCCAATATCTTGTTGTGGTGAAACTCCTGAGGAAATACTTAATGGCTAGGCTAGCTGCATTACCAATACATCATTGTCTGCTGAGTTTGAAAATGGTTTCAGACAAGGAGGTTCTATCGAATTAGACTATGTATAAATTCTTTTTCATGATGTGTAGGAAGTATTCTGAATTTACAGCAGGGAAAAGTTATATCTGTGAATTTTCAATAAATTATTATTTATTCAAATGTATTCCTTCAGTTTGGTAGATTTGATTATTAGCAGGGCAAGTAGCAGTCTGAAAATAAATCTGAAATCTTTCTGTTCTATCATATAGGGCATATTAAACACACTGACTCAGAAAAGGAACAAGTTCCTAAGATATCATCATGTATTAATTCCCTCAAAATATTATTTTTGTGTTGTAAGAAGATGAATTATTTAGGATACCAATTTTCATGAAGCTTGTCATTTCGTGGTGAAATAGGTATATGACCAAAAGTTACATGATAGTGTGGTCGCTGCAGTGATGGTGATTTTTATAGGCAAGGAGAGCACAGCTGAGGAGTTCCTAAGTGAACCTCACAGAAAGTAAGAGCATACAAAGGTCAAATTTCTACACAAGGGACCTTGGAAAACTAGAGTTAAAATGAGTTGATATTTTCCATAACAGTATTGGTAAAAAGATATACCAGGTCAAAGGATGCAATAAGCAAAGGCACAGGGTAAAAAATCCACAGTGCATATGAGGAAGTATGAGCAGTTTTTCATTGAGGCATATAAATTAAGGGGTAAATACAGAAGAAAGATAGGTTGGGGTTGGGTTGTAGAAAGCTTTTCATACCCTATGGAAAACCTGAGATCGACTGAATGGGTAGTTCGTGCCACTAAAGAGTCAGAAAAAAAGACAATGTAATTGTGAAAAATAAGTTTTAGGCAGATTATTCTGGCAACACATTAAGGAGGAATTTGAACAAGGCAAAAGAAATCAGGAGGAGGCTCTGTTGGTTGTATTAAACTGGAAATGTCAATGGTTATAATAACTGCAGAGGTTATCAACATGGAGCAGAAGATTCAGGTTTGAGAATTTTTCAGGCAGTATAATAAACTAAATTATATTAGATCCTCCAGGTAATGCAGGATAATCTCCTCATCTCAAAGTCCTTAAATTAATCACACTAGCAGATGCATTTTACCACGCAAGTTAACATTCAATGGTTCTAGGCCACTATTTAGGGAAAACATTATTCTTATTCTCGCCACAACACTCTTACACTCACGCAGGGTTCTTGTGCATATGTGCATGCATGCTTCATGTATCTCTCTGTGTGTGTATTCATATTATTTTTGGTACTTATATTCTATAAAGTTACTTCAAACAATGAATTAAATAGAGAATACTTAGCCACTGCTCTTAGAAGCAATACAGATTTGGGTCACACATTTATGTCAGCTGGTTAATACATAATCCTTACAATGCATATTTCTGTTTAAAGACACCTTATTTTATACATACATACATACATATATGTATATATATGTATGTGTGTATTTATATATATGTGTGTATATATATGTATATATAATGGATATTTTTTAACATTGAACTTACAGACAACAGCATTATAATTCATGCCTAAATGAAACTTACTTAACTCAAATATTTTCTCTGCAAGGCTTACCACAGTTTCTTGCAACGAGGAACAGTAGTGATGATTTTAGCTCTATGTTTTTGTGTGATTTTAAACAGGGAAATTACCAACAGGAAGCACAACATGTGAAAAATTAGACAATAAATAGACTGCAAAAATAATACCTCTTTATAATACAAGAGCTAAAACAAAAAGAACCTTGCCTTACTAGAGCTCAGCTGGAAGTGCTAGATGACTCAAATGTTTCACTGCTCTGCACATGCATATGATCATGAGTGGCCAGGAAAACATCACAAATACTGACTTAGGGGTTATTTTAGTGAGTAAAATAATTCGCAAATACAACATTCATAAGCAACAATAGTAACATAGAATTGTATATACATACATATATATGAAAATATTAGTATAGTGCATATACAGTATATACACATTATATATAAATAAAAAAATTCACTTGTACAAACACAAACATGTACACATGTATTTTTATATATGAACCTTTACAAAAGATAAAGTGCTATGTGATTAATATGTTAAATTGTATAAATATATTCATGTAAGAATCCACTTAAAACATCGGCATTTATGATATTATCAATATTTTATACTGTTTATAAACTTCCTTTTTTAAGTTTAATTTTGTTCATATAGTTTTAAAATTTTTTATTGGTTCCTTTTAGTTACACATAAAAATAAAGTTCATTTTGGCATAATTAGAAATAAAAACTTTCTAAATTTCCTATTATTTCTGCCCAGTAGCATAATCTCAAAGTATAATAACTCAAAATTAAAAGGTAGCATTAATAAATAGACAAAGGTATTTGGCTTGCAGTTCCAAAAACACTACATAAAATAATATGCATAAAAGTTGGGAAGAACTGGATTTCATTACTTTGACAGAGAAAAGTGCCAAAGTATCCCAATATTTTGGAATTAGATGAATACATGAGAAAAACACTAGGAGCCAGGAAAGAAATACAGAAATAGAACAAATTATTTGAAAAGGAATAAAAATATTCTTTGCTTGCATCAATTGAAAAACCAGGAAAATTACAAGTCTTCCTTAGGATGAAACAAGTCAAATATTTAGAAAATACCACCCATGAATCTGAAGTCCACATGGAAATACAGAAAATAAAATTCATCATGTGTCTTTCTAAATTAAAATTAAGCAATAACAAATCAAACTAATTCTTATTAAGATTAGAATTGTGATGGACTACTTTTTCTTTTCCTATTATAGTCAAGATTCTGGCATACGAGTACAAGTGAAAGACAAGGAGTCTATATGTTTGTTTAAGTGTTTGTGTGCAATTATCTATCTCCAGGTAAACATACATTTGTGTATATATATATAAATTAAACCTAGTAATTAATGATAATTTAATACAATTTTAATTTTTTGACATAAAGACTAAAATTGAATAACTGAAGGTGTCTTCTCTCTTGAACCACAAACTTCATCACCCACATGAGGAACAGAACTCTGAACCAACAAAATTAAAAACTTGTTTGCAATTCCTATTCTCCTTCACATGAGAAAATTATATTTATTACATTTTTCAAAACAGAAAAACCTAAGAATCATATTTTACTCTTCTTTATCACCATATCTAGTTTTTAATCAGATCTCAATTCTAACTTCACAATGTATATTGACCTTAACATATTTTTCTTTCTCCAACTCTACCACCTTATTTCAGGTTTTTTTTCTTTTGTAATATTTTAATAACTTATCAATTTGTCTTCTAGCCTTCTATTTGTTCCCCTATAAAGTAAATAATTAAAATATACTCTTTTTTAATGTGCAGCATATGTCAATTATTATAATATATTTAAAAAGTAAACAAACCAAAACAAAATCAGATCCAAATTAAGACTTGGGTAGTTCCCTCTAGTTGGTCTCTACCAGAAGAGTTACTTCTAAATATTTACCATCAAAACATACCTTGTGGTGTCTTTGTCTAGGGAACATAGAATATTTTGGAGAGAACTAAATAGTCTTGGATAATGGTACCCAGATTAAAATAGAAAATGATACCTCAGAATCATATCCCTCTTGACTTCAAGGTGCCTATAGTCATAATCCCCCATAAGAAAATTTCTACTTTTTATCAGTTAAAAGCAATCCAAGCTTACTGACATTACCTGCCCTCAGTAAAGTCAACAAAGGATGTCTAAGCAAAAATAATTGGAAAACAATGAATAATAAAAATAAAAACAAGAAGACCACAAGCCAATTGTCATAATGATATTAAGGACACACAATATAAAACAAATTCTTCATGATTAATATACTTAAAGAAGTTCTTGGGCTGGGGATGTAGCTCAGTGGTAGAGCGCTTGCCTGGCATGTGTGAGGCACTGGGTTCGACCCTCAGCACCATATATGAATAATAAATGAATAAAATAAGGATCCATCAACAACTAAAAAAATTTTTAAAAAAAGAAGTTCTTGAATAAATCTGAAGTATTAACAAAGGAAAATGCTAGAGAAATGGCATAATCGAGGAGCAATATTAATCTCTTGACTGTTAAGCATTAGTGCATCAAAATATTTTTTTAATATTGTAATAACAACACCTAAATGGAATAAAGATTAAGAAACTACCAAGATTATGTCACCCACAAGTATAAGGAGGGGAGACATGAGTGAAAGCACATGTTAAAAGAATAATGGAAAAGGTCTATGATTTATATAACACAATTCGCAAAGGGAAGGAATATTATTGAAAGGAGAATGCTTTTTCTCAAATTAGAATAACAACAAATTGTCATAATAAAAGCATGGAGATTAGATGAAAAATGACCTTCTTATAGAGACAACTATCTGAATGTTTCCAGTGAAGGAAACAATATAAAAGAATAATACCATACTGACATTAGTCTTGATATCAACAATAATAGATTCAAAAGACCATTTAGTAATTATTTGGATGTTATGAGTAAAATGATTTAGAACAAAGTATATTGCTTTAAGTGTTATCATGTACCTGCAGAACAAAGTGCACTCAAACAGGCATATTTTAGAATGTGTTTAACCTGTACAGCCTTCTTTTAAGAACTTCCTTAAAGATACACCAGAAAAATAAAGAAAGAGAGGTTTTGATATCTAAGGAAACCATGACCAAACCTAAGAGAGTAGCAAATGGAAATTCAAAGGTGGCAGAGAGAACTGTAGGAAGGATTTTCCAGGAAGGAATGAAACTTGAGTGAGTAAAATGTATGGATGAAAGTATGGGGAAAGGAAGATGCAGAATGTAACATAATCAATGACATTAGAAATTGAAGAAAAAGCAGAGTGACAGCCACAACAAAACATGAATGAGAACACGGTCAAACTGTGAAGTAAATAAAAATAAGTCGATATTGAAAGCAATGAATGGCTTTAAGAATTAATTAACATTAATACTTACTGTTAACCTAGAGATCCTATGGTAGAAAGAAAATTAAGACACACAAGCTAGTTCTAAATGTACATGTGTATGTAGAAATGATAATATAGGGCTGTTTATTATTTTTTACTTTAAAAATAAAACTATAAACACAGTACAGAAGATATTATTGTCATTGAAGGATTTAACCATTTATATCATTTAGCTAAACCTCAATAACTAAATTCAAAATAGAGCTGAAAGGAGGTATGGCATGGAATGAAGTAGGGAGATGGGGAAAAAATTAGGGAAGCTAACATTTTTAACTGACATATTGAGGAAAACAGCTAAAATTTTTAGCTGAAATGTTGAGGATTAAAGACATGCAAGATAGAATTGTGCTCTAAGTGTGTGAAGTCAAGTTCCAAATGCAGTCAATAAAAGACCTAAAAACAAAACTGTAAATATCATGTTCTGGGAAAGGGGAAGTGGCACAGTCAGTCCATGTAAGTCCATACATTTTAAGCAGAGATCAAAATACTCTAAGTATCCAAGAATAGAACTTAAATATAACCTTAAAGTGATAGAGGTAAAAGTAAAAAAAAAATCTAAAAAGAAAATCATTTAAAAATATTACATTTTAGCCAAGTGCAGTGTCACATTCCTGTAATCCCAGCAACTGGAGAGGCAGAGACAGGAGGATCACACCTTCAAAACAAGCAAGCATCAGAAATTTAGTGAGGCCCTAGGAAAGTTAGTGAAACATTGTCTCAAAATAAAATAATAAAAAGGACTGAGGATGTGGTTCATTGGTTAAGTGCCCCCTAGGTTCATTCCCTAATACAAAAAAAAAAAAAAAAAAAAAGAACCAAAAGAGAAAACAGGAGACAATTGCTATTAGATATAAGTTCTCTGTGCTTTTCATTTGAAACTTAGTTCATGCATTACTCTGGTAAATATAGTATTTAAAAAACAACTAATATTAAAATTCTGTTTTTAAATTTCAAGAGATAGCAGCTAATAATTTTATTATCATATTTATATCATAACCAGCCACATTGCTTTAAAAAATCTGCTTTATTTTTTTCCTGCCCAGTCATTCATGGCAGCCAGTGATATGATCCAATTTCAGAAGTCAGTAGTTTAGTCTTTGCAGAAGGCAGTAAGTCATTCCATCCCCTGCCCAAGCATGTGTACCTCTTTCTTTTTCCAAACTTCATTCCAGAACTGACTGGAATTGCTGCCAGTTAGTATTTGGATCTTCAAATTTTGAAGGTCAAAAACAGTAGCAGAAATAACAGTGACAACAAAAATTAATGCTTTTCTAAAGAAATATATGGTGATATTTTATCTATTCTAATTTTTTCCTAAGCAAGTTTCAAAATGATATTTTATACTATTCAATAGTTTTCAGCAGAACTTAAGGATTTTATAGCAAAACAGATACACTGAGGAACACAGGAAAAAAAGACAACAATATAAAATAACATTTTATTTTTCTCAAAGTGGGAAAACTCAGAAAATAAATCTTTCCAAGCATCAAGTTCTAATGTACTTTTCCTTTCTTGGAATGGACTAATAACATATGTCATCTGGGAATTGTGTAAGTCAAAAGTTCAGGAAAGACCAGAAACCTGAATTATAACCACAGATTCTTCTTGCCTATTAGTTCAGATTCAAACATCAAACTCTAGTATTTAATTTCCTCCATCAGCCTCCTTATAGCTATCTGATCTCATATTTTAAATTTTGATTGACTCAGTAAGCATTTACTGCTATCATAGTTAAACCTCACTATTACCAAGACTTTTAATAGAGGAGTTTACTCCTCAGTAAAAGCAGGCTGGATTAATTTCCATTAATTTACCACACAAGAAGATTGGGAATGTTTTCTTTGCAAGTTGAAAAGCGTTCACCTATGATACCCACATTAAACAGCCTTAAATTAGTTCCTTAGCTGACCCTAAAACCTAGAGAAATATAACATGTAAATTCTATCCCTTATTCACCCTATGAGAGACTGTTGGCCTACCAGAGGAATCACACAAAGACTCAAAATTTTAAAGATATTAATATTCATTTTATTCTATATCATTGTTAAATATGTAATTATAATTTTTTCTCTATAATAAGTACATATATGTAACTTAGATGATTTGCTACATTGTGTTCTTAATACAGAATTTTTATACCAAAAATACCTCCAAGAATCAGGGAAGATAAACATCAACTTATGAATTAAACAGAGATATATTTTACTTTATCATACTTAAGCCTCCATCATTATAAGACACACCATTACTTCATATTAACCATTGAAAAGACATGTTTCCAATTAAACTATAATAACCAACTTCACATTATTTATAATGCATACTTTATGTTTATGAATAAGCTCTAAGACAAATATAAATATTTTTATCAAACATCTTGCTCATATATCAAAAGAAAATGTAAATAACTGATGGATAGTAGAGCAGCATCCCTGAAACATCTTTCCCTTTAGGATCTCTCAATCTTTGCTTAGCTTGGTGTTGCACATGCCCATATGTTTAAACAGTATTATTTACATTAAGAATTTTGATAATAGAGCGTTTCCTGTTTTTTTTTTTTTTTTGGCACCGGGAATTGAACTCAGGGGCACTCAACCTCTTAGCCACATCCCCAGCCCTATTTTGTGTTTTATTTAGAGACAGGGTCTCACTGAGTTGCTCAGCACCTCGCCATTGCTGGGGCTTGGCTTTGAACTCGTGATCCTCCTGTCTCAGCCTCCCAAAGTGCTGGGATTACAGGCGTGCATCACCGTCCCCGGCAAGCATTTCTTAAAATGGTGTTCTCCTCTGATCTCTGAGATTTTTACTGAAACCACTGCCTCTGACTATTCTACTCTTGATGCTATCACATTCTTGATCTTTCAAGATAGTCTAAACAATTGTTTTTATTTTCTCAAGTATCTTCGAATAGTTTTTTTGGCTGAAATATTGAGGAATGGCCATTATTGAACAATGATTCCCTGGAATTCTGGTCTGCTTTCACAGGAAAGAACAGTCATGTTCAATGGCTGATGACCAGCAGTATTTGAATTATACCATCAATATTAAGACCAATGCAATTTCAGGAATATTTTGATGTGACAAAATACCCACCCTACATTCAAGAGAATGTGGTTAAATAAATATTAGGTTCTATTAAAAACTGTATAAAACATGTTACAGTGGAAGATAATTAAATCTGCAACAGAAGTGGAGTCTAAGAAAAGCAGATTAAAGTATTTTTTAGGAGGTATAATAATTGGATGTAATTCTTAAGTGAATGTGGTGGAGAGGATGCCACAGTCAACCTTGAAATGCATTCAGATTACTTTTGGCATTCGTAAAAAGTAGCATTTTTTTTTAAAAATTATAAGAAATGTATTGGCCAGATGGGTGGCGCGTGCCTGTAATCCCAGCACTTTGGGAAGCCGAGACAAGAGAATCGTGAGTGAGTTCAAAGCTAGCCTTAGCAATGGTGAGACATTAAGCAACTCAGTGAAACCCTGTCTCTAAACAAAATTTTAAAAAAATAGGGCTGGGGATGTGGCTCAGTGGTAGAGTATCCCTGAGTTCAAACTCCAGTACCAAAAAAAAGAAAAGAAAAGAAAAGAAAAAAAAGAAATATATTGGAAGAAACATTTCTTGTGGCAAGTTAAATGATGCATTTATTATATATCTTATTTGAGATCCCTTTGGCAATAAAGGATAGTGGTCAGAAGCAATGATTCTGAAGAAAGAAAAGTGTGCATTACAGTATCTATAATGCACACTTAAAGCTGCAGGACCCAGCACTAAGCCATCTCCTCCCTGCCAAAGCATGTGAACCTCTTTCTTTTTCCAGAGTTCAGTCCAGAATTTGGGGGGAAAAATCACTCACGAATTTACCTAATTCCAAAATATTGTGGTAGTTTGTCACTTTTCTTTGCCAAAGTAACAGAATCCAGTTCTTCTGATCATTTATGCCTATTATTTCATGCGGTCTTTTTTGAACTGCTAGCCAAATATCTTTCCCTTATACTAGCTTTTAATCATGGTTAATTTATGGCTTTTCAATTTTTGATAAAATTATCTGTAAAAATGTTATTGGGAATCCTTAAAAAAATAGAGATAGTATTAAACTGTCATTAATTGCTAAATTTCATTCTTACATACAGGGAGATGAACACACACACAGAGACACAAATACGGCCACAGAAACGCATAAACACGTTTGACTTCTTGAGTCTTTCACTCACAGTCATATGCCAGAATATCTTGGCTCTACGACTATTTGCTGTTTATTTTAGGCTCTGAATTTTCTTTGTATTCATTTCTCCATCACAGTGCTGCTGAGATGTGTCTCAAATATGTGCAGATCTTACCTCTTGGTTTTAGTTTTTCTATCACAATGTTACAGAAATGGGTCATGCAATATCTAATGTTATTTCAGACCTGTTTTAAGGTCTTCAGAGAAATATCTGTGAGCCCCAGAAGTAGAAAGCCCTAATTGTAATAACTGGAAGGGAGGAGACACTGGGTGTTCTCTAGGTAACTCTCTTATCTAGCACACATGATTTTTTTTTTAAAGATAAGTTTTTTTTTATATATATCTTTATTTATTTTATGTGGTGCTGAGGATCGAACCCAGTGCTGCACACATGCGAGGCAAGCGCTCAACCACTGAGCCACAACCCCAGCCCCCTAGCACACATGATTTTATGGTAACACTTTGATAACTGGAGGTACTCCTAAAGAGAAAGAGTGAAAGCATATTGTAGTCTTTCCTTAGTGTGTGCTACTTGTTCCTGGCAATATATATTTATTAAGACAGAATGATTTTCAAGATCAATTATTGCATGTAGTTCATAAGAGACTTGCATTCACTTCTTCCATTTATTTAAGCCTAACTGGTGTCTCTCCAGTACCAATCTAAATTATGATGCAACTCAAAATTATGATTTGGGAAGCTTCAGGGATATCCATTATTTCTTTTCCGAAGGTTGGGACATGACTCCTGATAATAATTTTTCCTCTTGATGGATTTTTTTGAAAGATGATTGTTTTTAATGTGTGCATGTGCACGGGAACACACATACACACACGCGTGCGCATACACACACACACAGAAACCAATTAGCCACCACCAGTTGGATGCTGGTGAAGGACCTAGATTATATTTGGTCTTGACATCTGCTCTTATGTTAAGGCCTGTCCAAAACTATGGCACTGCTATGAATCTTGTGTTGTGCTGTTCATTCAGATCTTCACTGAGAACTGAAGGGAACTGCCTCAACTCAAATGAGTAACTTCACTGAATGTAATATCCCCTCTGAGGGCAGTTTACATCTAATGAATCCTCATTTGCTTATCTCCAGTTAAGTACAATTCTGAAGAGTCATGTCAAACTCATGGTACCCATATGGCCAGATGAATCCTTATTGTGACCTTCCTACAACCTATTATTTCTCTCTTCAAATCTAGTTTCTTCTGAGACCCTAAACTCTATCCAAGGTCTGCTTCATGAAGAATTTAGTCTTCAACAGATATTAATTGGGAATGTCTTGCTTTATTCATTTGTGATTTTTTTGGTGTTATTCATTTTATCCCTGGTACATAGTATGTAGCTAAAGGTTTGTTCACCTGTTCATTTCCATGGATAATCATACAGATATATGATGTCCGCATTTTTCCCCATACTTCTATAGCCATATGTGTAGTTATAACTGGAAAATACTCTGCCTCTTTAGGCATTCTGGATGAATCTTGTGAGCTATATTTATGTTACTCTCCTGTAACCAGCTTGGATCTGTCATCCAGGCAGCAGTATTTGAGTTGATGTTAATTTACTGGGTCACAATGTCTAGATACTGTATTATAACTATCTGGATTTTTCAATGAGGTGGAGGCCCTATCAGTAATACATCCTTATTTAATAAAATTTTATTCCTAAGAATATTCCAAGGAACAAAAATTTAAAATCTCCCAAATATGGATCCTGTTCCAGCATACCCATTTGGATTACATATTTTGTCAGGCATCATTATTTAACGATAATTACTTTTTCCCTGGGATCCTGTACTGCAGGAAAGTACATTCTGTTATTTTCTTTTTATTCAGCCTCATCTGTGTAAGCCCCAGAGCCTTTCAAACAGGATGGGGATAAAACTAATCCCCTACTAGGTACATAGTATGGTGGGATTCAATTCATTTAATGAATTGGGTTCCAATGTACCACTAATTAAGTTAGCAAACATAATTCTTTGCTGCTATCTGTCATACTAGGGATACTTTGGGCAAAATAGAGGCTTTTGTAGATGTTCTACCTTGTTGCCATTCTTATTTACCTATACATTCTTATCCTGTACCTGTTAATCATTAGTCATGCTATAATCCGGGGACTATATACTGAAGCAGTTAGGAACATGAACTCAGAACATTTCAGAAGAATGTCAGACACATGATAAATGTTTTATAATATGAACCATTATTAATTAACTGGGAAAACACAGTTACTAAACATCTCCTGCTTGAGGAAATAGATTGGTGCATCCTCTATTGGTGAGAAGGGAGAAAATAAAGCAGGACATGGTACCACCATAGCATTCAGTTTTGCCTAGCTATGAAGCACAAGAAGAACAGCCAATTCCTCTGTAGAGAACAATCCTAACCAGATTCTCTCTTGTCCACTTTATTCTTTCTCAATAACATAAATTTCATTCAACAGAAGGAACTTGTGCATGCTTGGAGTATGCCTGTGGGCTCCAACCTCTCTACACTTGAATGGTAATTAAATCAATCAAGTCTTCCTCTGCTATGATTCTAAGTGTTTTCAGAAGTTGTAAGTTGCCTAAGGCAGCTTCTCCCCTTCTGCTTTCAATTAAGTTATCTCTGCCCCCACCCATCCCCTGAATTAAGGGGAAAGGTAGCATACGTCTGCCAAAGAGCTCTTCCATTCCTGTGTTTCCAGCTTCTTGGCTGGTATAGTACATCCCCTGGGCCTTGTTCCTGTCACACTGCTGGGTAGGAAGGGATCTCTCTCCTAAGACCCCAAGCTCTGTTGTGAACAGATGCAGTGGGTTGCTGGCCATCTTTCTAGAAGAGTCTTCTTCCATTACTAACCTTTTAAGATATAAATTCGGAGGTCATTTTTTTAAATAAAAGTTTCAGTAATTTACACAATAAAGTAGAATAAAAGGTCAGGTGATGATTAAAATGAGCATTCTGCATTTTTGATGGGGAAAATTTTTGTAATAAACATGATGGGAGCAAAGGCAAAACAGGAAGTGCACTGGCATTGTGCTGATGGTTGAGTTCAAGCCAGAGGAGATCCTGACAGGCTGCAAGAAACTCACATTACACCTCTATGTCCATGATCGAAGTGTGGCTTGGTATACACACAGTGTAAAATGACCTAGAATTGTCTATATTTTCCTCCACTATTAAATGTGTATAATATGCCAGATACTTGGGGTGATTAGTTATAATTCCTCTAACCTGAATTGAATTGTGCTATTTCTATTATTATTACTATTATTTTCATGGTTGTTTCTATGCCTTATAACTTATAAGATTTTGGTTTTTGGCCTAATAATGATCATGGGTAGTATATGTTAAATTTATATTCTATAAATTTCTGTGCAATGCACAATATAATTTTTCTCACATGATACAACAGGCAGTAAAGTGAATTTTATTGGTATTCCATTTTAAGATAAGTAAATTCAAAGAAGAGAAAGTTTAAGTAACTTAACTAGGGCCATCCAACAATAATAAAATCTTCACATTTTTCAATTTCTTCCTGTTTTCTTCCTTTTTCTCTATATAATGCCTTATAATTATCTCTTATTCTAACTGTATTTGATAATTTTCACAGATACGGAACTTATTTTTACTGTTTAAAAATTCCTTGCATACCAAGTAATCTTAAATGTGCTCATCAAATGTCAGGAAGACATATATGGGTCAAAGAATGCATGTGCTGTGAAAGCAAACCATTCTGATGGAACACAAGGTACGTGCCTGAGTGTGTGACCTGGATGAAGTTGTCAAACACCACATGTCCTTGCTTACAGTTCACATCCATTATGTCATTTTAGTTGATTTTAAGGTATCATTCCAACTATTATTTCAGGAAATGCCTAGTATTTAATTAATATTCAACAAATATTAATATATACCCTCTATATCATTTTCTTCAAAATTTATCTGCTATCGTACTTTGAACACAGAAATTATATTACTATTTAACCTTACTGTAATTTAAAATTTTCTTATATTAATACTTTGTTTATTCCATTTGGATAAAAATATGAGGCTTTTTAGTTTTTTTTTTTTTTAATTACAGCGATGGATGAGTTTAGTTTAATACTTCAAAGAAGAATTAGGATATATTTCTTTCAAAAAAATAAAATTCAAATCCTGTAAGAGTTGATAAATCATTCTTTTTCTTTAGGTAGGGGAGGCATTAAAATGTTTTAGATAACCAAATAGAACAGAGATTTTTCCTGTATTTGATAATATTTGAAAAAGAGTACACTTATGGTAGATATCATGATAAGTACTGGGAATTCAGTCTGGTATAAGGGCCAATCATAATTATGATAAACACAGGCAATGCATAGTATTTCAATGTAAAATAATTTAAATAAGGGATCTCTGAGGTAGAATTGGCAAATGAGGTGAGAAGCAACCTTGAAAATCTTGCTTTAAGCAGCATTTCTTGCTTATTAATCTGACAGCTTTCTCTGCTGCTTTCAAGCTAACTATGGCAGTTTTAATCAGAGAGGAAATATGTCAAGTTGTTCTGAACTCAAGCCCATCAAAACTGTAGAATGCCTTTAGGATTTCAAAGAACCTTGAGGGGTCAAAGCTCTTACTCCCTATTTACTGGATCTTATGCCATCAACTTTGATGAACATAGCCACAGAATTAAGACACTAACAATGTCTTCCTTCTGTTTTGCACCATCCATTTTATCTATTCTGGAAAATTGTGTTTGAATTCACTCCATTATGGCTCCATTCACTGGAGATATTATCTTATTGTTTAATTGCTGCAAATTTTAGTACTGTCACATACAGAGGATGCTGAAGTTAACATGTTATGACACAGTTATAGTAAAATAAGCACTAAGCATACAACTAAGTTTTCAAACTATTTGTCTTTTAAATTATTTCCCCCAAATATTTTTCTATATAACGAGTCCCAAAGTGACACAGATGATACAAGTAGTATTTGATTTGTGCTGCACCCTGTTTAATGAAATATATGCATATCAAAACCCTAACATCACTTTGCATAGTTGCATGGTAACAAAATGTGGAAAATAGCTCTGAAGTTCTATATCCATGAGTCTTCCTTGTGTGTATGATGTTATGTTATAAAAATAGCACTGCATCTCAGAAAACCCTAATTCTGTTCCTTTTGGCTTATTTATTTAATGACTTTCAATCTGTCACTCATTCTTCAATTTGTCATCTTTCAATAACATCTCATTCTCATCTTCTCTCCTATCATTTATCAAGAGCTGAGCTGAGCTGAGCTGAGGTGGAGAGAGCTGAGCAGCCCAGATATCAAGTGGTTGTCTAAGAAAATTCAAAATGAAAATAGCAATAAAGACTTTAATTAGTCATTGTGATAGTACTAGGGAAGATTAAACAAGAAAAAGCACCAGTTCGCTCCATGTTCCAATACCCCCCTGGAATGACACAACAGTGTGGTTACTTCAGGTACATCAATGAAGGCATTGGATTTTTCTCAGTGCTGAGAGAATCCTCCAAATAAGGTTCATGATGTTTTATTTTCCTGTGATGGTTGAAGAAAGAGGCAGGCAGAAGCATTAAAAGCGGAAAAGCAGTGGCACATGCCTGTAATCCCAGTGACTGTGGAGGCTGAGGCAGGAAGACTGCGAGTTCAAAGCCAGCCTCAGCAATGGCAAAGCACTAAGCAACTCAGTGAGACCCTGTCTCTAAATAAAATACAAAATTGTGCTGGGGATGTGGCTCAATAGTTGAATTCCCCTGAGTTCAATTCCCGGTACCTACCCCCCCCCCAAAAAAAAAAAAGTAGAAAAGCGCTAGTCAGAGTAAGGAAGTTTCTTCAAGGCTCTCACTAAAGAGATGTCTTGGAAAGATATTTGGAGAATATCTCAGTCTGCTAGAGCTGCTGTAACAGAATATCATAGACTGGATGTCTTATAAATAACAAATTAATTTCTTACAGTCTCAATGCTGAGATGTCCAACGAGAAGGCAGCAACAGACTTAGTGTCTAGTAAGGCCCATTTACTACTTCAAAGATGACAGTCTCTTACCCAGTTCCCACATAGGAGAAGGGATAAAAGACTTTCTGTGATGTCTCTAAAAGGGTATTAATCCCATTCCTTGGGGCTTAAGATTTCCACATATAAATGTGATGTGTTTGTGGGGGAGAGGGGGGCACAGATATTCAGTCCATAACAGAGGCCAAATTTCGATTCTAGACTTTCAAGTTCAATCATTTTTTTTCCCTGTGGCCTTTACCTTGACTTAATGCCTGTGTGAAAATTAAAAATGAATAATGTTATCAAATAACATGACTAATGTTTAATTGTGTGTATATACATATTAATATGTATCCACAGACTTACTAGTACTTATTCTTTATATAAGTGACATATCTCACTCACAGTAGCATAGACAAGATTTATAATATTGAAGTGTTTTGACAGTTTGGAGTTTAGCCAGTAAGGGACATTTCAAGACAATGGGGCTTCTGTTTCATTATTCTATTTTGAATTACATGCTACTCTTTGTGAAGAATAGAAATTAACCTCATCAATATCAGTTTTCATCACTGACAGAGGTCACTAAGTAAAGTAAGTAAACAAGAGGCAAAAAAATTTGATGAAAGCCAAGTAATTCCATAGAATATTACTTCATGGTTGCATTGGATATCATGGTAAACAAAATTCATGAAAGCACTACAGTGAGTGGAATTCACAGATGCAAAAGAAATAGCTCTAGTTATGCAAATGGGTGCCTGAAGCACGAGATGAATGTTTCCAGTGACAGCCTCATGCATGGATTTTAATCAGTTGTTTTAATTCAAGCAACTCACACAAAAGTAAAAATGATATGTTCATGAGAAATTTTTAATTAACTCAAAAGTAGTTCCAGTCAGAACAAAGATGGTGAATCAGAATATACATGTCATTAATTTGAGTGACTTTCATTCATAAAATATAGCAATAATAAAGTTCTATTTGTGAAAATAAAATATATTGCTCTATGATATGTAATTTATGTTATTAAATTCATAAATGTAATTCAAGTTGTGCTTTAACTCCTAATTTTATACATTAACAGTGAAAATTTTTGTTTAAATCCTTATTTCATTATGGATATTGGAAAATTTCTTATTTTTATATTATCCTTATATATTTCTACTATTCTTATTATTTATCTTATATATTTTTTAAATTCCATAATACAAATTTTATTCTATGTTATAATTTTTGTGTACAGCATTATACTTTGAACCTAACGCAAAATCGCTAAGTGAAATTACAAAATCCTCATTATCTTAAAGATAAATTTACTTAAAGCACTGTTTTATTTAAAAATATAAAAAAAGTTCATTAGTTTTACCCTTGGAAGAAAGTGTAATCACAAAAGCAATACTTATTTTGAACATGTTTTGATTTGCTTAAGAGGTACTTCATTTTATACAAGGTGATACTGACCAACTGATTCATTCCTGTCCTTATTTTTCTGGCACAGGAAGAAAAGCTTATTAGAGTTATTTACACAAGTTTTGAAATAAAGAGGAAAAATTGAATCCTGGTTCCAATATTTTTTTTCTGCTTTTCTACTGTTGGCTGAGATTCCTGTAAATAAATTACCTTATGCAATGCCTTATGCAAACAAATTTGAAGAGTGCTTTACGCTTTTGATTACACAGGTAAGAATTTTATAGGACATTTTGTTTTTACTACTTTGCATATCTGCTTCTCTGCATTTTTCTTGGCACAGTATCTCCAGAGGTGTCTGTTTTCTGGCCAGGAAGGCCAGGAGAACAACTGGCCTCTCTGGAGGCTGATGTTATGGAGCTGCTTTTCCCACTGCCAGAAAATGATATAAATTATAGGAGACTGAAAAGGTCACCTCTGCAACAGTCCTACTTATATTAGTGCAGTGATCACTCAATGGCAGTTACATAGAGACTCTCAGGCCCAAATCACATGAGTGTCCTCGCCAGCTGAGGCAGGAGGCTGGTATCTGACCCCTTCCTTAGTTTTCTCCTGGGAAACAAAATCAAAGCACCATTGCTGCTGGAACTGACTTTGATAGACATTCACAATATTTTCTAGAAACAAAGTTATAGTTCCAGCTCTGTTTCCAAAGTTCAGCATTACTTTGTTCAGAATAAAGTTTTATTACTTGGTATTTTATCAGCAAGGTACATTACTTTCTTTCTCTGTTATTATAGGACAACAGCTTAAGGCAAAGCAGAAACATTGTTATTTGAAAGTTGTGCTGGTATATTATTTGTGTTGACTTTTATTTCTGTTATTATTGAAGGTATTCATGATTGCTGCTCACATTGAAAATTTTCTCTCAGTCTTTGAAACCTAAAAGTAAAAATAACCAAATTGATTTTTTCTTAGGGAAATATATGTGAAGTTGCCTAGTTGCCTTACTGGCTATATTTCTTTATGGACCTCATGTTTCTGGAACTGTGTTCATCAGATTGGATTAAGGGTTGCATGTTTCTGTGTAAATATTAATAAAACACACAAAGCTTTCAATCATTCATACCTATTGTACCGATATAAGAAAATATTATTTTGATTCAGATATGCAACATTTTAAGTTATATATGTTTCAATTTTCTAGAGTTGACTAAGTACTCTAGGTTTTTTAAAATCAAACAGAAAATATTTATATGCTCGCTAATTTATGTTCTTTCATGGTGGCATATTGGTAAGAAGAATATTTTCCTCCCAGAGTCAGAGAGAACAGTTTCAACTCAGGCTTATTGTAAACCAGGTAAATTTAGTCTAGCATAAATTCTATGACCTTCAGTTTTCTCATCAGTGAAAATGTGTTTCTGATAATTAATTAAGAAATTAACCTAAAAGTCATTGTGTTTGTATTCATAGTAAATCAAGTAACTATTTGGAACATTCTTCTTTCCTTACCTCATCTCCTATGTTTGGCTGCTATTTCTGATCAGTTCTAATTTAGCTGTTAGGTTAGACATCAATGCTTAAGAAAACTTCTAAGTTATCCCTTCACTCCATCTTCCTCATATGGAATGTCACTCCTGCTCTTCATTCTCTGTTTTAGTTACCCTTGTCACTGCGACCAAAAAACCCGACTAGAACAGCTTAGAGGAGGAAAAATTTTATTTTGGTTTATGGTATCAGAGATTCATAGATCTGGGCCCAAGGTGAGGCAGGACATCATGGTGGAAGGGCATGGCAGAGGAAAAGAAAAGAGCTCAAGGGCTCAGAACATGGCAAGCAACAAGCAGAGAGAGGGCTCTTCTCACCTGAAACAGAATTTAAACTCCAAACGAACACCCCCAGTAACCACGCACTGCCACTCCAATAAGTGGATTAATCTACTAATAAGGCAAAGGCTCTTATAATGTAATAATTTCATCTCTGGACATTCTTGCATTACCTTGTACCTGAGCTTTTGAGGGACACCTCATGCCTAAACCATAATACCCTTTGATTTTGCTTTCCTTCTGTCACAGTACCTATTCCTGCCTTTTCTTTCCTGTTTTATCCCTTGCTACAAGAACAGCATCAGATTCACTACACTTATCCAGTAGAACATATTGAATGAAAACATATATTAATAAAAATGTATTATTTATATGTTGTATTTGGCATAACCTGGTAAACTGATACATCTTCTTACTTTAAAGACTTTGTGAGTATACTGATTTTTCTGGATTGTCCATTCGAATGTTAATCTTATGGGCCTCTAGAGTTTATATATTTTTATATTATTGAAAATACTTAGAAAAAGAAGAAAATACTAAATGATTAATTTTGAAAAATTAATAAATAGCTGAGAGTGGTAGTACCTATCTGCAATCTCAGTGACTCAGGAGGCTAAGACAAAAGGATCACAATTTCAGGCCAGATAGAGATGAATAGGCATCCACATCAAAAGACAGAAGCCAGTATAGGAAGCAGAAGAATACTTATTCACATTCACTGTTATGTGTAAAGTAATGTTCTAAGCTCTGTTTATAGATTGCAAACCAAATTGACAAAACTTTCCATGCCCATGTAACATTTATTCAAATATTTAAAAAGAAATAATCGCCAGGCATGGTGGTACCCATCTGTAATCCCAGCTACTTGAAAGCTGATGCATGAGAATCTAAACTTCAAGGCCGGAATCAGCAATTTAGTGATATCTCATCTCAAAATGAAGAATAAAAAGGTCTGGGGTTGTAGCTCAGTGGTAAAGCATCGCTGGGTTCATTCCCCAGTAATACTTCCCCTCCAAAAAAAGAAGACAATGAGTAGCAACAGGGTACTTTAGAGACTGCCCAGCATATAATTATGTTTTTTAAAAGATTGTCCTTAAAAATCACATTTCTACTCATAAATGTGAAGTCTCACATTGTTTTTGCAAATGACTTTGTAATTGAGACATAAATACTTTGGATTGAAACACTCTATTTATAAACCAGCAATATCCTATTTAACTAGGAGAGTTTTACATTGTCTGTCTTTAGATAGTATAGATCTCTTTTTTTGTTTGTTTGTTTGTTTTATCCACATGTCCAGGTTTGAACATGGGTCTCAAGTAGGCAGGAAAGTGCTGTAGCACTGAGCTACATCTCCAGCCCTAGATAGAATAGTTCTTGACATAGATGTGCATGATACATAAACTGAAATGCTAAATTAGAGTTCTGATCTGGAAGACGGAAAAAGTTAAATGCAAAAAAAAAAAAAAGAAAAACATATTTTAGAAAGAAAATCTAATTGCACATAAGCATTAAAGGTATAAAAATAAAATTGTAAGAAATTTCATATAACTTAATATGTCAACTTAAAATATATAGCTACAGAAATGAATATAATAATAAAATTATATTAGCCAGGTGCAGTGGCGCGTGCCTGTAATCCCAGTGACTCATAAGCCTGAGGCAGGAGGATTGCGAGTTCAAAGCCAGCCTCAGCAAAAGTGAAGTGCTAAGAAAGTCATTGAGACCCTGTCTCTAAATAAAATATAAAATGGGGCTGGAGATGTGGCTCAGTAGTCAAGTGCCCCTGTGTTCAATCCCCAAAATCCCCCCCAAAATTATATTAACTTTTGTTAGAGAATGGTATTGGACAATTGAAAATGAATCTGTACTTAGGTTACATAAGCAAACTTTCCCTAAAGGAAGATACTCAGCACATTTAATTTTATGTAATTGTGATTACTTGCACATGCTCTTTTGTGAAAAGTAAATTAGAATAATCAGATTCCCAGATCTAATTGTTAATATATCTATAATTTATTTATCAGTTGTTTGTATTAGAAATTAATGATAAAATTAATAGCAATACATTTACAGAATTATCAAAGAACCATTCACAATGAGGTTATTTGTAATAATTTTCAGTTTTTTACTTGATAAGCAACATAAACTTGTATGTGGGAAACATGTTTAAGTATAACTCATGGGAACAATCTTATTCTAGAATCTGCTATGGGAAACTATTGTTAATATACAGAACATGAGAATGGCCTAGTTTCCAGGAGTTTCTCAAAATTCCAGTTAAATATACATTGGATCTTAGCCTAAAATCCTTGGCAACCTTTATTGCCCACTGCTTACAGTTATAGCTGGTTGGGGTGAATGAAATATTTTCAACAGTAATTACCGTAAATGGAACGAATAGTTCCATAGAGTGTTGGACAAAATTTCTATCTTAAAATAGAAAAGTCTTCTTACTGATCCAAAAGACAAACACTTTAAGTGTTTATTTTGTTGGTGCTAATATCTTCACATCCAAAATGATTCCTCCATTTCAAATGATTGCTCTGTTTTTGTCTTAGGTTGATTCTCTTTGCATCTTGCACAAGAAAATATTTTTTGGTTTGGGAATCAGTTACATTGATTTGTGTTTTAATTTTTCATCTTATCTTGAGTGAATAAGAAAAGTATAGCATTAAGGAAAAAATTAAACTGTACTCCAATGCTTTGGTAAACAATTTATAAAATTTGTTCTAAAGTAATGATAATTTTGAACAAAGCATGATTTCTATAATACATATTGCAGCCGGGCGTGGTGGCGCAAGCCTGTAATCCCAGCACTTAGGGAGGCTGAGACAGGAGAATCGTGAGTTCAAAGCCAGCCTCAGCAACAGCAAGATGCTAAGCAACTCAGTGAGACCCTGTCTCTACATAAAACACAAAATAGGGCTGAGGATGTGGCTCAGTGTTCAAGTACCCCTGAGTTCAATCCCCAGTACCAAAAAAAATATATATATATATATTGCTATACTTGTAATGATACTGTCTCTTTCAAAATTTATGTGAGAACTTAATCCCCAATGCAACAGTGTGAGGAGATGGCCTTGGGGGGTTAAAAGAATCATCAGCTTTATAAAAGGCCTGGTAGAAGAAAGAGGAGATCCTTGCCTTTCCACTTTCTGCCCTGTGACACCCCCACCATGCACTCTCCTGGAAGCAGAGTGCTGCCCTCACAGGATACTAGTGTCAGCAATTTGACCCTAGCCTTCCCAGTGACCAGAACTATAAGAATCAAATTTCTTTTGTTTATAAATTACAGACTGTGATATATTTTTATGACAGCATAAATAGACCAAGACATATTTAAAGTTTTTGTCTAGTGGTAAGACATAAAAGAGGAGTTTGCATAGTAATAAATATGAAAACTTCAATGTAAATTCAAATATATTTCCTAGTAACAGTGGTATATGGCTATTACATTAGCTTTAGATTAAAAGTATGTTATATAACTTACGTTCTCTACTTTTCATCTTGTACTTTTTATAACATTTTTGCAAACTATTTCAATATCTCTTCATCTCTCAATTCTATGAACAAGTCAAAATACCACCGATTACACACTGTAAAATTTTCAATTCATTGCAAAATGCATGATGTGATTAAGAGGGGATTCTGTGCCCCTAAAGGGTTGCTTGATCTCAAGGTCATTAGCTGGGTCAAAGGTCTAAATGTAATTGCTTGTAATTTAGTGAATAGAATCATATTTCATTACAAGAAAAAATATTCCATTGATGTCAAAGATCACTAAACTCTACCCAGAATTGGTTTGATGTAAATCTGAAGAGGGATACACTCAAAGAGCTTAGGACAGAGAATAATTTTCTGAAATAGGTCAACTCTCTAAAATTCCCTAGCTTTATTGGAACAAGCTGTGCACAGCAGAAAGGAAATGGCATTCTAAGTACAACATTTTTTAACACTTAGAGAAGTAGTGAATGCTTAGTAAGGTATTGGCAGATGGTCTCATTAGATAAAATGGCTATTAACAAGTGTCATCACCAATAAAATGCAGTGTGGTACCCATGTTGAGCTAGTGAGATACAGAATTGTAATTCTGCATTATTGCTGTTGTGATAGTTATATTGGTTTTACCACAACTCTTGCCATTTCTGCAAGGTCGTCTCTTATATGTGAATATAAGATGAAGTTTACTCATTTTCACTATAAGGAAAGAAATACCAAAACTTTAAGTACTCTTGTTTAATGAACACTATTTTATGTATGGTAGACAGTTAGGTATAGCATAAATGAAGAGATTTTGGTGCTTTCTCTACATATGGTGAACAATGCAGTCCAGTTTTATATTTCTGCTCAAGACACTCATACCTCTGCCATGTGAGCCAATTGCTCATGTATGGAGGAATTCCTCCCATTCCTGATGGAATAAGACTTTATTTTACAGCTGTGTTCTAGGGTAAACATTTTCTTATACTTAAATTACCTTTTATTATATTTCTATATCTTTTCGGATTAAAGAGCAAATTAAATTTCAAAGTCATCTTTTGATTCTATTTATTTGGACAAACAATGAAAACCCAGTCCTATCACTGTTAAAAGTTGCTGAAAGAATATAGAGAATGATATCAGCTTAATTCTTCTTACAAGAATCTACAAAGGGTTTTTTAGAGTCAAAGAGAAAAAAGTTTTAATCTCTTTCTTGAGTAAATTTGCTTTCTATATGTACAGATGTAAACTGCCAAACTGGGAAGCAATTTATAAACTGAATGATAACCTGAGGGACAAGTCTATTGTTTGATAACAGAGACTAGCACTGTGGTGCTAAATAGCATTGCCTTTGTCAGTGTATTTCATTTTTTTCCATTGCTATAACACAATACCAGAAGCTGAGTACTTGATAAATATGTTTATTTAGCTCACAGATTTGGAAGTTCAAAAGCTTGACACTGACATTTTTTGCACCCTTGGGAAGTCCCCCTTGGCTGCATCACATGGTGGATGGCAACATGGTATGAGTGTGAGCGAGAAGGAGAGATCACATGATGACACAAGAAGTCACAGAGAGGGGCTAGTCTTGCTCTTTCATAATGACCTATTCTTATAAGAACCAAACTAAGTATCCAGAGAAAAGTAATAATCCCTGTGTAGCTCAGTGCCCCCGTGACCTAACAATCTCCCACTAGTCACCATGTCTTAATGATCCCTCCATCACCTGTCAACATTGTTACGTGGGGGACAAGGTTTCCAACACGTAAATCCTTGGGAAACACACAATATCCAACCATAGCAGTCAGGCTCCTCTAAAGCAAGTAATCAATGTCTTGACCATCATTTGTTTCTATGTTAAGAAGCAATGAAGTTAGGAAGACTTGTTTAATTAACAGACATACATTAAAAATAATGATTTTCATAATGATTAAATGAAAATTATAGAGTATGTGTTTTCAAGGATCTTGATATTAAATATATAATAATATTTTGAAAATTCTGGTGTAAAGAATTCAATGGAATACAATTATTTAATCTCTCCTCCAATTAGTGTTCCATTGAGCTCTATCTTAAAGTCATGTATCTCTTAGAAGCAAGTAATCTAATCTTTCTGTGAGGTGGTTTCCTTATTTGCAAATTAGGTTACTAGTACTCAGAGACTTGTTATGTGGATTAAATACATGACTATTTCCAAAGTGGTTGGCTTAGAGCAAATCCTACATAATACTTTCTTTAAAAAACAAAAACAAAAACAAAAACAAACAACAACAAAAAAAACCCCTAAGAAATAGAAAGCTTTTCTCAGAAAATTTGGGATAGTTTTCTCACTTCACTGGATACTAATTGATCTGAATTATACCTGACTTAAATTTTCAAAATAATGTTTTCTTAACATATTTTTAATAAGTTCAATATAAAAAAGTTAAGCGGCATATATTCAACAAAATTTTACAATATTAGAAAAAAAGATTTATAGCTATTGCTCAGAGGATGAGTCTGATTAGTACACTGGTAAAATATATGATTATCATACAAAATTTATATTCTACATGTAAAATGGAATACTTGATCCTTGGGAATAATTTATTCAGTCCATTAATATTAATAATAAATTTCCATTCTACATTATCATGAGTTCATATGAAATGTATATGAATAATAATTAAACATGATTGTCTGTCCCTTATGAAATGCTATAAATCTTTACCTGAGCTGGGGTAACTGAATAATATTTCAAATTCTATTTCAAGTTCAAGAAGACATAAGTACTAAAGGAAATATAGCTTAAAACTCAACTGAGATGAATAAAGTAAATAAAAAGTGCTTGAAACTAATATAAACCTAGAAGAATGAATTTCTCACTGCCGAAATTAGGTCACCTCTCACAAACTAATGACTATTCCTGACATTAATAAAGCTGAATGTTGCAATGTAAAGCCTTATAATAAAATTAAGTGTTTGTATATTTATATTTAGCAACACAAACTTATTTTCTTCAATTATTTGGCAAGACAAAAATTATGACCAATGTTCTAAACTAGCAAATAGAACAAACTAGAATTTAAATAAAGCATTGATTGTGTTTAAATTTATCACAATTATGATTTGAGCAGAAGTATTATTTTCAATTTTAAATTGATAATATCACATTTGTAATCCATAACCTTTTTATAAATGTATATGATTAAGGGATATACCAAAAAAATTCTACAAACAAAATTTCCAGAATGCTAAAAAAAGAAGAAAAAAGTCTTACTTTCCAGAAGTAAAATGGCATTGCACTTATTTATTGACTGAAGTGATTTAATTTACTCTGAACTACCTTTGCCTATCTCCTGTGAGCATCTGGTTGACCATAACATTTAAAGGAAGTCAATGTGCATTCATTACATGGTATGAATAGAAGGGTTACATTTGGTAAAACAAACCTTTTTTCAATCATA
The DNA here is from genome assembly GCA_028644305.1 of Xerus rutilus. Classification (NCBI taxonomy): domain Eukaryota; kingdom Metazoa; phylum Chordata; class Mammalia; order Rodentia; family Sciuridae; genus Xerus; species Xerus rutilus. Next base: position 76,406,129 of record CM053404.1, read on the forward strand.
GTAACTGAGGAACAATTTACACATCAAAAAGTAAACTACCCTGTTACATTGAGAGTTTTTCAATAGACACATTAAAGAACATGTGATCTAATCATCTAAAGCATCCTCAACTTAAACAGAAGCAGATTCTGTCAACAAGGATAAAATAACTTTATCATATTTTTAAGTCATTAAATGTGGCATAAAAATGAGAACTCTTATGAGTGGGAATATATATAATGATTTACTTACTCATGCCTAAAAGCAAAGTGGTGTTACTTTATGGCATTATTTAGGAAATTTTCATACTGAAAAAATGTGTAGATGCTCATGGTATGAAATGTCCTTCCCCTGGCTCCTTGTCACTTCCTCTGTGACAGTCTGACATCTGAGATCTCTTAGACATGCTATAAAGAAAGAGGAGTGAAGCTAGGGCCCTGATGCCCATCTCATTCCACCATCTAGGTAGAATAAATAAATAAATTAAATTTTAAAAAAATAAAAGAATTAAATAAATTTTAAAAAAAAGAAAGAAAGAGGAGTGAATAGAACAAATTGAGATAAGAACTCATGAAGTCCAGGTGAAGTATAGGATCTGAGCCACTTTCTTCTCACATTCCTGATCCCTCAGGGCTTGAATGCAGAGAATGGGGAAAAAATAGCTGCTGTGTTGCTTTGGGTAAGAATGTGGAAAAGCCAAACTAGACTTTCCATTTGATCTTTGAATTCCTCTTCATCAATAAATTTTGTGGATCAAAATTTGTGTATGTGTATATAATTTTTTTATCTTTCAGTTTTTCCTCTTAAAGCAGCCTCACACAAAGAAAGGGGTTTATAAATGGTAGAAGTTCCTCAATGAAAATGCTAATTTCATGCAATCGAGACACAACAAATTAAAAAGAAATAATTTATATAAATCTATGGTTTCAAGTACCAACTTGCAATTTATTTAATCTTTGCAAGTGTCATTTTCTTCTGAAAACAAATACTTTACCTTCCTCACAGCATTTTGGGGAAGATAAAAAGAAATGACATAAGTGAAAACATTTGACATAGAGTAAAAGTTCCTAAACATTTCTCATGAGCTTATCATGCTTTTGTACCTCATCTTCTTTTCACTTCATTGACATGGATACATCATCAGACGTTTTATATCAACGCCTGAAGTGAATGTGTGGAGAGTGAGATTTATTTAGGGCAACTGTGAATATGAGACTGGGTTTTGAGCCCTACTTTGGAATCATATATTAACATGATTTTGGAAAAGTTGATTAATGTACCTAAACCTCAGTTTTCTTATTTGTAAAATAAGTTAATGTGAAAATTAAGTAAATCAATATATTTAAATAATTTGTCCTTAATTATAATTAAATGTCACATAAACATGACCAGGTACATATCCTGTTTGCTATTTTATCAAAGAAGAATACAAAGGTCAGAATCACTGACTATCTTATCCAAAAGTAAAGAGCTAAAAAATGGTCCAATAGAGATTGAAAACATAATCTCACTGATATTAAAACATTCTCTTTTCATTTAAAACACTTTTACATCTAAAGTCTAACACAACAACTTTATTACAGGAAAATTCTAACATTTTCTAAGGAATTTAATAACAGATACCATATATAAATAAGTTATGATCATAATCCCCCAAATTTGGTGTTAATTACTTTACTACTTGTTTACCTGAATCTTTATGACATGAAGATATATCTGGAAATTAAGCATAAATAGACTTTTAAATATATTTTGATTTTTATGGTTTTGATTAAAACAGAAATTCAATAAAAGATTCTGTAGCCAGATATAACCAATCTGTTGAATGGAAAGGGGTTTCAGGAATGTATTTTAATGGTGTATGTGTCTGTATGTGTGTGTGTGTATTTGAACTTGGAGGCGTGTTTTGAATTAATTATGTATGATTGTGGTTATAAGAATTATAAAGTAAAGCAGACTTTCCATAACATATACATTTAAACATCCTTTATTTTTTGACTCTCCTTTTCTCTGCCAGAATCATTTTTGTGAGATTTTATTATACTTTTCAAAATAAGTCAAATAATAGTGTTGGGTCCCATCAGGATAGAGATTAACAAAATCCTATTCATTCCCTAAAGGTATCTCCAATCTGGGAAGACAAGGACACTTATATTAAGACAAGTGCAATCTAAATGATTAATATATTTTACTGAAATTTTATTTTGGCAAAATATGCCACTGGGGACTTCTACAATTAAGTAAATTTTAGACAAATCAGGATACTACATCCTTCATTTACTCTATAAAAGTACATAATGCTCCATAATATATGATGTCTTTGACAAGGCATATAGTTTAAATTTATATAACTTGTATCTCACAATAATTTCAGACTATGGAAAGAGATTTTCATGTAACACATGGTAACATATAGAACTAGAGGTCTATCAAATATTCTTCTGAAAATGCTGCAGTATAAACCTGAGGGTAAGAGAGAACACGCTACTGGCATTACAGGTTTCAAATGATGCATTACAGTTAATCTGCATCTATATTTGGATTCACCATCTTAACATTTGTCCTAGTACCATTTCTTAGAGCTTTGCTATACTCATTTTTCCTCTGTCTCAGCTCTTGCTATTTAGTGATTTCTCCCCAACTGTGCCAATGGATCAAGTGTTTGTTACTGGTCATTGTAGCAGTCCTGGAAGAAAACCTTCTTAGACACATCATCAGGAAAGGTCATTCTGGGAGCTTGTTAAAAATATTTTCAGTGACAGAGATGTGTTATTTCCGAAACTGTGTGAAGGAAAAAGCCAAGAGTGATGTCAGCACAGGTAAACATCTTTCCTTTTCTTCATTTTACTGTCAATAATCTTGCAGCTGTTTTGTAAACTCTCATAACAATGCACCTGGACAGAAAATGAATGAATCCCATTTACATATTTTAACAATTAAATGTGCTAAATCACACTAATTGTGTATAATTACAATTCAGCGATTATACTAAATAAACTATCATTTCCAGTTTAAGTGATTACTCTGTGATTCATTGCTAATCTATATGACTCAGCAAAAGATAACATTTTTAGGCACCCATCTTTCAAAGGTTTGATGTCGATGTTTTCCTATAAGTTTAGTTGAAAACATAAACTTCTTATTTGCAATGCAATCCATGGAAAATATATGTGAACTGCTTGTTAGTCACCAGCTTGACCATTGCTTGCAGGATCTGTCAGGGTTTTGCCTCTGCCCTAAGGATTACATGACATTTTTGCACAAATTGAGCTTTCCCTATTCAGTAGCTTACATGCTACTATAGACTTTTTTTTTCTTTCCGTGCTGTCACTTCTCAGCCATCAACAATGACTCATAGTGCTTCAGCTTGCCAAATAATGGAGTTTTGTGATGTTTTCTCTGCCTGACTTGTTTGTGATCCCCTGCTTCAACTTATCAGTCAGCATGTGGTTTGGCTTCCTGTCAGTTACCCTCTCTTACAGGCTAGCCATATAAAGCTGAATTGTAATGCCTCTGACTCCCTTGCCACTGGGTTCATAGTGTATCACAACTGAGGAATTGTCTGAGAATTTGATTTTAAGTAGAAAGTATGAGCTCAGACTATGGGACAATATGTATCTGTTTACATGCTAAAGATGTGCTCACTGTCTTCAGTTGCTTCTCTGACTCATATCTGACTTCATCATCTTATTGGCATTTTACTACACTAATATACACTCTTGATCAATTTTAGCCAAGAATTTTTGATTCTCCAATTTGACTGGTTTCAGATCTTCTTGATAGTGGATAATACACCACCTAGGTAGGGTGTCTTCCAGGCCTGTTCTTAATTTAAAGCCTTCCTAATATTGTGCATTTATTAAGTCACATTGCTGCACAGGATTCTTGAGGAAATGTCTGAAAGAATTCGGCATAACACAGGCTGATGAAGGAAAATATGTTTTTAAAGAACTGAACACATTTGAAATCAGGCAAAGTAACAGCAGATTGCCAGTTGTGAGTGGGGACTTAAGTTTGAAATTGATTAGGTAGTAACCTAAGTAAAAACAGACATGTTTAGAAGCCAAATAAATGCAGATTGTCAAGATCTGATTCCACATGCAAAGGTAGGTATCTCACTGTTATTCTTAGATGCAAAATAATATGTTTATCCTCGAAGTATAAATAACATACTATTAATTTTCTAAATCCATCTGTTCTAACATTATTAGTGTCTCATCTTGTAAAACTATTCTCTATTTTTGCTGTTTTGTTGTCTTTTTTGTCTTTAGTTTTATGAAAGCATTTTTATTTCTCTTTGTGACTGGTAAAATAATAAATGCCTAACTTGAAAAGGGAGAATAGAGATCCTATACAAATATGTAGAATATAAATCACTGAAAATTTCATTTATACAAGGACAATCATTATTTTCATATTTTATTCCAGATTATTACTACTTATTTCTGTGATTAAGATGGGAAAGACGCTGCTGCTATCATTATTTATAGAACGATAAAATAGCAAAACCAAAAAGTATCTTCTGGAAGCTCTGTCTCTCCTTTTCGAGGAAGGATCTCACTGTCTACAAATAGCTGTGAAAAGACTTAGTGACATTTCAAGGCTAGATTTATTTTGTCTTTTTAGAAAGAATAATATTTTTTATAATGCAAAAAACCAGTAATTAAACCTAGTGGTAGTTTGATAATTTCCCTCACTGCATTGTTTTTCTCTTCTTGGCATCTGCATTCTAACCTTTGTTTGAAAGATACTTATACAACTAAATATCCATATTACCATGCAACAAATTTATCTTGTTGTATCTTGAGACCCCTTCCCTTAAAGGAACCTGAACACAGCCAATATTGTTCATACCAGTTAACAGCTTGAAAGCAATTTGTCCTCGATGTTTCAAATAGAACTTTTTAAATAAAAGATGAAAAAAACCAGCATTAGATATTCATAGCAGACAAAAGAATTAACTCAAACATTAAAAATGATCCAAAAGAGCTGGGCTAGGTGGCGCACGCCTGTAATCACAGCAGTTTGGGAGGCTGACAGGAGAATTGCCAGTTCAAAGCCAGCGTCAGCAATGGTGAGGTGCTAAGCATCTCAGTGAGACCTTGTCTCTAAATAAAACACAAAACAGGGCTAAGGATGTGGCTCAGTGTTCCAGTATCTCTGAGTTCAATCCTTGGCACCAGTAAACAAACAAACAAACAAACAAACAAATGACCCAAAAGCTTACAATGACAAGATTTCACATCATTTACTATGTCTGAATGCAAAATATTTATATTCAGGCCATGGTGTGATCACACACTCACACGATCATCTACCACTACTGCTAGGACTATTTGGATGGTGTGGTTTCTCCACAGGGTGGTGGAGCCCACTTAATCTTGATGATTAATGTGACATGACTCTGATCTTTTGGTTTCTGCTAGTTTGATCTAACACATTTTCCTTTTCCAGTGTTTTTCTCTAGCTCTAGTTACAGTTGCATCATTCTGAAAGTTTTAGGTTTTCTAGAAATGCCTGAAACTCAAAATATTCACCTGGTTGTAGGAGCAAAGAATTTGCAGAACAAATAAATTGAGAGAAAATAAAAAACTCATACTTAACAAAACTATACCGATGTCTTTAACAGGGGACTTAAAAGAATCTTTTATATGCTAAGTATTTCTGAATTTCTTTGATAATATGTAGGATTTCTTGAATTATTTGCCCATAAATATCTTACTGGAAGCATCTTATAGACTCTTTGTTCCTTGGAATGTTTTTGTAAAATCTTGCCTTAGATATAACTGTAGATTACCTGGGCCTCCTTCCTAATCTAGGCAGTGGTTAAAACTTTTCCTGGAAAATGTAGGGTCAACTTATGAGCTGCTACATGTGTTTTGAGTTGGGCCCAGAATTCTTTGTTTGTTTCTCTATTTAGAGCAGAGAATTTCCAGTGAAAGTCAATTTCTGCTTTGGTCAATGGAATAGCTATAATCTAATACCAGGTAGTACAGCTATAATTTTATTCAATATTTGAGTTTACTCTTACATCCAACCAGAGAAGCAAATCTCCTCAAAAGGACTATTTGTCCTTGTCTACTTTTGATTTGTTTTTGTTAAGCAAGTCAAAGTTTTGGCTAAGTTCATTGTGCTAGTTTGTTATAAACTATGATATGTTAACAGACAAACCCACTCTTATTGACATTACATTATCAAAGTCTTTCCTCTTTTCCCTTTCTTTCTCCCTCCCTCCCTTCCTTTTTCTACATGTAGATACAGTAAATATAAAGGTGGGAGGGGGGATTGCAATATTCTAAGGATATTCTAATTTGTTTGCAAATGATTTCAGACATGAAGCCTCTGTGTTTATGGCTAAAGAAGAGAGAGCCTTAAGAAAGGTGATGGAGGTTGACATGGTTGGTGGAGGCCACTCCACCAACAAAGTTCTTCAATTCTGAGTGTGAACAAAAGATTGGGTAAATTTACTTCAGAATCCATACATTAAATGGTCCTCAGTTCTTTTCTCTTGATTTTTTGTTTTTAGTTTCATGGATCTTTTCTGCCATCAGATCCTAAAAATGATTAATTTATTTTGGTAAACCTATCAGTGTTGGTCATGATTTATTTTATCACCTTTTTAGAACTTTATTTGTCCTTTGATCATTAACATTGTTTGATTTCTACTGGCAAAATGTGCTGATCTAACTATCTCTCCATAGTCCTCTGCATATAAAAGATACAGGAAGGGCTTCCTTGGGAAAGAGGGTCACTCTACATTCAGTTTCTAATTGGAAAAACATACAATTCAATCTCTAGCTGTGTTAGGCAGCATGACTATATTCTATCCTATACCCTACTTTAGTCAACAATATTGGTCTTTGTTTTTCTTCCATCTGTACATTTTTACTCACTCTCTATAATTGCCTTGTATCATCCTTTTAATCTGATTAAATATCTTCATAGTGTGTATTAATAGCCAGATTCAAGTAATATTTATGGCATTTTTGTCAAAAGAGTTACCAAGTCTTTAATAGAGAAAGGAAAACAGTGAGTGACTATAAATCTATAAACAGAGAGTAGTTCTTTATACCAAGGCTGTTAAAGGTCAGGTGATATCAGTTCTAATTTGTATTTGTCATTGTGATTTGTAGTTGGTCACACATACTCCTATTATGTTTCCCTTACTTGAACCAAAAAATAAAATGGATTTTATTATCTCAAAATTATTCTTAGCTCAAAAAGGTAGTGTCATTTCTTAGAATCTTTATTTTCACTAACTAGTATAAACTTCATTTTCTGTTAGATCTTTCTGATTTATCAATATATCTTCAGCTTTCCAACAAAATCTTAATAAGATATGATGTAATGAACAAGGTAGTATAATAAAAGTCTCTAAATTTAGAATTCTGGTTCAAATCCCAGGTAAACAGCTTGCAAGTTGTGTACTTGGCAAGTTATTTAATGTCTAAGCTTCAATTTCTTCATCGAAAAATAGAAAAAATTTTAGTAACATCTTAAATGATAGCTTAAAGTTGCTAAAACTTTTCACAATTTTAGATGTCTGATGTGCACATACTACTACTATGAATATAAAGATATTATGAATCATTATCATTCATAGTAATGAATGATACTCTATTTTTGTTTTTAAGAATGCTCATAAAAAAGTAAAAAGTAACAACAATAAAAATCTTGTTCTATGAAAATCCCATAGTATTTCTTTTCAGCTTTTAATCTTCAATTTTGATTTTATCACTCTGGGATCCTTTAATGTAATAGTTTATGAGTATAAAATTACTACACATTTGACTTTTTGCAAAAATAAGACTTTAATAATACATCATGAGCTGTGTTGCTATTTTATTGCAAATTAAAGATTCCAAATAAAGGACTATATTTATGTTAACGTAATCAGAGTAAGAATGATGACAGGTAAGCAATATAACGTGAGTCAAAGTAAAAAGAATTTAATGTTGTTCTATGCTTGTTATTACACCTACTATTAATAATACTTCAAAGTTAGACAGTTTTGCAGTTACTAGTGAGCAATGTAAATAGTAGGTGGCCCTATTGACTGTCCAATCCTGTATCACAAGCCACAGACTCTTACTGGAGATTCAAGGTGAAGGAGCAGTTCAAATGTTCAGTTAAAGGTTTTCCATGAATATTTGCAAACTTCTTACGCTGCTGCTTTGTGCTGCTTCCAGTTAATAGCTTCATCTAATAGGATTGATAGAGTATTTTTCCAGATGTCTTTAAAATTCGATTTAATGTTTTAAGTGCTTATACCATAACTGCTTGGTTTGCCTACTAAATATAGCAGTTAATATTACAATCTTTAGTTTTTTTTTTTGTTGCTTCAATGTCTTCAAAAGGAATTATATAAATGTAAACTAATATTTCACTGGTTTATCATATGTTATCTTAAGTTAACATAAGAGTTAAATTAGGTGGAAGACTGAAGCTGGATCAGCAAATACATACAAGCTTCATATAGCAATGGACAGAAAAGGCCATCAATACTAAATTCCAAAATGTTTTGTAAATTAACATTCTAAAGAACCACCATGTCTACTACAATGTGCACATCTCACTAACTTACATGTAAAATTACTATAATAACATTCCTTGAATCAAAAAAGCAATAAGTTGTTAATAAATAAATTACAGTTCCTATGCATCTATCAATATTATCATCGAAAAGTGCATACATTTTAGCATCGATTACATATTTAAACTTTCTTCAATTGATATCTATGTATTTGCCTATTATAAATGTATTTTAATCACAAGAAGCTACCTTTCATCAAAATGAATAAAGGCTATATTGAAATTCTGGATAACTTTTGTATAGGACAAAACATAATACAGGATTTCTAAATCCAGATCTAAACATAGAAAACTCATGTGAAAGTGTATTTTGCCTGCCGTGTTATAGTCTGGTTATTTTTCATATTGGCTCCAAGAGGGTTTGTTTCCAATTACTTCCCACAAGTTTTCTGTCTTCTATTTAGCTTAAATTGACTGACACATTAAATTATGCATGATCAACTGAAAAGGAGCAGTTAAAATGTTGGCACTCAGTCACCATCTGTGCTTTGTAGAGTGACATATCACACATCATTTTCATGTTTGCTTTATAAATGATGTGACAGTTAGGCTTTTCATAATGTTTGTTGTTCCATACAGCTAATTCTAGTGATAGTCATAATCTGATAATATAAAGATCCATTCAGGAAACTGAGAATAACTTGGAAATTAAAAATAAAAATGCCATTGACCTTGACATAATTATTTTCTAAAATTTCTCATGGAAAACAACATAGGTACATATTCAATTAGGATTCCTTTCAATAATATACAAAGTTAGGACCTAATTAGAATATAACTTTCTTCAGAAAAGTGATCAGTAAGATCTTCCTTGCTATCAATACATATGGCTTCAAAACTTAAAGAAAAATTTTTAAAAAACACACACTTAAGCAAACATTCTTTACTAATTATCAACTTATTAATTTTAAAATATAAAGAAAACATGAAACACATGTACTTACGTCTGCAAGTGAAAAGTACACTGGGTGTTAACATCAATGCAGAAAAATAAAGTATATTTGAAAATAATCTTTTACATTGTGGAGGAAAGATTATTAGGACCTATGCACTGGGTAGTAAGTAAAATATTTTTAACATCCTGTGTAACTGAGATAGCATGGAACTAAATCTTTGGCATGTAATTATCATTCTAAACTAAGTTCCAAGTACTTTTCCAAAAATTTATATTAGTTTCTATAATTTTGTCCAGAACAGCCATCATCATTTCTATCTAATGGAATGAAGTCCTACAAATTTATTTTTGCTTACTAATATTATCTGACTTATTTTTGCATTCATAGAAATCATTCGTTTTGCTTTGCAGCTATAACTGTACATGGCAGTTCTGTCATGTCAAATACATTTTAAAAGTGTAGTCCCATATAAACTGTCATACCACAAAAAGACTTCCATAATTTCAAAATGATTTTATAACTTATTTTATGTTGCTAATACATTCAGATTCCCCTTTAACATTTGCTTCATTGGTACAGGCAAAATATGCACCTAAAAGGCTCTTTAGGGAAAAAAAAAGTCTGTACAGTTAAAGCGTTCACAAAGGAGAGGAAAACATAAGGTCACGAGGAAGATAAATGAGCTCATTTTCTTGGCAATCAAAGAACTATTTGGAACCCAGGATTAAATGAAGGAACATCTCAGCTACACCTCCCTTTTTCCTGAAAGTAAACACACACTAAACTGTTTTAAACTGTTACAGAATCTAAGGTACACAAGTCTATTTTGTTAACCCTGACATTCTGAATATACACAATTTTTACTGATGATTACTTTGAAAAAAAGTTTTGTATTTTCAAAGTTACTACAACATTGTTAGGATTGTATTATTAGTAGTCTAGAAAATAAATACTTTTCTTTAGAATCTTTTCAATGTTCCTTTTAAAAATACTATATTTTTTCTGTTTTATCTGGAATAGGGGTTGCAGGGTCTTATTTTTAGTTATTTTATTAACTGTTATTCTATGATTAAATAACAATCTCCAGCAATTATAATTTGCTGGTTTATTTTACTTGATCCTATGAAACTCAGTTTTCACTTCCACTCATAATTTCAACCACTACCTTCAACCTTCTTTGTTTTACAGCAAGCTTTCTTCTAAAGTTTTCCTGAATTTGTCCTATTTGGTAGTCTTGATGTGTTTTCCAGGTGCTAACAATACTTTTTCAACTATATTATAGTCTACATCACTAGTTGATCATATTATCTTTATAGTAGAATTAACTTAGAGGAGTAAAACTGTCAACAAATACCTATTATTTTCATAAAAGTAATAGATATTTGCTGATGTAGGTAATAGGTATTTGCTGAATAGGAAAAGTAAACCTAGTATAAAAAGTCTAAAGTATTTTGTAAATTAATAGTATAAACAACTACTGTAATTAATACAATGTCCACATCTCATTTACTTAACTCTGAAGTTATTAGTTAATACCTGGAACAAAACAGATAGTGATTAGTAATGGAATGCTTTTTATGTCTGTAGAGTTCTTAAATTCTCACTTCACACACATCATCAATATTATTGGAAACTTTTTATATACTTTTTAAAAACTCAATCATACATGTTTTTTCCATTGCTATCTATGTATTTAACTCAAAAAGTTACCTTTCATCAAAATGAATAAAAACTACACTGCATTCTTTGAATTCTAGATCACTTTGGAATAAAAGGTACTTCAGAATTTCCAAATATAAATCCAAATGCAGAAAAGTCATTTGATATTATTTTTTATCTGCTGTATTGTATTCTACTTATTGGTCATATTGATTCCAAGAGGTTTGTTTCCAGTTATCTTCCAGAAGTTTTCTGTCTTCTATTTAGCCTCAATTCAAAGTGAATGGGGTTAGGTCCTGATAAATGTGGTTATATCCTGAGTTGAAGACATTGAAGTTGAAATATCTTTAATATACCTAACCTAACCTACCAAACCTACCAAAAAACATAACTTGCCATGCAGGACACTTCAGAAGATCCACTATTTACCATCATGTTTGCTGGGAGCTGTAGCTTGTTTTTGTGGACCAGCATTGTGAGAGTATCCCTACTGCATAGGACTATCCTGGTTTCCAAGATCAAATAAAATTCAAAGCACAGAATGGAACACCTTCCATACTATAATAAAATTGAAAACTCAGAAGTCAAACCACTTTAAGTCTAGGTAATGTCCTAGGGACGTTTAATTGATTTATGTATCTTGGCTATTGAGAATTATGTTAAAATGAATATGTAAATAGAGTTACCACCACAGGTTTTGATGTAATTTCCTTTGGTATATGTTCAGAAGTGGGTTTCCTGGACTACATGGTATTTGATTACTAACTTTTGGAGAAAAGTCCATACTATTTTCTGCAATGGCTCTACCAGTTTATATTCCCACCAGCAAGGGTTCCCTTTTCTTCACATCCTTACCAATCTTTGTATGTCTTGTCCTTTTGAGTAACAGCCATACTAACAGGTATCCGGTAACATCTTTTACTGTTTGTGATTTGTATTTTTCAGGTAAGTGATGTTGAGACCTTTTTCATATACCTCTTGGCAACTTTCATGTCTTCTTTGGGAAAAAATATCTATTCAAATCTGTTGCCTATTTTTAATAGAGTTTTTGTTTATTTTTTTGTTATTGTTATTGAGCTGTGTGTTTCTTTTACATTTTTATACTAATCTCTTATCTCATATATAGCTTGCAAATAATTTCTGCAATTCATAGGCTGCCTTTTATGTTGTTGATTGGCTATCTTTGTTGTGTCAAAACTTTTTAATGATGTAGTCCCATTTGTTTAATTTTGCTTTTTTTGCCTATGCTTTTGATGTTCTGTGTAAAAGTCATGGTTAAGACCAAAGTCAGAGTTTTTCCCTGTTTATTTCCAGGATTTTTATGGTTTTAGATCTGATGTGTAAGACTGACGAAAATTCAGATTTTGAAAAAAGACTGAAGAACTAAAAACTGGTAAACTTCTAGTGAAAGATTTTTTTTTTTTTTTTTTTTTTTTTTTTTTTTTTTTTTTTTTTTGCCAGACAACTGAAATCTTTATTTAAGAAACAGAGACAGCCAAATTCCAAACATCCATGACTGGCAAGCATGTTCAAAAGCTATATAGTTATAGTTTCTTAGATTTTCCCATAAGATAACTTTTTTTTTTTTAATAAATTTTTCTCCATTTTTATTTATTTCTATCCTCTGTTTTGGAGAACTTCTCAAAAACACTTCTAGATTTCTTCCACCCATCAAATGTTTTTTTTTTTTTTATTTAGTTATTTTATTTAAATGTTTCAAGTCATAGTACATAACCAGAGCTCAGTTTTTCCATTTCTCTGGTTGCAAACCAGATAAAGTCACACCATTAGTGTCTTCATACATGCACCAGGGGTAGTAATTACCATCTCAAACAACCATCATTACTATGCCCATTCCCCTTTCCTTCCTCCCACCTCCCCCTGCCACGTCTAGAGTTCCTTATTTCTCCTATGTTTCCCGATCCCACCCCCCTTATGTAAAAGATTAACTTTTTACTTTACTTAAATACATAAGAACGTTTAAGTTAAAGGGCAAAAATATTCATTAGGTTTCTAACAATAAAATCCATTTGTCAACTACAATTTAAAGGCAGGGGGGAAAAGACTTACATGATTATAATTTTCTACATGTCATGCAAAGTAGCACAAAAATAACTATAATTAGATTGTTCAAATAATATGTAATTCCTTTAGTAATCACTAAAACAAATAATGCGAGTGGTATAACTAATAAAGGTGATGGGTAAATTAAAATTGAATTTTACATATTATTTAAATATTACATAAAGGCCACCAAATGAAGTATAATTAAATTTAGAGAAATTTTTTTCTTCCTGTCTCTTTTGTTTTAGGAACTTGCATGCTCACTGGCATAATTCCCTGGCTCTCGTTATAAAAGAAAAACACAGCAACAATCACTGCAAAAGATGAGCAAAAGTCCAATAAAACCAGTTAGATCAGAGCATGCTTTTATTCACTCCAAATGTTATACCCTAAGCTTTCTTTTTTGCCTACACTATCTCCAAACCTCATTAGACCCCCCTAACCTCCAAAATATCTTCACTGATTTTTTTAAAACTACGTGTTAAAATACAGTTACAAAATTAAATTTTCCTCTCTATGGTGTTGTGCATTATGGTGGGACAACAAAGAACTGTTAATAGATTATTCTAGTTTATAGAAGCCATTATATATTTGTCCAGATTAGTTTAATATATTTTCTATGTATTTTTAATGTTGAAAAATATTAGAGCGTTCACGGATTGCCAAATGTATGTCTTTCTATTTTTCTATTGTCTAAATCAATTTTATGATTTGAAATTTTTCTCTTCTCTGTGAAGACTTTTTAAGTTCCGAGAACTTACAACAGAAATTCAAATCATATTTAGAAGAAGACTAAGAACTATTAGCAAATAAATGACAACAGAGAACAAATTACAAAGAAATGAAGACCAAGAGAGCAAATGATACATTTATTTTGTAATCTTAATCACCCTAACCTTTTAAAATACTTTCCACGTCTGTAAAATAAAATGATTGAATTAGATGACAATATAAGTATTTTAGTCCAGAAATTTCATTATTATGATAATATAATCCATTTCTGGGGCATAAGTCAAATGTTTCACATACATTACTTCATTTAAGCCTCATTATATATTGCAAGGGAGATATCATTATCCCTATATAAAAAAAAAGCATAATACTGCATTTCAGAGTGTTACCTGTCCAAACAAGATCCACTAGTGCAAACAAAATCAGACTTTGAAGCTGTGAGCTCCAGATTAAGAATTTGTGAATGGATGGGATATGCAAGACTGAGTCAAAATGCTTAACTATTAACATAGAATGGGGTCAAAATCCATTTGGTCTTTAGACAACTTTTATTAAGAACTTGAAGATTTCAACATGTTAGTTCCAAAGCTAAAGCAAGACTGAAAGGAGCCTAAATCAAATTATCTCTTTTAAATATCTTATTATTCAAATGATGTTTAAAATTTTTGTACTTTAAAAACAAAGCCAAGTAAATTCTCACTGAAAATGTGTATCCAAAATGCAGCTATTGAGTAAACAAATACAAGTCAGACAATTTTCATTACCATTTTAAGCCATTATCCACTTTCCACCATTGGTACTAGAATTGGAACCGGAAGCAGAGTCTTTATTGTTGTCCTGTTCCTATATTCACATACCTCTTGACAGTTGCTCCTTTTTTACATGTGCGACTCAGAGCATAACACGCCAAGGATGACAGCTTGGCCTGCCAAGTGCTTTGAAGTGAAGGACTTTGGAAGTGTCAAAGCAAGTTCTCTCTGACCTGCTGTTCCCTTCACATTTTTCACACTATAGCAAGTCACAGAAACCAGAATCCATCCTTCCTTCAATGGGTCATAGAAACTGGAGTTCTTCTTCCCTAAAGCAAGGCATTAAACCTAAAAAGTTCAGTCCTCCTTCTCCCTTCTCCTTTGAAGACTTGATTCCAAAGGGTTTCTGCCTCATACCAGAGAGAAAGGAATACTACAGTGAGAAGAAAAAAAGTCTAAATAGTCAAGTCTTGCTGACTTTCCCTCTTTAACCCTAGATCCTTCACTTCTGTTCAATCGCATTTCTATATGGCTCTAAATTCTGCATGGAACTTAAGTTATCCCTGCATTTTGGGGTCTTTCTCTTTGAAGGCTCCTGTGTCATGTAAAACTTTGATTAAATAAACGTATATGCTTTCCTCTCATTAACCCATCTTTTGCTATGAAATTTGGTATAACCCTCCAATTGGTGAGGAAAGTGATCACAAACTACATTTAACCCTGTACTTGGAGCTATTATCACTGATGTCACCACACATTCTTAAACATTATGTCTACAAGATGATAGTCCATGAAACAATGTTTAAATATTAATTTCATGAAAACTCCTTTCCCTGGTGAAAATAAGTTTCAAAACTCATAGTTAAAGAACATTTTCCAAGTCATTTTAAAGTATCTATAATTCTCTTAGAAATGACATGCATTATATTTTTCTCAAGATAATTGGTTCATGAACTTTGTTTTGAAAAGCAACTTTTATTCATGAGCTGTGTTTTATGAAATAATAGTTCCTTAGCAAATTAATACACCTATGGGAAAGAAAAAAATTCATTTCAAATTACATAGCAATTGGAAATAGATGGGTCTGTATTTGATTAATTTATGTGCTATATGGAATTGTGATCTCTCATAGATTAAATATTTTTCTGACTATAGGAGAAGTGAACTATACTAAAACTCAGCACAACCAAAATCCAATACCAGTTTATTTCTCTTTTCTAAACGGTTGGTACAATTTAATAAGCTTTCAAGAAAGTTTGATTGTCTTGAAAGGAAATAATAATGGCAACATTTACTGACTCTGGGCAGGATTATGGGTTTTTTTCATTTTGGGTTTTTGAATATTCAAATTATTATACTAAATATTTTAGTGACAAAGCATAATGAACAACACCAGAAAAATATCTCTTTTACTAACACTTGGAGGGGTTAGATTCTTTATATTTTAACAGGTAGATGTCATCTATTTTTCTACTCTAACTTCTGGCTCAGTGTTCCTGAATTCAGTGTTAGCTAGCATAATATACTTCCTTCTCCCCAAGCACAGTTAATTAGTAATAATTGGATCTTTGCAAAGAATTACTGTGATTTGTATAAGCAAAACTAGACGGGCATTCTATAAGATCAAAAAGATGATCTCCTATTGAAGATATTTATAGGAAGAAATGAGATAACCATAGTCCAATTTGATTTAGAGTTTAAATACAATTTTAATTAAAAGCTATGTTTAAATCCCATGTAAAATGTTCTCCATTAAATCTGAATACATAAATACTACATAAGTAATAAAGACAATTTACAAATATGATTTTGTGAAAGAAAAATTCCACAAATAGTTTTTAAAATGAGAAACATTGGTTAATTGTAATAGAGTAATGTAATAGACATTACTCTATTACACTTTCATTAATATCACATAAATCATATAACCTTTATAAAGAAGTTAATAATTTTATCTTGGATGGTACATTTTTTCAAACTAGACTATAATGTAACTTGTTATGCAACTTTTAATTAAAACCTATTGTTTCAGCAAATATTTTATCTGCCCAAATACAAATTTTAGGCTGTTTATAATTTCTCACAAACAGGAATTATTTTTTCCTTATCGTTATTACCCAAAAGTAAAGATAGGTACAAAGAGTATATCATCAAAGGCGTTTTACTTCACTATGTGCTGTTAGACTGGTGAAAGAATAATAATGATGGTAATTAATATATTTCTGCAATTGAAAGCCACACAGTTTTCAGATTTAAACCTCCTGCCAACTGCATTTTTCACCAGAAATCTTTATTGTAGATGGTCAAATTGAGAAATGTAATAAAGCTTATTGCAAACATTGTGAAATTGCTATTGTAAAAACTTACAGTGCTGTTCAGAAAACTGTAGAAAAACAACATGACACAGTCATAGAGTCTGAAAAGAAAGGTCCACCATGCTAACCTGTGATTACAGAAAAGATCTAGTATAGCAATCCCTATGAAAATAGAGGAAAGAAAATGGCAATTCGTTTTGGGAAGTGAGCAATTTAAAGGGGGGAGGAATAACACTGTAACAGTTCTTATGTGAGAGAGTGGAATTTTTAAGAGGTCAGAGTGATAAAAGCAATGAGGAATAAAATCTGGAGTCCCTATTTCAATCTAGTAGGTATTTTGTATATCAAAGTAGAAGTTTGTGAAAGGAAATGAGAACAGAAGGACATTCATTTTAACACAAAAATTGTAACATAAAGTTTAAGGAGATGTTCAACATGCTTTTGTTAGAAAGCAGACAAAGCATTTTTCTAGCAGAGATTTCATGCCTTAACCAAGTTTTTATATCAATTGTAATGGTATTATAATTAAGATCTTCTTCTTATGATTAAGGTCTTCTTTGGGCCAGTATTCTTTCCTATACATCTCAAAGAACTTTATCTTTGGGAGCAAACATGTTTTTATTTTGTATTATATGTTATCCCTCACTTGCTCAAGTCGCTTCAAAGGTTTAGTGATTCCTGTAAGAATAACATTTTGTTAATATGTTATTGAACTCCCATAGAGTGACTCAGTATCATATTTTTATAGAGCATTCTTATTTTTCCTTATGTGACTACTGTATGCCAACTGGAACTCACCAGATGTGGTTCCTTATTCATTTCCTTTACCGAACACAGAGAATGCACTCATGTCTTCTTATTTCATTTCCTTCCACCCATCCTTCAGATTTCGTATCACTAAGCCTTCTCTGTTATTCCTAACTACATTGAGTAATTCTTTCTCAAAAATTAATTAGTCCTTCTCTAGGAGAGAATAACATGTGAGATTTGGAAACTGACTCATTTTATGGTTAATTTTTATGTAGTTTTTAATCAAATAATAATATAGCATAATAGCCAGTAGCTGTAAAGTAACTAGTTTGTAGGAGAAATAGAATCTGATCATATATAGAGTACAACAACTATTATCAATGAGCATTCTGATACACTAAGACCTTCCACTTGACTTTCCAATCCTTATAATAAGAGAAATATGGACAAATTTAAAATCAGTGAGTTTTCTTGGAGTGCAGAGAGCTGATGTTGCATAGCAAACTATCACCTACAAATCTGAAGAGACAGCCACATGAAGAGTCTTGCATGCCTGGAACCAGAAACATGTAAGAACACTCAAATCATAAATTACTAGAGGCTAAGAAAGAACAATATCAGAGTGAGAAATTATAGAGGCCAAAGTCTTTATAGGACCCCCCCAAACACACATTTTCATGGGCTTTGCCTCCATAAACACTACCAGATTTTCATAGCGAAGGAGAAATAATTCCTGATGGCTTTGTCAGCGGAGAAATGTATCCTAATATTCACTGTTAAATATATCCAGAAATTTCTTACAAAAATAAGCAAAAATGAAACAGATAAGCAATAAACCGAACAAACCCCTATTGTGCCTGAGCTCTGTCCCAAGCTTTTTGTCTTAGCTGAAGGGGGATGGGGTGAAGCATAACCAACAGAAGTGACAGCTGAAAGCAAAGAGATGATACTACAGTAAAGGAAGGGCGGCAGGGAAAATAGGGTTAAAAAAAAAACAACAAGACTCTACTATGTGATAAACCTTAGTGAATGCTACAGCCCAGAGACTGAAGCTCACTCAAAGACTGAGATTTAATTAAAATGTTATAGAACATTCCCAGTTCCCAAAACCTTCCCATAACACCAACAGTGCTACAGTATAATAAAGGTGGATTAGAGCTGAGTTGCAAGACACAATTACTCTGAGAAAGAGTACTTACGTGAGTCCAAAGTCAAGAGTAAAGATAAAAGCACTAATCCCAGACAAACTTCTATCCAGATTAATATAAATCCTAAGACCAAAGTCCTTTTTACTTCAGTTTCCAGTACCCAGTACAGCATGTCTAACTTTCAACAAAAATGACAAGGTACCATGATAGCAAGAAAAAGCAGTCTAAAGAGATAAAGTAATCATCAGAGACACAGTCAGACATAACACAGATGTTAAATAGCTATGATAAATATGCTGAGCACTCTGATGGAAAAAGTAGACAATATGCAAAAAATTAATGGGTAATATAAGATAAAGTTTAAGAAAGAATAAAAGTGGATGGTTAAAATAAAAAACTGTAACAGAAATGAAGAATGTTTTCTACAAACTTCTTGGTAGACTCAACACAGCCAGAAAAAGAAACAAAGAGTTCCAGAGAAACTTACTGAACGGATCCTGTGATACTTTAGTCACAACTTTCCATTTCCCTTGTGTATCTATATGTATTAATTGGAATTCATCTATAACAAACAGTTGCCCTTGCTCTCATCTATTTATCTACCTAATTAGTTATTAAGACTATTATGGACTCATGGATACTTTTCTCTGCAATATAATCTAATCCTTTTGTTATTCAAAGTGTCTTAAAGATATATATTTTGAATTTTAATAGATAGACATTGGCAAAACATAGTCTATACAATTGAAAACTTTCAAAAAAGGATATAGTAGGTAGAATAGTGATTTAAATAAATAGGACATAATCAACATTCTAGAAATTTCTCATGGAATCCCATCCTTTTTAGGGTTGCTACTGGTGTCATCCAAGATTCTGAGTTAGTTCTCCTTACTTTTAAATTATTTCTGGTAATTTGTGTTAAGTTTTGTTACTTGAAGCATTAACTTATTTTAATCGACATATCACAATTAGTGGTTTAAAATTTAATAGTATTCTCTTGCTGATATTTTTGGCATCTCTAGTTATATTAATATATTTTTTATTTATAATATTGAAAATGGTTGTTTCGTTCATTTTTCCCTGAATGAACAGACTAATGACTTATACATTGTATTAATCTTTTCAAAGCACTAACATTAGGATTTTAGCTTTCTCTAAGCACATTTGTTCTTTATATCATCAATTTCTGCTGTTATACCTTTTCAATTTTTTTTAGCATCTGTTAGGTTTTATTTGCTTTCCATTTTCTTGCTCCTAATTATGTAATACTAAATTACTGGGTTTTAGTTGGTCTTCCTTTTCAATATGTTCATTTATGGAATCCAATTTTTTTCTAAACACTGCTTTAACTGTACTATACTGAAAATCTTAATATAACATATATTTCCAATCTCTCAGTTAAAATAAATTTATACTTCTAGTTTGATAACATTTTAAAACCTTGGAGTGTTCAGAAGTATGTTATTTAATTTCTAAATTATATTTTTCTAGTATCATTTTTATAATTACATCAGTTGAATGCTCGTATGACTAAAATTTTACTCAATTTTTTTGATTACTTAAAATTATTTGGGACATGAATAATACCTAGAATTTTATAAATGTTGCCTATATTCTTAAAATAAACATGTATTTTGTAGTTGCTGAATGCAGCATTTTGCATATGTCAATTTAATCATATTTGTTGATTATGTTCATATTAATTATAAATTATTCGATTTTTGTGCTTTTTTGGGCTATTGACAGAGAAGTGTTTAAAAGTTATATAGCATGGTTTTTAATTTGTTTATACTATTATTTCTATTGACTATTGCATTGCACATTTTGAAGCCAAGGTATTGAGTATATAATGAGTTGGAATAGTTATGGCTTCCTCCTTCATTGACTATTTTATTTTCCTTTACTCAGAGAAAGTTCTCCTCTGGACAAGTTTCTTTATCATTGTATAATAATAATCTTTTTCCTGAAAGATCTGAACCTTCATGATTCCTCCAATTCTTATTTCACTCTTACCAAAATAAGAGTGGTCCTGGAGTGTTACCAGTGATCCACATGTATATTCATATTTTTGTCAACATTGTATTGTAGCAGCCCTTTATTTCTCTTTTATTATCAGGACCCAGTTCATACCATATTTCTTTTCTTTTTCTGTCTTGACTTTCATGATCACAAGGAGCCTCCAATGGCGAGGTAGCAGTCTGAAATATCCAGTGTATTGGAAATATAGTTTTTCCCCTAGTAGAGACATTTCTCTAGAAATTAAAACCTCTAAACCAGCATAGACTAAAGGTATAAAGGATAGAAGCAATCATATTTCAAGTTTGTAATTATAAGAAACAGCACTCTCATTTTTATCCCATAGTTTATGGACTCATATGACCTGGAAATGGTAGAAACAGCATAAACTGACATCTTAAGTGAGATTCATGCATCGAAGAATATACTAAATTCTGTTGTACAGCACCATGAAGTTGCAAGTTTTGTCTCCTAACTAGCTTCCTATATGAACCTTCTAGAGTCCATTTCATGTACTCCAGAACCTGCTGCAACTTCTGGATAAGCTAAATTACAATAAATTTCATGAAATCATCCATCATCTGGTTTCCTTTTCTATAAAATTACTTTAAGGTTCAGAAACAAAATTGAACTAATTAAGAAGATAATCTGCAAATTCTTGAGTGGTGCTACTGGCAAAGGCATGGCAGAGAGAAATGGTGAGACTATCTCTGGAGGAAGCATTTTTTCCTGTGAAGACAAATGGCTGTGGACTATGTTATGGACATTGTCTAATACAACTGAGCATTTGTATTTAGCAGATGAATGTCACATTAAACATGGATCATTGCAGTCTTTGGTATACTCTTCATTGAGCTAAAATCTCCAACAGTTTATTATTTGCCAGCATCAACATATTCTGCAGAATTACCTTTAAAACATCTTGGTGGGTCCAAGAAGGCTTTCGGCAACCACATGTGTTATTCAGTAATAGTTCCAGTCACACACCTACAAGATTTCACATGCCTGAAATCCCAGCAGTTCAGGAGACTGAGGCAGGAGAATTGCAAGTTCAAAGACAGCTTCAGCAATTTAGCCAGATTATAAAGCAATTTAGCGAGAATCTGCCTCAAAATAAAAGATTAAAAAAGAGCTGGGGATGTGGCTCAGTGGTTAAATGTCCTTGGTTCAATCCCTGGTACCAAACCAAACAAAACAGAACAAAACAAATAAACAAACATCAACAACAAAAAACTTTCTGTTTTATTTGAGTGATCTGGATATTGGGTATAAAAACAAGCCTATTATTAAGCCATAAGGAAAGGTGCGAGTTCAGCAAAGTCAGGCACACTGGGAAATGCGACCATTTCATAGTTATAAATGACTCAGGATGAATCTGATCATATATTTACAAAAATATATATTTGAGTTCTGTCACGCAGCAAAAAAATATGACTAGATGAATCAGATAGCATTCAATTGCTGGCAAATATTTTAGAAATCATAGTTACTTTTTATCCCAAGCTCAGGTATTTGACTTCTACTACTACTTAGCCAAGAGCTTTTTCCATAAGACTTGTTTCATGAGGTGCTCATGGATTTGCTCCAAAACTCTAGGTGTCTCACTGCTTTTATCCTTCTGGTGCATAACACATTGCCCATATATAATATATTATCTTGATCCACTGAAAGATAATCCCAGGGTTCTCAAAGCAAGGTTTCAATATTCCTTCCCTTTCAATGAAGACCTAATTGAGAATCTTATCTTTAGTTGTCTAAAAGCCAGAAGGCTTTTGGCAACCTCGTTGTGTTATTCAGTAATAGGTTCCAGTCACACACTTACAAGTATATAACCACATTCCATGGACTCCATTTAAAAATTCTGATTAGATCATTAATATTTTCTTATTCAAGCAGAGCATATAATCAATCTTAGAATTCCCTTTTATTGGTAGTTATTATCTTCAGTTATTCTGGGTGCATGTGTTTATTGATTTATTTTAGTTAGGCGGAAAATAAAAGATTTCCAAATTAAGTGATTTTTAGAATATTTTAGAAAATCGAAAGTAAGTGTTACTTTGAAGAAGGAGGTTACCAGGAGTGTTACTGCTACTTTTGATGCCAGTTTCAGGAAACCATTTGCATACAGTAACTGAACCAAGAGGAAGATGGCATAATGAAGACACTCACTTTGGTCAGCTCCAGCAAAATGCAGAACTCTTGACTGTATTTTTAGTGGTTATATCAGGAACAAATGAGCGTGTTCTTTGCCTTTTGCTGTCTTCTAGATACAGCTTGATTTCTTCCAGCTGAAGAGATTTAGATCATATGCAGAGCAGTGGCTTTTAATGATTTCAGAAATGTAGATTTTTTTAACTTTCTGATGTTCAGCATCACCACATATAAACTACCATCTCTGTAATAACTGTCAAGATAATTTTAAGAGAGTTGCTTATATTTAAATACTGGAACTTGCATTATAAAATGTAAGATTTAGAAGACTGTAAAATGTACTTTGAGTAAATTATTTCTAGAAAAATTGACCCAAAATATGCATAATATTTAATAATGGTTCTGCTATATACTGGAAGAATAGTGACAAAGAGTTTTATCGATTCATGTAGCTTGATCTTGCATATAATTTACATTCCAGAAGTTTAATGGATTAAAATATATAGTTCTTGAATAGAATATTGGTGAATATTTTTATTTGAGTTTAAAGAATTTTTAAATTTATTGTTTTATATAGTGTCACAGTAATTAATATATGGAAGAAGTATTGCACTCTTTATTTTCAACAAAAGGGAGAGTTAAGGATAAAACTTGCTGGATTTAAAACTGAGTATAAAGAAATTCCCTTGTTTTTATCTAGAGAAGTAGAATCTATTAGCATCTGTTTTCCACGGAGTATTAGGGAGAAGCTTACAATTTTCTCCAATCCTTATTGCTTATTAAGTAAGTAATTAACTTGAGGAGTGAAATTCCTGGCTACTTGTAAGGAGCATACGCCATAGACATACCTGGACATGTTGGGACTCACTAAGTTGCTGGCCATAAGGAAGAGTAGCCATTGACAGGCTTAATCATGTCTGCTTGCAACCAATAAGGAGTTGTAAGGGGCACTAACCATAGGCATGCTTAGCAATGACCAGTTACAACTGATAGGAAGCATAGCTTCATGGACATGGCAAAGAACATGTTACATCGTCTCACTGCACATAATCAATCGACATTGATATTCACTGGGTGTAACCAATCACCAGCATACACCAAACTTGGAACTGTATTTAAACTGCTTGTCCTGCCACATTGGGGGCTTTTGCTCCAAGGACATCAGTGAGACTGGCTGCCTTGCTGTCCATCCCTGGATCAACTCCACCATTCCCTGATGTCCAGCCATCAGCTGGAGAGAACCACTGGAAAAAGACAATGTCTGCTCTTTGGCTAAGAGAAGTTGCGTGGCATCTGAAGTATTTTGGTTGCCCTAGGATTGTGTGAATTGCTTGTAGCGTTTAATTGCCCTAGGATAGTGTGACTTGCTTATAGTGTTTAATTAGGGCACACAATGAATGTTGGGGTGCTCCAGTACACCTAACAATTTTTGCATTGTTTATATTTGATGATTGGTGTGCTTGATTGCACTTAAAGACAATCCGACTCTGAGTAATTTATTAATAGCACTGCTCACAACAGTATTCCTTTCTAATAAGCAACCCCATGTTTACCACTGGCTATTCTCACTGTGTGTGTGTGTGTGTGCACTGCAGAATTATTCTTGCCTTAGGCTACTCTTCTATTTGCTTGCTCTGCCTTCCTGCTGTGTCACTAAGGGAGAAGCATATCAGGCAGAGCCTACCTTTAGGAGGCTTATTGGTGTTGGGGTAGCCTCTGTGTTAAGGTGCTTAGTCATTTTCAGTCAGCTGTGGTTAATGAGAGAGGCAACTATATGTTCCACTTTGCATCAATAAATTTCCCAGTAATATGAGTCTTACTCAGTTTTCAAACCCAGTAATCAGAGTATTTGATTATCATTGTCATTTCTGTTTGTGGATATCAGTGAAAGCAGACTAAAATCCTGAATTGAAGGGCTTGTACAAATATAATACAAATATAGACCTTATTAAAAATGATTTAGGAGTTTGAGTTTGATTTTTTTATTTTCTAATATTTACTCACCAGGAATATTTTCCACTACAGATATGCTAACCATTATTTAACTTCTAATAAGAGGCACTTTTATAGAGGCACAAATGAAACATTTCTGCCTTCTTTTTTTTTGTGGTGCTGAGGATTGAACTCAGAGATGTTTAACCAATGAGCCACATCTGCAGCCCTTTTTATTTTGAGACAGGATTTCGCTAAATTGTATACAGCCTTGGTAAATTGCCGAGGCTGGCTTTGAACCTGCAATCCTCCTGCCTCAGCCTCCTAAACTGCTTGGACTACAGGTGTGTGCCACCAGGCCTGGCTATTTCTGCCTTTTAATCATAAAATATACTGTTTTAAACTTTTTAATTTTAGAGTTCCAATTTGTACTTTTCAATGTATATAACAGTGTTATTATATAAAATAGTAATATTTAAATTACACACAAAAAATATTTTTCCTAATGTTAAGGTTAGAATTTAACTGTAATTTACTTCCTCTATTCTCTTAAATGATTTACATTAAACCATAAATGATTGACATATTATTTTTTTTTAGCTAAATTTTTAGAGAATTGGCACTTTAGACTATTGACCCTCTTGTGTAAACTTACAAATTAGTGGTGTTTATGATAATGGCTAAACATTAACTCTCATTACAAAGAAGAATATCATGAATTTTTCAAAGTGCATTCAAATAGAAAAGCTAATTGCTTACACTTGTTTAATTTGTTTAAATATATGTCTGCTATAAGCTATGTTTTAATATGTTGTATATTAGAAAACATGGTAATCTTAATAGATAAGAATGTGTAAATTTTGAGTTGTACTTTATAGTGTGGATTCATAAAAACTTTTCTACTCTCATTTCCTGCATTATCTTATTGCTGTGTACTTAGGAGCTAGAAGGACCATAAGAATATCAAAGCCATTCTATTGCCATATTTAAAAAATAAATGCATGTTATACATCTAATTTAGCCAATTGACCTATGTCAGACAATTTATGACTTTAAGAAATTAAGAAAAAGGACTGATAAAAAATAAACTTTCAGACATCATACTTTTTTTACATTACATATAATAGAGAAATATGACTTACATAAATAAGAAAATATACAATTAGTACTAAATTAAATTTAAAATTTTTCCTACAATTAATAAAACAATTTGTTACATTAATCTATATATGAAACAAAATTATATTTGCCCATATAATTTTTGCTTAAATTTACAACAGACTTTATATTATCCTGATTAAAGTT
This sequence comes from Xerus rutilus, assembly GCA_028644305.1. Lineage (NCBI taxonomy): Eukaryota > Metazoa > Chordata > Mammalia > Rodentia > Sciuridae > Xerus > Xerus rutilus. The sequence goes on from CM053404.1 coordinate 76,432,417, forward strand.
CTACTCTTGAATATAAATTTCAAGATTTTAAAACATTATGTTTGTACTACTGATTTGAATAAGTAGAAGAAAAAGAGAAGAAAATGCAGGGACAGATAACGAGAGAAAAAGAAGTTAGGGACAGATTCATATGCAGTGAGTCAGAATTTCCTGTATTTCTATTGACTTCACAGTTCCACATTCCAGTCCCTTTGGCACATCCTCTCTCTGTCTACAAAGAAAGTATTGTATTTTTCTCCAAAATGCTTAAGCCCATTTGAAGTAATTTTTACTTCCTTAATGAAAGATCAATTATTATAACAGAATATATTTAATAATACACATTTGAATAATTATTTACATCTTGCTATTTTAAGAAGTTTAGAAATATGTAAGTAGATGAAGCAAATATATCCATGACATACTATATATGTTCAAAAAGTCCCTATGGCTACACTTACAAAAAGAAAAAGAGAAGTGCCCAAAGATGATATATATATGTATATATCAGAAGACAGGTAAATGCTGAAATATGCTAGAACAAATAAAAAGATATTGAAGAAAACTGGATCCCGTTTCTTTTTTATATTTCCTTAGAGACAGTAAACTAATAGAGAACCATGGAATGAGGATGTTTCTATTCTTACTTGCTGACAGAACCTCCCCACAAATGTGACTTTACTTTTTGGAATGGACTGAACATAATTCTCTGGTGAAAATGACAGGTTCTTATTAAATTGTCAAGTTTTTAATTTATTGGGATAACTGTATTACCTCCAAAAGCAAATGTGTAAGAAAAATAAATGAACCAGTGACTTTTTTTTTTAGGATGAAGTAACCTCTGTGCTTCACTGAACTTGCATTTGCTTGTGTATACGATGAAGAGGTATTTCACAGCAAGTTTTTAATTTTCCCTTCAACATTTTAAAATAATACAAGTAGTCAGTCCCAATTAGCCACTAATCATTTTTTGTTTGGACATTTTACAGTAATTGTTCTTGAGGGCTTTGTTGTTATGGGGTGCTAACTAGGAAGTGAAGTTATACAGTCTAGAGACTGGGGAGTGAGAAAACTAGCTAGAATGTTATTTCTCTTCCTATAAAAAATCTTCTAACTTAATAGTTCCAAATAAAGAAATGTATATACCATCTAAGAAAATGTTTAAAATGATGCAGTATCAATAACCTATTCTCTAGGATGTAATAGAAAAGGTTTTATTAATTTTTATCATGCTCTGAATAGTCAATGTGTGGAAAAATCAGTGTTAGCATCTTCTTATTTAAAGCTGGGCTGAGGGACTGGGGTTATGGCACAGTGGTAGCATGCTCTCCTAGCACGCGGGAGGCACTGGGTTCGATCCTCAGCACCACATAAAAATAAAATAAAGATATTGTGTCCACCTACAACTAAAAAATAAATATTTAAAAAAAAAAAGCTGGGCTGACTCACACTGCAAGTGGGATCTTTCATGTATGTTTGCTCTCGGGAAAGTAACTTTTTCTTTAACAAGTTAAAAGCTCTTTGAATATTGGTCAATTCTGTTGTTTGGAATTTGAGATTTAGGATTGTAGTCATTCATTATGAAAAAATTTAGAGCATTGTGTTTAACTGAATAAATAATCTCTCCTGATTTGTCTGGTATTTTAAATTTCGAAGAGCACACATTTATACATAAGCTATCTTTGGTGATCTGTGTGTTTTAATTTAAACATTTATGGGAAGGAATTTCTATATATTGAATTAAGACACTATGGGGTGAAAGGTTCAAATATTCTTTTCTAAGTCTGTCATAATCTTGGTCTTCTTCCAAAGCCATTGGCTTTGTGGAAAACAATGCCTTCATGTGTCTTAGGCATAATAATGCATTCTTTGTGAAATGAAGGGTTCCTTACTTGTATTAGAAATAAGTTATATTCTTTATTTTGGAAAACATAATCTGCCTATTAGAATATAAAAATGTATTGACTTTGCCTAAACTAAGTTAAATATCTTTATCTAAAAGAAATTCATGAAAAAACTAATTGGCAAACAGTTCATAACTTGTTATTTCATACATTTTATGCATATTTAAAGTAATTTATTGAAGTTTATTTGCTAACATGAAATATAGTAAAAAGGCCTTGTTTTTGACACCAGCCACTTGTTTACTTTTCTCCTTGCTTTTCTCCCGAAATAATCCATTATGCCTAATTTTAAAGTACTTATGTTCTAAGGAACAACTAATATTTCTAGCTTGGCAGTTATTTTACACTTCAAAGAGCAAACAACTATAGGTAAGCTATCTTTGGGGATCATGGTAGAAGAAAAAGAGGAAGAGGAAGAGGAGGGACTTGAAGAAGCTTGCATTTTCTTTGGGAAAAAAATGACTTCATTCATGTGTGTGTATGAAGTTAATAAACTCAGCTCCAAAGTTATCCTGATTGATCCAATAATCAGTGTATCTTGTTCTGTAAGACAAAGGACCTGACTCAAAGATTACTTATGTGAACCAATTTGGGTCATAGCGATCAAGGCTCCTTGGTTTTGCTCAGTTGTTGGAAAGCTATAATTTAATTTTCTCCTGAATTGGTAGCTATGAGAATGTAAGGCAATTTCAGAACTAGGAAAAACCTATGTGAGTGTGAAGTCAGCACACAGAGATCTCAAAGTAGAGAAAGCACAGTCTTAAGGGCATCAGTCCTCCCCAACTCGCTCTGTAACTTTTCAAGTGTGTAGTACATTATATTCACTGATTTCTTAAAACTAATTAGATTCACATTCTGGATGCTTATACTTCAAGGAGTAAAAAATCATTTAAAACTATTTCTGAGGAAATTAATTAATGGAAAAGGAAATATTTGAAAAACTAATGAGATATCATTGTTCACATATTATTTAAAATATGAAAGACAAGAAAGCAAAACAAGGCACACATATATATACACACATATCTATATATGTTATATATGAGATATATTCGTGTGTGTGTACGTGGGCATGCACCCCTGTTTACACCAGAAGGTACACAGATTTTCCCATAGTAGTTTTGACTATAAAACTTCAGAAGTTTTAATGCTATAAACATTAAAAAATTCACACAAAATTTCAATTATTTAAAAGTCAATTGCATTTACTATGTTATAAAGAGTTTGAACAAAGGTATTTTTTTCATTTAGCATTTGTCATCCTCAGAGGATTGAAACAAAATAAAACCTATAATATCAAAAGTTCAAAAAGATTATAACAATGAAATGTTCTCTATTGACTCAACTTTTAATTATTGATATAGCATAATATAATAATATGGATTCAGAATGCTCTGTTGAGTTAGTTAGGAATGAAGATGTCCAGGATTAAAGATGAGTAGTGTCTCTGCAGTTGGGATAAACTAAGTACATAGATACATTCTTATAATCCAAGTGAGGTAAAGGCATGTGACAGGGATCCAAGAGGCCTTAAGAGAGCAGAGGAAGCAGAAGTCACCAGCAGAGGCAGAAGAGAAATCTGTCCTGAAGGAAGATTTCAAGAAATTTAATTTATGACTTCTAATACTAAGACAGAAATTGTGTGCGTAGTTGTTGTTTTTGTACCAGGGATTGAACTCAGGGGCACTTAACCACTGAGCCACATCTCCAGCCCTTGTTTGTATTCTGTTGAGAGACAGAGTCTCACTGAGTTTATTAGAGCCTCACTAAATTTCTGAGGCTCCTTTGAAATTGAGATCTCCTACCTCAGCCTCCTGAGCTGCTGGGATTACGGGCATTTGCCACCATACTCTACCCAGAAATAGGTTTAAAGATAAAGAAGTAAGGAGAGACAGGAATCAATTGTTGATTCATTTTTGTGATATTTATAATATATTGTTATAATAAAAGTGGCAGCTGAAACTTGAAAAAATTGAAGATGGATATAATCAATAAGAGATGGAAATTCTAATTTATACTGATTGAATAATCAGAATCAATAGGTGTATTTTAAAATAGATTTTGAGTCTTTCAACTTATTTCTGCCCTAAAGACTCTACTCTTAGTAGTTTTGATGACTGTCACGTTTCCTAGATAAAATTGCAATTTCTTCTTAATTGGAAGCCTTGCTTTTTTCAATCTCATGCAATTTTTGTTATTCAGATATGTTTCTTTCCATATAATCCATCCTCCTTTACAGTGTATAATTTATTGGTTTCAAGAAAAATAACCAAGTTGATTTTCAAGAATTATATTTCATTTTTAATTTGAGTATTGTAATCGCCTCCCCCCAAAGCCCTATATCCCTTAGCATATATTCTCTATTATTCCTTCTCTACAGTTTCTGTTAAACAGTTTTTACTTTCTGTCTGTTTGGATTGGTTTTTTAACTTCAAATAAATGGAAATGAGGACTTTGTGACTAGCTTCTTTAACTTAGCATATTTTCAAGGTCCATTCCTGCCATATTGTGTATCAATAAACCCTTTTTATTACTGAATGATAATAGATTGTATGTATATCACATTTTGTTCATTCATTCTCATTTGATGGATATTGGGATTGCTTTCATTTTGTTGCTCTTATGAATAAAGCTGTAAAGAACATTAGTTTGCAAGGTTTTCGTGTGTTTTGTTTTCCTTGTGGATTCATGTTTGCTATTTTCTTGGTTATGTATTTGGGAAGGAAATTGCTGGGTCATATGTTTGTGAATAACTTTCTCTGGAGACCTCTTCACTTTTAACACTCACTTTAATGAAGTTGTGAAGCAGATAATGGAGTGAGTTGAGGCAGTGCATGCTGTTCACAGTAAGACCTTGCCACTGACTTGGAGCTGCACGTAAGCATAAGCTGTGCTTTACTGAGACAACCACAGACCTTCTGAAAAGACCACATAATTCATTTATTAAGTGTTTCTTTTAGTCAGTTCTCAAGTGGTAAAAGTAAGCTTGTGTCCTATTGTATATTTTCCCCAATATAATAAAACTGCTGTTTTAAGCTAATCAAATAGGTCATGATGTCAAAATATTCCTGGATACAGAGAAAGAATCAATTGCTTTATTTTGTTGCATGCCTTATTGAATTAAATTTGCTCTTCATAATATATGTCCTTCTTTAATCATTCAATTTGTAGTACTTTTCATAAGTGATTCCAGAAGAATAATATTTTGAGGAAAACATACCTATAAGTCTTTTTTGGAACTTCTTACCTGATTTTGATATTGTGGGCTAGCTTAATTATATCACAAACCTTTACTATTTAAATTATTTTTGCACAATACATTTGGTTATTTGATGTAAAATTTCCCTAAAATGTATTATTGACTATAATATAAACATCATGTATTTAACACATTTTTATACTTCCTAATATTGCTTTACTTAATAAAGCTTTCAAAAATTTTGTTTTTTCAGCATTAAGGATTTAACCCAGGTCCTCATGTATGATGAGCAACATTCTGAACTACATTCCTAGCCCAAGCTGTCAAGATTTTAATTGATGTTTCTCTAGGTCTAAATTTGGAGTTCTAGTTCTTTTTTAAAGAAAACAGTAAATAAATCTTTAACATTTTATAATAATTTATTGCATATTTGAATATACTAGGACAGAGGATTTTAAATCTGTTCACTGCCAATAAATGATAAGACTTAGGGTGATAGACATGTTAATTATCCAGAGTTGATTATTAAACAAAATATACACATATCAAAACATTACATTGTACCCCATAAATATGTGCAGATATTAAGCATTAATCAAAAATAAAATAAGGAAGATTTCAGGTTAAATAGGTAAGAAATGTGAAAATTTACTTGATCTTAATGACATGTATTGAATCTATAATTTCAAAATAATTATCTTAATGTTTCTCTTATTCTGTTTATCAATTTCATTTAATCTTTTGTAAATATTTATTCAGTAGATATATTTAAAAAGAGAACTGTAGTCATGAGGGAGAGACTGTACCATATGCAACTTAAAATGAACATCTCAAGAAATTTTCACTGAATAAACTGTATTTTTAGAGAGTTTTTAAGGGTACTTTGCAAATACTTCCCAGAAAGAAGAAAGTGTTTAGCATCATCTCATAAGTGAATGATAAACAAGTTACCAAATATTTTATTATTTATTTTATCAATACAATGGTAGCTATTTTATTAATTTTTATTATAAATATACAAAAGGAATATGTACTATGAACCAAGATCTCTGACACTACAGAAAAAAAAATGATTGTAATCTATGCCTTCATGGAGTCTGAAATTTAGTCTATGAAGCATAATAAAATCATCTATGAGAATATATAACCACAAATTATTTTGTATGATATATGGTGTTATGAGAGTGATCGTACAGATAATTCCCTGGAGAATTTATTTGATTTAGGGATCAGGAAAAGCTAGTCTTTAGAAGTGATATTTTACCTGAAAAAAAAATGCATAGATTTCCTGAAAAATATTAAGGAAATTCACTTTTGAATCAAGAATGAAACTGTCACATTTACAAAATTAGGAAGAGGATACTATATCTGGAGTATAGTCACTGAAAGAAAAGAATGGTTACAAATAATAATGGGAGTATGTTGGGGTCATTCCAAGTAGGCTCCTTGTTAAGGAATTGACATTTTGTCATGTATTAAAAGGACACCTACTATGGTTTTATAATAATGACATCATGTGATTTAATGATTTTAAAGATGAAAGTTCTGTAGGTTTGGATATTTGAAAAGATTGAAAGCATAATGTGTTAGTCAGCTTTTTGTTGCTGTGATCAAAATAGCAGACAAAAACAACTTGGAGGAGGAAAACTATTTTGGCTCGTGGTATCAGAGGTTTAGTCTATGGAAGCTGACTTCATGGCTCAGGGCCTGAGATGAGGCAGAACATTGGGGCAGACAGATGTGGCAGAAGAATGCAGCCACTTCGTGAAAGCTTGGAAGCAGAGAGAGAGGGGAAGGGGGCCTCAGAAAAGATGCACCCTTCCAGGGCATGCCCTCATGGAACTTCTCTAGATACACTAGACCTACCTACAGTTATCGCCCAGTAATTCATTCAAGTTTTAATCTATCATAATGAGTAATCCTCTAATTAGGTTGCAGTTCTAATAATCACATCACTTCACTTCTGAACATTCCTACATTTACAGGAGCTTTTAGGGGATATCTCATATCCAAACTATGACACATAGTGATTAATTACCTATCTATTCAATATTTCTTAACACTGAGAAATATTTTCTGTAAAACTTTTGTCACTAAACTCAATGTTGCCCTCAAAGTTGCCCAGTGATTCTGGGACTGGGTTGCATAAACTATATCTTACCTTTGCTGGTAGCTTTCTATAAGGTTCTACCAACAAAAAACAGTAGATGATCCAAGAATACAGGTAAAAGGAAACTTCCTCCCTGAATCAGCTGGGTACAGCTGTTTTTCCAGCATTCATTGCTTTAGTTTCCAGCTTGTTTCTACACTCACAGAACCAGCCTCACTGTGCTTCCTTGGTACTACCAGCAGCATCTGAGTGCTGTCTCTTACTTAAAGGTTTAAATTTATCCTCTGCAGGCTCCTCTTCTGAGCTCTGGATGTACCAGCACCAGCTGGGCAGTAGCTCTCTTCCTTGTCCAACTTCTATGGGAATCTATCTTGAAACTTCAGACTCTGATAATCACAACTATACCCATCTACTGTCCCAACCCTAGAAGTTGGGTCACTGTCATACTTCAAGTTTTCTGTGCTGCTTTAGTATCTGCTTTATTTTTTTTTTTTACAGTTTTTTAATTCTCTGTACCCCTATTTAACTAGTGTTATATATGAAATTTTGTTAGGATAACCAATGGCAGAAAAGTATTTCCATTGCATAGAATTGTCCTTTTTGCAGGATGTTCAGCATCTTTGTTGTCTCTGTAACATAATTATCTATTCCTGCACCAATCTATAATGAAAACTAAAATTTTTTCAAAGTCCAGATATCTCTTCTAGGGGGTTCATTAGTGCATTTACAACGAATAGTGATTCCAGAAGAAGAAAGGAATTGACAGATTTATGATAAATTTTAGTAGTAGATCTTGACAGGAACTTTTTATTCACTCAATTTGAAATTCCTTATAAGTGAGGTTTCTGCCATCAGCCACTAGATGAGTAAAGGTGTTGTTTGCTAAGAAAAAAAAAATTATTAGGAGAAACATTTGGGAAAGGCAATCAAGTGTATATTTATTAGATATTATTTTTGAAATGTCCATGTAAGAGTTAAGTAAACATTTCAAATTCTCTTAATATTTGAATATGCAGTTAAAAACAGTATTTGTTAGCATGAAATTATCAGCTAATCTTTAGGAATGCATGAGATCCTCAAGAAACATTTTTAGAGAATAAGAGAAGATAGACCTTCAAGTGTGTGTGTGGGCGGGGAGCATTGATAAGTCAAGTAGAGAATGCCACCAAGAGAATTAGGAAAATAAATAAATAAATAAACAGCAGAGACAGCCCAAAACAAATGGATATAACAAAAGACTTTCAGTGTTACACTATGAAATAAAAGAATAAAAGAGGAATAAATAGTTAAGATATGTAGAATACTATTGAAAAATCAAGATGAACAATAATCTTGTATTTGGAACTTTGAAGTCAGAACTGAAAATATGTTTTGATGGAGTGCCTGAAGTTGAATGGAGTAAGAGAAAAACTAGATGAAGGGATGTCCCATGCAACAATGATAAACAAAGTTTAGAATGTTTTTAATGGCCAGTCTCTCTGAGTCTGTGTAGTGGTTTAGAGAATTTTAACATTAAAAATACGTATCTTTAGTAACTCCAGGAAATAATACTTGGGATAAAGAATTCCTTGGCCAACATTTCCAAGCAACTCTAGAATGATCTGTCCTACAAAAAACAAACTTGGAGAAACAATGAAAAAATACAAAAAAGTAAAACATATGATTACCATAATGAAATATCACTGTGAATATAATATACTTTTTTGAATATTATATGTAAATATAATTAGCTCACGTTAGTTTAATATTCTACTTCCACAATTAACATTATATTTGTGAGCTTATTTTTTCACATTTATTATCAATATTTTTTCTCTAAATATGACAATGATGTCACTAAATGGTAGAACAAAAGGAAAGCAAACAGCCCGAAATGTTAAAGTCAAGTCATTGGCTCATTCATTTAAGTGAAATATTTCTTCAGACTCAGTATTGTTTCTACCAGAAGAAAAATGAAGTTTGCAGTAGACATGCTCTAATAAATATCAGTGTAATTATATACAGGGTTTGCAAAGTGTCTGTGACTAAATGTGTGGGTGTAAATTAAACCAAATGATTTTAAAAGTTAAAGTACATTTTGAGAGAGGCCATTAATTTTAAACAGTCCAAGTGAATACTATTATGGTAAAGCAGACTTCATCTGTTCTAAGAATGAATAGGTTATGTAAAACTAGTCATTATCTAGTTTTTAAGCATAATCTGGATCAGGGCTCCACAATGTGTGGGAAGTCTCCATCTTTGTAGGAAGATATTAAGGATATATGTATGGGAATAGTTAATGGATTAGAACCACAAGTTATCATGCATTTATATCTCGAAAAACAACATTTTTACATAATGTGAAAGCAAAAGTGAGTTGAATTCAAGACTGACTGAAATGAAATTATCACCAATCTTTTCTATTTATACAAAGAAATGTTATTTTTATTGTATTAATATATAGTGAAAATGTCCATTTCAGATTATTACTGCTGTTTATATACTGCTGTCAAGCAAGATATTGTTCAATCTGAACATATTGAAATATACAGTGAATGTTAGTAAACTGTTCAAATAGAAATTGCCTTTATAGCTTGATGAAAACATACATGGAAAGCTAAATTTTTCCATACAGCTTTCTGAAGTTGTGAACATTTTAGCTGTTATTACAAAAAAACACTCATTTAGGGAACTACAACAATGCAGAAAAGTGAAAACTTAATACAGAATTACCATACTTTGATTAACTTTTTCTTCTATTTTGCAACTGTATTGTTGAATATTGGAAGGGATCATTTTGTCAGCATGTTTAAATCATGTATGTTGTGCCAGGTACTGTGAGAATGACAAGTCTAATGAAAGATATATTATATTCCTGGAAATTTATAACCTGAAGATATGTTTAATAAACTATAATTCAAACAGTAAGTGAAATATTTATAAAGTGAGAACTCAGGGGAAGAGAGTATTCATGACTTCATAAGTACATAAACTTTTGGTGAAAATTGGAGTACATATTTTTATTAAAACTAAATAACATTTTTCTACTTATAGTATAATAATCCTGCATATAGGCATATGACTAAGTCTCACCTTAAGTAATTAAATAATATGATCCAAATAATTATAATTGGTGAAATACGAGATTTTAGTTGTGTATTATATTGTAATTTAGATCCGGAATGTTCCCCAGAGGCTCATGTGATAAAGGCTTTTTCCTCAATGCAAGGGAGTTCAGAAATAAAACTTTTGGAAAGTAATTGGATCATGAGAGCTCTGACCTTATCAGTGGATTAATCCATTAATCCATCCATAGCTGAATGAACTACTGGGAAGTGATAGAAACTATGGGAATTTCAAGACAAGAACTTGGGCCTGTATTTTGTCCTAGCCCCCCACTTCTCTGCTTTCTAGGTGACACAAGGTGAATAGCAATTCTCCTGCCATTCCCCTGACCTATAATGTTTCTGCCTTGCTACAGACCCAAAAGCATAGAGCCTTTTCAATGGACTGAAAAACTTTGAAACCATGATCTAAAATAAACCTTTCCTTCTTTAATTGATTCCAGGTATTTTGTCAAAGTGGTGGAAAGCTGACTAACACAGATGGTTAATTATTTTTTTCCACAAAATTGGGAGAACTGGTCTAATTTTTAAATAGAAGGATAATCAGATGAGGACATTGGTATTTCCAAAAATATATGTAAACATGCAGGGGTCCAGCCTCCGCAGGGTGTCAGGTCCTGAGGTGGGATGAGTGGTGTCGGCGAAGGTAGTACCAATGAGACACAGAGACCAGGTTTAGTGAAAGCTGTGTCTGTCTAAGTTCAGACCAGTGCTTTATTTATAGTGATTTTTTGGCCATTGATTAAAGAAAAAAGGGAGTTACAATTCATCATGAGTTATTCATAAACACAGAGTGGTCATCTATAATTATTCCAGATACCTACATCAGTTTCAAAAGAATTTTTGAATCTTAACTAGAAACTGGGGCCATAAAGGTCCACATATCCTATTTCTTAAGATTAATATCAAAATAAAGGCTACTTAATTTCCTATTGTGACCCAATAGACAGGGTGAGGTTAACAAAGATATATTTAACTACAAAGATAGCATAAGGTGATAGACTAATAGACCATTGCAGTAACTATACCTAAAAACATAGGGTGTTGTTTTAGCATAGCTGTTGGCGCACAAGTAGTTAGTGGTTTCTGCTAATATCTTATTATTTTAAGCTAGAATTGCCTAAAGCTGTAGGTTAAGTTAACTAATACATATGTCATTAAAATAGCATTCCCTGAATCTGCCTGAGCCCTATTTTGTAGCAACCATTGTTTACATAATTTCAATTCAGTTTCTCTGGGCAGGCATAGAGATCTTTGCCTCTTAAGACTTTCCCATGTCAACAAAAAACTATAATTAACATGTTTTCCATTGATCCGAACCATTCTTTCTCCATTAATGTAGGCTTCTGTATATGGTAAGGAGAGAGTCCAGTCCTAAGTTTAGATCTTGTTTATACCTGGGCGCCTGTCTTCTTCTGTCTTTACCCATGTCAAATATTACATAAGAACTGGATTCTACTATAGGGTGAACCCATTTTGGTAGGGCCTGCAAGAAGGCCTGACCAGCATTTGAGCTTTAGGCATAAGACTAGTTGGAGCCACAGTTTCCCATAGCTCACTTTATTGAAGTTGCCAAAGCAGCCTCCTACAGCCAGGCCTGAGAGTACTTCCAAATGTAATTGGGGAAACTGTGGGCCCAGATGTTCTGGATATCATATCTAAAGTGAAACTATCATCAGGGAAATTTTTAAAATTACTTCCAAGAAACATCATATCAGTAGTACTATCCTGATGGGGATTTTCTTGTCTATTCTCCTGGGTGATCAAATGCCTCTCCTTAATTACATGAGACTTGAGGGGACCAGGGTTGACTGATCTTGTCTTTCCAGGAATTGGAATAGTGACACAAGCAAGCACAATTAATTCTGTCAAACTAAGAAGGGGCATCCCAACAAGAAATATATTGAGGAGTTCATTTCTTCACCTTGATCCATTGTAGGCACCAGAACTTTGTCAAGCAGTGTCTTGAGGATTTTGGGCTAAGGCAATTAGTTGTGAATGAAGGATAGGGGGGGATAAAACTACTCATTTGAAGTGAAAAAATAAAAAAAATATTAAACCTATTGTTTTTATTTATTAGGTAATAAAGCATCAGTGTAGGTTGTAATCAGGAATGTGACCTGATAAGGAATTTGGGAAACATCAATCCTGTTAAGGTTAATGAAATAGTCTATTACTATTTATAACAAAGGGAGATTAAAATAAAAATCTCCATGGACTACTAATGGAGTGTGGAGTGGAGAAGCTAAAAAACAGAAAGTAAGAATTGTGCACTGTGGTTGCAATTATGCTCCAAGAAGGCCTGCTAGCTTTTTCCTGTACTTTCTTGACAATTATATGCTGGGAGATAGTTAGTGAGGAAATAGGTTTCGAAATTTTGAAAAGAATAGACTCTTGCCTCAGGGAAATTTTTCTAGAGGAGTTGTCAAAATAAATAAGAAATTTATAACCCCACAAAGACAAACTGCATTTATTTTCTTGCCAAGAGATGGTATATGAACAATGAAATTTCTACATATATCTGCCATTCTGGGCTGATAACTAGTTTCATTAACTTGGATGGTTACTCACACCTTAGATTTATGCATTCTTTTGTGGATTTGTCTATATCACTATTCACTTATGATAATAAAAGTATATGTTTTGCCTTTTAGGCAAGTGATTATAGAATACTCTCCATATTCCTTGATTTTCACTTTCTACTATTTTCTAATTTTCAGCAATTTATTTATATTTTATTCCCCAATTATAAAAAGAAAGAATGTGAGTTTTAAGAAAGATAGTCAAACCAGGCAGGATGGTGCATGCCTGTAATCCCAATAGCTTGTGAGCCTGAGGCAAGAGGACCACAAGTTCAAAGCCAGTCTCAGCATGTACAAATCCCTGATTGAGGCCCTGGGTTCAATCCCCAGGACCCAGAGCACCAAAATCAAAGAAAGAAACAAACAAGCAAACAACCCCCCCCTAAAAAAAAAACCCAGTAAAAATTAGCTACTAACAATATCTACTTATTAAACACAATATTATCAAACATCAGTTTTTATTAATGAATACTACCTCAACTCCCTTAACTCTCTGTTTTGTTTTTTTTTTTTTTTTGGTACTGGAGATTGAACTCAGGGGTACTTGAACACTGAGCCACATCCCAGCCCTATTTTGTGTTTTATGTAGAGACAGGGTCTCACTGAGTTGCTTAGCATCTCGCTGTTGCTGAGGCTGGCTTTGAACTCACGATTCTCCTGTCTCAGCCTCTCTAAGTGCTGGAATTACAGACTTGCGCCACTGCGCCAGGCTCCTTAACTCTCTGTTTATAGAAAGTTTAAAGAAATTTACATAGCTAGTATTTTTGAGCATCTCATAGAATTTAGAGGAACCAAGGACTAAATATTTTGATATCAAAATTGCTAATGTGTAATTTAATGCATTCAAATCGTTAGGTTTTATTTCGATTTCAAATACTTACACTTTGCTTTTTTAAATTACATTTTTAATATGAATACATATTCATACTTAGACTTAACAATTGAAAAGTACAACATGACATTCTTACAAGTTTATTTAGTATTTTATTTAAGATTTTTATTTACATACACACATAGAGAATTTACTTTCAAATGATGTGACCACTATTTATATATATTAACATTTTCATATATATGATATATAGCTCCATCTTTGTGAAATTTGAATTTTAGTTGAAGGATTCATAACAGTAAACCACAAACCACAAATATCTTAGTATGGATTTTCTAACTATATTATCCTACACAGCCACTATAGCATTATCATTTCTAAGAAAATTAATTGTAATTTGTATAGGAAATTAAAAATTATGCTAGACTATAAATCTCCATTAGACATTTGAACCAGTTCCTGTGACTATTAGCTCCAAAATGCCTTTCATAGCAATGGCTGCTGCTCTTTCTACTCCTTCACCACCTTCTCTCTTCCCCATCCACTTTTTCTAATTCATGAATCATCCAAAACATATCTTTTGCACTTGTTCATTACATAACTTCAATATTATATTAAAATAAAAATATATAAATAAAAATACATTTTTTAAAATCTAGAGTATTACTATAGACTTGCGTTTCTAAATATCATCAGTTTATTTGAGAGTCCAGACAAGGAACCTTGGGGTGGATTTCACCTGTGGGATCTTTGAGGATTTCTCATGATTAGATATAGGGTTAATAGTTTTCTGTGGGAAGCATACTTTACAAAGCACACAATCAGACTTTGCATGTCAATGATTGCAAGTTAGGTCACCCAGATGAGGGATGCATAACACATCTCTCTTTACTCTAACATTGCATTTTCCCTGTGTATTAGCAAATAATCACACAGGTACTACATTTAAAACCAACTAAATAACTTAGTCTCCTCCAACATTTTATCCAAATATATGTAATTTTAACTGAACTAAATACTATATATACATATATATAATATAGACATATTAGAAAAATGGATTAGTAAATTTCCTCATTTCTCTGCACTTAGCATAATTTGCTAAGCAAAATCTTCATTTTTTTGAGAAGACACCTGGAAAATATAATTTTCATATTTCTCTATATATATACTTTGAAAAACAGTGTTCTGTTACTTTGCATAAAATCTGAGGGGTGTGGTATGAAAATCAGGTTACCAGGCCCAAGCACTTAAACTTCTATTTCCATTAATGTTTTCTCATTTTCTTAGCACATTTGTTTACTTTCCAGTAAAGATGTATTATAATTATTACTAGGACTTTATGATTATTATGATCAGTTTCAGAACTTACATTATTGACTCTATAAATGCTTAACACTGTAGTGACTTTTATTTTCATACTAGTCAATTTAGGTATTTATATACATCTCTCATTTATAATTTCCAGAGGAATGCAATTTGGATAATATAAATTTTTGTATATGGTAAACAGTTTTCTCTATTTAATGACAAAATTAAATGTTGATTATTAACCTAGGACTATTCATGAGACACTTTATTATTTAATTATTTTTTTAAATAACTTTGAGTAAAGTTCTAAATACATAAAATTATTATAAACACATACATTTTTTATTACTACAGTCTCTCCATATAAAGTTGTTTCTTCATAATGATTTTAATTTTTTTCATACTGAGAGTTCTCTAAGCCAGAACTAATTTTCAGTTACCTAGGGCTAGTGAGGCAAAGTGTGGTATGAAATTTTAAAAATGATCACAAACCATTATTATTATTATTATTTACATTTTGTATGGATAAACCTAATAGTAAAATTTCCATTATTTTAAAGGCAAGTAAACATTCAGGAGAATAGTATGTCAAAGTTGGAAAGTTGTCTGGATCACCTTTTTTAGTACTTTTGTTCCCTACCTCGGTCCTTCTCTGTGTAAAGGAAGAAGGACCATAGCTCAGAATGTCAATCAGTAAACATCAGTGCTGCAATCTTAAATATGTAAAATAATGCATTTATATTATGCACTTTTCCTGCTTTAGGAGAAATTATTAGTTTAGATTAAAAAAGAAATATAAAGATGTGTATTTGTAATAAAATAAAAGGAACCATTTTAAGTGTTACTAAAGCATGCAGTGTAATTCTATGAAAAGGTGGGAAATCATAAAGAGATATGTCTGTAATTACATTAGTTATATCAATAGTAAGTGATTCTTTTCTATTTATAGAAGATAAAACAAACTTTATCATGGAGAATTTATGAACATATGCTGTTTATTTCTTTTGTTTAGTTAGAAATTTCTAAATCTAATTCATTTAGATAAATTGCTAAATACAATTCACTGAGATACCAAAACTTATTAACTTCATTGGATATGGCACTTGAATATTAGTTTAGCTGACTTTAACTACAAAGTCTCTCATGTATTTGTGTGACAAAACCAAATATACTTACAATCCTTAAGTTCCATTTAAGATCATTTCAAGAAACTATTTTCTAAGCTTACATATAGTTATATGAAGGAATAGAGATCTATAATATAGACCCAGAGCAAGGTCTCCCCACACTGGATTTCCTGAAAATTTTGCAGAAATAAGGCATAAATTACCTGTTAAAAGTATAATCATATGACTCATTTTATTCTTTATATAATGGCCATAGTTTTTGTGTCTTGGCTAATCACATTTTTCATTCCAAAGCATGCAGTATTTTACTTTACCTTTGAATTAAATCCTGGAAACTGGAAATAAAAATAAAATTTATTTGTGTTAGAAGAGTACACAAATCTCTATCAGATATTTATAATGTCTGTGGAATACTCTATGTGATTCTACTTTTATTTTGTTAATGTTATCAGCAATATAGTTTATGCTATAGAATTTTATCTTTATTCTAAACCAACCACTTTTAATATAAACATGTTCTAGAAGACAAGAACAAGCTGTTGCTAAGATCCTTCACTTCAATAATAATAAAAGCCACATTTAAATACCTTTCCTAAGGAGAATTCCCTTGTTTCTTAAAAGGTCTGGCTTTATGAAAACAATTTACTTTTTTTTCTGGATAATAAGAATGCATAATAGATACTTTTAAATTTTTGTTTTATTCATGAAGGCACTTTATTTTTTTTCAGTTCAGTCAGATTCTTTCCTGAAGCTATTTTTTTGAAATTTATTTATTTCATTTTAAAGGAATTCAACACTAGACATGACTTGCTCATGAGTAAGCAACCATTTTTTAAAGAGATTTGAAAACAGAAAGTGTTTCCAAGCATATATGATTTCATGTATACACAGGTACATTTTTCTATACTTATATAAAAAAGAAGAGGAGCATAGAAATACATCATTCAGTTCCAAAATGAATAAGCTGGGCATTTCTTTTAAATAATTTATTAATTACATTCCAACCAGCCTCTGTGAGTTCCTATGTCACTATCAATGATTTTCTTGACTATAGTTCATTGCAGTCCTTCTGTTGATTTTGACATTGCTTGGGTAACAAAATTATACATTTCCCTTTCAAAATTTTAGAATTTTATATGAAGGAATATATATATTCATGAAATCAAAATCAAATGATATAAACAATAAATTTGTGTGATTTTATTTTAGGGAGAATTAACTGACACTATGGGCTCAAAATATGGAAACACTAATAATTCCACTACTGGTTTATACACTTATGCTTTTTTTTGTTCTTTTTTTTTTGGTACAAAGATTCAACCCAGAGGCACTTAACCACTAAGCCACATCCCCAGCCCTTTTTTATATTTTATTTAGAGACATGACCTCTGTCTCCCTAAGTTGCTTAGGACCTTGCTAAGTTGCTTAGGGCCTTGTTAAGTTGCTGAGGCTGAATTTAAACTTGTGATCCTCCTGCCTCAGCCTCCCAAACCGCTGGGATTACAGGTGTGCACCACTATGCCCAGCTACATTTATGCTTTCCAAAAATTGTTGCTACATTGTTTATAGGTCCCACTTAAAAAAAAATCTGAGTAACTTACACATATAGACTTAAAATGATTTAAAAAGAAATATAATATTAAAAATTTCCATTCTTGGGAGTTTTGTCTCAAATTATCATGGTGTTTTCTATTTGCTAAATTAATGATCCTCTAAATAAATTAATTACATTTTAAAATATTAATATGTGTTAACTGTTTATCTTTACATAGTACAAGGTCACTATTAAATTCTGATGACATGATCCTACATTTAGAAGACCCAAAACACTTCATCAAAAAATTTTTGGAACTCATAAATGAATTCATAAAGTAGCAGGATAAAAAATCAACACCCATAAATCAACTGTGTTTCTATACTCCAATGATGAATCAGTTGAAAATTAGGAAAACCACCCTTTTAACAATAGCCTTAAAATAAATTACTTTAGAATCGATTTAACAAAAGAGGTGAAGGACTGCTACAATGAAAACTACAGAAAACTAAATAAAGAAATACAGGAAGGAATTAGATGATGGCATGAACTCCTTTGTTCTTAGATAGGCAGAATTAATATTGTCAAATGGCTATACTACCAAAATCACTACACAGATTCAATGCAACTCCCATCAACATTCCAATGATGTTTTTCATAAAAATAGAAAAAAGCAGTCATGAAATTCATTTGGAAAATAAGAGGCACACAATAGCCAAAACAATCCTTAGCTAGAAAACCAAAGCAGCAGGCATCACAATACAAGACTTAAATTATACTATAGAGGTAAAGTAATAAAAACAGCATGGTATTGGCACTAAAGCAGGTATGAAGATCAATGGAAGAGAATAAAGAACACAGAGACAAAGCCACATAAATACAGTTACCTCATAATAGACAAAGGCACCAAAACATACATTAAAGAAAAGATAGTTTCTTCAACAAATGGTGCTGAAAAAACTTGAAATTCATATGTAGCAGGATGAAATTTAAATTCTATTTCTCACTCTCCACAAAACTAAACTCAAAGTGGATCAAAGACCCAGGAATTAGACCAGAAACCCTGCACATAATAGAAAAAATTATAGGCCCAACACTCCAACATATGGGCTTAGAAACTGAATTCCTTAAGAAGAGTCTTAAAGTGCAGGAAGTAAAATAAAACATTAATAAATAGGATTACAACAAACTAAAGAGCTCCTTCACAGCAAAGGAAACAATCCTACAGGATGGGAGAAAAATATTTACCAACTACACTTTAGATAGGTTGCTAATTTCCAGATATAGAAAAACTCAAAAAACTTAATATAAAAAAAGAAACAATAAATAACTCAATCAATAAATAGGCAAAGGAACTGAACAAATTCATCTCAAAAAAAGAAATATAAATGGTCAAAAAATATGTGAAAAAATGTTCGACATCTCTAGCACTTAAAAAAATGGAAATTGAAACTACATTGAAATTTTATCTCAGTCCAGTCAGAATGACAATTATCAAGAATACAAGTAACAATAAATGTTGGTGAGGATATGGGGAAAAGGGTATACTTATACTATAATGACACAGCTACATTAATGTATATAGAAGCACAATTCACAATAGCTAAGCTATGGAAACAATGTAGGTGCCCTTCAATAGATGAATGGATAAAGAAATTGTGGAATATATACATGATGGAATATTACTCAGCTATTAAGAAGAATGACTTTATGACATTTTCCAGTACATGTATGGAGGTACAGACTATCATGTTAAGTGAAATTAGCCAGTCCCCAAAAACTAATTGTCAAATGTTTTTGCTGATATGTGGAAACTAATTAACCATAAAAGGGGAGAAGAAGAATAGAAGTTCAACAGTTTAGACAAAGGAAAATTAAGGGATGGGAGAGGGATTAGAAAAAGGAAATATAATGGAATGATTCTGACATAATTTTCCAATGTACATGTATGAATACACCACAGTAAATCTCACTCACCATTTTGCATACCCAGAAGACTGGGGTACTAATTAGAATGAGATATATTCCATGCATGTATAATTATATCAGAATGGATTCCACTGTCATGTATAACTAAAAAGAACCAATAAAGATATATCAGTTCAAATATCTTAAAAAGAAATTTCTAATAGCAATTGGATTTTAACATTTTTCCTTGCTATTATAAATTCACATTTTTTCCTGAAACTTTCGTTAAATCAATCTAATTATGTGATAAAGATTACATTATCTTGAATTTTCCAAAATAAATTCACTATAATCTATAAATGAAAATTAACTATCTCAAAAATGTTTTTTGTTCCAGATAATCATATAAATAAATTTGAAATTCGGTCAGATATAATATTTTATTGTAAATACAACTTATGCAAAGATGCAGTCTTCAGGGATTAACTGATATTTCGGGGAAAATATGTTACAAATGAATTCTGTTTTCTAAAGGTGTGCTGTTTCTTTCAAATGTTTGTACATCAGTTCATCTGCTTAATCATGCATTTTTGCTTCCTTATTAACATTGACTTGTAGTTGGTTAGGTCTACCTCAATCACACATGTTTTCAATGTTCATCTCTTCATAATAAACTGAGCAAAATACATATTCTTAAAAAAGGTCAGATTTTATGTCAGTGTTTCATTGAGTCCAGTAGACCACTAGGGTCAGTTACCTTGTATAGTAATCAACACAAGGGAACATTTTGGACAATTATTTTAGAAAGGGGATGTAAAAATGGGTGCAACTCAAAGCATTCATGAGTAAATGTGTTACAAGAGTTAGTGTAAGCTGCATACTGCTGTGCCTAAAGTGCAGCTTGGATGCAGGAGCAGGGGCTTCCAATCAACTGAGAATGCCTGCAAACCTCACTTATTGGATAATACCAAGAAAAAAGACACCTGAATTTTTAAATCCACCCAAGAAAATAAAACCCTGAAAAGGAATATAGAGCATGTGCAAGTAATATAGTAATGTGGTATGATCAGAAAATTGCAAGTTCATTATTTTCTCTGGAATTTATATCACAAATATAAGCAATTAGGTAGTGGTAATTTCAGCTAATAAATAATTAATTCAGCTAATAATAATCTATATTAATTTGAAAACCATGAATAAATTCAGAGAATTGAAATTGAGGAATTATGATCAAATTTGTTTATTATAAGCCATACTTCTTCCTTTTCACAATTCAAATAAGAAATTTAAATTTAAATTGTCTCAGATTTTGGAAAATTCTACAAGGAAAAAAGGCTGATTAGAAGATTGTTCCAGTAACTTACTTGTATTAATTTCCCTTAGGACTGTCATGAATTTACAAATAACTTTAAAATATATTTAACTAGGACTGAAAAATAAATATGCCTATTTTGTTATAAAGCTAATAACTTTCTCTGCTAGATGAGAAACACAAATGTGATCACCACCCAAATTTAAGCACATCATTGCTACTTTTATTCATTATATTAGTTTACTATTATAATGCTTCAAAGCAAACATTAATCTTTACTAAGGACCAGAATAATTATTGACTCTATTTCATTGCCCAAGTTGTTACATTTGTTACAGTGATCTTGACTAATTAATTTTGAATTACAACTGGTGTTTCAAGAACACTTTTTAAATTTTTTCTCAAACACTTTAACTCCTTATATTAACATTTACAATTACTCCTTGAAATAATAATTAGTTATATAGCAAATGTAATAGGACTTTATTAAGTTCTGAAAGCTGGCAACTAATCCATTGTCTATTCGTGAAAATGTTTTTAATTTATTACTTTGAATAGTTATTTTATCATGATTCCAAGCTCTTATGATACAAAGCTTTAAGTTTAGACATAGTGGTAAAGAAGGATGATCTAATGACAGGGGTGATTTTCAATTATTTTCTTTTAAAAAATCAATCAACATCGAACACCTACTATGTCTCAGACAAAGTGGGATCTTGGTTTTGAAGTGATAATGATGAACAAAGCATCCAGCTTTATGGAGTAGGTAACGAACTAGAGGAAACAATGAATAGAAAAATGAGTGATAAAAATAGTGAAAAAACTAGCACTGTATTTGGAATTTGATAAACAGTAGACACTAGAAAAATGAACTTGTTTGCATGAATTATGCCTTACTATGTTCTCTAATTTGCAAATTATGCTTTGGAAATGTCAATATATCTTAGAGGGCCCTGGAAAATCAGCCATTGTAATGCATCTTAATAGATGCTTGAGTTATTTTAGAATAAAAGAGCTATTAAGAAGTTCATTTAGTCAGAAAGGTGAATATTATTCTTATCTTTACTAGGTATCTAATACTAGATTTGATGATAGTAACAGGGTACAAGTTAATCTTGGTTCAGCTAAATGGCCCCTAATTTAACTTTTATGATTCGGGTGAGATAAAATAATATGCTTGAACAGAAGACAAGGTCATATTCAGAAATGACAGAAGTTTGATGTCTAGCACAGAACATTGCTAGAACTTTGATTGCCACCAATTTTCTTTGTTTATGACATCTGCTTCCTGTGGCATGGAAAGTGGGGACAGATGCAGGGGTAAAGTGTAGGACAAATATACATTGTGACAATCAGTATTTCTGAGGTTTTGGAACAACATTTTGTAAAAGCCAATAAATGATCCAATAATGTGTGTTAAATCACACGCATTGATAAACAAAGCAAAAGCATTGATATAGTCATACATGAACACAATTTCAAATGAAAAGGCATGGACAGTTAATAATTAAATCACAGTGAATTTATTCAGATATATAATTTTACAGGGTCTCAAATGAAATAATATGGTGAATGAAAATATGAGGAAAAGGGTATATTTTAGTTAACATGCAAACAACTGTGGGTAATTCTCTCTAATTTTTTTTTCCTTGAAATTTAAGAGATGCTAAAAGTTGAGCCGGGCGCGGTGGCTCAAGCCTGTAATCCCAGCACTTAGGGAGGCTGAGACAGGAGAATCGCAAGTTCAAAGCCAGCCTCAGCAATGGCGAGGCGCTAAGCAACTCAGTGAGATCCTGTCTCTACATAAAACACAAAATAGGGCTGGGGATGTGGCTCAGTGGTCGAGTGCCCTTGAGTTCAGTCCCCAGTACCAAAAAAAAAAAAAAAAAAAAAGAGATGCTAAAAGTTATCCCCATTTGTTGAGACAAATGAACACTAAACAAACATACCTATTGTTCATTAAGAATGTAGTATTCAGATTCAGAATATAGTTTAAACTCTTGCAGGTCCCTAAGGGCAGCACTGGATGGCTTCTACACAGCAATGCTGTGACCTTTGTTCATGTTATACATGCAGCATCTCTTAGCTTCCTACTCTGTAAAGCAGAAACACCACATACTGTATGAGGTTGTAGAATTAGATGAGATAATGTTATAAAGTACTTGTTATGGTTTGAATGTTGATGTTCCCCAAACATTACATGTTGAAGTCTAACCCCCAATGTGATGATATTAGGAGGTGATTCCTTTGGAAAGTAATTAGGCCGAGGGGGCAGAAACTTCATCAATGGGACTAATGTCCTTGTAAAGATACTCATTTTACTTATGTGATGATAAATGAGATGACAGACATCTGCAAACCAGTAAGTATGAACTCACCAGAGATATTGAATCTGCTGAGCCTTGATTGTGGCTTAACTGGCCTCCTCAACCGTGAAAAATAAATGTTTGTTGTTTAGTCACCCAGTCTGTGGTAATTTGTTATAGCAGCGTAAACTGACTGGGATGATACTCATTGTATATATTACAATGCCAAAATATAGTTGGCATAAAAGAGACAATCAATAAATATTTATAGAAGAAGAAATAAATGTACTACTATTAGAAACAAAATGGAAAACATTCTTAGTATAATAGGAGAATGAATGTGCAATATTACCTTTTAAGATTCTAAAATAGGGGAGGCTGGGGTTGTGGCTCAGTGGTGGAGCTCTTGCCTAGTATGTGTGAGGCACTGGGTTCAATACTCAGCACCACATAAAAATAAATAAAATAAAGGTTTAAAAAAAGAATGCTTTTTAAAAAAAAAAAGATTCTAAAATAGGGAATCTTTGATAATTTAAATATTTTTATTAATAGAATAATACAAAGTAAAAACCTTCAATTTATAATAACAATTTAAGAAAGAGCAATACAAGTAATGCTTTCTCATAACTAAGAAAACTTCTAATGCATTATAAGCATGTATCCAGCAATATTTCTTTTCTCTTCTGTACTGGGGATTAACCCAGGACCTCCTGTGTGCTAGGTGAGCACTCTACTACCACTGACCTCAATTGTCAGCCCTTTTACCTCTTTCTTTTGAGGCAAGAACTCTCTAAATTGTCCATGCTAGCCTCAAACTTGTGATCTTCCTTCCTCAGCCTTGCCAGTCCCTGGGATCACAGGTGTGCATAAACTGTTGTGCTCAGTTGCCCCTCATTTTTAACTACATTACAAAAATGTGGATTTATTATAAAAATCACTCAAACATAATTTTAATATAACATTTAAATATTTTTGATGGTGTCTTTTTCTGTTTTTAAAAAATCTAATGCAACTTTTATGCTCCATGCAGATGTAACTCCTGAGAAAAATCAGATGCACTTTCTTCTTAATAACACCCAATGATCAATATTAAATTTAATCAAAGTAAATTGGGAAATGATTTTTGAACTTCCTCATTTGTAATTTCCTTTATATAAATTTCTCTTGCTCTAGTCTACTCCATTGGTATGGTAATCCATAATCTGATGCAGTCATCTACTTAACATATTTATTTATTTATTCTACAAAACACGTCATCATTATGATTCTTAAAATATGCATTTGACATTATACAGAGAGATATTCTGTCAAATGACAATTGATATAAAGTAGAATGTAGTAAGGCCTTAATAAAAGCAATTGCTTTGAGAAAGCTAACATTTATTGAATAACTACTGTGAGCTTATTAGATTTTTTCTTAAACTTTCTGAAATCAATATTATATTTCCATTTTACAGATGATAGGGGAAAACATAAGAAAAACATCAATATGAAGTCAGTGGAACCTGATATTCTTTAGTTCTATTTCAGTACCCCTTATTACAGATATTCACCATTTTACTAAATAATGACAGAATACCTTACAAATGGTCATAGTTGCTTTTCCGGTTCCCCATGCCTACGTCAGCCTTTGATGTTAGCCCTTTATTATCTTCCACCTGGTCTATTTCTAGTTTATTCTGTGCCTGCAGTTTTAAATATCTTCCCTCTTTTTCCACATTATCAGACAGGTCTGCTCATGTTACTTCTCTTTATAAACCATCAGGGATTCCTTCTTGTATGACACTAAAGCAAAAACTATTTTGCATGGTGCACCAAGCTCACTTTGATTTCCTCCTGTTCACTCCAGTTCTCTACTGCAGTCCCCTCTCCTCCGGAACCTGATACTCCATCCTTATAAACCTCTTTGTAGTATTGTGATCTAATTATGCACTGTAATGTCTCTGGGCACAGATTTCCTCAGGTTGGATCCTCATTTGTTAAGAGGCAAGTCAAAATTAACTTTCTCTGTAAAGCATGTCAGACTCAGTTATTCCCAGAATGGTTAATCACTGTGAATCATACAGGCACAAATAGTATGAGAAAAAAATTTTTTTCCCAACACTTGTCTTAGGAAAAAGAAATCTTCTATTTAAATTTCTTATATTTCAGAACTCATTTCAATCTCTTATATTCAAATAATATTTTGAAAAATAAATACAATATTTTTGAGAAAGAAATATTTCTATGAAACAACCTTAATCATTTTCTCACTTGGGATTTTTTTTTATGGCTCACTTTAATAGGGCTTATATTTTTTAAAAGAGAAAATCATTTTATGATTTTTTGAAGCTATTTATAAATTTAGGGCATTACAACTATTGTAAGTATTTGATACTAACAAAACTAGCCCATTTAAAAATAACTTTTGAAAAAGTCATAGGTGGAAGCATTTTACAGGTAAAACTCTTAGCTCAAGAATGAGGGGGAGAGAGGTGGGAATCAAGTGTGAGAAACGATACTTCTAATGTGATGGCTTGGGATGAAATTTACAGTGATAGCATCATACAGAATTTTTTAAAATGCTTTATTTCAGAAAACAGATAGAAAGGAGGATGATGTGCTTTAGAAAACTGTGCTTGATGACTCATAGAGTCTGCTGTGGTGTCCTGACAGTGATGTCCAGGGTTTACATGAAAGATTTAAGAAAATTGCTTCATAAAATATGACTAGAAGAAAGCTAAAAATTTATGTTCATATATTATTTTATATAATGCTATTTTATATGGGCTCATGGACTAAATTAATCATGCTTTGCAAGTGTACATTTATCCACTCTTAATTTAGAGTAGTCCAAAATTTGTTGCTTTTCTTATACGGGATATAGAAAATTATTTTTTAGTCAGATAACTTTCTTTTTTGGATATATAAAATCCTTTTATTTTATATTTTTTTACTTTGCATTTCTTTTTATCAGTCTTTTATCCTTAATACACCACCAATCACTTGAGAAACAGAATCGAAACTGTGTAAAGACGACTGCATTGTAAGTAAATACATGGAGATACCATCAGTCTTAAGCAGTTCAGAGCTCAGAATGGGCACTTAATAAGTAGTGCTAAAAGGATCAATAAACTACTCTTTTTAGTCACTTCAAAGTGTTTGACTTGAAATAAACAGTATTTTTTTTCAAGTTGAAGTACATTATTGCATGAATTGTGAATGAATTTCATACAGTAGCTAAGTGGAGAATGACTTAGACAAACTGAAATTTGTCTTACATTAAATCTCACAATATTTTCATTGCCTCTGGAGAACCAGAAAATGGATGGTTGATTTCCATTTCTGAGTAGGAGAGGTAGCTTAATCTAGAAAACTATGAATTTCATGAGGCTGAATGGAAATTTCCCACAATACCTTTTAGTGGTTTACTTATATACTAAATTTTATTCGCCAGCCTATTTGTACATGAATTGTTCTGAGCCAAATGCTCATTCCCACCAGGAAATACTGCTGCTCTCTAGTTCAAAGCTGACATTAAATGCTTGAGGCTGAATGATTGGTCTTTACTCTTCCAGGCACCAAGTCCACATAGACCATAGACCTTATAAAACCAGAAAGGTTTTAGCTCTTAGCCAGGATAAAAGGTCTTTATGTAAAGACTTCATCAAAGCACCCATTTTCTTCAACCACTCCTTGTGTAGTTTAGCTTGCCAGCCACCTGAATTGCTGACACAAAAACACCAGCCTTACTCTATTCCTTTGAAAATAGGATGCCCTGATTAGACCCAGGTATCGAGTGTCAACTCTATTAAAAGAGTCTCGACAGTCTATATCCAGTCTATTTTATTCTGAGAACCAAATAACTCCATACTAAACTCTTTGTATCCTAGAGACAGTCAAAAGAAAGACCCTTTGCTGAATCATTAGATTAAACCTTGATGGCTATTGAGGAAAATCTAATCATTGTTTCCTAAAAGTGCTTTATACTAACAATACCCTACTTTTTGTTCATGTATCTACAGATCCATGGATTTTCTCTTTTTTTTTAAACCAAGTTTTCTTTGAAGTTTAAAACTCTAAAGATGTCTCCTTCCTCTGAATTCATAACATCAAGCCTTTGTCTCTCATGATGTAATCATAATACCAAACCATTTATCTTCCATTGTTTGACAGTTAACTTCCACATATATCTAATTACGAGACAGTATAAGGATTGCATTCATTTGTAGCTCTCCTTCTTACTAAGGAATTGGTATAAAGTATTCTTCATCTGAATCAATAGAGTTTGTCAGATGTTTTGTACTATATTCTTTTTTTTTTTTTTTTGGCTTGTACTTGACCTAAGAACTTTACAAGATTCTCTGTGCATTTTATTTTTACACAGATTATATTACAGAAGCCTGATACCTTTTAATGCCATTGGTGGTCATTTACTCTTTCTTGTTGTTTTTTGAATATTATCATGTTGCTGATTCCTTGAGTGGCTGTGATTTATTTTCCTTGACTTGGAGTTTCCATGATGGCATGCAGTAAAAATCTCAGTCTCAGCATTCCTGGTATGTTAGCAAATCCTAGACTTCTTAATTTGATAATTGTATAGTCAAATGATTCATAGTTTAATTCCCTGTTTTGAAATTGTGAAAAATATAGATTCTCGTAATTTATTGCTGGAAATAAGAAAATTTTTGTATCTTAGCTCCTTTTGTCACAAACTGTCCTTCTCCTTACACTATATAATTTTATTTTTCTTCCAAATATAGAATGTGAGAAACAATGAGAGCCACATACAGTTACTGCATTCAATTCTCATGCAAATTCTCTGGACTATGCAAAACTGTCAAGTCTTGGGGCTTCCTTTAGCACAGGCATTTGGACTAAGTTAAGTCTGCATACAATGGGTAAAAGAAGGTCAAAGCTTCCTGTGTTCTTAAGAGAAAGGACATGTGGAAGACACAAAATTTCTTGGTTTGAAGCAATTCTGAAATCCTAAGGATAGTGTCATTCATTATATCAGCAATCACTCTCAAAACAATTTCTAATTTTTTATGAGGCCACCTTGATAGTATTCATATGTGTGTCTTCATTTAGTATCAAGACCTCTGCACCCACTTTAAATTACACTTTTTTAAAATGTGTTTTTTAAAAGTTGCATGTTCATTTTGATAAATTATCTGTTGATGGATTCTGATAATTAAGAAAGTTATGTTTGCACAATTCTTGTAAAATAGAAGTGAGATTCATATTAGATTTTACAGGTTTGTTTTAAATGACATCAAGGAAAGAGATAGAGATGTTCTCAAAGTCTAAATTTTCTGGCATTAATCTACTACCTTTTTTGTGTGTGTGGATGCTGAAATTTCTGTCTCTGAATCTTCAATTCTAGTTGTTCATTTCTTGGTCACATGTATTCATTTGAATATAGAGCTTAGTCCTTGCAATAATGAAGAACATCAATTTGTAAAATAATATTTTCTCAGATTAAAGTTTCCAGATGTAATGATTTTGCATGTTAGAATGCAATATGAGTTCTTAATTTTTTTTTTTTTAGATTTTGGTAAAGAGAAAAGATAAGTAAATATCTTATTGTGAGGAGGAAATATTATCATTCATGGTTTGAGTTATTATTTTTGAAAGAACAGTCTAGCTAAGAGAAGAAACACAATTCAGTGTAGGCTTCTGATATAACAGTAGCCTACTATTATTGATGTAGCTATATAAATATTAAAGTTAATAAATGATTTTAATTTACATAAGAAACAAGGGAATAAGTGTGTGTCTATCACATGGATAATTAGATAAGTCAATATTGTGGGGTACCTTACTACATTAGGAAGCTTTAAAGAACAATAAACATTTGCCAAGATTTTTAAAATATAAAGAATCTTTACAGTGCCTTTGTAATGTATCACAGAAAACCAGTATAACCACATGCTTCTGTATAATAATAATGGTAATTTTACTTAGGATTTTCTGGGGGATGAGGCATGAATAATGGTAATCGAAGTTTCTTGAATATTTATTTCATGACAAATTCTTTTATCCTAATACTAGTATAAGTGGATATTATTATACAGGTTTATTAAGTCAGCTTGATTCCAAAGCTCTTTGACATATATGAAAATTCAAAATAAAAATAAATTTTATAGGTGTATTTACTTAAATGTTCATCACATTTTCTATTTGTAAGGAACATATGCCATGGGCATGCCTGGACATGCAGGGGACTCACTGGGTTGCTGGCCATAAGGAACAGCAGCCACCGACTTGCTTAGTCATGCCTGCTTGCAATGATGGGGGCCTAAAAGAAGTCCAGCCCATGCAATAGAGGGCTGCAAAGGGGCACAGCCCATGCAATCGACAAAGGAGCAAAGAGGGGCACCTAACAGTAGGCCTACTGGCTATGAGTGATAGGGGGCACAACCCATGCACATGTGCAGAAAGCCCAGTAGCAATTATACTATCTCACTGGATATAACCAATGGACATTGGCTTTTACTGGATGTAACCAATCACCAGCTCACACGACCAACTTAGTCCATACCACCAACTTAGAACTGCTTTTAAACTGCTGGACCTGCTACAGTTTTTGGGCCTTGCTCCAAGGACATCAGTGAGACCGGCCACTTTGCTATCTGTCCCTGGGTCAGCTCCACCATTCCCTGACGTCCAGCCATCAGCTGAAGAGAATCACCAGTCAAGGACAATGTTTGCTCTTTGGCTAAGAGAAGTCACCTGGCATCAGAGGTATTTTGGGGCTCATGGTTGCCCTAGGACTATATGAATTAATTGTAGTATTCAGGATTGTGTGAATTGTAATGTTTAGCTGCTCTAGGATTATGTGAATTGTAAGCAGGACTTAACCACCCTAGAATAGTGTAACTTACCTAAAGTGCTTGATTAGTGTGCATCAAATGCTAGTTGGGGTGCTCCAGCACACTCAACACTTTTTACATTAATTAATTATATTGAATGATTGTTGTGATTGAACATACACTTGCATTTAAAGACAATCCGCCTCTGAGTAATTATTAATTACGCATGCCGCTCGTGACACTATTATAGACAATAAGATGAAGCCAGGTGCAGTGGTGCATGCCTGTAATCCCAGTGGCTCAGGAGGTTAAGGTAGGAGGATTGTGAATTCAGAGCCAGCCTCTTTAACTGCAAGCTGTTAAGCAACTCAGTGAGACCCTGTCTCAAAATAAAATACAAAAAGGGCTAGGGATGTGGTTCAGCGGTTAAGCACCCCTGAGTTCCATACCGGGTGCCAAAAAATAAAATAAAATAAAATGAAATAATAAAATAAAATAAATGGATGAGAAGTATTGAATTGATGGGAATTGTTGGGTATTTTTAATAGTAAGCATTTAAACTATGTAAGTGGTTTATGAGGAAATTGGAGTAGTAGAGAATATATAAGCTTTTTATATTAAACAAAAGTGATTCAAAAGAGAAAATATCTAGGAAAACAGTACAAACCTGAAGACTAGTTAGAATATCTATGTTGTTTATAACTGCTGATATTAAGAGAACAATGATAACTATGACCAGAAAACTGTATTTTTCAGAGGTGCAATTTACTCAAATTTTACTTAAATTCATTTTAATGAATAACTCATATGTAGGTGATATGTGCTAACCACCAAAGAGTAAAAATCATGTAAAATAATATTATCTTTTCTAACAGCTCTTAATATTAATGGAAGGTAATATGTTCAAACACAATTTAAAAAATTAAATAGTAGGAACTAAGCTGCATATGATATTTTCAGGTTAATATAATTTTAGAGGATGGAAATATTAGCATTTGCACTATAAACTAGGTAAATTTAAATAATGGTCAAATTTTAAAGGCACGAATAAAATTTGAGTATATAAATATCAAAAAAATAGAATTAATAAGTGCCTTTGTACATTCAATCTCCTCTAATAAAAATACCATAAACTGTATATTTCTAAACAACTGAAATTTATTTTGTGGAGGTATGAAGGCTAAGTAGTCCAAAGTCAAGGAGCCAGTAGATCCAACATCTGGTGAGGGTATGTTGCCCTGGTCATAGATAGCCCCTTCAAGCTGTGTCCTTACACAGAGGAAGAGAGGTTCTTTTACAGCATCACTATTCCCATTCACGAGGACTCTGCTCTCAAGACCCAATTATTTTCCAAAGGCTCCATGGCCTATACCAATACATACATGAATGTGTTTCAACATGAATTTGGGAAAAACAAAATATTCTTATGTAGGCAAGTAATTTAAACTTGCAGTGGAAAACTACTGAAGTCAAGTCCATCTTCCTATGGAAGCAAGTTTTACAAGCTAGAGTAGGAACTTAAATTTGGGGACTTTAACAGGTCAGTAAAAGAATACTTACATTAGTCAATAGTCAAATGAAAACCACATAATGATTGTCAACAAAAATTAAATGACATTTTAAAAGATATTGTCAGAGAAAGCAAATGTAGGATGGAATATATTAAAATTAAAGAGAAAAAATTGAGTGGTACAGAATTTCTCCAGACAGATGACAGTATTCAGAGCCAGGATGAATGCAAAAAAAATTTATGGTCATAGGGCATATTTTCAGCCAGAGATTGTTAGAACTAAAGTATAAAATTTTACTCAAAGCTGGGTGCAATGGCGCACACCTGTAATCCCAGCACTTTGGGAGGCTGAGACAAGAGAATTGAGTTCCAAGACAGCCTCAGCAGTAGAGAGGCGAAGCACTAAGCAACTCGGTGAGACCCTTTCTCTACATAATGCACAAAATAGGATTGGGGATGTGGCTCAGTGGTTGAATACCCCTGAGTTCAATCCCTGGTACCAAAAAAAAAAAAAAAAAATTTACTCAAAAGCTTTATAGATATGTTTGTGAGATATTTTCTCTAAACAGGGTACATATTCCTTGATTCTGAGAAGATCCAGAAAATTTAAGAACAATTAAATTTGTTAAATTTAAAAACAATAAATTATATTTTTAATATAATTCTTTATATTAACAAAAAGAATCTTAAGAAAAATCAGTATATTTTGAATTAATAGAAAGTATGTGAGAAGTAGAAATGGATACAGAATTTTATTTCTTAATCTTCAATTTCTATTCAATTATTTTAATATTCACATTTTGAAATAGTTCAGAGCCTAAACCTGGTCAACTAAAACCGTTTGAATAATTTTTAGTAATCTTAGAGGAAAAAAAACTTTATTTAAAATTCTAAATTATAGCTATAGTTTTTCATGTACAATATCCTTCATACACCAAAAATAAGTAAAAGAATAAAACAAAAATGATATAAAATCAAAGAAATAGTAGAAAAATACATAGACTCAGAAAAGAAAAATGTAATGTAGTTGTCACACAGATAAAAAAATAACTTTGAATAATAAATTTAAGAATGAAATTGGAGATATGCTTAGGTAGAGAACTTATAAAGAAAGAACAAAAAGAAGAAAAGGAAATATGGGGAAAATGGTGGAATTTGAAATTAAAATACAATAATTAAAATTATTAACTTTGTGCATGTGTTTAATGGTTGATAGGTCATAATTGAAGAGAGAATTTAACCTGGAGGATAAATGCATGAAATGAAAAATAAATGGTGCATAACTGAAATAATACAACTTAGGGGATATAATTAAAGTTATAGCATTTACATAATTAGAATGTAGAAGTACAACATTGATACAAAACAGGTAAAATATAATGCTTATATTTTTAAAAATAAGATCATCAAAAGATATTAAGCCACAGTTCCAAAAAATTGTATGAGCTACAAGAAGAATAAAAAGACATTAATCTACCATATTAGTCAGCTTTTCATTGCTATGACTAAAATACCTGACAATAACAACGTAGAAGAGGTAAAGTTTATTTTGAGAGGTTCAGTCCATGCTTAGCCCACTCCATTGCTTTGTGTCCAAGGCAAGGCAGAACGTCGTGGCGGGAGGGCATGTTGGAGTAATTTCTTCTTAGGAAAAACAAAGTTTAAGTAAATATTGTAATTCAGTGTGAAGTTAAATTTCTTATAATTAATGCATGATAATGGAAAAATTATAGAGGAAAACACCCCAAATATTGGCCTACCTATTTAATTGTATATATTGCCATCAAAACATACTCCAGGGGCTGCTGAAGGTAACTCAGTGATAGAGAGCTGCTAACATGTGCATGATGACTCTGGGTTTGATCCCAGCACCATGGAAACAAATGAGCAAACAAAAAATACTCCATTATTTTGTTTGACTGCTTATCTGAAATATGCCTAATCCATTTTTCTTAACAATTCAGTGAATTTTAAAATTTCCTTTAAAAAATGGAAGGATTTTACTAGACTGAGAATTAAATATGCCTGGGACTAGTGTCTATTAGAAGGATGATATCTGAAGCTTCTCAAAGAAACTAGAATAAGTCCTCCAGCTCACTGAAAGTGTTAAGGTCTTTGCTATAACCTAAATTAGAGTTAATTATCATCTAACATTGCTAGCCAAAAGCATTCTCTATTTTTTATTAAAACTGATTTTAGTAATCAGTTGGGCCAAATGAACACTTAATTTTGATTAATATTAGGATTTCTCTCTATTTGTGTATTTATTCTGTAGAATATTCTATGCCAAGGGAGTTGGAAATCTTGGCAAATATGGCAGGAAAAAACTTTTTACTACTTGAATATGAGATGGGCTTTCCTTTTGAAATATTCTTTAGCTGTAATATGATATTTGAAGGTGTGTACATCGTCCGTTAATCTTAGAGCACTTATAAGACTCCAAAAATGTACTAATACTGTTTGGAAGGCTTTTCTTCCCATGGTATCAATATGCATTTGTAAAAGACAGAAATAATTTATAGAGTAAATATGTAAAAATATATAGACAGCATTAGAATCAGAGATGCTTCAAAAATGTTTTTTTTTTTAAAAAAGGAAACCTATTCGTTATAGTTGGAATCATTTTTCCCTGACTAAGCCAACAACACTTGGCTAGAAGAGAGTTTGAAGGAAGATGGACTCACTTCCAGTATTTAATAGTATTTTCAAATCTTAATTGTCTTGGAACACAAGTACAGTCCTAAGAAATAAAATTGGTTTGACAGGAAAGATTTTTGAATCAGCAAGTCAGGTCTGGCAGCTATTTTTACTTAATAAGGAATACTTTTCCAAAATTTTTGAAATATAAAAAATTTAGCCCAATATCGCTTCTCTTTTCCTATTTTAGTATTACATTTTACTAGTTACATAATGGAAGCTAATCTCCTTCTAAATATGGATTTTTTATTTCAAAAACAATTTTTTGAATGCCTACATATGCATTGTTATTATTTTGCAGATGAAGTGAACTGATAATTGGAGAAGTTATGTAATTTTCCCACAACTAGAAAGCAGCAGGATGAGTGAGTAACTCTCTCATTTAGAATCCATAAGCATTGCACTATGCAACAATGTACCTCACTCAAGCATTTTATTTGCCCCTGAACACCTATATTACCTATATCTGGTTTGTAATACCTATCATGATTTCATGTGGAGTTCTAAAAATGAAAAGAAAATGGAACTACTTGATGTGAAATTTAGCAATCAGACAATATTTAAGTAGTAAAACATTTCAGTTCCAAAAGTAGCATCTAGTTTTCAAGGTTTACTGTGATCTTCTGTTTTCGATTTCCCCAAATTACAACCTAGGCATATCCAATTTTAAGGTTGATCCTATGATTTGAAGGATAGCCAAGAGGTAATTTAATCTGCTTATTGAAAATAAAATAAAGCTATCTCTTTCTATTCCTTATAACATAGATAGTTTCCTTAAAGAAGACTACAGATGCTTTTTTTTTTTTGGTACTGGGGATTGAACGCAGGGGTACTCTACCACTGAGCCACATCCCCAGCTCCATTTTGTGTTTTATTTAGAGACAGCACCTCAGTGTTGCTGAGGCTGGTTTTGAACTCATGAATCTCTTGTCTCAGCCTCCCGAAGTACTGGGATTACAGGCATGTGTCATCGTCCCTGGCTACAGATACATTTTTTTAAAACTTTAAAATTGCAGTTGATTTCCATGATTATTATTACTTTCTGTGATTATTCCCTTTACGTGGAGAGTATGGCATCTGGAGCTGTACAGACTTCTGGTTGATTCTGGCTATATGGTCAGACACAGATTAATCCTGAATTTCCAGTTTCCCCCTCTTGAAATGGAGATAATAATATGTGGGAGCTTTGAACTCAGTAGCTTCGGACAGAAAGGCTACCTTTTTGGGTTTCTCAGTACAATGGTGCTGAAAGACCCAGTGGGAGGTGGCCACTGTTAATGGGGCAGATTCCATGCCTGGCATGGAATTTATGGGTTCCATAGTTTTGGGTTCAAGATGCCTGCTGCCTTGAGGTGGCAATCAGTCCAAGTAGACTTGAGGCACTAGTTAAAGGAGGAGGAAGAATCACTCCCTTTGACATGCTTCCCTTTAAATAAAGATTTTATAGGTCTTTCTCCTTTGTTAGGGATACAACTTCTCAGGTCTGATCCACACCAAGCCCCCATTTTTGAAGCTATTTTCAGTGTCTTTTGCCTTCATTTCTTCAGACTTAATTTCCCAGCCAGTTCACACCACCATTCAGTTTACTGATCCTTTGTTGCGGGACTTAGCAAGAAGAACATTCTCCTTGTCCTTCTCTTTTGAATTGAGGGAGACCATGGATGTATAGCATCAGTGATAAAGTCTTCATTAATGGTACTCATTCACAAAAGTCCTTACATTTTATAAGCGTGCTGATACAAACATGTTGACTTCATAGATACATTCATTTTTGCAGGCCATATATCAATTTTCTGTGTTTGGAAATATTGAGAAGTTAGTGAGAGAGGTGAATGTGGATAAGGGGGCCACATGAGAATGATTTTGATGATAGGAGCTGTTTCTATTCCTTGACTACATTTCTATCATATAGCCTACAGTCAATATTACATTGTATTTTTACATTATGTGTATGCATTCTGCATCATTTCATAATACCTATGTATCCATAATTATCTCAAAGTAGAAAAAAATTTAATTAAAAATATGGTTATTAAATGTACATGAAGCAACCCAGATATTTACCAATATGTCATACTCCAATGAGGACAAATAGAAACCTAATTTAAAATCAAGTATACAATACCTAGTTGGTTTGCTGATGCTCTCTTGCTGCAGAGCATTTTAGACATGCAGATTTTAAGAAATGTTTATTGCATGGGAATTTGTTTAAAAGTATTGATAATGTTTTTCTTCAAAACACAGATTTTAAAAACATTATTCAAAAATAAGAATATTATTTTTTATTACTGTGAACAAATAATCATGTCAAATGCTATGAAAATCAACAAATATTTAGCAACATAACAGATGCCTAAAATAAATGTGATTAATTTTTATTAAATGACCTAAATAATTGTATAAATACATATACATAAACATGAAAACACTCCCATATTACTAACACTTCCATATTACTAATAGCACATATAATGGGCTCAATTATTTGGTGATAGGAGCTCTTTCTATTCCTTGACTACATCTCTATCACATTACCTACAGTAAATATTACATTGTATAAATAGAGATTCAGATGATGTTGATTAAATAAAACAATAATTTGATGCTAGTTTTTGAAAATATGGGTGTTATTGTTGACTTAGAGTTTAAATGCTTTCCTTTTCTTTTTGTGATGCACTATTAATGTTTGGGAATTGTTTAGTCAATATCTAATGTTAAACATGCAGAAATAAATTCTAAGCTCTTGCTATTAATCATTACTCAGAGGCAGATTATCTTTAAATGCAAGTATATATTTGATCACACCAATCATCAAATATAACAAATTAATGCAAAAAAATGTTGGATGTGCTAGAGTACCCCAGCTAGCATTCAATGTGCACTAATTAAACACTATAAACAAGTCACACAATCCTAGGGTAAATGAACACTACAAGCAATTCACACCATCCTAGGGCAACCATGACCCCAAAATACCTCCAGTGCCACTCGAATTTTCTTAGCCAAAAAGCAGACATTATCTTTTTCCAGTGGTTCTCTCCAGCTGATGGATGGACATCAGGGAATGGTGGAGTTGATCCTGGGACAGACAGCAAGGCGGTCAGTCTCACTGATGTCCTTGGAGCAAAAGCCCATAATGTGTCAGGACAAGCAGTTTAAATACAGTTCCAAATTGGTGGTATAAGCTGGTGATTGGTTACACCCAGTAAAAGTCAATGTCCATTTGTTATGTCCAGTGAGATGATGTAATTGCAACTGGTCATATTCTTTGTGCATAAGCTTTTGAAAGTACCTGACCAAAATGATTGGAATTATGGATAAATTACAAAAAAGGAATGATAAATACAAAAATGATAAATGATAAGTGATGAATGATAAATACAAAAATGTTACATATACAGATAAAGAGTGCCTAGAACGCTCTTTCTGATTTGCCAATAAACTACAAAAGTGAAGATTGAAATAGTATTTTTTCAGGAAACAGACTAGTAGAGAAGCAGCAAGAAGCACTTGGAGAGGAAAATTCTAAACTTTATTTTATGCTGGCAGGCCCAGAGGTAAACAAAAACTTCAAATTCTGAGCCCTGATCCACAGTTTCTCATGATATTTATAAGTTACTTCTATGTTGGTTTAAGGTGGCCAAAGGAAACAAAGCATCAAGCAACCGACATGTGTGAAAGAATAACCAATCAGATGCCAACACACAAGCAGTAATGGCATCTCCTAAGCACCTACCAATCAGTGGATCTTTCCTGACCAATCTTGGAAAGACACAGATTTCAGCAGGATCCCCTGACCAACCCCAGGGGAACACGAGACCCCCCAAACCTCCTTTTCCTGCCCCAAGCCTTCCCCTTCCTGCCCTAAGCACATACAATTTCTATCCCACTGAGCCCAGGCATGATTCTCCTGGCCCCACTCTGTTGGACTGGGGAGTCATGCCCAGAAGCATATACAAATAAAGCCTTGTGCAACAGTTTTAATTTGCTTCTTTTTGGTCATGGATATCTGACCTTACATTTGTTGATGAAGCCTAGGAGGATTTTTCTGACCTCCCCCTGTAGGAGTTGAGGTCCACCCTCTTCTCCATACAAACCAGGAGAATTCCTGAACCACTGTTCCTTTCCTTCTCCCTTCATTTAGACTGATAGGAGTGAGGTAAGTTTCCTCACTTCCCCTGACTCTTCAGCCATCCTCCATCTTGGGAATCTATCTGCAAGCCACATGCATGCCATAGACCACCCACCCATTCTGCTCAAGGCCTCGGGAACTGTGATGTCCCCAGTCTTTGAGTGATCCATTCAAAGATCACTTTTGGGCCCCCAGTGGGTTGTAGGGATGCCTCAATCCTGGCTGGCCCTATCCATCCCTCAGGTGAGTACAATCAGAATTTGGGATGCCTATTTGTGTTCTCCCCTACTCCCACAGGTGCTGGAAGGTCATGGGAAACATGAAGTCCTCCTCAGACCCCCAAACTCCTTTGGGTTGTCTATATTCCAATTTTGCCAAATTAGAACTCACTCAAAACCTATGCTGTAAGTGCTTGGTCTTTTATTTCACAGTAGCCTGGCCCCAGTATGACCTAGACAATAGGTCAAAATAGGCCCCAGAAGGAAATTTTGATTTTCAAATCCTTACAGATTTGGACAATTTCCTGTAGCAGGACAGGAAAGTGGACAGAAATCCCTTACTTTCAGGATTTTTGGGATATATGCTCCTGTCCTACCCTCTGTTCTACCTGTTCTATGGCTCAAGTTCTCGCTAGGGAAATTCTCAAACCCTTTCCCATTGTTCTTCTATATCTTCTTCCTCATTCTCAGATCCACCCAAGCTGCTCTCAGCCCCATCATCCCATCTTTCCTCTCCTCCCCTCCCTCTCCTCCTACTGCCACAGCTCCTCCTCCCTGGCTCCAGAACATTTCCCCTCCATCCCCCCACTACTGCAATCACAATTCCTCTGCCCTACTCTTCCACTGATACAACCCTTTCTCTTCCCCCACCGACCAGACATTAGCCATCCAGACTGTAAGGCTAAAAGACTGAGGTAAGAAAACTGATTAGTAAGAAAACATCCAAGTTCCCTTTATTTGCATAGTAAGCCTTCACAAGCCAGTTTAAAATATCCCGGTTACTTGTTCCTCTGCTCAGATATATTGGATGTATCTAAAAAAAAAGAAAACAAAGTGTCTTTTATTTGGCTAGCCTTACCCAAAATATAAACAGTTACCAGCTGTGACATTTTTTCTAAGACTCTTGCTTATTCAGTTCTGTATGTTTTTTGAGCTCATGATTTTAATCCTACACATCTAGGTTAATGTTTTTCTGATCAGTCTTATTTTTATTCAATGGAGTTTTTAAACATCTAACATTGCAATGAAAATTCACCTGCAAGAAGCTACAAGTCCTTTGCTATTGTGTTATATGTGCACACTTGTGTTATGTGTTGTATGTCTATATGTGTGTAGGTCCGTATATCATCTACATGATATCAAAATTGGCATAGATAATGAGCAGTCATAAATTAAAATCTAAAAAATGGATCCATGTACCTTTAATCTACATGATTTAAAAAAGTTTGATTTAAATTGGGTAAACAGATAAAAGTAAAGGTATCTTTAAAATTAACTCACAATTCTTTCTAGGTGATCAAAGAACTAATAAAATGTTAATGTCTATACAATGTCTAGTAGACATTGTTTCTAGGACTTTTCTTGAACAAGGGAGAAATGTCTAATACTGTTAAATGCACTTGTCTAATGTCTTGGTTTTTATAATAAAAAATAAGTAAATTAGATTTGACATTGGATTACTCAAATGTGTTTGTTAGACATATAATTAATTCACAGTTAAAATGCTAACTGTTAAATTTAACATCAAGTACTTTTAACTCCTTTGAATTTCATAGGGTAACATTTTGATGTTTTCATAAATGGTAAATTAAAAAAAAGATTTAAAATTGTTTTATCATCACTAACAAGAAAATTACTAAGTTTAAATCCCAACAAGTATAATTCTCTATACTTGAACATTGTGTTTTCATGAAAAGGCAAACATATGTAATTCTAAATTTCAAAAAGTTTATGTTTTTTATTAAATTAACTATAATTAATTATAATCTTCCATGATGGCCTCTGGCTGAATTCTTCTGTCAATTTAGGAATCTCAGAAGATGTTATTTTACCAAAATCTATCTAAAGGGAAATTTCAAGAGACCTCAACTACGTGATTCACTCATAGAAATAGTTTTATGTTTTGAGAAGTATACATCATTTAAATCACAGATGGGCAAATATCTTACATATTTTGTATTAATTAATTCACATAGATTTACTTCAAAAGAAGTACTTAGGTAAGGGATTCCTTGATCTGCTTAACTTCTTTTCTTTCCTAAACTTCAACCACTTCTGGTACTAAAACTAGTTCATGTCACCTCTGATATCAAAAACATAAAATTTAGCATCTAAATTTCTGACTCCTAATCCTTAATCTTCTGATTCTTTTGATTAAAGTCTCTCAAATTGATTAAAGTCTCCGTAAACACTATGAAGTCTCAAATGCATGAAACATTCCACTCTCTTTATATTTCTCAGAGATCCTCTAGATTCTTTCTTATTCATTTTGAACTGTAAGATACAATCACTTTACATGTACTTTGTGAATATACTCAACTGTATTATTTCTTTCATCCTCCTTTGTAATAACCTAGAATTACCTGTACCCTAAGTGAACTCAATTGAATCTTTCTTTGCAAGCAGGTTTCCCTAGATAAATTTAGCTTTTTTCTTTTTTCTTTTTTCAACTAAAATAAGCCTCTATTCACTGACTTTAATATGAGTAGGTAGCACAGTTAGGAAGCCCTGTGGCTACTCCAGTGGAGGGAGAAGTCAGTATCCTCAGAAACACTTTACTCTCAAAACACATGCTCTCTTCCTGGCTCCAAAGCCTACTCCAAATCTTAACTGATGATTTTTTATTCATAAATTATTGATAAATAAAAAACATCATTTGTAAATACCCTACCTTTTGGGTCCCTATCTTTTGGGTTATAAATAACTGCCATAAGAGTCTGACTACTCCCTCTTGAAATGTAACAGATGCCTGTGAAAAGAGTCATTTTTTTCTTATCCACTTCAGTGAGCATGCTTTATGTTAGACCCTTTGCAGAAGGCCTTCAGCCACATAGAATAGGAACTGTCATGAGCAGCATGTGGAATTAATAATTACTTGGAGACAGATTATCTTTTAATGCAAGTGTATGTTCAATTACAACAAT
The DNA here is from genome assembly GCA_028644305.1 of Xerus rutilus. NCBI lineage: Eukaryota > Metazoa > Chordata > Mammalia > Rodentia > Sciuridae > Xerus > Xerus rutilus. Next base: position 76,473,900 of record CM053404.1, read on the forward strand.
CATCAAATATAATTAATTAATGCAAAAAGTATTGGGTGTGCTGGAACACCCCAACTAGCATTCAATTCACACTATTTAAATACTGCAGGCAAGTTACACTATCCTAGGGCAACTAAACACTACCAGCGATTCACAAAATCCTAGGGCAACCACAAGCCCCAAAATACCTCTGGTACCACGTGACTTCTCTTAGCCAAAGAGTAGACATTGTCCTTGTCTGGTGGTTCTCTTCAGCCGATGGCTGGACATCAGGAATGATGAAGTTGATCCAGGGACAGATAGCAAGGCGGCCAGTCTCACTGATGTCCTTGGAGCAAAAGCCCACAAGGTGGCAGGACAAGCAGTTTAAATATAGTTCCAAGTTGGTAGTGTATGCTGGTGATTGGTTACACCCAGTGAAAGTCAATGTTCATTGGTTATGTTATTGGTTAATAACATAACATTGGTTATGTTATTAACTATAATTAATTATAATCTTCCTACAGAAATTATAAGAAATGGTAAATAAGTTGGATTGGATGGATGGAGAGAGAGATTTAGGAACATTAATCACAAATTTTCTCTAGAACTCAGTCTTTGATCTTGGAATTTATCCCAACTTAATTAAGAATCATCAACAGGTATGAGGTGTTTGTCATTGTTCTTGTTTATTTGGTTTTTGTTCAGAAGGTACTCTCAGTTGTTTTATTTGCTTTTAAAAAAGACATAGTGCATGTGAAAAGAATGTTACAGACACACTCTATCTTGGAATACAGACCATTGTTATCTGTATCAAACTTCTCTTTTGATCAGGCAATGAAATCACCATTTGAAGGGTGAGAGAAGATGTATCCTTTCAACTACCAACACATCATCCATCTTTGGATGTAGTTCATATCAGAGAAGACTTCTCTTGTTAGAGTTCTTGAGCTCTTCCAAGTCTGATAACTACATATTTTACCTCTTCAGGCCTAGGAATGGTAATGGCTTTTTTTCTTTTGGTACATGTTGCTTCATGATTCTCAATTGTTTTCCCTTAATCTTGTTCACACTTTTGTTAAGTATTCTCATTATAAAAATTCTACACAGGGTTGGGGTTGTAGTTCAGTGTTAGAGTGCTTGTCTAGCACATGTGAAGAACTGAGTTTAATTTTCAGCACCACAAAAAAATAAATTAATTAAATAAAGTTATTGTGTCCTTTTAAATCTAAATAAATAAATACATAAATAAAATATATCTCCAGGTAACTCTTTTGTATAAGTTATCTATTTCTTGCTGGTAAAGTAATTATCATAGATATTTAAAATATGTATGTATATGTATTTCTGAGAAAATACACACATATATATGTAAATATATAGATAGACCATATGAAAAGAACAATAAAGAAGGAAGAATAATTGATTTGTTAGAGAATTCTGAAGTAAATTTCAGTTAAAATACTATGCCCTATTCAAATGATTTATTAATCACAGCAACTGGCTTTGACATTTTATGGGCCGATTTCTTATGGAACTTTTCCAAATCCTTATATAATGTGATTTACTACTTCAAATTTCTTGATAAGTCTACTTGAAACAAAACTGTCAAAAAACTAAAGAATCATGCTTTAGATTCTCAGATGTACAAAATCAAAATGACATTAATAAGATTTGTTTGCTCTTTCTTCTACTCTTCCAGAGAAAGGGGGAAAAAGTTGTTTTCAAAGTTTTCACTACTTGTTGAGTAATTGGAACAACCATAGAAGAAAATTACCTTACCGTTCAATGTATACTTTGTGCTCTTTTTATTTGAAATGTATGGAAATTGAGTACTGTTAGAATTGTACAAACACATTAATACTACACAATATAACTGTGACACATATTTCCATTTTAACCATGTTTCCTGTCGGCACTGTCATTTCATCTTATGAACTCATTCTAATTTTATGCTTATTTAATGATGAAGAAAGAGATTTACCAGTGCATATCTGAATTCAAGGGAATTTTTCTGTTTCCTTGTGCAGTCATATTATTTTCCCTAAGATGCCTTTTAAGCCATTATATTACTATATACTAATCATAACAGTTAAAACTAATTACTGTCACATCAATAGCTTCTACAGTGTCAGTGAGACAATCTGTTTTTGTCAATAATACATTTAATGCAATTATGCCTTTTCTACACTTAGAAAGTTATTCTTAGTAGTCGATGTTATACTTTGATCACCAAATAGGGGTATTTCTGGAGATGTGTGTCAGTGTATATATAGACCCCAATTTAAATCACAATTTCAAATATGTATGTTTAAAATTGTCTTGTAAGGAATAACAGTTATTTTCCTTTAATATTTATATGCATCAAAGAATAAATTGCCATTGTTTATTTAGTTACATAATGATTCACTCATCGTAAATGTTTAATTTTTCTTTTTTTTTTTTTGGTACTGGGGATTGAACTTAGGGGTATCCGAGCACTGAGTCACATCCCCAGCCCTACTTTGTGTTTTATTTAGAGATGGTCTCATTGAGATGCTTAGCGCCTCACTGTTGCTGAGGCTGGCTTTGAACCTGAGATTCTCCTGTCTCAGCCTCTAAAAGTGCTGGGATTACAGGCATGTGCCACCATGCCCAGCTCAATTATTTTTTATATTAAAGAATATTTTAGTAAGCAATACATAATTCTAAACATCTCTTCTCAAATACTACCTTTTTTTTTAACCTTTGTTTTTATTTATTTATTTTTTATGTGATGCTAAGGATTGAACCCAGGTCCTTACAATGCTAGGCAAATGTTCTGCCATTGAGCCACAATCCCAGGACCTTATTTATATTTTTATGTGGTGCTGAGTATTGAACCCAGTGCCTCACATGTGCTAGGCAAGCTCTACCACTGAGCCACAACCCTAGCCCTCAAATACTACTTTTAAATAGTTTCTTTGCTCTTCGTGTAATTAATATCCTTAGCAATCATTTCATTAAAATACAGTTTAGCAATTTGTAATTCTATGGTTCCCTCTGGGCAAAATCTGAAGATCTGAAATAGCTTTACATCAAACCATTGATCAATAAACAGCAACTAATGAATAAAATAGTTTAGTAGGTGGTAATATCTGAAGCAATACTAACAAGAGTTTTAGGTTAAATATTCCAGGATGACTTGCTATAAATTGACAAACTGCTATAATGGTTGGTAACTAAACCTTACTCCTCTTCTTTATGTGATTGCACTTCACAAATTGATATTTTGATTCATTGTACAGTTTAATAATGACATGAAAATTAGAGAATATGACAAAAGGTGATCCACTTATGCTAAATTATATAAAGTGTGATGATTATTTTAGGGTAGCAGGAATTTGCTAAATAAGGTGAACTAATGCAGTGATTTACTAAATAACACTTATAAAATGAAGCATATAATATTTGACAACTAAAACCATTAATTTATTTTAAGAAACAGTAATATATAAAAACCATTACATTAGGCCTAGATATGATCATGGACAGTAGAACTAAAATTAGCATTGAAATAAATAATCAGATTATAAGACACTCTTCAAAATGGATTATTGTAGCAAAGACTCCTGTTGCCCACCTTATTATGTGCTATTCCTTTTTTTGTTTTCAAATAAAATCATTAATTTCTATCTGGACACTTGATTGCTTTAATTTATAGGACTTTATAGCACCTTAAAAGTGTAAATCCTAGAATATGAGAACTAAAAATACTCTATCAACTTGAAATGTCCTTAAAGTGTATTTTATTTCCATTTTAAATATATGTTTGGATATTTGGTCATTTGTTTGTTTTATTTCCTGCTGGTTGGTTGTAGATATTATGGTTGGAGTTTCAGAAGGGTGAAGTCATTAGTCGTGAATTTTGGAACAAAATTTTAGAAGACATTAATTCTTTCTATGTATAAGAAAAAAATAAAAACAAAGAAAATAGACTATCAGAGAAATACTTATTTTTTACTTAACTAGTAAATCCTGATAAAAGATGTGCTTGAAAAAAAATCCAGTAAGATTTTATGAATGCTGTAATTGGAAATGGTATGTTAGTATTTTTCAAATTCTAATATTAATTGACTCTCAGTTAACTTCCCAGTTCTCTTGACCAAACACAAATAGTTATTTTATATGACAGTTAACAAGAAGAGTTTATAAGAACTGCTCCTTCTCTTCAAAACCTGGAAAATAATACCAAAAAAAATTGAAATAATCTTCAGGATTTGTGATAATATTGTCTTAACTTTTGAGGATGTGGATTATTCTGCAAGAGGAATTTTTACTATCCCTTTTGAAAAACTAAGAATTTTTAAGGAATATTTTTGTTGCATTTAATTAATAGAGACTGGTAATTTCTAGAAGGAAAAAAATTTGCTAGATATGAGTAAAATAAAAAGAATGAAAGCTTCTAAAGAAATGAACCAGTGGGAAGGACAAGGTAAGACATAAAAAGAAATTGCACAATTTTAGTCTGACTGAAACAAGTTAATTTTATGGAAGATAGTCTCAGATAGCTTTTTATGACCTTGATTCATTTGTGTCTGTGTTTTAAATGAGTAACAAAAATCATTAAAATAAAAATCAATAAGACTTTCTTTCTACCATTAATATATTAGATGTTGATGTACTTCAAAATAATAGTTTCATTGAGTGCTATAGGGAATTTGTATAGATAATATGGGGAAAGCATGTATAGATAACATGAAAGAGAAAAAGAAGAAGTGAAATTACATTTATAAGAGCTAGATAAAATATACTAATTTCCAATAACTATATTCAAAAAATCTTAGTAATTTTTTTCAAGAAAAGCTAATAGTGAGATTTTTATAGATAAGTAAAAAAATTAAATATTCATTTCAAAATCAAATTTTAATGAAGCTGGATGAAATACAGAAACAACATATTTGAAATCATCAAAGAGCTACTAAAGAAATGATGAATGGAGGTGATAAGACTTTTGACAACATTAATAAGAGTCAAAGATTAGAAGTACAAGATGTTCACGTGTATTAATATTTCAGGACTTCAGCTGTTCTGTTGAAAATTCTGAGGTGTCAGGAATGAAAAGGAAATTGACTTAATTTTAACAGGTTTGTAATCGACCTTGACTGAGCAAAACTGATCATTAGCACGTTTTCTTGAATACCATAAAATAGATTTTAGATATAGAGAGGAAGCACAGAAATTAAAAAATAGACAATAGAACAGACTGGTGGACTTATGGAATTTGCTGACAAGTTTTTAGAAGACACGATATTTAAAAATGTATTTAGTAGATTATAAAAATATATGCATATCACAAATGAAAATATAAATTTCATAGAGAAAACAAAATCTATAGAAATATTTTAGGTAAAATAGGCTGAGCGTGGTTCAAACATTTTCAAATGAGGTTCAGATTAAAAAAAAAGAATGACAAAAAACCTGATGCTTTAAATGGAATATTAGGTAAAGTTGGGAGTAGGAGCCAACAAGACCAACGGCATTCTTACTTTTCTAGGCATTTAAAAGAAGTTTAGTATTGCAGACCGATGAAGTGCATCTGCACATGACCTTTGAACCTGTTCACCAAAAATGAGAGGACTAGAGAGTGTCAAAGCAGTAGTAGCAGGATGATTACTTTCTAATAGCTGAAAAAGATTATAGACTCTGTATACAAGTAAATCTAATTTTTAACAATATTCAGAATAAACATGAGCATAGGTAATAGGAGTGATGTTTGGAGCCAAAATTGATCATGCCATTATTATTTTTTTTCCCTCTTTTTGTCAGTGCTGGAACTCCAGGGCTTCATGTGTGCTAGGCAAGCACTCTGGCACTGAGCTATATCCCTAGACCCAGATTCATATAATCAAAGCATATTTAATGGTTTCTTTCTTTTCTTTTACTCTTTGAAGTATTATGGCTTTTTCTTTTTATTTGTTTCCTTTCTTGAGTTACTTTTAGGATCAGGATCATCCTACAGATATATTTCAGATTGGTTTCTACAAAACATTTGATAAAATAACTGCCATTTTGAAATTTGGATCGCATGGTAAGATTGCAATATTGATTAAGAGTCAGTTAACAAATGATTTTGATGGTTTGTTTCAATCAGAATTTTCTCCTTAGCTCTTTCTTGTTTATGGTCATATTATTTTAAATCAATGATGGAATTAGAATCTACACATTTAATTTGAAGAAGATACAAATGCAGGAGAGCAAGTATGAGAGAAGTAATTTTTAAAATTTAAAATGTTATTAATAGGCTGCAATTAATGTCTGAAATAAAACTTATAATATTACATAATAGTAAGTGTTAAGTAGCAGTCTAAGTCAAATATTCAATCAAACAGAAGCAGATTATTGTTCAAATGCAGCTTCTATTACATTTGATAAAGATGCACTAGTTAGAGTAGGTCAATCATTTTTTTAAAATATGTTTTTAGTGTAGATGAACACAATAGCATTATTTATTTTATATGGTGCCAAGGATCGAACCCAGTGCTGGACACATGCGAGGCAAGCGCTTAACCGCTGAGCCACAACTCAGCCCAGTCAATCATTTTTAATACAGGATAAATGATATAGTGTGTGTATAATCATATATTTAAATGTAATTGTGTACTATTTATTTATGTAAAGATCATATTGTGCAATATTGTATAAACTGAATATAATTTTGCATCATGCTAATGAGAAGAAATATTTTGATTAATTTGGACTTTCCATATAAGAAGGCTAATGGGTAACTAGAAAACATTCATAGGTAGTTGATATCAAAAACAAATACAGGGAATTCACAGTAGGAAGAAATGCCAAAAGAATTGAGGGTCAAAATGGGAGTGATGTCAATAAAAACAAACAAACAAGGCTGAGTGTGGTGGTGCACAGCTGTGATCCCTGAGCTTGGCTTGGAAGGCTGAGTCAGGAGGATCACAAGTTCAAAGCCAGCCTCTGCAACTTAACTAAACCATTTAGTAAGACTCTGTCTCAAAATTTAAAAAATTTGAGGGGCAGGGATGGAGATGTGGCTCAGTGGTTAAGCACCCCTGGGTTCACTCTCAAACCACAAAACCAAAAAAAATAATAATAATAATTTGCTTAAAATATAATAAATGGTATGTGTTTTCCTCAATAATTAGAAATAATATTAAAATGTATTTTGTATTCTGATTTTATTGTGTCAAAAGAGATGGCTCTTATGAATAAATGTTTATATATGGTCTTATCATTTTAGAAACATGTATAAAATGTAAATATTTCATATTAGGTTATTTTATTTTAAGAAATTATTGTTGAAATATATTACTATAATATAAGACATAATAATAAGACATTCTTTCTTATTCATACTCAGATATATACTAGACTTTTGATGTTGGTAAGTCATTTGACCTTGCTGACTTTTTCTTTTAAGGAACAGAGGTGGTCCCTAAATTAGTTGAGCTCTTATAAATATTTTGAGACACCTGTCCTTACCATTTTTCCATTTATTTTCTGAGCAAAGAGCACCTGTTTACTTTATGACTCTTTACATTTGCATCAACTCCACAGGGGTCCTGAAGAGTTCTAAGAACTGGCAATGAAGCATGGATGCATGTCCCAGAGTCCATTAACCTCAACTAAGTGGGCTTATTCTCAGCAGCAAGTTTGTGCCCAAACATTTCATTATCTCCTACTTTACTGTCAGCTGTCAGGATGCTTTTGTGGTCATTTGCATAATGTAAACTGCTGTCACTAACAATCTGAATGTTGGTGTACTACATCTTTTGACACTAAGATATAAACACTCATATTTTCTAAGACAAGACCTAAATCAACAAATCATAATATACACCTATAAAAGTGTGTTAATTATAGTGTAGTCCTTAAATTTATAATTTTGACAAAATTGAAAAGAAAAAAACAAATACATAGGCACAAATGGCCATGCAGATTTTGAAATATATAGTGAATAGTATTTGTCTTGATTAAATTTATTTCTTTTTTTTTTAAATATTTTGTTTTGTTGTAGATGAACACAATATCTTTATTTATTTTATGTGGTGCTGAGGATCCAACCCAGTGCCCCACACATGCGAGGCAAGCGCTCAACCGCTGAGCTACAGCCTCAGCCCTGATTAAATTTATTTCTTAGGATCATCATCTGCATATCACATTGAACAATAATTTAAGAAAATTTAGGTTCTTAGTTTGCTTGGGTTCATGATTAAAATGATATTTGCACTTTAAAATAATTTTTAAGATTCAAAAGTAGTAAGAAGCAGTACAAAACAAAGGGACATCTTGTGCTATTTATTAGAGTAATTTACCTGAAAGCAGGACACCTTGCCCCCAACGGTAGGATAAATCACCTGCCAGTCTACTTTAATTCTTGTTCTTCTCAATTTTACTCTTTTTTATTTTATAGCCTGACTCCATTTCTGGACTCCATTAAGCATTTTATATCCCATTTACTATTACCTGCTCTTTTTCATATAATCTAAATTAATTCAACTTCACTTGACAGTTGAACTTCTAAGAAAAAGCTCAGTTTGTCGTTGTAAAACTGACCCAAAGGAGTAGGTAAATAGGCTTTTATATAATAAAACATTCAGTTCTGGCAATCATAACTTTTATTAACTGGCATACTCTAAAGAGCCTAAGCAAACATTTTTGAGAAATTGATTTTCATGGCTAGTATTACTGGATGCTCAAAGTAAAATTCTTTACTGCATGGTAAGTTTGAAAAGGCAAAAAATAGTGAACTTTTTTCTGTACTGATGCTCCCATCATCTTTTCCTTTTTTCTTGTTTTGCTTCAAAAAATTATGTTGAAGTTAGGCAGATAATGTTACAAATAAATGTGAAATTTATAAATGGCATTTTTCAAGTAAAGGTAAGTATGTCTGTGTCCAGATTAAAAAGAATTTGTAAGGTTATTATTATTTTATTTTCTTTTAAAATATTTCTGATTGACGTTTGCCCAATGATTCACTCATGAAGGCCTTTTTCTATGCCCCTATTTTATCTTTGGCTTGACTCCCCAATAGGCACTGTAACATGTCACTTATTTTTTAGTTCCAGAGTTGAGGAATTCAGTCATTTTGTTTTTTGTTCTTAATGCCTTATATGACACTCAGTGTACTGTGTGACTGAGGAAAAAAAAACTGCTTAGGTTTTTCTTGATGTATGAATATTGGCTTATATTTTATATTTTTCAAATACTTTTGGGTACATTATTTCAGTTCTTATGACTAGGAAATATGGACAGATGGGATATCTGAGCAGAATTTTGCAATAAATTCTAATAAGTAATAAAAAGAAAAATGTCTTATTAGTTAATCGTACACTTATTCAATTTCTATAATTCATCAATAAGTTTGCTATTGAAGAAACAATACTACTACTTTCTGGCAAAGAAAATAGTCATATATGGGAAGGGAAATAAGAATCCATCCAGAAACTCCACAGGTGTCCAGCCAATGGGAGACCAGGGACTGCTACCCGCTAGCCACTGGGGAGCCCAAATTCAGGGTAAGAGTCACTCCAGAGACCCTAGCAGAGGCAGCCCTGCCCAAAGGCAGCCTGGGCTTGCCTCACTTCTGCTCCATAGTTCCTGTGGACCAGCAGGAGCCACAGAGGGCCCAGATCTGCCCTCAGGAACCTCCATGGGTGTCCAACCAATAGGAGACCAGGGGCTGCTAGCTGCTAGCCACAGAAGAAGGTATACCCAGGGTATGAGTGACCTGCAGAGATCCCAGCATGAAGAGGCCCCACCCAAATGCGCTCTGGACCCTCCTCAGTTCTGCTCCAGAGTTCCTGTGGTCAGGCAAGACAGAAGGCCCAAAACCACTCTTAGGGAATGCCAGAGGTGCCCAGTTGAAGGCAGACCAGAGCCTGCTAGTATCCAGCCCCAGGGGAGCTCATACTCACTGAAAGGGTCGCACACAGACTCTCCTGCTTGTGACCCTGCCTAAGTGAGACCTGGGCCCACCTCCACTTCCGCTCCAGAGTTCCTTTTCACCAGCAGGAGTGCAAGAGAGGGGCAAAACGGCCCTCAGGGGCCATCTCAGGAGCCCAGCCAAGGCCACTCCCACTGCCCTCTAGAGGTACATCCACTATCTTCACCACCAACTTTAGTGGCAGTAGTGCCCATCTGGGGACACTGGGGGAACAGAAGTAGCTCCAGGGTGATACACAGGTAATCTGGAGTGTCAATACAAGATTATAGGATAGAAGCTGCAATACCTCAGATTGGTATTTCAAGAAAGGAAGATACACAATCAATGATGTGGGGGCGTGCCACAAGATGGCGCCGAGCAGTCAGCTCAGTACTGACCATGCTGCCCTGAGAAGTCACCTCCCCGCACTCTTATTGGCTGATTCCTGCTCCCAGACTGCTTTAGCCAGGGACCCTACTGTTCCCAAATGGACAAGCCTATCCTGACCCTTTAGCTTGGAAACCAGATACCACTGATCCCTCCTCCTATATAAGCCTGTGAACCCCCTCAATAAAGCGGTACTTGCTTAAGACGGGTCCC
>CM053404.1:76484876-76518485 GCA_028644305.1 Xerus rutilus
CTATGAAGACTCTAATGTTGTGACTTTATTTGGTTTGCAATCAGAGAAATGGAAAAACAGAGATCTGGTTATGTACTATGACTTGAAATGCATTTAAATAAAAAAAATAAAAAAATAAAAAAAAAATAAAAAAAAAATAAAGGTAATCTGGTTGCTGCCAAAAAAAAAAAAAAAGATTCAGTGTTGTAGATTTTCCTGAAATTTCATTAACCTTGCAGGGTTTACTACTTCATCTAATAGCACTGGTGGTCCATAAATAATCCTCAAATAGTTACCTGCCAAGGAACTTCTTCACCACTTTTCAGACTGATTGACATGACTCATGACAAGGCTCCCTGCCAAAGTAATGCATAGATGAAATTACTATACTGATTGCTATTCAGTCATTCCTCTCAGTTTATTCATTCAGGAAGGTCTAGGAATTTAATTTGATAATGTCATAATTAACATACCACTCCTGCATAGAAGAATTAAAAAGCAATACATTGAAGGATTTAGCGAACTGCAGACTTTTTCTCATATAAAAAGAAAATTGCTCTCAACATTTAACACAGGTAGGAGAAAACTGTACAAGTTAAAAACACAAAAAGATAACATTAGAAAATAAGTCGTTATGTTTATTAGACATTCCAATTTGGAGAGGAAATAACTAACAAAAAAGAAGTAGATTATAAATTAATCCTTTGATTATGGAATGATCAGGCTATTTGTCAGGTTTTAATACACTTATTGTAGAAATATTTGGACTCTGTATATTGCTTAAAAACAAAAACATTGTCAGTTTATTCTAGAAGTAGTGTGTGTTTAATGGTATCTGTGGCTCAGATACAAATTCCTTTCCAGTCTACATTTTTCTCCCTTAAGGTTCACTTGAATTAACAGCAAAACAAGCTATCTTTGTCTAAACCCAACTCCAGGTTTCTGTTTACTAGTTTAGATTCTTTGTGTGTGTAGAGAGCCTTTATCTTGCTTGGACAGACCTAGAAGAGTAGTGTAGACCTAGAGTAGACCTAGAAAGTAGTGTAAAACTACTTTCCTCAAACCAGCACCAACATGAAGTTTCTTCCTATTTATTTCTTTTAAAGTAGCTGTTCTTTCCAAAGAGTGAGTCAGAATACTTGAATTCTATCTGCAACTATGTTATTTGGGATTCTTTGTAAAGATATTGGATAACTCAAGAAGTTGCAGACTTTAAGGGAGTTCCAGAAAAACTAAAGCCAGAAATTTGCATCAGAATACACAGACATGTGACAGTAATCAGTTTTATATGTTAAAAAACTTCAGATAAGGTAAGAATTCTTAGTCAATTATTGAAATTTCAAGTCATAATGTAGAAGGTCTAGGTTTTTTGTTTTGTTTTGTTTTGTTTTCTAATAGTCATTTCTAGCCTAATTAACTGTAGCTCAAGGGTCAAATCATGACTCAGTGGCTAATTTTTCATATGCCATCTATTTTGGATGAAGGGCTTTAAGCTATATTAATGTAGGTATGCTTAACACAATGCCATAGGTAGCTTCTACAGATACAATAGACTTTAATGTTGTGTGATTGTGTACATGTAATTGTTTCTTTAAATCATTTGATTGCAAACTCTGGAAAAAAGCTCTCTTTGTTTCCTGAAGTTCATGACAGGCTAAGCAACTGAGGCACTACTGTTTTAGTATGGAGGACATTAAGACTTAGCCATTTTATCTCTGTGAGTAAGGTTAAGAATACAGACAGACTAGGAAAAAGAATTACAGAGAAAGTCTGAGGTTCTAATCTTGATGAGAAGACAAAGTGTTTTTGCAATAAAAGTTTTCTCACCCAAGGAAACCCTTGTGGATGATATCTAAAAACTTACATTATATAGTCAAAGTGCTTTGATTCAAACCTTGTTCTGTTGCCTAAGTATTAGAACTCTACATAAATAATCATATTTATAAAATGAGTATAAAATAGTTCTAATCTAGTAGGCAATTGTAGGTAACAAAATGTTTCACGTGAAAAGTTTAGAAAGTGCCAGGCACATAGTTTAGATACTATGTGCTGGCATTATTGTTATCCAAGTATATAGTGGAAGGAACGTTTAATAAATATGATGGAAATATTTCTGAAAATGTATTTCAGAAAAAATATTGCAAATTAATTCTAAAATCATAGGAATATAAAGATGGTAAAACCTATGTTTTATATTAAATGAGAGTTTAACATAAAGCTAAAGCATTTTCTCATTTTAAAAAATAAATGTTCATTTATATTTGCATTTAAAATGTTAAGATTTTAAATATCTTCTGGAATTTTAAATTTTAAATACTTTTATTTATCCAGTTTTTTCTACAGTTCGTGAGGTTTTTCAAGTGTAATAACAAAATAAGAAATAAAAGATGTCATTTTAAACCCTGCTTCAGAAACATTGAGATTGTGTCTAATAATTTTCTCTTTTATGTATTTACTTGATGTTCATGTATGTAAGAAAATTTTCACATTAATTGATTGATCCTCACATATTCAAAGTTGGAAAAAAATGAGGATGAATAAAAACTAGCTAATTCAATGGAGTAAGGTTTCTTTTTGAAATTTATTTCATGCAAATGATAGGAGTAAATTTAGGCATTATAGGACATTTTATTAAAATTCTCTTGAGAGGTGATGGGTAGGAGACCATTTCTTTAATAAGGGTACATTGATTTGGTCAGTATTCCAAGGTTTGATTTATTTCATTTCACTCAACAACCATCTGTTATTTGCAAAGCACTTTGATAATTAACTTGGCATACAAAATAAATAGAAAGAGCCAAACTAGTTTCATCATAACAGTCACTTAAGAGAAACTTTGTTAAATTCATATTCCTGTGTTTTACCTCAAAGTAAGGATCAGCAAGCATCTACTGTAGAGTGCAAGTGGGTAAATATGTTGTTTGTGGGCCACATGGTCACTTCATAAGTGCTGCATTCTGTCCTATAGCAGGATAGCAACCACAGACAATATGGAAGGTGGGTTGTTTTCAAAACTTCCAAAATAGGTGGTAATATGAATTCATCTAGAGATTTCTAGTTTGGAAATAGATCAGTTGAACCAACTGAATCAGTCTAGGGAAATACCGAGTTGGTGTTTTTAATAAGGAACAGTGGTGAGTGGAGAGTAACAGGATAAACTATCACATTGAATGAAGCAAATCAGTCACATATACTTCTAAGTGTTACACAATTTGAAAGTATTTGTTTTGTGAGTTGTGCAGTAGAAAGATACCAAATACCTAAGTGGCATAGGTTAAGTGATCTGTGTAATTTACATACGTGAATATTTAACCATTTATTCATTTGAATAGAATTTGTAGCATTTAAGCTCATTAAAATGCAACAATGCAAATCAAACAGGATCATAAGTGGCACAGAGTTTATTTAATGTTGAGTTCCTTTGACAGTGTCAAGCAGTATAATTAGGCTTGAACATCCCTCTGTGTTTCTGGTTTCTTTTGAAAAACCTGAGATATTTGGTATCCCCTACATGGCATCTTCAAAAATCACAATTTACCTGGAATAGAATATTTATTTCTACTCTTGCAAAGGCAAGCATTATGATCCACACAGTCTCCATAAGGAATAATTAATTTGGGTTTCCTGAACTTCCTGGTAGGTTTGAAATTTTGTGCACATGCTTTACTTCTACTGTTTATACATTTCACTCATCAGAAAGAGACTAAAGTGTGTGCATGGAGTTTCTATAGGAAAAATATAAACCCACCAGGCAGAAAGATTACCAATAAAAGTACACAGTCATTAATTCAGATTGAATATACAGCAGCATAACTTTTTTTTTTTTTTTTTTTTTTGGTACCAGGGATTGAACTCAGGGATACTCGACCACTGAGCCACATCCTCAGCCCTATTTTGTGTTTTATGTAGAGACAGGATCTCACTGAGTTGCTTAGTGCCTCGCCATTGCTGAGGATGGCTTTGAACTCTTGATTCTCCTGTCTCAGCCTCCCAAAGTGCTGAGATTACAGGCTTGCGCCACTGCACCCGGCTAACAGCTGCATAATTTCAGTTCTGTATATGTAAGCTAAATAATACATTTCCTATTATCTATATTCCAGAGTAATATGATAAAGACTAATATAAAACAAAAACAAATTGAATACTTTCATAGAGCAAGTCGAACTAACTCTGTATTAAGGGTTTGTGAATATAAAATCCTTTATGCTCTTTTGACATGCTGTGCTGTTTCCTATGGAAATTTAAAAAAATAATATTAACTTTATAGATATTTTCAACACTTTTAATGTTATATTTTGAAGTAAAATAAGCATGAAAAAATAATATTAACTTTGTAGATATTTTCAGGAATTTGAAATAATTTCCTATTTTGAGGTAAATTAAGCATAAAATATTTGGACTGTAAGATCATAAATAGAAACCTCAAAATAATGAAATAATGGATATAAGTTGCAATAGTTTTTTAAATATCAATGCATGCTTTTTATTTGTACATTTGATTTGATCTTAGATTTTTCCTCAATTTTGAATCATGATATTTTAAGTTCAACATGGCAGTCTTGTCAAATGTTTTGTTTTCATTTACATATTTACTTAATAATGCATCTTTTCAGATAGAAGAAATTTTGGGGAAAATGTTAGTTCATATATATATATATGTACATGTATATATATGTATACATATATATTTATATTACTATAGATTCTAATATTCAGAAGAAAAAAGATCTTTTTAGGCAGACTTTCCAAATAGATGCCTTTAGGAATACAGTCTATTTGATAGAGAGGTCAATGAATTTTCTTTTGATCCCTAAAGCTGTTCAACACAAAATCATAAGTAATGAATATCTATCAATATTTATTACAAAATTCAATATTGTTCTGAAATGGATATCATCTTCAGTACCTCCCCAGAGATCTAATTAATTATATGAGAAAATCCATCTCCATGGTTTAGTTTCATGTAGAAATACATATTAGGACTGCTTATGTGGGAAAATTTGCTTTATGCCATCCATGATGTTCTGAGTCCAAAACAAAAATTCCACCATTATTCATTCATTTGAGGTTAAATGTATTTCTGTCTTTTTGAGTTTCCTATTTATATGCAACTAAATATGAGAGGATACTTATCTCAAGTTTCTTAATTGGTAGTCATTTACAGGAGTTGATTGAATGTCTTGCAAATTGTGAAAATTAACCAAACTCAGTATCTTGTAGCATATCAAAATGGGAATTTTTAATGGAAGAAAAGATAAAGCAGATCAGAAAGTTCATCCTACTTTCTGAAACACAAATGAGTAAGACAGAATGATGAAGAACTAAAGGAAATTTGAGGCTAAATTTGTTGAGCAAATCGGACAACATAGAAATAAAATGTGCAATGATAAGGCTCCAATAATTGACTGCATCTAATTATGTACAAGTCTGATCAAGGGCTTTTCTGTTTCATTTCCCTCTCTGCCTTCTTATTCCTGACTCTTCTTTCCATAATTTACCACACCCACCTGGTTTACAAATAAATCACATAGATATTTTCTCTAACTCCTAACTTTTCTCCTAACTCTTCTAAACATTAGAGCTCATTATATAATCTTTCAGTCACTTTTAATTTATTTTGCTTGTCTATATCATTATTTTCTGAGTGTCAATTCTGTTTGTCTGAACTTTTAATCTTCTTGGAGAAAGAGTGAACTTTTAACTTATTTTTATTCCCTTTAAGATACTCTATGTTGATTTGTTCAATAAAAGAAGAACATATGTAAATAAAATTTCAGGAAGAAACAACTACAAGTATGAAATCAGTTAATTATACACTTATGACATCTACTTAAATACATTGATAATTAAAATTAAAAAATGAATCACCCAATGAGAACAACCAAAACATAGAGTTTGCCATGTCCAAATCCTGTTCCATATTAGTAACATATTAACTCATGAAGTCTTTATGGACTCCTGTGTGATAGGTACAACTATTGTCAAGTTTCTGTTGATGGGGAATTGAGGCACAGAGGGCTCATGACATGAATAATTCAAACAAGTGAGCTTGACTGCAGGTACTCTGACTCTAATGTCTTCACTCTTCAGAATGACAAAATGATTCCTCTTGGGAAGTAGAATATGTTACATATAGGTCAAAAAATAATATGCTCAGTAGAATTTACAATTCTTACAGGAAAATGGAATCAGAACATGCAAGCAGTTCTGTAACTCACACTTGAGATCCCTGGTGATAATATAAATACAGGCAAATAGACTACTACCTAAATATTTGAAACTATAAATCAAGACAAGAAATTTCTAAACAAAACTTGTTCTATACTATTTCTTTAAGAGATATACCCTTTAATGAAGCAAAAGTTCTGTTTAAATTTAGAATTCTTAAATTCATGTTCATTGATATTCCATGTGTGTGTAATGTGGCATGGTGAGAGTTATCACAAAGCCCCTAGTTTCTAGCCCAAGGCCATTTTTCTTATGCCCATTTGTGCCAGGGCAGTGGGATAGGTTGCAGACAGGCCAAAGGAAGTGCCTGGAGACAGCATGGGAGATACATGGTTTATTAGGGAAAGCTTACTAGAGATCAGAGAGTGCTCCAAGAAGATTCCAGTGGTGACAGGGTGACAGTACCTCTGTCCATCACTGTGCTTTGTCTATCTCTGAATTTTGTTCAGTGGCAGCAAGTTATATGAGTAACATGTATCCTTCCCACTGTCCTCATTTATACACCTGTCCCCACTCAGGGAGGGTTTTTTAAAAATAATTTTAGACTGAAGAAGAAGTGAGATCATCATATTTAGCTTGCTTAGTTAGCTTTTCTGACCAACATCTCAAGAAGCAATTGCCCTGGTGTACATGCAGGTAAGTAGCTTTCTTCAGATATGCTAACTTGTCCTAGTTCTCACTGTATATAAGAGAAAGCCAGAATTCTTCAGGATAATATGTATCTGGACCTTCCAGCTCAGCCTTGCTCTAATTGCTCCTTTAATTTGGCTAGGTGTTTTGGGAACTGAAAGGGCACATCGAGGAACATGATGTTTTACTGTCCCCTTTGCTTTAACGATAGTATAGCCCACCACATAGCTATGCACATCAGAATAAAAAACTTTTTTAAAGCAAAGTTGGTTATCTCCCCTTGTGCATATTACCTCTGCCAATAATATATGTGTAGAGCTTTTCCTTTACCTGTTCTTAGCACTAGAGTTATACACCCTAAAATATTATATGACTTTAGTAAGATGGATATAGGGAAGAGACACTGTGGATCCTGACTTTGGCTGAGGGTAATTAGGTAGGACATCCCACCATAGGAAAATAAAGGGTTCCCAGGGACTACTGTCTTGGACCATACCTACCCCTGATCAGGTAGGCAAGTCCAACTTAACATGCATCAGAACCAGAACTCTTATTTAATTTTAATAGCAATGCTATATGAATTAGAGAAAATATGTCCACAGAATTGAGAGACAAAGACCAATAAAACTAAAAAGTAACATTTAAAATAGTATTAAGTAAAGTATGGTGAATATCAAAAGATTTGGCATAAATATAATGTAAAATTTTATTGTAAAAATATTTCCTTAGAATGGCAAAAAGAATAAAAGGTAGTGATTATCTGAAACAAAAATGGAAAGACAAAAAGGAGGACATGTATGAGGGTATGGAAAAGAGGAAATATGAAAATTCCAGACATCAACTGTCACTCATATTAATCTTACCTCTGGGGAAATGAAAAATGTTTTAACAATGTGCAACCTTAGAGAGAAAAGACAGACACAGTCAGTCTGTGTAACCTGGGTGTTCCCATAAAGTGACATCAAAATAGCAGCTTCACTGATGAAGAGAGGAATAGATTTTCTACTGGGTTGCTAGAACTTCAATTTGCTGAAAGTAGGCCAAGCTTTGGGAGAGATGAAAACCCAAATAAAAACTCAAAGCTGTTTTTAGGTAGAATCTGGACATTACAAAAACCAGTGAAATTCTACGAAATGTGAAGAATAGGCTCATCTATAAAGACATTTATTAAACATTTTTTATTTAAATTAAAAAAAATTAATAAAGATTTATTTTTTAAATTAAAGATAAAACTGTCTATTGAAAGCCAAACCCATCTTTGTACAGAACTGTTTTACATAATGTATTTAAATGCTTAAGAACCCTATTACGTATACAGTTTCTTTCAGACACTAAGGCACTGATTTGCAGAAACTCATTTTCTTTCTCAAGTCACCCACTAGACCTTTCAAGGATCCAAGGTCCTCTTATCATCCAACAATAGTACATTGCCTGGAAAGTACATTGACTGGAATGTATGAGTGCTGAAAGAGTAGTGACCCTTCACTGAGGAAGTTGCTAGGCATGGGGCCTTGTTGGTAAACTCTTCATAACCTTTGAAACCTCTAGATATTGATTTCTATAGAATTTTTAGCTCATGAGAGGAGCTAACTAACTCTGAGAGTGGAAGCAGAAATAAGCAACCCAGGTTCTACAAAGTTTCAAGACATTAACTTAACCAGTTGCGCTACGTTGTATTGTTATGTGAGATAAAAATCCCCATAGAAATCAAGACACTAAAAATTGTGTTCTGTGCTATTTGGTGCCACAGGCATACTTAATAAGAAGAAAATATGATATTCAGTTCTATTCATTACGAAAAAACATAACAAATAATGTTGTCCTTTTAATATATGAACAATAAAAGCTTAGACATAAAAATTACCTTAAAAATCAAACGATTTTAATGTTGTCCCAAATTCTGAGGTGATTTCTTCAATAGATATAGAGTGAACCATAAATTTTAAAATATGTGAGTATTCATGCTAAAAATTTTTAGGAACTCATAATTTATTATATGCAAATATGAGACATAATCTATCTCTAATTAATAACACAGTGTAAATCAGGTAGAAAACATGAAGCTTTAGAAGATCCTTGTTATATAATACTCACTGGTCTTTCATTAATCCAAGTTCCACCATTGCTTATGTTTGAATTAAAAATTATTTTTATTTATTAGTGCCAATTATACTTACCTTACCTATAATATTTAAGCAACACTCAATCACATCCATTATCTGATGAAATAGTAAGCTATACAAATCAATATAGAAGTTTCTTTCTTTTTTTTTTGGTGGGAGGTACTGGGGATTGAATTTAGTGGTACTCTACCACTAAGCTACATCCCCAGCCCTATTTTGTATTTTACTTAGAGGCAGGGTCTCACTGAGTCGCTTAGCACATCACTTTTGTTGAGTCTGGCTTTGAACTTGTGATCCTCCTGTCTCAGCCTCCCAAGCTGCTGGGATTATAGGCATGCACCACAGTGCCTGGCCTAGAAGTTTCCTTTTTGTGATTCTCTGAAGGGATGAGACTAAATCACTAAGATAGCTAAGAAAACTAAAAATAGATGAATGCTATGTTTCTATCAGCAGGAATAAAATTTTAATATTTTCCATATCCTGAAAAAGTTAAATCACAATTTCTAATTCATTTTACTGTTTTTATTTAAAGATATATATGGCTTAAATATAATTATTCTGCCAAAACTATTGTTATCTGATAAGTGATTATTAAAAAATATTAAATGTATATTAAATTTAGTTTCACTTACAATATCTTGATTGTGCTATTTAGATGTGTGTACAAATTTTTGCATGTGTACATGTAAATATTGTATTATGTGTAAGTTCACTTTTACTCTCGTGTCTATGTATACTTGGTATGTGCATGTTATGTCCATAGGAATATTTCATCTGCCTTTAAAAAAATGCTATGTACCTGACTTTTCATAGAGATAAGTACTCTGATAATTCTGTTTCACACTCTGAAGTCAATCTAAAGTTTTAATTTCCAAGAGATTCATAGAGATTTTAAGTATATTTGTTTCGTAAAATAATAAGTGGTACTCTTGATGTCTTGCTTGTCTCTGTTACCTTCTACACACAGCAGACTTCAAGGCCCCTTTCAAATGAACAAAAAATGATTATCTCCTCATAATCCACCATAACCCCATTTCTCTCAAATAAATTCTACAGTTGTCAAAAAAAAAAAAAAAAAAAAAAAAAAGAATTGAGGCCAGTTAATTCTTAGGATAGACCCTAATGTAGAGAACTGCTGCTCCCCTCTTCAGCTTGGGGGGCCCTAGCCTGACAAGGGTGTTACTGGAGATCCCTGATATGTCTGGGTAATTGAGCCAGGGATCTTTCCTGGCAAACTATCTT
The DNA here is from genome assembly GCA_028644305.1 of Xerus rutilus. Lineage (NCBI taxonomy): Eukaryota > Metazoa > Chordata > Mammalia > Rodentia > Sciuridae > Xerus > Xerus rutilus. Next base: position 76,495,079 of record CM053404.1, read on the forward strand.
GTATGAAACAGAGTAGAATTACAGTCCGGGGAGATGTAAATGCAGATCATCATTCCTTGGAGATTTCTCATGGCTAAAAGCACAAATGTGATTAGACATTCAACAGTTTCTATTCTTCAAACTAATCTGTTTACTTCCATGTGGGTGGGCTAAAAACCAAATCTAAAACCTGAAATTGTTTTGTCATCAATGTTGACTGTCAGAGACTCCATGAAGCCAAAATATCCAGATGGAAAATGAAAAGTAACATCCATCATCTAAACATTTTCATTTCCCAATGCCAAGCATGTAGATACTGGAAACAACATCATGGTTGACTGAATGTTTTGTTTTTAATTTAGATGCTTTGGCATTGTGTAGATACGATCTCAGTTGTAACTTTCTGTATAAAATTTCCAGACCTGCACATTTTTAGATGACTTTTTTATATTTTAAAGCCATATATATGTGCACACATATATATTTTGTATATACCTATATATATATATATAACTTTTAAATGAATTATCATATATTTTGTATATGTCAGTATATACACACACACATATATGTGTGTGTGTGTATGTGTGTGTATATATATGTGCATGGCTTCTAAATGAATTATAGAAGTATGTATTTTCTACATGTGTGTGTATGTGTAAATTCTTCAAATTTATTAGACATTATATTAGGTGTGTGTGGTGTCATGATGAATAAACAAGTTGAAAACAAAAAGTAATCATACATATGCACACATGCAAAATACTTGGCCTACTGTATTTGTGCTAACTTTAAAAAATGTACTTGTACACAGAGCAACTATAGAAGACAGACTGATACAGCTCAGTAGACAGACAGGAGACTGGGTGAGTTCTCACAGAGAAGTGGATTGGTTTTGGAAATTAAAAATAACCAGGGCTTCTTAATAAGCATATAGGAAACTGAATGGTATTTAAGGCATAGAATTTATGAGAAGGGGTCAGAAATACTGATCTATTCACCAAAATTGGCCTACTGCCATGTTTTTGTAAATTACAGGCACATTGGAACACAGCCATACCCATTTCTTTGCTTTTGTTTAATTATTGTCTATGGCTACTTTGAGTAGTTATACATGAGTGCAAGGGTATTCCAATCTGGATTGATACAGTGCAAGATGTCAGAATAAAGACTAAATATCACTTAGTATGAAGAGACTAATAAAAAAGTTAGTCGCGGCCAGGCATTGTGGCTCAGGCCTATAATCTCTGCAGCTCCAGAGGCTGAGGCAGGAGAATAGTGAGGTTAGAGCCAGCCTCAGCAAAAGTGAGGTGCTAAGCAACTCAATGAGACCCAGTGTCGAAATAAAATACAAAATAGGGTTGAGGATGTGGCTCAGTGGTCAAGTGCCCGAGTTCAATCCGTGGTTATGCTCGCCCTCCCAAACATATGTTAGTCGTATATTCTTGTTAACAGAGTTGGTGGTAAATGAAATCATATGAAGACAAAAAGTGGGAGTATTTGGGAAGTATTTTGGCACCTCATTAGGTTAAAGATGACCATATTCAATTGAAATTTGAGGTCATCAATTTTGTACAGCATTGCAATTATGATATCAATATAGACTCTTCAGTTTATTCAACTTGTAACACCAAATGCTCAAGTTTACGTAATATATTTTATTATTTAAGAAAGCAGGCTGAGCATGGTGGTTGTATGCATGTAATCCCAGCTCCTCAGGAGCCTGAGGTAGGACAATCACAAGTCTGGGGTCAGTGTTAACAATTTAGTGAAGCCCTGAGCAACTTAGTGAGACCTCTCAAAATAAAAATAAAAAATTAAAAATAAATTAAGAATAAATTTAAAAAATTAAATAGGCTGGGGATGTGGCTAAGTAGTAAAGTGCTCTTGGGTTTAATCCCCAGAACCAAAATAATTAATTAACTAATTTTTTTTTTTTAAAAAGAATGCAGGTCCTAATGTTTGCTTAAGATTAGAGAGTATGAATGGCTTTTGGAAAATGACTTAAATGGTTTTCTGTTCCAAAAGAAATGAACAATGATCATTGTTCATTCATGCTGTTGGCCAGATTAAATAAATTATTCCAAGTACGTACTTAGGTAAATAGATAATATAAGTATGATTATGCTCATTATTTAATTCAAGCACAAATGTGTTGAATTTCAAAATAAATTCCAGGTAAAGATTTTCCTATTCCTGTTTAACATGTTTTGAGGGCAAAACAGTGGCTTCTTCTTCAGAGAGCATACAGAATTCTACATCTCTGATCCCTCCAGGAAGTTCAGCGTAAAAGTAAAAGAACAAAGTAATGCCTACAAATAGACATGGCACCTCTTCATCTGTGCTCTGGCCATGTCTTGCATGTGACTTACAAAATGTACAACATGGGATAAACTTAAAGTGGAAGGGGAAAAGAATAAATAAAAGATAAATAAAATTGTGTTATTCAGACTTGGACACAGAATGACTTAATACCTGATGTTTTGTTTCATAAGTATCAGTTTTCTACTTTGAAAATGTACACACATGAGCACAAATAATACAGAATTATACCCATACTGGTGAATGCACTCAAATATAAACTCCTTTGAACTATTTTAGGAAACATTTATGTATTACATACTGGATAAACATGAGATAGTATCAACAATACCAGTTAGTTATAACACATGGTTTCTAATGATTAACCAAAGTTTCATTTAGAATGAATGGACACTTTCACAGAAAATTATGTTGCAACCCAGAAATTTACCTCAAAACACATGTATTCAAATTACTTTGCTTTTTAAAAATTAGAACAACTTCCAAACTTGAAATTATCACTCTTCTGTAATATTGCATTATAAGGATAGGTGTTACTTAAAGAATGTATGCTATATGTATGTAACATTTTTATGATTAACAATTGCAAATTTGATGTTTTCATACTGTAGTATGTTATTATTGTTTGGTTGCTATAATATAAAACAAGCAACAAGAGTTAAATAAGTTTATTTCTCTCTCCTATAATGCTCTGAGCATGCATCATGCAATTCTCTTATGGTAGAATCTAGAAGACTGAAAGAGCAGAACTTTCATTCTGTTGTTCATGTCCTGGGCTCCATACACTAGTTACTATGTCCCTGTGCTCCATTATGACTGATTTGGGAATGGAGAAGTTATCTTTCCAGCATGATGGCAAATGCAATTACATGATGTGAACTTTACAGAGAGGTTAGCCAGCCCTTCGCAGCTGCTCTCCCTGGTTTAGTGCACAGACTGGAGAGGCAGACACTTGGATCCAGATAAGGAAAAGAAAGAGAAGTTTGAGATAGTATATGAAGCTGACTCCTCATGGTGAGATGACCTTGCAATTCTTTACGTCAATAAATAGTACAGTAATTTTTCCTTTCCTTCCTCCCACTCCCCAAAACCGGCACTGGAGATGGAATCCCAAGGAGTACTTTTATCACTGAACTACATCCCCACCCCTTTTTATTTCGAGACAGTCTTGCCAAGTTGCAGAGCCTAGGCTGGATCTTGAGGTCCTCCTACCTTAGCTTCCTCAGCAGCTGAGATTACAGGCGTGCCCCACCACGTCTGCAAGTACTTATTTTTTTGTATGCATTTGAATAAATGCAACATGGGTTTGGAAATTTTTGTCTATTTTTTTTCACAATCTATTATCTGATACTTAGAACAGTGCTTAACACTCAGCAAAGAATGTGAATAAATGAATGTTCTTTCAGTTCCAATATTGGCTTTTGTCCTACCTTAAACTTGGCAATCCTCCTGCCTCAGCCTTCAAGTTGCTATGATTACAGGCTAGTGCCATCATGCTCAGTGATTTCTGCACCTCATCTGTGTTCTAATTAATGAAGGTAGAGTGTAGACCTACTTCCATTGAAAAATAACAGTTAGGAACTTCACATAGTTCTTCTGCTCTGGTCAGAACTTAGTAATGTGGTATCCCTCAAGAGAGAGAGTCAAGTTATTTATTCTGAAGACACAAGATTAGCTAAAAATTTGAAGTTTCTAATGCTGTTAAGAAAGGGGAAACAAATATAGGGAACAATTAATCTATGACATTGCAATTTTGCCTTGAAAATTAAGTTATAAAACAAATGTAAATCCTGTTTTTCTTATGGACTGGTAACTAACAGATCTGGCCATGATTATTTTATGTATATATGTGTTTGAAGTAATAGTGTCATTTCTACCTAATGGTAAAATATACAAGTAAATGTCATCTTATTTTTTCAGGAATTCTTTTCTATATATTTAAATGCATAATTAAGAGGTCCCCCCCTAGGAAATACATTTTTATTGTGTACAATAACGAATAATTATATCTTCTTTTGGTCATTTTATTGTGTCTGAATAAAATTTATGTTCTTAGAAATGCTTGTGTCATGGAAATGATAGATACGTTTTAAACACTAAAAATCTTAAGCTATCCTGCTATTCTTTTCTTGCATTTAATTGAGTGTGAAGGAACTAAATAAAATTTGACATTATGTACATGATTAGAAAGCCAAGAATAGTAAATATAAATGTGACATTTAATAAAAATGAATTCATGACCAAGTATAAAGATATAAAGTAGTAAGTCTGAATGGAAATTCAGTACTGGTTGCAGGAGCTTTTATGGCAATGTGGGAAATCATGCTTATTGCAGGAACATATAATTATGTAGGGAATACATAATATGAGAAAAATATTTCCTACTTTTTAAAAATATGTAAATATTTTTCCTGTTTTTAAGGAACTAGAAAAATAGTTTAATGTAAATAAAGCAACATACAAAATATTTCATAATGAATCCTGCTTAAGTGAGGAGATCAGATAAGGAATTTGAAGGTAATGCAACCAATTTTATGAACAAAGTTGTAATTCCTCACCATCTGTGCTTTATCCCTATGAAAACTTTTAATATTTAAAGCACTGTTAATATTATAAAGCACTGTTAAAGAAAAAGTGATAAAATATGGTATTGACTTGTGGTATTAAGACAGGTTTGTATAATTTAGAATAACAGATGTTAAAGATAATATTCATTATATAAGAACAGGAAAAAAAGAGTAAGTATGAGTAAACAGTGAAAACTACATACCAAGAGGGGAGACCACCTAATGAAAATAGGTCAAGAGACTGTCAATTATGTCTGGCCTTTTACAAATCCTTCTGGCCTGCAGAAAATTAATAGGTATGCTTTTATAAATAATTGAAAGTATTTCAAAAATGAAAACCATTATACACATAGTTGAAATTTGTATTGAAATGTCTGTGGTATAAAGGTTATGATGCAAGTCTGTAATTTTTAAACTATTTCTTTATACATGTGAAAAAATGAATTTAAAAATCTTTTCAAAGAAAAAGAGCAAAGTGTGAATATATTGTGAGGGGACATGAATTCCTGGGGTCACTGAGGCAAATTATGGTACAAATGCGATTCTGTTGTTCACTTGTACTGTTTTACTGGAATAGAGAGAGTGAATGGGGTTTTTCCTTGCCTAGGATGTGAGGTAACTCTCACCATATATTTTCAATGACTTTTTTTTTAATTTTAATTTTTTAGTGCTGAGGATAAAACCCAGGGTCTCAAACATGCTATGTAAGCACTCTGCCACTGAGCCACAAGTTACATTTTCAGCTCTCTCTCTCTGTTTTTTTTTTTTTTTGGAAGTTGGAGTAATCATCTTGGTCTTTGAAAGAAGTAAATTGGATATGAAAAGGATTCTTCTGGAAGTGAAACACTTGGGGCTCCAATTTTTATTTTAGATCAATCTGTAAAAGTCATATTTACTTCTGTAGAAACTACCTAGAGTTTTTCATCTCTGCCATTGATGACTTGGAAAAATCTACCTAATTCAGGAGTGTCATATTAACAAACTCAGTTGTTCACAGTTATGTGGTATCCTTCAACTTGGGAATACTTATACTGATATTTTTATCTCTGTTTTACTCCTTTGCTTTTATAAGAAAAATTCAGATTTGGGTGGAGACAAAGAGGGAATAGTAGGTAAGTTTACCTTTACTCTTACACCTCACATAACCTAATTGCTTATTAAGTGACTTTGAACAACATCAGCACTGTATGGAAACTTAATGTTGCACAATGTTGTACAATAACCTGTGTGCTGTGTGTATCCTAGCAAAACAAAGCCAGTCACAAGGTAAATGGCTATAATTTGATAATTATACTATATTATCTTTTGTATGTTTTAACAGATGTTCTAACTTTCTTTTCTTTGCTTTTCTCTGTCATACTACAATTTTGCTGTACCAGGGCCTTTGGAAATGTTATATTTTTTTTTTGTCAGAAATGATCTTACTATGATGTTAATGTTTCTCATTTTATTTGGGTCTCTGCAAAAATGTCATCTTGTCTTAAAACATTCCTGATTATGCTAAATAAAAAGTGGCTTCCTGTTTACACCATTATCACTTACTAAGTCCTTCCTTCCCTGAGTTTATTTTCTTCATTGCATTATAACTGACTTTGTGATGTATTTTATGTGCATAACTTTTTTTAACCTTCTTTATCAAAAGGACTTTGTCTGTCACTGATGGATGCTCAGGGTTGAGAAAAACACCTGACACATTTCAAACACTTATTGAGTATGTTGCATGAAAAAAGGATCAAACACTGCAAAACAGCTTTGCACATAATGAAATATACTCCATCAATATGACAAAATATGCATCATACATGCATTTGAATTGAGTAACATTTTTTCTCTAAAATATATTTGCTTATTTTCTAAATACAAAAGTGACTTCAGAAGCTTGAAACAGTTTTATTTTACCAAACATCTTAGTTTAATCTTGGAGAAACATATACTTCCACTGTTATATGAAATAACTTGTCCCTAAGAAGAGTTAAATTAACTTTAATTGTTCCTGCTGGTGAAGTGTGAGTACTAGTATAGTCATTTTAATCAGAAGATTCACAATGAAAATCTGGAAATTTCCTCCTTAAGAAACAAAACAAAGATTAAAATAAAAGAGTTCTTAGAAAAAAGATGTACTGCTATTACTATAATAGCAGTACAGTTTCAGCTTTCATGTAATACTGAATTGTTTCTAATATGTTCACTTCCATCTCTTACTGGAGAAGTTCAACAGAATGGAAGTTTTTGTTCTGTTTTGTTTTGCTTTGTGTTGTGATTTTTATTTGTTCTGTTTTAACATTTGAAGAGATTGAGACTCATTTGTTCCTCCAGGCCCCAAAGTGTATATAAAATACACAACTGGACTATAACACAGGCCTCTCTCTCTTTCCTCCAAATCACGTATTTCCTTCTTCCATCTCATTCAAAAATTATTGAGTTCCTGTTATACACCCTGGCATATGGAGCCTTCAGCAAGTGCCCAGTCTGGTATGGAAAATAGTGTGTGCAAATGGGTTGCCAGAGTACTGAATAATAAGCCCTCAAATGGAGACCATGCAGAGTCAAGTATTGTGGCAGACCTGAGTTGGGGGACCTTACTCTGGCTGAGAAGTCATGATAGGCATAATGATATGGATAACATTTGACTGCTGACCTGAAATAGTCTGGAAGCTTTGTATTCATGTCATTGAGATTGCTTAGAAAACACATAGATACTACTTTTGAGAAATCACTTTTTGTAAAATATTATAAAAAGATACCTACATCCCTGTACTTCTGCTCCTTATTATCTTATGGCTGCTTGCTTCCCCATGTGTGTTTCAGATAAATTGATTCCATTTCCTAATAGCTTTCTTTCCTTGATTTCATCCCATGGCTTCATGAAACCCAAATTGTCTCATCATATCAGATGAACCTTCACTTATGAAGTTTTTTTTTTTTTTCTCCAAGAATTTTACTGCATGTTCCAAGTCAATAGCATGCAGTAGTAATGGTGAGCAAGTCCTTGTTCCAAGGGAGTTGATCATTTCTGCTACCAGGATTGTATTCAACTGTTTAGGTCCTCTTTGCTCCAAGGGTCGTTCCTTCTCTATGGGACCATTCATGTCCTCACTCTGGCTTGTACAATCATCTAACAACTTGAGTGAGGTGAATTATCTCAAGTAGTTGTATTTTTATTTTTTGTGCTCAGATAAGATCGCCAGAGGGTAAGGAGCTGGGATTGGGCTCTCCTTCTCTGGTGTTCTTTCTTTTTCCAGGGTCTCTATATCTACCTGGGCTTTCATCAAGCATGCTCCCTTAAATGGCCAGTGATAGAAGCAAGATGTTTTCTGGACACAGATTCATTAGTGCAATTCTAAGCACTTAAATAACTCAGGGAAAATTAGATTTTAAACACAATATGTCTTTTCTATGAAAAATAAAATGTATGCAAATGACTTGGGATGTGGTTAATCTGATAGCATTGTAATAACAGAATTTCATCTGTAAGTAATTTGTTGTAAAATAAAAAGTTTAACAAAATTAACATGAACAGATTCAAGAAAGAGTTGGGCTACTGGAATTTGCTTTATATCCATTCAATTTTATGTATGTAAACATGGAATTTAGCCTGCTGACATTATTGAGAAAAGATGGACAAAAGATTTTTAAAAATTGAGCAGTGTTCAATACAATAAAATTGAATGAATTATAAGTCAAAACTAAAGAATATTTCCTATATTTACTAAACTGAAATAAACTCAACAAACTGAGAATTTTGAGCTCATTCTAAGCTTTTATTATGAGTGAATGAGAGTACAGAGCAAAAGAATGAATGGAAGTAGTGAAAAAACAAAGTTTAGTTGGTAGTACAATCTTATAATATTGACATCTCATTTTTTAATTTGTTAAGACAATCACTTCTGATAATTTAATATTTGGCCTTAATGTGGAATAATACAGGAAGTAAAATATCTCAAGAAGATTATATAAGTAATTATTGATTAAGTCTAGAATCAAGGGCTCTCTAATCAAATATGTATATATTTGCTGTAAACATACATAGGTTATATATATGTTATATATATAAAAATATATATAGGTTATATATATACATAAAAACTATGTTTATAGCAAAATTCCTTGTGAAAGAAATTTATTGTAAACCTTTTCAACCAGTGGTGCTATTTGTAGCTAATTGTGTTGTTTTTGTTTTTTACCATGGAATAAAAGAGGATATAAGAATTTACTCAAGAAAGAGACCACCAGGAACACACCTGGAGCTGCACAATTTGCATTGAGTACCAGCTTCAGGGCAGAGAGGATACATGCCATGTGTAGCCAATAATGTTTCCCTTACTGAAGGTATTAGGGCTTATTTTATAGGAATTAGGTTTCTGTTAGGTAATTGGATGATAGTGTCAGAAAGTGTGGCTTTGTTTTGGGTTAGATGCAGGAAAAAAATGGGGAATAATTCCATGTTTTTGCATGTTAATTTCATCTAGAAGGTGAGAAGAATTGAATGAGGCTAAGGCTGTAACTGGTAAAGAATCACCAATCACTTATATGGGCAAGAAAGAATGTTTGGTCACCTATGTGGTGACCAGTTTCTTTGTACCTGCTGTGTTTTACCAGAATGTTTTTTTAAAATTTATTTTCCTTTCATTTCCTCATGGTCAAAGCTCCCTCATGTGATCCTGTTCTTCTATGTGATTGTTTGTGTTCCTCAGATGAACACTATGGCCCACCTTGGAGCCCCAGGGCAGCTCCTCACAGTCCTAATGCTGAATTTGACTATATTACCTTAATATCAAGGATATTTTTTTTCTTTATGAATGTTATAGAAAACCAATAGTGGAGCAAATTCTTTCACACATGTAGGCAGTTATTAATCAGATTGTCTTTGGCAAGAAACATAAACATAACCAAACAATCTATCCAATAGTCTCTGTGAATGGCCAACTCTTTGTTCTTTAGCTGATATCATCTCTCTTTCTGAAAAACCAGCATTTCATGGTCTCAACATTGATACAGAGGCAAGAGTCTCTGCATTCAGCCTCAGCACTAGAAATGGTCCCAGTCTGCTCACCAAAGGCCTATTTAAAAATCATGATTTCATAGCCATCCCTTCAGAAACAGGGCACAATTCTTACTTCAATACTATATATGTAGATGATGACAAGTGTTTCTGAGCCATCTCTTGTTCTGTTTTTCTTGACATAATTAGTTTCACCAATAAAATATCATTCATCCTACTAAATAACAAGTTGTTAATTTTTCCAGTGCAACCATTTTATTGCATTTCATATTCTAACAAATAAAACTTTGCAAGTGAAACTTCTCCATGTGGATTGAGATGAAGATGTAGAACTTAGAGTACAGCCTCTAGGGTACTCAGGCATTATGATTCCATACTAGCCCACCACCTTAGAGTGTTGATCTTCACTTAATACAATTGATTGCCACTAGTGTCAAATGAGTCGTTACATAGTTCTAACAACATGAGCTTCACCTCAGGATTCTGAAGTATTTTTAAAGTAAATTATAGGCATTTTATTAACGCTGATATCTCTGGATTATTCTGTTAATCTTCACTACCAATTTATTTCTCTTGTGGCAACATTTTCCTCTGAGTTCTCTTGGTCAGTAGTGTTCATTAATTGGCTAAGATATGCTTGGAAAAAGCAGGAAGATTGATGTCAGAATAAAATCTGAGCTAAGTGATGGTGCATTCGGCAGAGAATGTCAGCTATGGTCCTTACCACTGATTGGCTAGTTATTTTTTGTACAGTTATCTGAACAGTGCTTCTCCTTGGTTATCCTCATTTGGTCAGAATAAAATTGAGTGAAGGCATGATAAATCTATCTTTACTCTTCTATTACTCCCTGAAGAATGTAATATTGAAAGGCAAAAGGTATAATAAATTGTAAGTTTCGATCACTAAAATGTATTTATTGTAGCAATGTTTACTGTCCTGAATATTTCAGTGAGCAGGATACACTTTTGTTCAATTTACTGTCACTTAAAAATTATGTAGTTAAAACATAAAAGGTTTAATTGATAAAATGCATATGCTATATGAATATTCACAAATCTAATGTACAAATTCAATTAAATATTGTATATTTACACTCATAAAACTGTTTCACAATCAACAGATATAATTTCCCTGAGAATTTCACATTTTTTTAATCCAAATAGATATTTCCAAAGGGACATACTCCAATGACCAGAGTTTTGTAAGACACAATATGTAATATGAATTATAGATCATTAACCCTAAAATAATAATCACATGATCATAATTTTCAGCTCACTCTATAAAACCTGTGTCCTGAGGGCATTTGAAATGCTGAACACTATGGATTAAATTGAAATGGTAAGAAGGTCACACTTAGAAGTTTGAATATATTTCCAATTTTTATTGCTGTTGGATTTTAAAATCCTCTAATATTGTTTAAAAGAAAAAGCACAGGGCTATTAATACTGACATTATAAATTTTGGGGTTCTGGACATTTTCTTTGGAACTGTTTTGTAAATATGTGTGATATTGGAAGTAGCTGCTTACTAACATTATATAATATAGGTATTTGCAGTGATATTTTTTAAACTCAATAGAGTAGTATCAGTATGGTAGCATCCCACTCAGTTTATTCAGTTATGCTTTCAGGAGTAGGATAGAGGGTATGTGTTATTTTTGTTGTTGTTGCTGCTGTGACCAAAAACCTAGCAAGAACAACTTACAGGAGGAAAAATTTATTTTGTGACTAAAAGATACTGGGAACCTACCCATGTATTTCCTTAAAGCAATGGTTTGGTATTAGCTAAGTGATTGTTTGAAGTACATTATGAGAAAATAACTAAAATAATGAAAATTGATGATGTTTATTGACTCTCTTGTCTTGTAGCTACTTATCACTTTATCAGTATTTCTTTTATCCCTCAGAATTTATGATGAAAGAAAATAAACAAATTTTCTGCATATTCCTGTGGCTGCTTTTTTTTTTTTTTTTTTTTGGAGGAAGGAGTACCGGGGATTGAATTTGGGGGCAATTGACCGCTGAGCCACATCCCTGGCTCTATTTTGTATTTTTTTTAGAAACAGGGTCTCACTGAGTTACTTAGCACCTGGCTTTTGTTGAGGCTGGCTTTGAACTCACGATCTTCCTGCTTCAGCCTCCAGAGCCACTAAGATTACAGGCATGCACCACTGCACCTGGCCTGTGGCTTCTTATGTTAATGCTTTCCCTCATATTATTCACTCTCCTTCAAAATTTTTCTATGCTGATCCCTCTTCAAACAAGTATCAGTTCTTCCAAGATACTTTACTATGAAGCATTCTCTGGTGCATCTATACTCAATACAGTTTGTGTTAGCAACATTTATATTTGTTTTTATATCTCTATTGTCGTGTTTACTTATCATGATGGCATATTATTGTTCTTTGAATACCTTATTCAGCTTTATATTGAGAACCAAGGGATATTTATGTCATGTGGACTCTCAGTAATATGCCTTTGGACTTTAAATGATTTTTAAACTCAACAAAGATGGAAGTCATTGCATTTCTTAATAAAATCCAGATTAAAAATATCTCCACAGACGTTAATTACTTATGTCTGTGTAGACCATTTTTAAATAAACGCATACTCCAGGTTATTCTCTTAAAGGTGATCCATAGAGTACATATTAAGAAGCACTAGTTTAGACTATCTTTCAGATTTCTTTTATATCTAATAGACCATACTTATAGAAATCATCAAGATGTGAAAAACATTTAGCATGATGATGATTGTATTAAGTCCAATTTTGAATATTTGACTATTTATGCTTATGTGATCATTATACAAATGTAATAATGATGAATTCACATACCTATTATTGAGATTGACAGGGCTTAAAATTTAGGATGAGCCTTCATGGAAGAATAGACATTTCTATGGTTTTTCAGTGTTTGTTGCTGTTTTTTTTTTTTGGTACTAGGGATTGAACTCAGGGGTACTCGACCACTGAGCCATATCCCCAGCCCTATTTTGTGTTTTATGTAGAGACAGGGTCTCACGGAGTTGCTTAACACCTCACTTTTGCTGAGGCTGGCTTTGAACTCACTATTCTCCTGCCTCAGCCTCCCTAAGTGCTGGGATTACAGGCTTGAGCCACCGCGCCCGGCTTGTTGCTGTTGTTCTTTTATTGCTATTATAGGTAGCTGCTATATACAAACAAATAAAAAAAATCAGAATGACATTGTCCTCTTTATGTCTCCATATTTGACCCACAGACTATAATAAACATGTGTAAAGAACTTATGGAAACGTACCTCTGTTAACAGGCTTTAAGTTTTATTAAAGAAAGAAAAAGTATAGGAAACATTTTACAAAACAGAGGCACACGTGTGAAATCACATGCAGTGGAAATCTTAAAATATCTTCAAAGGCAATTTAATAGTTTCCTGGGAGCCATATTATTTTAACAAGTGTTGTCAGGAAATTTGACCTCATTTTTAACCTAAACTTATTACAGCTAAACTGATTTATTTATTTATTTTGCTTTTGTAATCAAGAACATGGAATCCTGCTGTTCATTATTGCTATATACTAAATTCTCAATTCAGAAATGAAGTTTATATAGTCATTCAGATATATAATCTTCAAAAGAAATGATTTCATAAATTCAGTAATCATAGGCATTTTGATATTTCCTTCACACAAATTAATGGATATCGGCTCACTGGTTTGCATATGTAGATGCTTTTTATTTTACAGTTTCTTTCTCTATACAAGGGAAGGATTGTAAGTGTAAACTTTTGGGGACTGGTAAATTTTTGGTAGTTGTTTGCAAGGCTGATTCAATGGTATTACAGTTCTCTGAGGTCAATTTTTCTAAACAACAGCTGCAGTAATAAATAGTTGTGTTTATTTCTACCTGTATATGATCTTCATAGCAGTATCTGTCCTCTAAAAAAGTAGAATAAACCATAGACTGGAAAACAAAAGATATATTTCAGATTACCATTATCTCATCTTAGCATAGCAGACATGCTGTCTGATGAACAAGTCAAAACTTTTTCAGAGATTAGAAAGGAAACACCCAAATCAACATAGCAAGGTTAACAGTTGAAATTCTTGTTTATCCACTACAATATCTCCAGTGACATTACCTTACTGAAAGTGTATATTTCTCAATTCAAAAATTAAGACATGGTTCAATAAGTTAATAGATTAAGAAAGGATTTCAAACTAACCTCATGGGACTTTGTGAAAGAATAGTATATATGCAAAAATAAAAGCATAATTTTCACAGCAGATTTCAATTGCACTTTGAAAATTGCTTAACAAATGCTTTCCCATAAAATGCTAAAAAAAGATCAACAAAAGTGTATCATGAATATATGCAAATACTATGTTATCCATAGACTGGAAATAATTCAAACAAGACCGATTTCAGGATGTTTAAGGTGACAAGTTCTGATATTGAAATATTGAAATATAAATAAAAATCTCAAATTCTAAAATCCAGTTATCCAGAGGTATCCTAGTTTCCAAGTTATCTGAAAAATTAATTTCTTTTGGGAAATTTTGTATGTTTCCTATTAATTCACACTGGAGATATGTGTGTGATGGGGTACTTGTTCTGTGGACTTAAAAATTTTAAGAAAACAAAGAATAGGTTAAATTATGTTAATACCTAACCTGGCCATTGGTGACTGACCAACTTTTAGACAGGGTGAGAAAGCCCCAGTGTGGTTGCAGTGTCTGCATCCTGAGATATCCTAGAGAAGCGTAGACAATGAGCTGTCCTAGATAGTTCAGACATATGTTGCCTCAGGGCTGGGTGCTGCAGAGATGATTTCCTAAGCTTCTGTCAGGCTTCATTAATCTGTCCTTCTGGGAGTGTATGGTTTTAGAAATGGTAGTCTCAATAATTTAAAACTAAAATAAAGGGAAAAAAGTCAAAGTATATTATTTTCCCAGTATTCTTCCTTTGTGTTTATTTCCCAATTTCTTTAGTATCCTTTTGCTTCTACTTTTGAACATTTTTCAACATTCTTTATTGCCATTTCTCTTGAAAAGTTTCTATTCAGAGTAAAAGTTTGAAGGTTTTCTTATGGCAAACATTATGATTGGTATATTCAAACTAGTTACAGTGAATCTTATTTCCAGGTGACTTGCCATCCAATCAGTGCATCCGAATCCTTAGGAGGTCTTTCTCAAAATGCACGTGCGTATCTTGTTCCTTTCTGGCTTCTGTTTTGAAGGTATACCAGTAATCCCATCTCTCAAGTGGAGCAGAAGTGTGTTGGGAGATGTTACTGATGGAAGCGGTTCATGTATGAACAGTATGCAGGCAGATCGGCATTAAGAAATCCAAAGTGGACACAGACAGGCAGAACACTCTTCAGTTAGATACTCCAACTGTAGTTCTGGGTGTCAACATGCTACAAAAGTGATGCAGAGGCCACGTACTGTGGCAGGTATGCAGCGAAACACCTTGGAGAATATGGTACTAACCATATTTATGGTTATGACTCTCTTGCAGAGCAACAAGTGTGGGTGACTGGTAGTTTGAGTAGAAAAGGCTTGTGAAAAACTTATAGGTACACAGGAAAATCTCCCTCATTTAGGCCTGAAGTTCCATCCCCCAAATACTGTTTGAATTTGGTTATGCAAAACTAGAAAATCTTTCATGTCGATTCTATTATAAAGAATTACCTATCAAAGTCACTTTTATGAAATATATAATTTATTCAATAACTCACTATTTCCCACTGCTATCATACAGCACTACACAAGCTTTTCTGAGGAGAGTGGATTCTGGATGAATGGTTTCTATCTGGGATCAGTGAGTAGCAGATTATAGTGAGCCAGCCCCTTTATCTATTTAATCTATTGACTTAATAATCATTAAGAAAAACAAATAAAACCAAATTTATGAAAGAGCAGTGAAGTTCTGACATGAGGACACAAAGAATGGAGGAACTCTCATCCTAACAGTACACTTTAGACATAGTTGTCATTCCAGAGCATTTGCCTTTATTTATGTAATTGTTGCTGAAGAATGGGCATTTGGATTGTGTCCAGTTAAAGGAACTTTTAGTTTAAATTATATTTTGATCTAGAAGCCATGGAGTTTTGAATAAAAATGCAGAAATATTATATTTCAAATAAAAGCAAATGCACAAATTAAAAGTTATTAAAATTGCTTATTTTTGTGTAGATTTTTATTTCTATCATTCTGAATTTGGAGTTTACCGTCTTCCTTAGCAACATGGAGTATATGATGCTGAATTATCAAAAGCATTACAAAAAACATTGTTGTATAAATACAGAAGCTTTTTCACTGTGTACGTGTGGACTTTTCGGTACTCTACATGATCTTGAATTGTCTTTTAACTTGATTTTCTCCAGCTATTTTCTTATGTTCTGGGGCAGCACTTTTCTATACAGCTTCTAATTTTTAACTTCAAACCATGAAATCCCATTCTGATCATTTTTCTTTCATAAGTAAAATATAATTCTAAATATCCATTAAAATTATTGATTAAATCTGTCCACAGGTTATATTCACATGGCTAATTGCCATAATACTTAATAAGTTTTATAACAAAAAATAAAACAATACCCTACCACTACAGTAAGTCCTTTATTTCACCTAATGATAAAACAATCTTGAAAGATGTGTTCAAAAATTACACTCATTTTGTACTTGGCTTTCAGAGGTTAAGGGAATCTTTAGAGTCACAGAAAGAAGGTAGAGGGACAATTAAACACCCCTATCTGCACATATAATCAGTCTGTACCAATTGTTGTTATTGTATTTTTCTGATAGAACTTTTGCTGAATACAATTGTGCTTTTCTCATCAACTTTAATAGTATTTTGACATTTTAAAAACGTGAACTGCATCAAATAAGATTGAATTTTTCACTTGCTTCAGCATGCTGTGTTCCTTTAACATCTTTAGACATAGTTTGAGCTACCCTTCAGGCAGAATTTAATGAACTGTATTTCCTGCCTGAAGTGTCTGCAATATCCGGGCTTCTGCAAGTGAATCTAGTAAGACCCTCCACGTGAGCATGATTTATCTCTTTGGGAGTTCCCTGTTGGTTAGAGTTATATTTAAAGTACATTTGAAAACCATGCCTTTTTCTGACATGATGTCAAGAAACCGCCCAGTGCTTTCTAAATGAAATTCAAATTTCTTCCCCTAACACAAAAGGACCTTCACTGCTGAGCTCCAGCCCAGTTTTCTAGCCTTGTAAAACAGATCTGCCATCTGTATTCTATCCTAAGCATGCATATGTCTATTTCCTATTTCTGAATATACATTTTTCATTTTATATTTCCTCAGTGTGAAATATTTTATAACAGTTCCTGTATTCTTTATTTACCTTCCAAACCATTATCTAAAGACACTTGTTCTGTATGTTTTGTGACAATTTCATGATAATTTATTTCATCCTCTTTGTTTCCATCATACATTATATAAAGCAGTAGTTTGGCCATTATTACATGCTGTTTATTTGGTTTTCTGTTTTCCTAAATATATTTCTCTCACTAGATTGGAGATTTCTTTGAGTACAAAGAAGTACTCAAAGGTAATTGATACAAAATTAAGTTTAAATAATTGAAATATGTGAAAATCAAAAATTTTTGTTTATGCTTTCTAAAATATTAATTTATTTTTAATATATGTATGCAAAAATGTTTTGTCAATCTTTTGTAAATGCTATTTCTAGTTATTTTCATTTTCAGGTTCAACCTCTGGGTAGAAATAAAGTATATTTGTGATGTTTTAAAAATAAACAGTCAGGTGCAGTGGCTCATGCCTGTAATTCCAGCACTTTAGTTTTAAAGATGTAGAAAAGTATAGATCTGGTTTTAGTATGAAAATAATTTTGGCTTTATTGTAAAAAAATAGGCTATATTCATATAAGCTGGTAAGGAAACTAGTTAAGCATAAATTCTAGAGTTTGTAATTATGGATGAGAGTCATTAACTGTCTGAATCATAATATGACTGTAAAATAAATGAGCAGGCTAATGAGACTAACTCATAAGAGTGCAATATGGCAATTATGAATCACTGTAATAATATCACATCATCATCATCATATTCATCAGTTACCACAATTAATAATATTAGATACCAAATTAATTGAGCGATAGTAGGGATGCAGATATAAAAGAAGACAATAGAGTATTAGGAGTAATCTTTGTAGCATTCAACTGTAATGTTTATGACAGTCTAATAATAAGAAAATACAAGAATAAGCTCTGTAGATATATTTACCAAAATTGGAATATCAAATAATGACAAGAGATTTGTAAATGCTTGAGATATTTGAGAGAGACAACCAGATAAAAAATAATATCTGACAAGCAATTTTGGAGATTGGAGAAAGGATGGGCTATAAATATACTTCAATAATTCATCACATACAGATGAATAATTAAGTCATGGAAGCTCCATGAAAAATATGAACATAGCAAAAAGAAACAACATAAAAGGAGGTAAATGTATATTTTAAAGTAGGAAGGCCAAAAGGTAGAGTGTGTCTTAGGAGCAGTGGTAGGATGGGAATTGAACAATATAATGGAAAACTACAGAGGGAAAAGGAAGAGTTTGTCATTTTTGTCAAAAATATTACAAAAATATTTTTGTAATAAATTTGTTAAGTACTTTAAATTGGAGTTAGTGAAAGCTCAGCAGAGGCTCAGTTACACTGAACTGAGAAACGAATGGAGGTAATAAAGCAGAAAAAAATGAATATCCTTTAGGGATATCCTTTCATATGGCTTCTAGTATCTCTGTGAAAGTAGAATATAAGGTCATCTACTAATTCTCCATGAAGTAAAAAGGAAAAGAAATACAACATCACAAAGACAATTAAGACAACTTTTAGATAATGGAAGGAATTCCCCCCAAATTTTTATTTTATTTTATTTGTAGCTTCTAGTGAATATTCGATGCTTTTTCTTCCCTCATAAGTAAATGGCAAACAAATTTTTCAACCAACATATCATTAGAAGTAGATATAAGAAGAATTTATGGGCAATACACTCATTTTTTATATTTTTTTTAGTTTGAGACACTCAGATGTGAATGAATAATTTTCACAAAAATCTACAATTTAGAAGATGGTTGCTAATTTTCATAAATATAAGTGTGCATTAGAAAACAAATTTATATTTTCAATTCAAGAACTCATATTACTCATTTTTCTTGACTTCTTTAAAAATTTATCATTGAATAATAAAGATAGGGGCTGGAGTTGTGGCTCAGTGGCAGAGTGCTTGCCTTGCACATGTGAGGCACTGGGTTTGATCCTCAGCACCACACAAAAATAGATACAAATCTATAAGTAAAATATATTTAAAAAAATAACAATAAAGATAAATTGTTTATCTAGAATAACAAGATAAAAATTGAGTTATAGGATAATTCAGATATACTAAAAACCTATTTCTTTTTTGAATTCCAGCATTGATCTAAATTAATGGTCTTAGGAGTATGTAGCTGTGAATTAATATTATTTTAGATATTTTAGAAACTTATTTTTAATGATATTTCTTGAATATATGCTCTTTTTTTCACATTTTCTATCCTTCCATCCTGAGATAGTGACACACCTGGTACATATTTCAAGAACTTCCAGGGATAGTTTTGGAAATTGAAGCATCTTATTTTAGGTACATCTGTGCAAGGTTCATCTGCTAACTTTAAGATCTGAAGGTAAATGATCTGACCTGGGTTGCAACTCAGGCATATGACAGGTAAATTTGAGCCACTGAATCTTTTATATTGAAAGAATCTGTGCATTTAAATAGTTTCTTCTCAAAGTTCTTGAATTATTTGCCTTCTTTTTTCTTTCTCATGGCTTGTACTTGACTTGTTCACCAGCTTTTTAAGAGCCAGGGTCTCATGACTGAAGCAGTTGTACGTTTCTGGGCCTCTCTGTACCCCATTTTTTGACCATGGAGACTCAGAAGAGTCCCTTCAGATCATATTATATTAACAATGTTATGCAATTCCTCCTGGGTCATGTGAAATCACAGAGCTAAATGCAGGGTTTTCCACAGAGCATTACATCTGCCCCTTGCTCTATGTGCACCATCAGTACTACTTCTTTATGGAATAGGCTGGGAGATTAAAAAATGAATATTATAACTTATCAAAATTTCCTATATTAAGAAAAATTTCACCAATTTAAACAACTAAATCAAAAGATAGGAATAGATTTGCTAGATCCAATGAATTGGATCTAGAAATGTCTCCTTCAAAATCTCATGTTTTAGAAGCATGGTCCCTCTATAGCAAGATTCAGAGGTATAATGGTTAAATTATGAGAGCTATAATCTCATCATTGTGTTAATCCATTTGATGGATTAAGAATATAAAAAGATTACTGGATGATAATTTAGGATAGGTGGGGTATGATTGGAGGAAATAGATCACTGGGACTTGTGTTCCTGGGAATTGTATCTTTTCCCTGGCTCTTCTCTCTCTGCTTCTCAGCTGTGATGAACTGAGTAGCTTCTCTCCACCATGCCCTTCATTGATGATGTTCTGTCTCACCTCAGGTCCAGGGATATGGAGTCAACTAAACATGATGGATTGAACCTCTGAAACCATGAGTCCAAAACAAACTTTTTCTCCTCTAAGTTGTTCTTGTCCAGTATTTTGGTCACAACAGCAGAAAGCAGACTAACACAATGCATTCTATGAAATTTATGAGGAGAGAGCATGCTTGAAATATCATAAGGCAATTAGAACTTAAATAGGATCTTAATTTCTGAAGTAGATTTTGAATATGAATTGAATTTGGTAAGCAGCTGAAGGGCAAGTGTTCTTTCTGAAAGAATTTTAGGAAGACACAAAAAGGAAAAAGATAAGGCAGGCATGAAAGAAGAATTTGGCCAGCTGAGGAGTCATGACAGTAAAGGGAGTAGAAGATAATATGGTGCAGATAGAAGAAAAACTAGTTGAGAAAGTCCTTTTTTGCTGTTTTCCTTTAGACTTAGGAATTCAGCCATTTATGCATTTATATTTCTTATCAAGTGAAGGTTACTAAGTAGGGATGGGATTTAGAATTTTGTTTCCAGTGGTTGCCTTTGGAAAGTATGAATATATAATAGTGTGGAGATGATGGAAGGCCATTTCTTTTTACCTCATTTAGTTTGCAAGATCTAATTAGAAAGCTTGTATCTGCAGAGCACTATTAGTCTGTCTCACACAACGCTAGTCATAAGACTTACTGTGAAGCACTTTCAGCTTTGTTTTGTTTATTGCTTTCTGTTTAATCAACATTCTCATGCTCAATCTTGGCTACTGCATTCAAGCATTGAGGTTATTCTTTTTGATTCTCATCTAATGAAAATTTCCTGCACCATTCTTTATCCCTATATGTTGAGAATTACTAATTTCACAAATGACATGCAATTTAATAATTATCTCTATCATCTTTGTAGTGATGTCATTAATGATGATAATGCTGAGGTCAGCAGAAGGAAAAGATTTTGAGAAAGTTGATCATGCTGGCTGTAACAGAATCCAAAGACTAGGGAGTTAAATGATACAAATGAATTTCTCACAGTTCTGGAGGCTACAAATTCAATATCAAGTTACCAGTTCATCAGATTCTGGGGAGGGCCCACCTCTTGCTTTGCAGATGGAAATCTTCCAACTAAATTTCCAGAGGGGAAAGAGAGGGAAAGATGAGCACAATATGGTGTCTTTTTTTTTTTTTTGGTGAGGGGAACATAGCAGATATTGAACTCAGGAGCACTCAACCATTAAGCCACATTCCCAGCTTTATTTCTCATTTTATTTAGAAACAGGGTTTCACTGAGTCACCCAGTGCCTCACCTTTGCTGAGGCTGGCTTTGAACTCGTGATCTTCCTGCATCAGCCTCCAGAGCCTCTTGGATTATACGTGTGTGCAGCCACACCCAGCATCTATGGTGTCTTGTTATAAAGTTATTAATCTCATCTTGAGGGCTCCACTTCATTGACCTAATTATCTTTCAAAGGCTGCAATTCCATATGCCATCATATTAGAAGTCAACACAAATATTCCGTCCATTGTAAATGTCATAACATTTCATAGAGAATAGGTAGCTATGTAATCTGCCTAAATGGTTAGCATGGTTAGCCTACATGTTTTACTATCATTGGTCCAGTATTTAAAATCTTTTTTTTTTTGATACTAGGGATTGAACTCAGGGATACTCCACCACTGAGCCACATCACCTGTCTCTTATGTAAAGGGTCTCACTGAGTTGCTTAGTGCCTCAGCATTGCTGAGGTTGGCTTTGAACTGGCGATTCTCTTGTTTCAGCCTTCCAAGTGCTTGAATTACAGGCGTGTACCACCATGCCCGGCTCAGGGTTTAAGTCTTATTGATTAATACAACATGTATGTGTGTGTGTATAATATATTACATAAAAATATTTTATTGGATATTATTTTTTAAGTCTATGACATATTTCCTAAGACATACACATTATATTGATTTAAAGGCTTGTGCTGCATTACAACTACATGACAATGCAAAGTATTATTGCATACATATAATTTGTATGACACAAGGTCTACCTACTCAAAAGACATCAATGAAAATAACAAAAGTAGACTTTATTATTATACATCTCATTCAAAATTATTACAAACAAACAGTGTAGATTAGAGCCATTAAAGATTGACAAAATGTTTTATTTTCAAATATGATTTTCACTTTATTTTTTATTTTAGAATCATAGAGGCAATCACTACAGTTATGTTAAGTTTAACAACACTCTATCAGATTCTGCTAATTGCTATCTTAACTCCTGCTTTCTTCCTTCCTATGTTCCTGTTCCATTAACTAAATCACTTAAATTGTCAGAGAAAGATATAAATAAGGAAGTTATCTTAGCAGAAACTTCATCAAGCATGAACAGTACTATGAAATATTTGCATAATGAAAAATTGTGTTCTTAAGATTTTAATGATATTGCTTCATTAATTCAATTAATAGTCTTTATTAAACTATATTTTAAAGTAAAGATTCACAATGCATAAAATTGTTATACAATTAAAACATTGTTCCATAGCCATATTTTAAAGTTGTTATATATATAAGAAATTCCAGCATACAAAAATATATATGTACATTATGTGTGTATGTATATATATATACACATACACACACAGACGTGTGTGTATATATACATGTATATATATACACACATATATATATATACACTATATCACTGCTATCTAGCTGGTAATATTTTATGTTTTATAATCTTAATGTACATATGTAAAATGTACATATGTAAAACATAAAATATTAACCCATAGACAATAGTGATGGAAAATGGAATCAAAATATCTGTCAGGGTAAGTTTGTCAGTAGAGCACCAAATGGTGCTGGGAAAACTGGAAATACATTTGCAGCAAAATGAAACTTAACCTCTATCTCTCACCATGCACAAAACTCAACTCAAAGTGGGTCAAGGACTTAGGAATTAGACAAGAGATCCTGCGTCTAATTGAGGAGAAAGTAGGCCCAAATCTCCATCACGTTGGATTAG
>CM053404.1:76518985-76548915 GCA_028644305.1 Xerus rutilus
ATTGCCTTTTCTATTTCTATAAGAAAGGCCTTTGGGATTTTAATTGGGATTGCATTGAATCTGTATAGTGCTTTGGGTAGTATGGCCATTTTAATAATATTTATTCTGCCTATCCAGGAGCATGGTAGGTCTTTCCATCTTCTAAGATGTTCTTCAATTTCTTTCGTTAGTGTCTTGTAATTTTCATTGTAGAGGTCTTTCACCTCTCTTGTTAGATTGATTCCCAAATATTTTATTTTTTTGAAGGCTATTGCGAATGGAGTAGTTTTTCTAATTTCTCTTTCAGAGGATTCATTGCTGATGTATAGAAACGCATTTGATTTATGTATATTGATTTTATATCCTGCAATTTTACTGAATTCATTTATCAGTTCTAGAAGTTTTCTAGTGGAACTTTTTGGGTCCTCTAAGTATAGAATCATGTCATCTGCAAATAATAATAGTTTGAGTTCTTCTTTCCCTATTCGTATCCCTTTAATTTCCTTCATCTGTCTGATTGCTCTGCCTAGAGTTTCAAGGACTATATTGAATAAGAGTGGTGAGAGAGTGCATCCCTGTCTTCTTCCAGTTTTTAGAGCGAATGCTTCCAATTTTTCTCCATTTAGGATGATGTTGGCCTTGGGCTTCGCATATATTGCTTTAACAATGTTGAGGTATGTTCCTACTATCCCTAGTTTCTCTAGTGTTTTTGACATGAAGGGGTATTTTATTTTATCAAATGCTTTCTCTGTGTCAATTGATAGAATCATGCGATTTTTATTTTTAAGTCTATTGATGTGATGCATTACATGTATTGATTTCCGTATGCTGAACCAACCTTGCATCCCTGGAATGAACCCCACTTGATTGTGTTGTACTATTTTTTTAATATGCTTTTGTATGTGATTTGCCAAAATTTTAGTAAGAATTTTTGCATCTATACTCATCAGGGATATTGGTCTGAAATATTCATTTTTTGACGTGTCTCTGTCTGGTTTTGGAATCAAGGCGATACCAGCTTCATAGAATGAGTTCGGAAGGGTTCCTTCCCTTTCTATTTCATTAAATAATTTGAGGAGTATTGGAGTTAGTTCTTCTTTGTAGGTCTTATAGAACTCGGCTGAGAATCCATCTGGTCCAGGGCTTTTCTTGGTAGGAAGGCTCATGATGATCTCTTCTATTTCCTTGTCTGTAATTGATCTGTTTAAGTCATGAATGTCCTTCTGGTTCAGTTTGGGTAGGTCATATGTCTCTAGGAATTTGTCGGTGTCTTCAGGGTTTTCTAATTTACTGGAATATAAGTTTTCAAAATAGTTTCTGATTATCCTCTGTATTTCAGCAGGGTCTGTCATGACATTTCCTTTTTCATCACAAATTTTGGTAATTTGGGTTTTCTTTCTCCTTCTTTTTGTTAGGGTGGATAAGGGTTTGTCAATTTTGTTTATTTTTTTGAAGAACCAGCTTTTTGTTTTATCAGTTATTTGAATTGTTTCTTGTGTTTCAATTTCATTGATTTCAGCTCTGATTCTAACTATTTCCTGTATTCTACTTCTTTTGGTGTTGCTTTGTTCTCCTTTTTCGAGGGCTTTGAGTTGTACTGTCAAGTCATTGATTTGTTGACTTTTACATCTTTGAATAAATGAGCTTAATGCAATGAACTTTCCTCTTAGCACTGCCTTCATAGTGTCCCAGAGATTTTGGTATGTTGTATCAGAATTCTCATTTACCTCCAAGAATTTTTTTTATCTCTTCCCTGATGTCTTCTCTTACCCATGCATTGTTCAATAGCAAATTATTGAGTTTCTAGGTGTTGTAGTGGCTTCTTTTTTTTAAACTGTCATTAATTTCTAGTTTCAGTCCATTATAGTTAGACAGAATGAAGGGTAGTATCTCTATTTTTTTGTATTTGCTAAGACTTGCTTTATGGCATAGTATATGATCTATTTTGGAGAAGGATCCATGAGCTGATGGGAAAAACATGTATTTGCTTGTTGATGGATGGAATATTCTATATATATCCATTAAGTCAAGTCTAGACCATTGATTGTTCTGTTAAGTCTTGTAGATTATTTGTTTAGTTTTTGTTTGGAAGATCTGTCCAGTGGTGAGAGAGTTGTCTTAAAGTCACCCCAATAATATTGTGTTGGGATCTATTTGTTCTTGAATTTGAGAAGGATTTCTTTGAAGAACATGGCTGCCCCATTGTTTGGTGCATAGATATTTAAGATTGTTATGTCTTGTTGATGTATGATTCCCTTGAGCAGTATGAAATAACCTTCTTTATCCCTTTTCACTAACTTTGGTTTGAAGTCTACTTTATCTGAAATGAGGATGGAAACCCCTGCTTGTTTACGTAGTCCATGTGAGTGATAAATTTTTGTCCATCCTTTTACCTTCAATCTGTGAGTATCTCTTTCTATGAGATGAGTCTCTTGGAGGCAGCATATTGTTGGGTCTTTTTTAAATCCAATCTGCCAATCTATGTCTTTTAATTGCTGAGTTGATGCCATTGACATTCAATGTTATTATGGAGACATGGTTTGTATTTCCAGACATTTTGGTTTATTCTTTGGTTTTTAACTTGACTAGGTTTCTCCTTTGGCCTTTAGTGTAGCTCCTTCCTCTGCAGGTTTTCATTATTGTTTTTGATTTCCTCCTCATGAAATATATTACCAAGAATGTTCTGTAGTGCTGGTGTTCTTGCTGTGAATTCTTTTAATTTTTGTTTATCTTGGAAGGTTTTTATTTCATCTTCAAATCTAAAAATTTTGCTGGATGTAAGATTCTTGGTTGGCATCCTCTGTCTTTTAGCATTTGGTATATGCTTTGCCATCATCTTCTTGCTCTCAGGGTCTGGGTTGAGAAGTCTGCAGTGATCCTAATTGGCTTCCCCCTATATGTAATCTGATTCCTTTCTCTTGTGGCTTTTAAGATTCTCTCTTTATTCTGAATGTTAGTCATTTTTATTATGATGTGCCTTGGTGTAGGTCTGTTGTGATTTTGAACATTTGATGTCCTGTATGCCTCTTGAATTTGATTATCCAATTCATTCTTCATATTTGGAAAGTTTTCTGATATTATTTCATTGAATAGGTTGCTCATTCCTTTGATTTTGAGTTCTATGCCTTCTTCTATCCCAATAATTCTCAAGTTTGGTCTTTTAATGTTGTCCCAAAGCTCTTGGATGTTCTGTTCATGGCTTCTTACCATCTTCACTGTGTAGTCAACTCTATTCTGAAGGTTAAATATTTTGTCTTCAGTATCTGAGGTTCTGTCTTCCAAGTGGTCTAATCTGTTGGTGATGCTTTCTATTGAGTTTTTTATTTGGTTTATTGTTTCTTTCATTTCAAGGATTTCTGTTTGGTTCCTTTTCAGAATCTCTATCTCTTTATCGAAGTGATCTTTTACTTCCTGTATTTGCCTATGTATCTCTTTATCGAAATGATTTCTTGCTGACTGGGCTTGAACATTTTAATTATGTACATCCTGAATTCCTGTTCTGTCATTCCTCCTGCTGTACAGACCATGGATTCTAATAGTGTAGTATCTTGGTTTGTTTGAGTCACTTTCTTCCCTTGTTTTCTCATGATGTTTGTGTGTCTTTCCTTCTAGCTCTGCTGATCCAAGGTGTTACAATATAGGAGTTAGGTGTTAACTCCTATATGGTTATAGTTTCCCTGCAGGGTTTCATTACTTCTCCTTTAAAGGGGAGATCAATATTGATTGATCTCAATACAAGTGGTATATGATTTCAAACCAAGTAGCTCCTAACAGCTCCCAAATACATTTACAGTTTAGTGATGATATACAACAATTATGTGTTCCTTTACAATCTATTATGTAACCAATAAATTTGCACAAGGGTCTATAGTATCTTTTGGTGGGCTAGGAAACTTGAGGGTGGGGTGTAGGACAGAATGTTGGGTTAGTAGGAAGTGAGGATATGGTTATTAAATCTTAGAGAGCATAAAAAAGAAATCCAAGAGGAGTTGGTTGTTACTAGTAAGAGCGACATATAGTTGGGGAAGACCAGTAAGGAGGAAGAAAAGAATATGGCAAGGAGAGATGATAGCAAGACAAATAAAACATATACACTTGGAATTTATAAGACTATATAATACCACTCTAGTATACAGAAATCCAAATCTACCATATCCTGCTGTATAGCAGATATTTGATGTCACAACTGTTGGGGATTAGAGGGTAAGAGAAGAGCAAGAGAGAAAAGAGGGAAGGAAAAAGAAAGAAGGAAAAGTAGAAGAGAGCAGAGAAATAAAACAAAAAATATTAAACAATAGAACTATTAGGAGAAAAAGATAAAGGATAGAATTAAAAATAAGCATAAAAAATGTAAACAGTCTCAATGTAAATAAACAGGTATAGTTCCTTTCACCTCCAGTAGGTAGCGTTGTCCATTGTTTGCTGGACTTCCCCGCTGGTGTCCTGGGTGCTGGTCCCATGGCAAGGTGAAACTCTGGGCCGCTGGTGAAGATGCTGTTCCACTGTGTGCTGTGTTGTGGACAAAGTTTGCTCCCAGGTGTTCACCTGCGCCCCCGGTGTAGGAAGTTCTGCCCTATTAGAAGGCGGTCCACAAAGAACAATAGCCGCGGGTCTGCTCAGGAGACGGTTCGTTCACAGTAGCAACTGCTAGCGGTCTCACGTGGCTGGGTGGGCGCTGGGGCCAGGCACCTTGTGTGGAAGCAGGCCCGGCACGCCCGGGGCAAACTCTGGGCTGGAGCCCTGGGCCGGAGACCCCTGCCACAACTGCGCTCTGCCGGTCGGCGCCGAAGTCACACCTCCCAGCTACCGCTGCCTCCCTGTGGTCCTGTGCTCACACACGCGAGCGAGACTTTTGCGTGGGATGGTGAGCCGCAGAATGATGCCAAGAAGCTGTTTGGAAAGTGGCACCTCCGCTACTTCCAGCCTCAGTCCTGGAGAGCCTGAGACCTGGACTGAGGCCCTGGCCGCAACTGCGCTCTGTGGTCGGCGCCGAAGTCAGGCTGCCCGCTGCTACTTTGTCACCCGGTGGTCCTGCGCCCACACACGCGAGTGAAATTCCTGCGGATAATGGTGAACTGCTGACTGATGCCAAGAAGCTGGCTGGAAAGCGGATCCTCCACCACTTCCAGCCTTGGTCCCAGAGAGCCTAGCGCAGAGTAGACCATCTAGGCCGCTGTCTTGGAACCTCCTTTATATACATTTAAATTTCAATGGCTACTAGAATGTTGGCAAATAGCATTCCCAAATAATAATTTTACCTCTGTTAGATTGAAGCTCTTTCTAATGTCAACTAATCTTTAACAATCAGTTCTTTCTAAATATTCTTACTTTATTTGCCACTGTGATTTTTAATCTACAGGAAGATTTTCCTATACCTGTGAGTCCTGCTTTTCAGTATTTAGGTCCTTGTAAATTCCCCTCAATGTTTACATCTTAGCTGACTGTAGAAGAAGAGAGTACAAAAAATTGTCTCTGCAAAATTTTTCTTGCCCCTACACACTTTACTTTGGGGAAGGTTTATGCCATGTAAGACTTTAAACTACCTCGAGGTTGCCGTTTATAGGAAGGCCACATGGTCTGGCTGCATGAAGAAGGAAGTACTTCAGTCCACAGTAATTCTTACCATATCAACTTCGGTGACATGTATGTGCAGAAGGCTTGAGATTTCTACAGCTTTATCCATCCTATGACTACAGTCACAGGAAATAAATCAGGAGCAAGAAACCGAGTTCACTCAACATACCGATTTGAGAGAGAAAGGACTGTTTGCTTAAAGTTTTGTAATAGTTTGTCATGCAAGAAGAGATTACTAGAACCATCAACATCACACATAACTATCCTTGGATAATAGTTGTTATGGTTGGATGTGAGGTGTCACCCAAAAGCTTATGTGTGAGACAATGCAAGAAAGATTAGAGGTGAAATGATTGAGTTATGAGAACCTTTACCTATTCAGTGAATTAATCCCCTGATGTGGATTAACTGGATGATAACTCTAGGTAGGTAGGGTGTGACTGGAGGAGGCATGCTTTTGAATTGTATATTTTGTCCTTGTTGAGTGGAACTCTCTCTCTGCTTTCTTGTGCTATACTCCACACAGCTTTCCTCTGTCACACCCTTCTACCAAGATGTGCCTCATTCAGGCATAGAACCACAGAGTTGGCAGTCTGTGGACTGAGACCTCTGAAACTGTGAGCCCCAAATAAACTTTTCCTCCTATAAAATTGCTTTGTCACATCTTTTGATCACAGCAGCGGAAAAACTGACTAAAACAGTAATTGAGAAGAATACCACCATTTGTGAATCAGTCATTTAGATGTGAAGAAAATATCAGTGGTATTGGAATATAATCCCCATTTTAGTCTGCTTTTGGGCACTTTAACTTATCCAGTATGATATTGTCAACTTTGGGAAATGAGAGATAATGAACCAAAAATCTCTTACAACATGCAGTTTACACTATGCTATGCATGTGAGTAATCAAAGAAATAATATATAAATTAACTCAGAAAAAATATTTTTGTGAAATTCTTTATGTTCCATATAGACTATCCTTTCACATTTGTCCCTAAAAGTTTCATAAACTTGCATAATCTTAAAGCAAACCATGACACAATTTATCAATTTTCCAAGAATATCTCTCTAAAATTTTCATTACTTATAACTTCATGTGAAACTGAATATGTGAGAAAAATAAGTAGTTTGAGTAAAACAAAAACAAATTCAAATATCAAATTATTTAGGCTAATTTTGATTTTCAAATGTGCTGTGACATTTGAGTTAGCTGACTTCAAAGACCACGACTTTACTACTTGAGAGAAAATATAGACACAGTGGGGAGACAATAAAATATATTAATGGAATTAAATTCTTAGTTTACCCGTTGGAGATTTCACAGATATATCAGAAATGTACTAATAACTAAATTGATTTAAATATCTTCATATAACTTAATTGCACACACCAGCAGAAGATATATATTTTTTCATTCACGTGCATGTTTATGTACATTCTTGTGTTTTTGAATCACATATTCTGGAAATCTAAATAGATCTTTCATAATTAAATGTAAAAAATAAAAATGATTAGACAAAAATTTCTGTTTAATGATAGAAACTTTAAAGACTGATATTTAAATGTAAATGGGCATATTATAAATTTTTATAAAGTTTAGTGGAGACAGTCATAACATGTTATAATTTTGTTCAGGAAATACATACTTAGGAAAAAAATTGAACTGTTAAGCCTTCTCATCTTATTTGCTTTTTCCAGGCTTAATATGAAATCTGTGGCATACAACAGAACAACAGAAGGAGACTGGGTAAAGATTTGGTCATTCCTAGCCATTGTGTTCTGAATTCCTTTTTTTTAAATTTGTGTTGTTATTGGCTCCTTTTTATTTTATTTCTTCTCTTAATCTAAATTGCCTCAATATTTGTATTGAGTGGATTTTCTACTCTACATTAGCAATTAAATATACAAAAAGAATTACAAACTCAGCTCACAAATATTTGCTGAAAAATTCTTTCAGATTATTCACAGATGAATTTTCTTGAAAATATTTCAATATATTAAAGACTAAGTATCTGATAAATACAAATAATCATCTAAAATGTTGAATATTATATAGTCTCATTTTTATGTTCATTGTGGGTATGATTCGAAGCAAAAATATTAAAAATAATAATAAATTTAAAAAATGACTGGCAAAATTGAAAAATGATCATTACAAAATCTTTCTGTAATAGTATCAATATATGATCTTAAGGGAAAAATTTATATTTTTACATGTGTATCACCATGATTGAATATTTAAGTATAATTTAAACATTTTACAAATATTTTATATACTCCTTTCTTTTAAAAGGAAAGGGATATTATTTCAAGACTTGTTACTTAAAATGAGTGAAGAAAATTTCTAGACATCTTGTTGCTTATATAAGTATATATAATTACTGGATAGGGATTTTGAGTGATGTTATTTAGCCAAAGGGAGAGCAAGAACAGTGAAGTTATCTAGTAGCATTTTTCCCAAGATCCAGATTCATTAGGCATGTTGATTGTTTTGGATTTTGCTAAAAGTGGTTCACAGTAAGGCATTCATAAAGTTGTCACGCACCCTGTTTCAATCGAAAACATGTCTCATTTAGAATTTCTTTTTTCCCTTAGATTATCTGGCAAACCTCAAATATTTGATTGCTTTTAATCAAGAAAATGCAGCACATTTGCTAAATCTTTTGATTAATCAGATTTTGACAAATATCCACGAGCAATTAAGAATCTTAATCCTGAAACCTAGGTCAGCTGAACGTGGCACAATAAATAAATAAATAAATAAATAAATAAATAAATAAAAATAAGGATTAAAAAAAACAACCAAAACACAAAACTTGTCTTATATAACACAGTTTATTTTATGGAAGAAAATCAGGATGACATAAAGCCTTCTGAATACCACTCAGAAAATCAGAGGAAATAAGAAAATGATTCTCAATAAAGTTATTATTCTGCCTTGGATTAGAGCTAATTACTTAAAATATAGAATATTAAATGCATATGTACATATGTATCTTTCTATACATATATATTCTCTAATAGAGAACAATTTTGTTAAAACTATATTTATGCAATAAGCTGATCTCAGTTATTAAAGAATTATCATGTAAAATGTTTGGAATACAGAGCTGAGAATTTTAAAAAGAGTAGAAATAATCACCCAATCACTCCATCAATTTTGCTTTCAAATTAAAGCAACTAGTTTTATATATGCCACATATATATAGTATGAATATTATGAAAAATTTATTGTATTTATTATACCACAAATTGTATGTTTATTTTATACTGTATATATTAAATATAATACATATACTATATATTATATATATATATGGAGAGAGAGAGAAGGAAAATAGCCACATGACTATAAAGTAAAGGATTATGTATTTGAATATTTAGACCTAAACACTTTTAAAATTTATTACTCATTCTCCATTACTCACTTTCATTATGATTATTGAGTGAGAGAAGCACAACACTGTACCAAATAATACCACAAAGGAAATGCTAGTTGCTGTCATCAAGGAGTTTAATTTTAGTGCATACTAGGGATTTAAAATTGAGCAGAGAAACATAGTAATATAAACAAGGAAGTAAAATTTCTGTGTTTTAGGGCACAATAATAAATACAAGGATGTTGAACTGGAAGGAGAAAGATAATCAAACTACAATCTGATTTTGAACCACAGCACCAGTAGTATTTGTGACATGATGAATTTCAGCTGGGTAATTTTGTGTAATATATTCAAAATAGGAGTAATAAAATCGCCCTTTATAAAGTTACTAGAAACATTGGATTCAATGTATTTAAATTGTTAAACATTGCAGAGTACAGATGGCACATATAAAACTTCCTTGTATTATATTTGTATATGTTATTAGTATTAGTTTTGTTTTTGTTGTTATTGTTATTATTAATATTATTACTGTTATTATTATAGTGGTCCTTTGGGTATTGATTCTACATACAATAAAACTTCCCATAACCTAGGTAAAGTGTTAAGACTGTGCCAGGGAGTGTGAATAGTGGATTATATAGATTGAACTAAGTAATTTCTTTTGAGCAGTGAACATAAAGGAGGTAAGAAGTTAGTAAGATGAGTAGCTTATGAAGTTAGTAAATTAGTAAGATGGATAGAGTGCAAACCCCTAAATCAAGCTTTTCCTGATACTTTCCAAGAGTAATAAGAGTACCAGTGTGTGTGAAGTTGATGTACAAGGATGAAATTACAAGAAATAAGGTCAGAGAAGACCCAGGAACCAGATTATGCAGGAACTTTGAGACTATACATCCTTTGGCTTTAATGGCAATAGGAATGGGGAGGTGTATTGCTGTTTTGAGCAGAGGAGTGATGTGATCAAATTTATTAAATTAATCACTGCTATCTTCTCTTTTGAGAACACAATGAAATGAATAAGGAGAGGCAGAGAAGTGATATAGTCAGAGGTTCCAATTATCTTAGTGAGAAATGGAATTAGTGAGAATAGTTTATATACTAGATAAGTGCATTTTGTATTATGATGTGGACACAAATTTTAGGGAGCCAGGGACAGAATGTTATTGTTTGGATATGAGGATTTCCCTAAAATCTACTGTTAATGCAGGAATATTACAAGCTGAAATGATTGATTTGCAAGAGCTGCAACCTAATCAGTTCATCTTAGTTTGAATGAACTGACTGGATGGTAACTCTAGACAGATGAGGCTTGATTAGATGAGGTGGGTCACTGGGAACATTTCCTGGAAGAGTGCATCTGTCTTGTGGCTTTCTCCCAGCTGCCACCCGCCCCATCCCTGCTCTCTGTCTTATCTGCTTTCTGACCCACCATAAGCTGAACTGCTTTCCTCTGGTGGACCCTTCTTCCATGATATGCTGCCTCCTCTTGGGCCTAGAGCAATGGAATCAGCCATCTACAGAATGAATCTCTGAAACCGTGAGTTCCAAATATACCTTTCATCCTCTAAGTTGTTTCCATCAGGTGTTTGGATAATGGAGGCAGAAAAGCTAATTAAGACAAACAGCTAATGAGTTTAATATTAGAGATAACAGCATGATCAACAAATTTACTTCAAGCAACTAAAGGATGGTGTCATTTTAATCTTGCTTAAGTGGGAATGACTACTTCTTAAGGTAGGTTGAGGAAAAGATCAAAAAGATATGGAAATTTTTCAGATGTTTATTAAAATCTCAAGTAGCCATATGAGTACATACTTTGTAAATTTGAAGTTGTCAGCATATAAATGACATTTACATGATTTTATATAAGTGGGTTTAGTATTCTGAATTTCTGCCTCTAAAGAGTTCAAATAGAGGTGAACAATTGCAATTTTAGATAATAATATTACATAGACTATAACACTACAGCATATAATAGGAGAATGGAAAAAATTATAGATCATCTTACCATTATTAATACTATACAATTTTATGTAAAATCAAAACTTAAGGGAATTGAGACTTTCTAACAACAAAACACATGAGTCGTTTTTATGGAACTCAAATTCAGAAAAATTCTCTTAGAGTGTGTGCTTTGCCCATAGTACCATGAAGCATCATGAATATCATTTGTCTTCTTTTATAACCTATACCATTTTGCTTCAATTACAACAATTTTGGATGATTTCAAATTTACACTAAATTCAATACATTTAGTTATTTTATCTTACAATTGATCAATGTAAGCAAGACTTTCGCTTAAATACATGCAGCACTTTTTATAGTGTGCATTGATATATTAGCTATTAACATGCATTTAGAAAATGAAACTAGTCATTTTAAATAATAATAATAAAATGCATTCTAAGATATTAATAATAGGGGAATTGTATATTATTTATGTGGATCTCTGTACTCTGTTCAATTTTTATGTCAATATAAAATTTTCTAAAATAAAATATTTATTTAAAAAAAGACAATTGATGAGAAACATTTTTATGCAATTTCTAGCAAAGTAATCTTAACAAAAATTTTGTTTGTGCTTACTATTGAAGCCACTATTGACAGGTCTGCAGTGCATATAAAGATAACAAAAAGCTATTCCTCCCAGGAAAGCATACAGATGGCAAATAAACATAATAAAAGATGCTTATAATCATTGGTCAACAGGGACTTGCAAATGACAACTGCAATGAGGTACTACCACACCCTCACTAAAGTGACTAAGATCATAGAGTCTTTATTTACAATGATAAAACACTAGAAACAACCACTGATAACTGAATAAATAAATAAGTTGTATTATGGACATACAGTATTGTGCTATTCAGCAGTAAAAATCAAAACACTGTTAAAAATGATACAACATGGCTGAATATCAAAATAATGACCTGTGTGAAAAGAGTCAGAAACCAAAAGTATATGCTATATAATTTTATTTATTTAAAATTTTATAAAACATAAATTAATCTACACTGACAGCCAATCAGGAGTTGACTTTAAATGGGTTGGAATGAAAGGATGAGATTACAAAGAAACCATAAAAAATCTTTTCAGTGTGGTAGCTATGTTCACTATCATGATTTTGCTTTGGCTTTCTGTTGTATATTTATCCATGTATGTAAAAGTATCAACTTATACATTTGAAATATGTCTATTATATCTCAATAAAGCTGTTTTAAAAAACTGATTTTGAGGTTCTATTATTCTAAAATGAGATAAAAATAAATGTAAAAATATACCTGCTTTAAAAATTTTACTGAAATCTGGTAGTTGCAATAATATAATCTCTTGGTTTTTGTGTATTTCTTTTCAAAGTTTTAAATTAGAAATCTGTTTTTCAACTTCAATCCCTCTTTAAGACCACATAGCTAAAAGTGGCACCAGTTCCACTAAACCCCACATCCACTGAAACCCATAGAAATACTCATTTCCCCAAACCTAATGACCCTAGTTGCAGAGCTATTGTTTCTCACAATATTTGCAAAAGTCAACACAACATATCTAAGAATATATATACAATATTGGATCATTAATGGCTATGTGGGTAGAAAAAGTACTTCATCACCAGTACAATACTGACAGTTCATTTAAATGACTTTATCTGCAGTCTGTATTTCATACTTTCAAGAAAAACACAATTTAAGTATGTTTACAAAAATATGGCAATATTTTTGGTCTTCTCTCCAATTTCCTAAACTAAGTGCAGTAGTTCACAGTCACATATTCACTTACTACCAAATATGTGTATACTTGATTGTTGAAAAAGGAAAAAGGAAACCAAGACTTTGTGTCCTATTTTAATGGGCAAGTTCTAGTCTTCTTTTCAGCTCCCTGGAGTTATCAGAATGTGATATATTGCATATTTTCCCTAAATTAAATCTTCTGAGAACATTTCTTTATCTTTGTGATGGATGGTTTCCTTTAAAATGGATAGCAGTCGGGAGGGAAATATAAATTCAAATTCTGGTTTTATTATTCTTAGACTTTTAATCACATTAACACACATCCCAGTAGTACTGAACATAAAGTCTTCTTTCACTAACACACTGTAAATCATATAATTATTCAAGGAAATGTAAA
Organism: Xerus rutilus; assembly: GCA_028644305.1. NCBI lineage: Eukaryota > Metazoa > Chordata > Mammalia > Rodentia > Sciuridae > Xerus > Xerus rutilus. Next base: position 76,532,044 of record CM053404.1, read on the forward strand.
AATGTTCTTAAAGAATTTATAGCTGACACATTCAGTCCTTTATGTCTACTTGACTTATGCAACTGAAATGCTAGTGTTGATGTTAATTTAATCTACTTTCCTTCTAGGCATGGCAGTTCCAAAATTTGACATAAAGTTTTTGCATTTTCATAGTTAACTGTTTCAGTAAAAAAATCTATTATTCTGTAACTCTCAGCCTGTTTTTAAAAAGGAAGGAGCTTAAAATTACATGATACAATTAAATTGTATAAAAATTAACATATATTTTTTATTTTATCACTTATGTTGATATACATGTCTTTTTCTGCTCAATAAATACATAATTAAGCAAAAAGAATTTTCTAAGATGAACAAACCCAGTGAAAAGTACAAACTGATTATTTCAAAACCAAACTTCACATTTTGTATAGTTTAAATTGGCATGTCTTTTCTTGTTAACTTAAAAAAGAACCTTAATTGAAAACTGATATTGTCTTTTATTTTCCCCAACAAATAATAATTTTGTATACTTAGGGGATATAATGTTAAATTAAATTATTTATGGCTGATTCATAAAAATAAAATTGTACATATTTATGATCTATCATGATTTTTTAAATACATTTATACATTTGTAATATTTAAATCATGTGAAATGTATCTTTTCAAATATTTTTCATACTTTTATAATGAAATTATTTGACATGTTCTAAATTTTTGAAAAATACAGTATAATATTGTTATCTATACTTGCTTTATTGTGCAGGAGCATACCCGAATTTCTACTTCTTATTTAATTATAATTTATTATCCATTGATCAATATCTTCCCATCTTTCACTCCCCTTTAGTCTCTTCAGGTTCTGGTGACTACCACTCTCAATTTGTATGAAATCAAACTTTTTACAATATTCTACATGATTGAGATCATAAAGTACTTGTCATTCTGTTGCCTTATTTTAGTGAAAACAACCTATGCTAATTAATGTTGTAGCAATTAGCAGTTTCCTGGTAATGTTTTGCTTGTTTGTTTTTAAAACTGCACTTCTATTCCATTATGTGCATACACCAAATTTTTAAATCCTTCTGTTGATGAACACTGAAGTAGTTTGCATTTCTTGCCAATCGTGAATAATCCTACAATGAACATAGGAGTGTATGTATCTATTGAACATACCAATTTCAACTCTATTTGATCCAGCATACGTTGTATCTTAGATCATATGGTAGTTCTATTTTTAGTTTTTAGAGTAGTCTCCATATTATTTTCCAAAATGGATTAATTTAAAATGACATAAGAATTCCCTTTACTCTACATCCTCACTAACACTTATTTCCTTTCACCATTTTGATAGTAATCAATCTACCAAGTTTGAGATAATATAATTTTTTGTTTTTAATTTGCAGTTCTCTGATTATTAGAGATATGCAGCATTTTTCATTTGTCTACCTTCTTTTGAGAAGTGAACATCTTTTAACTACCAACTAGAAGTTTGGAAAGCTCTTGGTAATACTAGTCATTTGCCCAATGTCACAGACCAGAATGTAACACAGTTGGACATGTAATTGCGCATATCATCTAGGTGAAGTGGTGCATGCCTATAATACCAGTGATTCAGGAGACAGGCAAGAATTGTGCATTCAAGATCAGCCTCAGTAATTTAGCAAGACCCTGTTTCAAAGAAAAAGAAAATGTTACTGTTATAGTTTGGATGTGAGGTATCCCCCAAAAGCTCATTTGTGAGACAATGCAAGAAATTTTAGAGGAGAAATAATTGGGTTATGAGAGTCTTAACCCAATCAGTGAATTAATCCCCTGATGAGGTTTACTAAGTGGTAATTGAAGGTGGATAGGGGTGGCTGGAGTAGGTCCGTCACTGGGGGTATGCATTTGGGGTATATATTTTGTATCTAGTAGTAGAGTCTCTGCTTGCTAATCATCATGTGAGCTGCTTCCCTTTGCCACACTTTTTTCCCATTGATGTTCAGCCTTACTTTGATCCCCAAGCAATGGAGCCAGCTGCCTATGAATGGAGATCTCTGAAACTGTGAGCCCTCAAATAAACTTCTCCACTTTAAAGTTGTTCTTGTCAGATCTTTTATTCACAGCAGTGAAAAAGCTGACTAAAAGAGATACTTAGGATATAGGCTGGTGCTAGTATCTCTGGGTTCAATCTTTAGTACCAAAATAAAATAAAATAAAATAAATTTTAAAAAGGGCTGGTGATGTAGCTCAGTGTGTGAGGCCTTAGGTTCAACTCCCAAAAAGAAAAAAAGAAATGAATAAATAAATAAGTAAGTAAGTAAATGGTCTAAGTCTTCCAAATAAAAGACAGACATTGTTAAACAAAAAAATAGTGAGACTTAAACGCACATGATCTTCCTGGTGACAATTTGCTGTGCAACTGAGGGAATATACCAAGAGATGCATATTCAGAGAACTAGATATTCACATTCATTTTCAGTTTATTTCTTAAAATCATCTATGTAGAAACAAAATACTTCAAAATTAGAAATTAAATATTTGTCACTAAAATAAAATTTCCTTAAAATGTTTAATCAGATTTTCACTCTATAATTATTAATAAATAATTAATATGTGCACAAATACATACAATAGTTAAAAAGAAATTATTCATGCAAAGTAAAAACAGAAAAATAAGACAGTTTCTAAATTGTGTTATTCCAAATTTAGGATTCATTGCTTCCCAAGAAACTAGCAATCTAACTGTATTTTAATTTTTTGTAATAAATGTGTTGATACTCAGGTGTTTTTGCTTATTTAACTATACTATTTATTCAAGATCTTTGATCTATACATGTTATATTAAACACCCAGGCTATTGTAGGAGCCTGATTGATTACAGGTATAATCTGAATGTCTTCCAGACTAAGCACATGCCCTCTTGTTATCCATGATAATGCCTTACTCCTAAGTAGCATTTTAGAATGTGCCCCACTTTAACCTTGAGAAAAACAACTTCATCAGATTGTTGCTTGAATTTCACTGGAGAGTAATTTTTAGTAAAGTATCTATAGTCATATATGGTTTATTTAATGGTGAGATTTGTATACTGAACATCAATGAGGAAGGAAAAAAGGAATTCTGAGTGTCTAGAATAATTTCTCATGTTTCATTTTTCTTCCTTTATATCAGACTCATAGTATCATACAGAGCATCATTAGAGGATGTGGATTTCTTTGACTCTTTAAAAAATAATTCTAACTCAAGTTTTACCATTACAATTTTCATAGAGATAAGCATTTCAATGTTTTGTCAAAAGAAAGGAATCTACAAGATCACCACATTCTAACTGGGAACATATAAAAGAAGAGACAAACATTTTTATCCATTGTACAACAGGATATGTTTAATGTATCTCTATAAATTTTCAGTTTTTTTGTTGTACTGATCTAGAAGATGCCATTCAAGGAATGCTGTTTATTATCAATAAGATAGTATGTAGCATCTCTGTTCAAATACACAGTAAGTAAAAAGTAGATGGGTTACTGTCTTTCAATAATAAGTTACTCCTCCAGCACAGATTTTGTAGCCACTACTATTATTTTGTTTTTGTTACCAAATTAAAATAGTCTGAGTTTTTTTTTTCTTAAATATATATTCTAAGCTAGACCAATAAGAACACAAGACACTTTGATGCTTAACACCTGTTATATAAGATAGCAAATCTATCCCTCCTCCTTCTTGTAGCTTCAAAGGTGGAAATAAGTGCAGGGAAAGAGAAAATGAAAGTGGCAAAGAGTATTACTTGTCAGATATATTAATTTTGGTAAGATGCTATCCCCACTATTCCTAGGTAACAGTTCATGCTAGAAACTCACAATTTTGTAAGGGAATTGACTAGTACATAAGCAGAAAGGAAAAGAAGGGAGAATTGAAGGAATGATAGCAGATAGCGAAAGTGAAAGGGAAGAAGAGATGCATCTAAAATATTTGTATTTAATTTTCAGTATGATAGTATATCCTCTCTATCAAATGTACACAAGAGTAAGCATTGGATTCATGCTGGAATATTGTACAAATAATGTGTGTCTTTCTCTACAAAGCAGTTCATAATTTTAAGTAAATAATGATCATAAGGTTTTTGAGCTTAACACATCTAAAGTAAAATCTTATTTTCACCATTGCATCATCTTGGAAAATTTACATATTCTAAGACGAATATTTGTCCCTTGGAAAAACAAATCATAATAGTACCTCTCTGTAGAAGGAAGATCATTAGGATAGAAATCAGAAGTTGGGATGAGGGGAGGTCAAAGGGAAGTACTGGAGAGGAACATTTGTCAAATTATCTTATATGCATATATGAACATATCATGAAGAAACATTATTCTCAGTTGTTAATATTTACCAATAAAAATAATAATACCTTTCTTATAGGATCATTGTGAGATTTCAATAAGATAATACAAGTAGAACAATTTATAGTGACTATCACAATAGGGGGAATTAGTAAATCACAGTTCCAGAACAATGGAACTTGTAACCAGATGTCATAATCATTCTGCCTCATGAAGTGCAGAAGATTAATATAAGAAATATTAATCCTCATTAGCCATTTAAAATTTTTTGTTATATATGTGAGGTATCCCCCCAAAGCTCATGTGTGAGACAATGAATGGACATTCAGAGCTGAAATGATTGGCTTATGAGAACCTTAACCTAATCACTGAATTAATCCCCTAATAGAAATTAACTGAGTGGTAACTGAAGGCAAGTAGGATGTGGCTAGAAGAGGTGGGTTATTGGGGATGTGCCTTTGGGATGTATATATATATATATTTTTTTTTTGGTACCAGGGATTGAACTCAGGGGCACTGGACCACTGAGCCACATCCCCAGCCCTATTTTGTGTTTTATGTAGAGACAGGGTCTCACTGAGTTGCTTAGTGCCTCGCCATTGCTGAGGCTGGCTTTGAACTCGCGATTCTCCTGTCTCAGCCTCCCAAAGTGCAGGGATTAGAGACGTGCGCCACCACGCCCAGCTGGGATGTATATTTTATATCTGGTGAGTGAAGTCTCTCTCTCTCTCTCTCTCCCCCTCCCTCTCTCTCCCTTCTGTGATGTCTTCAGCCACTTCCCTCCACCAAACTCTTCTGCCATTATGTTCTGCCTCACCTCTAGTCCTGGGGAATAGAGTCCACTGACTATGGATTGAGATCTTTAAAAATGTGAGCCACCCAATTTTCCTCCTCTGAAATTTTTCTTGTCAGATCTTTTGGTCATAGCAACAACAACAACAAAAAACTAATTAATGTGTAAGAGAAGCATAGAGTGTTTTGAGACTATTGATTGGCTCTGATGTTACATGGATCAGCAGATTTAAGTAAGTGTTACCCAAAGAACAAATTTAAATTAATGAAAAGGGTGAACTAGATTTGGAAGAATTGACAAGGATGATGGTTAAAAAAATGAAGATACCATGTGGATAGATGGTGATGGGAAGAACTGTGGCTATAAACAGGCCACTAAAGCTGGGCTATAAACAGGCCAGCTTTTCTGATCATGTCATCTTCCAGTTCAAATAAAATTTTGCCAAGCTATTTTTCAAATTCATATAAATTTTCATTCATAAACATTATAAGAAAGTGCAAAAACATGTCCAGAAACTAGAATATAACAAAAAGCAATAGAATTAAACTGAATAATAAATTTATTTACTCTAGTCATGAGTGTGGTAGTTTGCTAGTTTTTAACCATTTTCCCATCTGTTCTTTAAATAATATATACTACACTCCACAATATATAATATATATAATAGTATAGACACTATTGCTATTTTATGTAGGGAAAAAAACAAATAAAATATAATCTTAGAATCAAAATTAAAATAGAATGTTTCAGGTTAGCTAAGAAAAAAAATTTCTGAAAACAAAGTACTGGAAACAAGGAGGTGGTTATAGATAGTGTTTATATTTTTAAGTAAATACTGTTATTGAAACAAAGACATCTAAATCACTAGACAGGCAAAACCGACTATTTATATTCTTCTATCACATTATTATCATCAGAGCTTTAGTTCAAGGTAGTTTAGTACTAAATAGAGAGAAGATTTATGTCATAGTTGAATACTGTAGTGTCCCTTGCCTAACAAAGCATAACAAACAGATACTGTTCTGAAAGTTTTCGTTTGCTATGAACATGATTTATGTTATCAAGTACAGAAATCACAAACAATGTGACTTCCACCTTGACGGAACATTAATCAAGAGGTAAAACTATATTAAAGCAAAGTTCCAGTTGGACAGAATTGTAACTCTATAAGTTATTTTTTATCACACAATCATTTTATGATCCACTTTATGGTTGAAACAATGGAACATGGGAGGTATACTGTTGTGAACTCACAAAATGTTGGTTCAAAAACAAAATAAAATATGCTGAGTCACTTTGGGTTTTCTTAGAATTATATTGTAAATTAACTAAAGATAATTAGTACCATTTGTTTTCTTTGCAGCCAAATTGTTTCATGTACAAGGAAAAATTAGGATAGTTTCTTCTTTTATGTGTGTAAATAATATTATTAATATTATAATCAACACTTATGGATAGGTTAGTCTGAAATAATCAACATTTATGGATAGGTTAGTCTGAAATTAATATCTTATCATTATCAATACAAAAACTACTATATTTCAACAATGCCAGTGCAGTCCTTTATAAACATGGTGTCTTACAATTCTTTATTAAAATAATACCACATAAATGATATGCTTTTTTCCTGTACAGAATTAAAATATGTAGCTTTGAATAATTTAAAGGTCAAATCTTTGATCAACTCAAGTTTCATGGTTTACACCAAACATATAAAATAATGGCAGTGGGAAGAGAATACAGTGTCTGTTTTGAAAATACACCATGATTTTGATTCTGATACAGATTATATCAACACATAACTTTCTGACTTTTGTTGGAAAGGATTTCAAGGCTATGGTACTACTAGTGTCTGTCCCTTCTGGAACTGGGTTCTCTATTAATCTCCTCCCCCACATTTCTATGAATTTGCACAGTAGTAACAGCAATCCCTCTTTCTTACATACTCTTCTTTTCTGGCTAGTATACTAATATACTCCACCAGAATATACTCCTTCAGAAGAGCCTTGGAGAGTTTTCAAAGCTGATTAAAAAAAAAAATCTCTGAGAAAGATAATAAAATCATCATGCTGAAACATAAGTGAGCACAAAGGAAACAAAGAAGGAGGAAGAAAGAGCAAGCTTGATTGTATCTAAATTTTACAATTGACACTGAAGACCTACTTACTGCTCTTAGAGTGCTGCTGCATACTTCTCTCAATATCCTAGTCTTCTTCTAAATATCCCTTTTATTTTTGCTTTTTTTAAATACAACCAAAAGATTCATGATTTGGGCTAGAATTGTCAGTTTTAAGCAGTGACTGTCAAACCAAAGGAAGAAGATAATTTCAGATAACTTTAAATGTTTACAAGAAACTCAGAGGAACATATAGGAGGAGAGTAATTGAGGATAAATAAAATTTTATGTAAGAAAGTTATTAAGCATACAAGGGGTATTTGGGCTCAGAGGTCAGGTGGGAGAACAATCCACGCATAGGTCATTGTTGATACAAAAACCCTGGAAGGGGAGCAACCTGATGAGTTATGTGCATGGAAAAAATATTCTTGTGACTAAGTCTGGTGCACAAGGCAAAGATGGAGTAGAAATTAGTTTGGGCAAAGTTCTTCATCGATGGGAAGATATTGGGAGGTATTTTAGCAGTTCTGATACATGTTGTAGTTTATAAATTTCATATGTAATTGATTATGGAGTCAAATTATAGAAGTGTTGGAACAGAATGAAGGAAACAGGCAAGGAAGCTACTATGGTAGTATTCATGAGGAAAAAAGCTTTGAATAGATGAGTGGTGAGGGAGAATTTAAATGGAGAATATGAATAAATATGAACAGATTTGAAATATATTGGAATAAGCATGGACTAGCATGGAACAGAGACTAAAAATCATGGAATAATAATGTTATATGTTGGGTTTGGGGGTTATGAAAGAAGTAGATATGCATAAATACTCAAATAAAATTAGAAAATATTTGCTTGAGCAAGTAGGTGGATGATATTTCAATTGCTTTTCCAAATACCAAATGTTTCCCTATTCCAGGAACAAAAACTATCTTCATGCTGTTATAAACAAAACTGAAAGATTCTTCTGAAATATTCTAAGATAATAATAAGTTTTGTAATGATGTTTAAAAAACAGCATTAAATATTTTAAATGTAGAGCTGAGCACTCATATAAGATGACAAATGTCAACACTGATTTTAAAAAGTAGAAAACAAACATATGAGGTATACACCACACAAGACATTGTGACTAACCTGGGATTTGGATTTAGATTCCCACAATGGGAAATAAGATAGACTTTGGGCTAGGATCAGTTTTTGAGGGGACCCAAGACTTCTTAGTATAGATTGCATTTTGGAAGTATATTTTGTAAACAGGCCTAGGAACAAAATGTGCTAGTACTAAATAGTGGATCTTAAAGGATATGTAAATTTCAACTCCACCACCTCTCACCTGTAACTCATGTAGCTTTGGGGCTTTTGTTGTTGTTATCTTCATGGATTAAGAAACTAAACATAATAAAAATAGATATAAACCATTCTAAGCCAGGTATACTCAAGCTATGGCCAGATACAAGTAAAAAGAATATCATGCCTAAAAAGATAGTCCTGAAACACTAGGCCAAACATTTTCTAAATTTGTTAAAGATAATATTTCACAACAACAACCAAAAAAAACAGAGTATACATTCTACCACATATGTTCAGATGATAAATAGAAACACACCCACACATAAATAATAAGATAACTATGTGTCAGAGAATTAAATATAATTTAAAAATCTGAAGAGCCTAAAATAATTAATTGAACTTCTTGAAATAAATTTCAGAAAAAGTATGGAAAGATCAGATAAAAAAATTAATTCACTTGGTATTTATCTCTGGCCATATGTGCTATCAAAATCTTTGGATAATCTCAGAGGTATGAGCAGCCCAGTTTTAAGACAGTGGCTAGAAAGTCTGGGCTTCAGTTTCCTCAAATGTTAAAACAGGATTAGAAGAAGCTACTTACAGAGGAGCTCATGATTCTGAAAAGAATATTGCTGCACTTATAGTAGAAATTTGACGGATTTCAGGGGTGTTATGATTCCCTTCCTTTGTTCTCTTCAACTTTTAAAATAATAGCCTATGGATTTTTTTGGACCAGAGACTAAGAATAAGATACTTTTAAGTTCAAATGAAACTATATAAATGGTTATTAAAATTAAAATTCAATTTTAATTGATTTAACAGTTTATGCAAAAGATAAGCCACACTTCTTGTTATGGTTGTTTAATAAAGGCAAACTGATGAAATTATACATAGCACATAATATTGGCATGAAAAGATGGATACTGCGTAAAACAGAAGAACTTAAGAATCTATACATTAAATGATTCAGTATATGTGTAGTAAGAGAATCCATAAGAAAATAAATAGAAGACAACAGGAGCAAGTATTTAACGAGTTAATGTTTGAGAATTTTCCAAAATAGATTTTAAAATAAAACTTTATTCATACAATTTATAATTTCTTCAGAGCCAATAATAAAAGTCATTAAAAAATGTACACCTACACCTCAAAACTTACAAAGGAAAGCCAAAATTGTTGAAGAAAAAAGACTATAGAAAGCACAAAGGATCGATATTTGTTAACAAATTTTTCTCAATAATAAGAGGGCTCAAGACAATTAGAGGAGACAGAGGCAATAGTGTTGTCTTGTCATTCTTCATCCAGTAAACTTCCACTCAAATTTAAGACATAATTTTCTCAGAACTGACAAGCTTACCTTAAACTTCACATATAAGGAATAAGTAGTAAAATATGTAATAACATTTTAAGAGAACAATAATTGATACGGGATGTATCTTCGAATTTTTGGAGAAAAAAACTTTCATGTATTTTAATACTTGAAGAATCAGGAAACAATTGTGTTTTACATATTAGTGTGCATAATTATATATATATATATACATAAATATACCATACATACTAGTATGTGTGTGTGTGTCTTTGTATATAAAGCAGTGTCTAGAATGTATATATAGCAGTAAACGTACTGTTATATGTATTCATATATGCATGAATATATACTAGTACTCATGCATATTAATGTGTAATAATATATCAAATGTATATATCTCCATGTATCTATCTGTATATATTTATGGGCATAAAACCTAATAGCAAATCTCATATTACTTAAGAATCCTTCTCTCATTGAAGAGAAATTCTAAAACATGAAATGAGAAAAAGAACTATAATTAATTTTGTGTCTATCTGTTATTCAAGTAACAGATATTTGGTTCATTTGTACCACATACACAAATTCTTTAAACTATTAAGTAAATAATTATGTTACTTAACATAAGTAATTATTTTCCTTTCCAACATTTTAATGTTACCTTAAATTTTTATTCTTAGGGCTTTTAGATGCAGAATTGAATTTCAGTTTTAAATTGCTGTAAATATGTGAGGATACAAATTTTCAAGTATATACCTACTACAATATTCTACCCCTTCCAGAAATCATATATTCTATAAAACATAATTAGGTTTTCTTCTAAGATTCATAATTGTCCATAAAAACATTTGTTAAGCAAGATTTTAGTACTGTTTTTTACTTGACAAATAATACAGTTTTTAAAATTACAACTTATCTTACAAAATACTCTATCTGATAAACCACATATATGTTCAATTAGTTATCACAAATATACTGTAGTATCTTAAATTGTGTCATATTTCTTTGGTTAGGTTTCCTCCACTCAAGATTAACCATACCATATATAAACATATAGATCATGTAATAACACATTTGTTTTTATTTTTAAAAAAGCTAATTAGAATAACAGTTACTTTTGCTCAAATTGATCCATATTTCAAAATTGAATTCTGCTGTATAATATATCAGATATTGCTCCTGCCCTCAAGAATTAGAAGAAAAGTAGAACAGAAGAATAGTCAATATTGAGCCAGGCGCGGTGGCTAAGTCTGTAATTCCAGCACTTGGGGAGGCTGAGACAGGAGAATTGCGAGTTCAAAGCCAGCCTCAGCAACAGCGAGGTGCTAAGCAACTCAGTGAGACCGTGTCTCTACATAAAACACAAAATAGGGCTGGGGATGTGGCTCAGTGGTCGAGTGCCTGAGTTCAATCCCCAGTACCAAAAAAAAAAAAAAAAAAAAAGAATACTCAATATTGGAAAATAACTGGTGTTAGGGTATAATAGTCATTTTTGTAATCATAAAGTTACAATATTTTAAATGTAAGTTAATAGAATTTATTAGTGAATTTAATTTGAGAAATCTAAGAGGATTATTCAAAATGTTTTCATGTTTCAGTATAATTGAAGTTTTTGTTTTTTACATTAAAATATCTTTAAAAGTAACAGAAAATAATTAAATAACAATATTGTGCTTTTTAAAATGAAAATACTTAAAAATTCAATATTTTCAGTTCAAGATTTTATGACAAAGCATTTTAAAGTGGCAAAGAGAATTTCAAGTAATGCTTTTGGATAAAACCATTTGGATAATGGCATAAAACAGTACTATCTTTAAAGTGTGTGATATAGTTTAATTTTATAAGGCTTAATGTATATTTTGTAGTTAACAAGATTTAATGAAATGAAATTAAAAACTATATTTTGAAAATTCAGTATTTGAAGGCTTCTTATACAAAGGGAACCAAAATTTCACATTTGCTATATGACTAGATAAATTTGGGGCAAGCATAGAATATATATATTTTTTCTTTCTCAAAATTTTGTTTTCTAACATGCAGTAGAATACTGGTCAAATAAGATGCAGCATTTTCACCATTCCAAAGAGACTCTGAGTATGGCTCAAACTATCTTCATATCTTAAATCAAGAGAAAAAGAGAATGAAGTTGACAATTTGCACATTAGTAATCCCAGAGGTTCAGAATTTAAATATTAACTCTAGCTACTGTCCAAGATTGTCCATAATTTTCTAATTATACTAATGTACTTCTGGTCCTGGAATAAAGCTAGCATATAAATTAAGTAAGAAATGATTCTAAGAAGAGGAAAAGTATTCAAGATTGAAAATGTAAATTAAATAGCATTTTAAAATCCACTTTATTGGTAAATGGTACCAAGAATTTCTTAATTTATTGGGTAGCCCTACTGAAACTAAATATGAAAAGTCATTTCCAACTTTTCTGAAGGGATACAAATGATGTTTCATATAAAGATTATAAATTGCAGGCAAAAGTTCATGGAATAGAGTAGGAGCTTACAAAATGGTATTGATACAAAGAAGGATCTTAGTTTTATAACTGTAAGAAAAGAAGTGTAGGTTGAGAAAATAGATGAAGATGATCTGGAACCATTTAGAAAAATTGCTTTGCTTTTTTTCTTGTATGCTTTATAAAATCACTTATGGAATACATAGATTATATCTCTGCCTTTTTAAAAAAATTTTTTTGACTAAAACAAAAATTTAGCTAAAAACAATAATACATTCATTCCTTTAAATTACAAAAAATTATATTCATATGTTTATATATACCCACAGATTTATATATATTTACATACAAATATATATATATCTCCATACATATACAACAGGGTCATGACTGATTCTATGTGTGAACACATGCACACACACACACACACACACACACACACACACACATACTCTTCCTGATGTCCACCTTTGTGATATCATATATTAAAGTTCCTAGTGTAGAAGTTGGAAAAATGAGAAACTCAGTATGAGATTAATGTGATAATTGAATACAGAAGATCAATAAGATAATTAAAAATCACAGTATCAAGTTAAATCTAATATATTTCCAAATACCTTTTAGAGAACAGAATTTTCTCGAATAAAACATATGAACCTTTTATTGTAATGCAATCAATTGCAGGCAATGCCTTGCCAGTTTTGAAATTGCATAAATAATGTCACTTTACTTTAAGAAATAAGTGTCAAAAAATGGTAGTGGGCTCACATATCTTGAAACCTTACCTATTTTTTTTTTAAAGATTTTTTTTAGTTGTAGATGAACACAATGTCTTTATTTTATTGCTTCGTATGTGGTGCTGAGGATCAAACCCAGGGCCTCACGCATGCGAGGCAAGCGCTCTACCGCTGAGCTACAATCCCAGCCCCTATTTTTATTTTAAATATTTTGTTTAGTTGTAGATGAACACAATATCTTTATTTATTTTATGTGGTGCTGAGGATCGAACCCAGTGCCTCACATATGCGAGGCAAGCGCTCAACCGCTGAGCCATTACCCCAGCCCCGAAACCTTACCTAATTTTTTAAAAATTTCATTAGTCTCACATCTATTAGTAATTCTATGCAGAGGTAGGATGATTTCAATGAAAAATTAACTATTTATTCCCACTTCTACTACCACAATTCTGAAAATGAAGCATACCTAATTTCCCCTCATCCCTTAGTTTATTCATCCGCATCATAGCCCTATACTTGAGCTTATATGGGAATTTCCCATACATAATGAAGAATCTGCTAATTGATATTTTAAAGAATATGACCTTATAATGGGATTAATTCTTCCTCTTTCTTTGCTGGGATCCAGTCAGGGTCTGAAAAATATATGCAACATCATAAAATTAAAATATGTTAGAAGGGCCATTTTCATACGTACATTTTACATCTTTTATACACTGCCTGTTATGGATTGAATCTTAAATGTCCCCCAAAAGCACATGTGTTGGTGTTTTGGTTCCCAAATGATGGTTCTGTTGGGATGTAATGAAAATTTTAGTTGGAGGGGCCTAGTAGGAAGAGATAGGTTATTGAGAATATGCCATAAAAAGTTCTATTGGAACTCTGTTTCCTTCTTTCTCTCTGTTTTTGTTTCCTGGACACCATAAAGACAGCAGTTTTGTTCTTTCCATTTGAACCATGCCATTATGTTCTGGCTCTCTAAAAAGATAAAGGCAAGTTATCTTTTAGATCATAAGCCAAAATATGCCTTTTCTCCTTTAAATTGATTTATCTTAAGCATTTAATCACAGGGGTTGAAAACTGGCTGATACACTGCCTCTACTCTATTCTGTAAATATTGAGTTTCTTTCCTTATTGGGGCATTGTTTATTATCATTGGAATGGATAACTATCAAAAGTTTTGATCCAAGGAAATTTGGTTACTCTTCAACCACCTGGTCAGTTGGTTAATAATCTTCCTCTCTACACTTCTCATTTCCCTGAAGTATCCTTGTCCCAGAATAAGATTCAGGGTTTAGGCAGTTAATAGACCATATGGCACATAACAAAAGTTATGTTTACCAGTCTACCTTTATTAATCATGAAAGGTGCCACAAATATGCTTCTGCTGCTTGTATTTCTCAGGTGGTTCACAAACAAAGCAGAAAAGAATAATGATTTTAGTTAGGTCTTTAAATTCACAAAATTGGTTTTGTGTACCCAAAATGCATGGACAATATTTTCCTAATAGCAGTGGCATAAGATCTTTCACATTGAGGATTTTTTTTTTATTTTGCTAATGTTTCTTTTAAAATAGCTTCTGGGTTTACCTAATGAGGATTTGGTGGATTCATTAGATTTGTATGTTATGTTCTCTTCTTCAGTCTAATCTCTAAACCATTAGAGTATATTTTGACCTTGTTTCTAATGCAAAGAGAACATAAGCAGGCCAAAGCAGATCTTTTAAGGAAAGCAGGATGCCTTAGCTCCTTCCTATCCCCTCTGAGAACATATTTCCCTAATTTGTGCTAAGCATATTTATGTTCCTGTATTAACAAAGAACAACTTTGCTTTCACAGATATATGATGAATTTTATAAATTTTAAAAATATTTAAGATACCTAACATTTAAATATTGGTAATAGAAATTTGTGAAAACTGAAGTGTTTGTATTGTGATGTATAATATATATTATGATGACAATATGGTAATGAAAATTTCAAGAAAGCTTGTAATTGGAGTGACTGAATTTCCCAACAATATCATATAACATTGTCTTGTTGAGCATAAAATGATAGTTTAAGCAATTTTCTTAGCTCTACAAGTGAGAGAGATGAATTCAGGATGAGCTCAAAAGTGAATGTTAAGATTCACCAAAAGGACAAAACCAACAGAATACGTAGATAATTGTAAAAGGGGTTCTACATGGAGGGTATTTAGTACAGGCTTTGGCAGCTACAAACAACACACCCGTTCTATTGGAATCCAAAATAATCCAGTCCTTAAGTGCATGCTTAAGCTTCTCCTTTCTTATTCTTCTATCTGGGCCCCCAGTCAATTGGATGGTCCTGCTAATCATCTCTGGAAACACCCTCACAGATACACCCAGAAGTGTGTTTTACCATTTTCTAGGTATCTCTCAATCCAGTCAAGTTGATAACCAAGATTACTCATCAGAGAAGGGGGGGTAGGGAATGAATGTTAACAAATGAGAGAAAGGACAGGATGTGTTCAAAATGAATGCAATTGAAAATAAGACCCAAAATGAGAATTTAGGGGTTACTAGCCCAAGAAAATTACCAGTAGCCAAAAAAATGTTGGCAACAGAGGTAGAAAAATCTAAGAAAGAACTCAGTAATTGAGAAGAAACTGAGATTCAGGAAAGAATTCCTTTCAAAATTAAATGTATTCCACAGTAAGAGTGATTAGGTTGCTCATCCTTGAAAATTGAGATGCCTATATTAAGTAGATACATAGAAAGTATGTAGAAATGAAAAAGAAGGATCATGATTAGCCTTAAATGCTCACATCCTTGGTGGGTAACCATCAAGATAACTGTGCAACTGTGAACCTAGTAGCAGGTATTAAGAAAATGTATTCATGAAATTAAGCAGGTAAGGAAAGAAAGAAGTACAATGACTCAAAGGAGAAATAGGGAAGACCACAACAGGTATAACAAAGAATGAGAGATGAGGTATTGTAGAACTAATGGAACATTCTGTATGGGAAATCAGTCAGTATTTTTAAGCAATGAATACTCCTGAATAACGCAGAACCCTAAGCAGTTATATTTCTCTTCTCATTGGAACTGCATATTTATGTTTGGAGAATTTCATAAACAAATGTATGCACTATAATCACAGACAAAGAAGAGGCAACTAATTCTCAAGACTGAAAAACACAATTATGTAGAAAAGAGAGTGAAGAGGAATGTGAAGAAAAGATCTCAAGTACATTTATAGGCAAATTGAGGCTGATAACATTTTAGGGCCTTCAGGAAATTGAAGTTAACTTCCATACTTAATGTGATCAAGGTCTTATTTTGAGAATATATGACTTATTCAATTTGTAAAGTTATGACTTTTGTCAACCAATTGCTTGCTTTCAGTATATATACACCCTTCTCTAATTAGAATGCAGAGAATGTAAAACTTTAGAATAATTAAGAATGATAGGAAAGACAGTGTCTCCATCATGACATATCAATTATATATATTGTAAGATTATATATTATATATTGTAAGATATATATTATATATATATATTGGAGATTTAATTCAATATTTTTGGTCAGTAATTTTTTCAGGGACATTTCAGCAAGAACTTTGCAATACAAGTTAAAGCATATAAATTTTTTAGAGTATGTTTTAAAGAGTTTCACTTAAGGATTAAATTTGTGAACAAAGTTTACAATATATGCTGCCTACTTTAACATTTGAGTCTTTACTTCCTTCTTCTGGTAATAAGGGTACAAGCAGGATGCCATCAACCTCCTGCACTATTAGCTTATGTACTTCACCCTTCATGCCTTCCTAAGCACAAATCTATTGAGATAGCTGAAGTGTGAGTTATGGTCATTTAAAAACCGAGTTCT
>CM053404.1:76549415-76736889 GCA_028644305.1 Xerus rutilus
TGTAGTACCATCCTAGGAAAAGGGACAAGGTGGGAAAATTTATTTATTTTTCTTTTTTCAATAGATGTTCTTATTTTCCCTTCAAAGAGATTGATGATAAATTCATAATTTTAACATCTCCCTTTTCTCAGAAATTGAAGACATTATTGAGATAATCTTCTATAATTCCATCTTGTTTTGAGAATTCTAATAACATTTCATTTCCATTTCAATTATTTTGAAAATGATTTTTTATCCTTGGAAGTAACTGTTCAAGCATATTACAATGACATGTCTTGGTGAAGGTTTTTCCAGCCATCATTCATTAATAAGAATAGACTGTTCGATTCAGAGATGAAAATTGCATGTACTACTTCTTTGATAACTTAATGTACTCATTTTTTTCTGAATTTTTCAATTTCCTACTTATCTTTTTTATGATAGTTTCTTTAGCATTTTTCTGTAATCTGGGTCATCTACACATTTGTGCTTTCCATTTTCAAAATTGGATTTATTTTCTGCTATCACAGTTACAAGACTTGTATCTTGATTTTTATTTATTATTTTGTTGTTTTGGGATGGCAACATCTATATTCATATTTAAATGATTCTGTTAAAGACTTCATAGTTTTAACTATACACAGTTTTCCTTACTTTCACAGGGAATAGAAGAGTGCTACTCTCTCATTCTCTGTGTAGACGTATGACACCATGTATCCAGTTCTGTACAATGGTTTGTGGTGAAAATAGAATATTTTCCTTTTGTTTCCAAGTATGTAATTGCTCATGGAAAACTTTTCATAATTTTCCACCAAGCATACTAAAAAGTATATGTATAAAGGAAGTGCAGCTATAAATGTTGGAGCCTCTATCAGTTTGAATGTTGGGTGGTCCTAAGAGTTATCTGGTCCAGAGGTACACCACCACCACTTCTACTATCTGCAACAATAATATATGCCTATATATGTACCAATATTTGCCTTCACTTTTTCTTTTTCTTTTTGGTACTGGGGATTGAACCCAGAGATGCTTAAACACTGAAGCATATCACCAGCCCTTTTTTTTTTTTTCCTTTTGAGACAGGATTTAAGTTGCTTACACTCTTGCTAAATTGCTGAGGCTGGCTTGGAACTTGCAGTCCTCCCGCTTCAGCCTCCTGAGCTGCTGGGATTACAGGCTTACCCCATCAGGCCCTACACTGGTCTTCATTTTCTTGAATCACTGTGGGTTTTTTCATTGATTCAAATTTTCAATATTACTTATTACCTCAAAGACTGTATTTTTGTTTGTGGCTTAAGTTTAGTTGTACTTGTTGCATTACATCTGTTATGTTCATATGATTTTATTTTTTGTTTGATTATTTCCATGTGTCTTTATTCTGCTGAATTTCCTGAATGTTTATCAACCTTTGCTTTTCTGATTATGTTTTAAAAAATATTTGTTGGTCTGTTTTAGGCTGTTAGAGTAAGGCTGTGCTATAGAGTGATTGGCTTATAAAAACAAAGAAAAGCAATATTAATTTTCCCAGCAGGAAAAATAACTGATTTATTGAATCCTTAATATTTGTCTGTGCCTTTTGAATTGCTTCTCTGTAATGAGTCAAGTAATCCTTGTCATTCTGGTAGATATTCTGCCACTTCATGTGTCAGAGTTAGGAACTTATCTGAATTTAAATGATTAGTAAGTACAGGATTCAGGGTCTTAACACAGGTCAACCTCTGCAAGACTAAAAACCACAAAAGCAAAGATATAATAGATGAAGGATAAATTTTGTAAAAAAAAAAAATCTTGAATCATCAAATTCTCATCATTTTTACTTCAAAATTACATACAGTCGCATGTGTTGGAAAACAACATTTTGTAGTAAAAGAAGAAATTTTCACATAGGTATATAATGATTTTAAACTGGAAAATAACAAAATAAATTATGAGTTGTATGAGTATTGAAATAAATAGCACATTAAGAAATTATTAAAGTGACCAAAGTTTATTAGATATAACTTTTCTAAAATAGGCAAACTTTCACATTCCTTGATGGTTAAGTTAACCTGTGATCCATTCAAGAATCAGAAGTGATTTATTTGAATATTTAATTTATAAATTATATTCTGTTTCATACAGAAATGAAAATATGAAAATTTTCATTCCATGTAAATAAAAAACATCAACACAAGCATACATACAAATATATAAATGCCTCATTACCACAGAAATAAAATATGACTTAGTAATGTAACCATTAAGTCTTATTCTTTGCTTATTTTAAATTTCATGATACTGTACAGTCACAAAGCCATAAAATCCAACACTGCTTCAAAACCTTATATTAAAAAATTTACTAATAATCTTATAATCTTTCTTAAAATTATTTTTCTTTTAAAACTTGCTTGAGTAGCAAAGCAAATTTTATTGATACAATTTTACTAAACTAATTATTATCTTATTTTTTTCCTTTTAGAAAATGATTAAAAATAGCACTACAATCCAGGCTTTGTTATTTGTTTTGTTGAAAGTGAAGAGATAGTGTCATGAAATTTAAGAAAAAGGACAATTATACTGAAAATGAATGAATTTGCCTGTTTTGTTTGGTGAAATGGCATCCTAATCATCCAACCATCTCTTCCTTTGCCCTCTAGAAGTCATTGTATGCCCAGTGATGAATGCTTTGTTCAGACTGAACACGTCAGGCTGTTGAAAGTAAGGGAATCTGCCAGTTTTATGCTTATGTGGTCTTACACAAACCCCTTCTGTTGTCTCCTTGACAGAGAAGCATACATCTCCTCTTTCAGCAGAAACCCAGTTGAGAGTTTAAACTTCAAATCTCTTTGCCAAACAATGTACCATCCGTGAACAAAGAAGAGCTTTGACATTCAAGTACATGCATGATATCCTTACCAGATGTTGAAAATATAACCTCCAAATTTAATTCTTATGAAATAATTTGGTTAGCATCTGAAAGTTGGCATTTCACCAAAAACTATAGTGCCCAGTAATGCAACCAGCAGGATTTATTTTGGCCCCGCTGAACCTATTGTCTGCCATTTCTCCCCTTTCATGCCTTTATTGAAGACACTGGAATTATGGTCCTTCGTGGCCTTTGAGGTAATTCTTCAGATCATAACCAATATTCCCTTCAAATTACTCTGTGGATCTCTCTTTATAATTGTCTCAGTGTCTTTACTTCACTAAAATCCATTTTAATGGTCTTGCTCCACATAAATTGCTCTTGTGAACAGAACAACCTTCCTCAGGTGGCTGAAGCAAACAGATCCATTTGCCTTTCTCTAAACCTCATCTCAATAGCTTCTGGAATAATAACATGCACTTACCTCATTAGAATACTCCTCATATTTTATTATATCATCTATTTATGCATTATATTATCTATTCATGTTTTAAATCATCTATTGGTTCCCTTGATTGAAGCCCAAGATTGTCTCTTACCAAGAATCCTTGGATATATTAGAACTTCAAAAATACTTGACAGATGTGTCAATGGTCAGGTATGATAGAATCTTCAGTTTTTCTATCTGATTCACCTGGATGTCTGTCTATACCATATCATTATATGTCCAATGACTTTGAAGTGAGATGTGGAGCATGTGATCCACTCTAACCAATGCATAACAAGTGGAAATTGTGTCACACTAAGCCAAGGCTACTAACTGCTAATTTAAGACCCTCTAATACTCTTTTTTCTTGCCTTACTGATCTTGAAAATGTATGTTTAGAGGAGATGCTGCTTGAAAAGAGCAGTCAGAAGTGTTGCCAAATACAGAAAAATTGTTTTGGAGTTTCATTCAATACTGTAGGAGAAATAAGAAAAAAAAAAACAACTTTTGTTTATTATGCTAAAACACTTCCTTGAAAAAACTAAAATACACCACCAGGACAAAAGCCAGTCTGCAGAACCAGACACATAACCAAATTCCCTAGATCAGTTATTAACATGTGGTCTGCTGATCTCTGCTTGTCAACTGGGCACTTAGAGTCTATGTGAAGTCCATACTGTCTTCCTTATAATACTAAGACAATATTTTGTTGGCACTTTGTTGCCCTTCCAGTGATGCTGCAAAAACAGTGGTGGATAGTTCTGGCAGCATAGTAAATACCCAGGCACTGAAAATAAACTGTTATTCCAGTCATTGTGTTCCACTCTCCTAAGGAGTCCCAGGAAAAAAACATTGCATTCCCTTGGGATTAGTCTTGATAAAAATGTATTGAACTCTACAATACTAATTAATATCATTTTAATTAATTAATTCCTGATCACTGAGTAAGCACTCTTTTACTACTCACTATGTAAAAATAAAATATCTGCATATAGCACTCTGTCCCAGGAAAAATAACTCAAATGATACATTGAACTGTGAGTGGTACTAGCAACATTTTCAAGAAATGGGATTTTTTACTTGAACCAACAACTGTCAATTAAAGTGCAGCTTATCTAACTTAAGTATTTTCAGTTTTATCAATAATCAATAAAAGTAGCCTATTTCTCTAAGTAAAAAAACAATTCGAGTAATAGATAATTAAAAGCATGCATTATGAGTTTTAATGTAGAATGACATATTTTAGTTTATATACCTGAACACATGACCTTTATGTATATACGATTTAAGCATCACATTGAAACGTTAAAATGGTAAATCTTTCAGGGTATTTTTGTGGAGGACAGATAAGGGAAGAATCCTGACTAGCTCAGTACTTGAAGGCAGATAAATAAAATTGCATCAAGGGTGGGAGAAAATGTAAGCTTGCATTTGTTAATCTGGGAAGATGAGGCCTTTAAATTTAGGTCTATATTCTTCCAATGTAAAAGTCTGCATTGTTGAAAGCTTTCCTAATATATAGACTTCACTCATGTCAGTTTTAAATCCCACTCTGTAGATCCCACTCTGTGTGTATGTGTGTTTGTATGTGTGTGTGTCCACACATGAGAGAAAGAGATCAACACTTTTTTTCACTCTCTGTTCTTCCACAAATATTTTCTCCTAATAATTTTAAAGAATTTTGCAATGATTATAATAAAGAATACAATGAAGATGTCCAGCAAAACTTCAGGATGAAGCTGGGTGCGGTGGTGCATGCCTGTAATCCCAGCACTTTGGGAGGCTGAGACAGGAGAATCACGAGTTCAAAGCCAGCTTCAACAATGACGAGGTCAGTGAGACCCTATCTCTACATAAAACAAAATAGGACTAGGGATGTGGTTCAGTGATCGAGTGTCCCTGAGTTCAATCTCTGGTACCAAAACAAAAACAAAAACAAAAACCTTCAGAATGAAATGTTTAAAGTGTTGAAGAATTTTAATTATCTATCATTAGTTAAATTGTAGAAAGATGTTAGACATAAGTTAGACATGCTACATGATTATTAATAGTCTGTGGGAAGATCAGACACCAGACACTCTACTGTGAGTCAGTGAAGAGACCTCTATTTAAAGAGGTCTGCAACCACAAAATATTTTAAAAGGCCATTAAAGCTATGACAGTAGATCCCTTTTCCTCCAAGATAATTAATAACAAGCAGAGAGCATTGAGTTACATGCTGTTTCTCTAATTTTATGAGGCTGCCTGGGCATGAGCCTATTTCTTTTTTTCTCTATGACGTTATGCTTGCGTGAAAGGGGCAATGTTCTCTCTCCTCCCATCTTGGAAAATAATTCCTATCCCCTCCACAGATGTATTTACCTATAGTGTCATCGCCCTACTGTGAGGTGAGTTGTCATTCATGGCAGCTTAGAAGATTTGAAAAAGGCCTCTTAAACTTGAGTTTTATTTAAAAAATAGGTTAACCCTGTTGTCTTTGCTTGGCAAAATAGAAATGGGCTTCTATGGATAATACTTTCATAATATAAAACCCAAGTTGTGATAATCTAGCATGATAATTAACAGAAAGGACAAATGAAAGAAAACATTAAAAAACTAGTCCAGTACTATCCTCATGTTCACAGGGATGACAAGAGTACTGGGAACGGAAATTGATCCAAAGGAAGATTGTTGCTAAAAACTAACCTAATAAGGCTTACAAGACAAAACAATGACCTCACATTTCTTACTCAGGAAGTTAAAATAGTTTACATTTCTGAGTTAGTTTTTGGATATGGGAAATATATAGTCTTTACTAAGTGACAACTTGATCCTGAGCTTCTAAATGAGGAAAATCCAACAGTTTAGTACATTTCCTCTTCTTTTAAGAATTGTTTCTTTTATTCTAGTGGTGGATTTATCTCAACATTGTAGTCTTTAGCCACAGGTATGGAATGAGAACACAATTCTGCTATTTGCTGTAATCTATCCTTCTGGATCAAACAATTGGTCCCTGATGAAACACTGTCTATTTTGTCTCTGTTAGTCTGAGATGAATATTTGTCACTTTTTATCTAAACATCACTGAGAACAAATATTAGACCAGCTGTTTTCTGTTTCTTCATTTTGAAAGAATTTACAGCTGCTCAAATTTAGATTTTGCTATATGGTTTTCTTTGTTAGCAATTTAAGTATCAAATAAATTTTTAAAAAATTTGAATGTCTCCTCCCCAATGGCTAGTATATATAAGTTTTTGTGATAAGTAAGTGTAGTCCACTGAGAACAGAGGCAGTTCTGGCTTCTACTAACAGAGAATAAGGGGAATATAGTTATCTTGACATTTTTGGTTTACCACAAATATTAAATGAAAAACTTAGGCAAAAACCATGTTTTAAACTTTTCACTATGCAAACATATCAGGATGATGCTCATTCTTTCCCCATTATCTAATATCAGGGAGCAGAAGGGAGACCTCAGGAAGTTTATTCTCACATTCAGTCATCTACATCAATCCAGTAGAGCAATATCAACCACTAATATTCAGAAGGTATCAATCCCTCACTCCTGTTACAAGGTGGAGGACAACTTTGCTCCATCAAAGGCTGGAGGACAAATAGCACAGCAATATGTCCAATAATGGATGATTTGTTAGTATATGTCTATATAATATAGGCAAATAAATGTAGGCACCTTAGATTTATATAGAATATACACACATATGAAGCATTATCCATAGTAATATCTCTATCACAGGCAAAGAGGAATATACCCCATAATTCATTTTAGGTATAATGTAAAAATATACATAATTAAACAACATATTATTTACAGATGATATCATGTCAAATCGAAGACATATTCTGATGAATCTGAAGAGAAAGAGAGGATAGAATAGGTAGATAATATGAAAATTATTCAAAATAAAGAAAATATTTTGTTATTGCATCATGATTTCCACAGGTTTTTTAAATTCATTGATATGCTATTTTGTACTTTGTGCTCAACAATTAACTTGTAAAACTACTTTTTAAAAAAATTATTTTAAATTACTTTTAAAATTTTTTTAGTTGTATGTGGACACAATATCTTTATTTTATTTATTTTTATGTGATGCTGAGGATCAAACCCAGTGCCTCACACATGCAAAACAAGAGCTCTGCCACTGAGCCACAATCCCCACCCTAAAACTACTTTTTTTTCTAAATTTACCTTTTTTAATAAACTTTAGTTTTAGGATCATTTTAAGTTTACAGAAAAGTTGAACAGAAAGTATAGTACATTTTCTACATTTAGTCACATATAGAGCATGCATTCACCACTGGAGTTATCACACTCAGTGGTTTTAGTACTGAATATCTATGCTCAGCTTTTCTTCTCTCTTAGCCTTTACACAATAACAATAGATTCTTTTACTATCTTCATAGTTTTAGTTTCTCCAGAATGTCGTAGTGTTGGTATATATGTTTTTAACAGTGGCTTAGTTTATTTAGTAACATGTATTTAAATTTCCCATGTCTTTTAGTGATTGCCTTATTCCATTGTTCTGTTTTATTTTAGAACTTAAATTTCTATTTGAATCAGGTACCTAGGATAATCATAGATATAATGATTCATATACAATACCTACTTTCATGAATATTATAGTTTATTGCCAAGAGTAACAAACAGAGAGGCAGATAGATGTCTGTTATATTTTTGAAAGCTAAGATTTCTAAAAGGGTGCTACTAGGGATTAAGCAGAAATCCTTAAGATAGATTTGAATGGAAATTAAAATTTTATTTTAGTTTGTTTATTTGCTTGTTTTCTGCCATTACTTTCTTTAATATCAATACAGAACAAATTCATTTGACTGAAGAATCAACAGTTAAACAGTTTCTTGATATTCCCCATGGTGAGGCCTGTTCACAATAAGAAAAATAATGTCTGCCATAATACAGATCACCATTTGTAGAATGCCCACTATGTGATAAGTATCACAAGCCGAAGCATATATATATATATAGATATAAAACTTCAATCTAATACTTTATCATTTGTGAAATGTATATAAATAATACAGAAAAAGAATTCTTCCAATTTATCATGAGACTTTTTTAATAGATTTAAAGAATTTTTCCCCTGTATATTGCAACTGGAACAAATTTATTTGCCTTAAGCATTTTTTTCTGGTTTATCAAGAGGAAAATTGCTTTCTATGATATAATTCCAAAATAATTGATAGTCTTTACACATTAATGGCAATATGCCCCAAAGAAAATTTAATCCTCTGATGTTCTCAATTATAGTCAAATAATGATCATCAAGTTTCTTCAGTTTTTGTTCTATGCCAAAGTCACAATTTGATTAGTTCCCTGAGCTGTCAAATTCTACTAGTTTTTACAGCAGTAAAATGCAGAGATTTTCTTTATGAAGACATACTTTAAATAGATTTTTCTACTTTATGAATATCTTTTATAAAAGGTATTCATATATTAATGAGCATGAAAAAATATTATTTGTAAAAATCTCACACTGCTGAACAAAGTAAGCTCATAGAACATAGTAATAAAATATTTAAAAATAAAAATAAAGATACATTACCACTATATCTAAAAGTAAAATATGTTTCTTTTTCATGACAACCTAAAAGTTAAAGGTCTGGCATGTAAGATTCAAAAGCAATTGATTAAAAGACCTATATATTAAGATTAGGATGAGCTGTGACTTATAAAATCAAGGTGAAAGAGACAGAGGTGCAAAGGAGGCATCTGTGATTATACTTTATTAATAAGTATATTTTAGAACTTGGCTAAAAGACAAAAATAATGAAAGAAAAGAAAAATAAAAGAGTATTTTGAAGGGGTTGTTAATATAGCTTTCCATAATAACAGAAATGAAGTAAAAATATTAAAATGTCAAAATTAATGTAGATATAATAATTAGATTTATTATTTATTATTATATTATTTATAATATTTAAATATTAGATTTATTATAAAAATGTATATCACTAATCTCTGTCCACTCCAAAACAATACATTCTACACTTAATACCAAGCACTAGGGCCTGAATGACGAATTCAGATTATTTCTAACTAAAGTAAGGCAGAAAAATAGGCACTCTTTGAAAAATAGTGATCCTGGAAAAACTGTAACATGTAACAGGGAAATTGCCAAAGCGAGAAAGAATGTGAAAGGAGAGAGGCATTGACATGAAGGACCCTATTGTCTCCTAAATGAGAAAAATTAAGTGTCTTTTATTAATAATTAAAAAATAAACATATATACAAATCAAATTAAATATAAACCCACAAATTTTTCATAATATTTTCAAAAGAAATCAAGACAACCCAAACAAAATATAATGCAAAAACTTGATACAACCATTGAAGCAGTAACATAAAATTGGGCAAAATGGAGATATTTATCATATACTTTCTTGTGTACCTTATATCCCAAGATATTCAAATATCTCTAGAAATTTCCTTTTTTAAAGAATTCTTTTTCAAAGAATTTCAATTAGTAAATATGGGTGAAATGTGATAATTTGAAAGTAATTTTATAATCACTAGTGAAATAAGTGATTCAAGCACCAATCATCAATAGAAGAAATTATGAGGAGAAGCCATATAATGCAGATATCAGTCTCTCTTCACCCAATGTATAGATTTCTTTTAAAAGGCAACCAGACATACGCTTTTTATTATGGCTCTACGCAAACTACACAGCACTGCTAAGGCTATATTCTTTTTTTAAATAACATTTTGTTTGTTTTTTTCTTTATTTATTTTTATGTGGTGCTGAGGATTGAACCCAGTGCCTCACACATGCTAGACAAGTGCTCCACCACTGAGCCACAACTACAGCCCAAGGCTATATTCTTAACAAAAGAAAACAGAATCTGCATTTAATTAAGCTTTTAGAGATGGGTACAGTTTTCAGGAAATACTGGTGGGAGAACAACAAATGTGTAGTATAATGAAGAAACCAATAGACAAATGCATAATAAAACTGACCTCATTTCGTCAACAAGCAATTACAAATTTAAAAACTGAGAGGATTCTCTCCTGAATATAATAAATTTAGGAGAATAGTAAACAAATGCAAAACATTGATACAATTTTCCTATAATTATGCACCTTTTTGCCTATAATATTTACCTCTCCTATTATAGAATATATATTGCATATCATTAATTTATATGTTCATTGTCACTAGTTTGAGCCCTTCAAAGTTAAAAGATTTCATTTTGAACATCCATGATACAATTACCATGGTTTCTGATTTACATGGAATAGGCACATAAAACATGTTTGTTCAATGAATGGATTTGAAAATTTCCCCTTTGGGACATGCATTTGTTTTATATGGATGTAAAAAGTGACCACAAATTTAACAGTTTAAAACAACATACATTTATTATTTCATGGATCCTGTGGCTCAGGAGTCTAGCCATGGCTTAATTGGGTGTCTGTTTAACATTTCTCTGAGCTAAATCAAGGATCATGCTGTGCTGCACTCTCACTTTGAGATTCACTTCCATGATCATTCAGTTTTGGCAGAAGTTATTCTGACTGTTGTAGTGATAGTCTCAGCTTCTTGCTGTATGCTATCCCAGGTTCCTGGAGGATGTCAGTCCTGGCCACAGGAGCATTCCCAATATGGCCACTTGCTTCATCAGGCCTTCAGGGGAATCACTCAGATGAGTCTGCTCAAATGAGTATTATATAATGTAATTTGGAAGTAACATCATATTTTATTTGTCATATTGTATTGTTGAGAAGCAAGTTGGAGGTTTTTTGGACAATAACCTAGAGGGTATTACACAAAAGCATGAATAATAGGAAGTGGCAATCATTAGGTCAATCTTTTAACCTCTCAGATGAAAAACATTACCTATAATATCTTGTATAAATTTATCAAAAATTAAATTTCCAGAAGTCATGCCCTACTGTGTTATTTAAATTTGAGAGTATTCATAGTAAAATAAAATAAAAAGCATAATAAAAAATCTAAAAAGCATATTTTCACATTGAATTTGATTTTCTCCAACAATGAAAGCCATTTGAAATATCTAAAAGTTTGTAAGGATTGACAGAATAAAGAATTAAAATATAGTTTTAGTAAAATAATTTTTTTCATGAATTATGAATGAGATGAGTTTTAATGTTTTTTGATTCTATATATCTATTTGTTAAAAAAATCACAGATATCTGAATTAGACACAATTCTAGATATGCAAAAATTTCATTTCTAGAGTAATTTTGTTTATGCATCTGGAAGTAAGGTTGATGTAGATAGATTAAGATGTCAAATTAGCAACAAATTTAGATATTGTATGTAAAAACAAGTATTATTCCCCAAGTTTTTAGGAAAAATCATATCATAAAAGAACCAATTCCTTTTCTGAAAACTGGAAGATGATAAATCTAACTCAATGCTGAGGATTACTGTCAAAATAGGAAGTGGAAATTGAACATTGTTACATTTGGTCTCATCACTTCATCTTATTTTTTGTTTCATAATTCCATTACTTTCTCACCTTTAACCCATCCTCACATATTAAAATTTCTATTAAAAACATTAAATGAATGGCAACAAAAAATTACAATTCTAGTTTAGGAAATGGGAGAATATTACTTATTATTTTTACATGTTGGTTTGGTTTGTGGATCTGCTGACTCTCACTGAACCCACTAATGTTTGCCTTCTTTTACTCAGTTATATAATTTCTATGACTGAGAAATCTGTCTCTGTTAAAATAAGAACCAGGACTAAAGTCTATGAAGCATCCTAGGGAGATCCCTTCCACAGCCACAACACTAACATGTCACATAAGCTCAAAGTTTAGACAAAAGATCTTGCTTCCTAAAAATTCACTGCCCATATATGAATATTTTAAAATATTTTATTTTTAGTTTTACTACATATACTTTATTTTACATACTGTTTAATTTTTGGATACAATAAATTATTACTTCTGATACAGAAAAATTATGAAATGTGTTAATATTTGTGAAGTGGAATTAAAAGATATTTTAAACCTACAACTCTAACAGAGGTAAATTTTTGGTGGAACTGAAAAGGTATGTGCTAATGGGTACCATGTGAGTTTTCCTTCAAACATCTAGAATGTATTTGATAGTTTTATAAACCTTATATTGGCAATTTATCCATAGTTTAAAACAATGTTTAAATAATATCTAAGAACATTTACTGGCAATAAAATATATGAGAAAAAATAACATTGTATAATACTGGTTCAACAAAATTAGTTATCTAGTAGTAATACATATATACACTCTGTGTGTGTGTGTGTACTTTGATTATCCATTATGTATATTAATTTCTGAGCTCATGTACACAACTTGAAATTTGATAATTTTGTTAAGGAGTCAACTTTCTAATATGATGAGTAAACTTTTAAACCATAAATTGTCTCTAGAACTCTGCTTGTGGAGGAGTGAATTATTTCTTAAATCAAATGTCATCCCAGCAAAATAGCTTCTACTCACCTTATAATACGTTCTGCCCTCCTAATTTTTATAAATTAATTCATTTACTTAGAGATTGTTAAAAAGGACAAACAAAAACATATTTAGATAATATTTTATGTAAACTTAGATAAAGTGACCCAAGAATATATAATTGCACATATAAGCATGGGCTTTTATTATATAATGTATTAAATTATTAGACTTCTATTAAATCCACGTTTTCATAGTTAATTAAATTTATTTCTGCTTCTTGCATTATAAAATACAATATTCAACACAGTAAGCAAAATATTAATCCATATCAAATGTTCAGTGGAGATATTTTTTTAAGTGACTAAGTATCTGGTAACATCTGTTCTTAAAATTTTTTGTAAGTCAAATTTTGCTCCTTTACGCATTTTGGTATGGAAATATGCTGCTTCAGCATAAAAAGTAATTGACCAGTGCTAATCAATTTTTTTAAATGAATAAAACATATTACCTTTTACTCACAACTTCCATATGGTTCTTTTTCTTTTACTCAAGTATTTAGAAATACATAGTATTTTCATTTTAGTAATAAAATTTGTTAAATTATTCAAATGTTTTGTGTTTTTGTCATTAATTATTTTGAGAATAATTTTTAAAATGATTTTGTTCTATGTTTTTGCTTTTGTTTTCATATATTCTTTCCTATTTCCTTTAGAAGTAAATAATCGATATTTAAAAACAACAAATATGATCAAACAAATCAACCAACAAATAAATACACATTTGTACACTCTATCTGGTCATCCATGGAGACATGTACAAAGATGTTACAATAACATCATCTGTAATAATCAAAAATTGAAATTAACAAAAGGTTCTCAATTGGGAAAACAAATAAATGCATTTTTTCTAAAATATTATAGATAAAGAAATTAAAGTAATACAAATAGTTATGAATCTTGTAACTATAATTCTGCTTATTTTTGAATAAAAATCATTGGTATACTATTATGTAGTAAGCAATCTTCTAAATTTTTAGGATACCTCTGAGATCAAAACTGGCAAAGAGACTTTTCTGGAGCAGGACAATTACAGAGGTCTTGGTTAAATTAAGCACAGCTTAAATTATTTTAAAAATATTTTATGTAGTGTTCATATCCAATTATTTATACAATCCATATTTTCCAAATACAAGACATAAATATATATTATGGATATAATAAAACACAGAAGCTAAAGGAGCTAAGTATGACATTTTAATGAATGATGTCATTTCATGTGTCAGTTTTTTGTTCTAATTAGTTATACATGACTGGAATGCACATTGATACATTATACATAAATGGAGTATAACTTCTCATTCTTCTGGTTGTATGTGATGTAGAGTTACTCTTGCTCTGTAATCACATATGCACATCAAGTAATAGTGTCCAGTTCATTCTACTATCATTCATACCTCCTAACCCCCATACCCCTCTCTTCTCTTCCCTCCCCTCTGTGTAATCTAAAGTACCTCTGTTCTTAACTACTGCCCACCCTGCTTCATTGTGAATGAGCATCCACATTTCAGTGAAAACATTTGGCCTTTGGTTCTTTGGGATTGACTTATTTGGCTTAGTATGATATTCTCCTATTCCATCCATTTACCAGAGAACGTCATATTTTTTTTTCTTCTTTAAGGCTGAGTAAGTCTATTATGTACATATATACCACAATCTCTTTAACCATTCATCTGTTGAAGGGCACCTAGGCTGGATCCATAATTCAGCTATTGTGAATTGAGATGCTGTAAATATTGATGTAGCTGCATCACTGTTGTATGCTAATTCAAAGTCCTTTGGTATAAACCCCAAAGTGAGATAACTGGGTCAGATGGTGGTTCCATTTCAAGTTTTCTGAGGAATCTCCATACTGCTTTCCTCATCTCCTTGCTAACATTTATTATTACTTATATTCTTGATAATTGCCATTTTGACTAGAGTGAGATGGAATCTCAGTATAGTTTTATTTGCATTTCTCTAATTACTAGAGATGTTAAACATTTTTTCACATATTTGTTGATTCATGGTATTCTTCTGTAAAGTGCCTGTTCAGTTTTTGTAGCCCATTTATTGATTGGGTTATTCTGTTATTAAGTTTTTTGAGTTCTTTATATATCCTGGAGATTAATGTTGTATATCTGAGGTACAAGTTGTAAAGATTTTTTTTCTCATTCAGTTGGCTCTCTCTTCACATTCCTGATTATTTCCTTTGCTGTGAAGAAGCTTTTAGTTTGAATCCATCCCATTTATTGATTCTTGATTTTACTTCTTGCACTTTAGGAGTCTTGTTAGGGAAGTCAGTTCCTAACTGACATGGTGAATAGTTGGGCCTATTTTTAATTCTAGTGTGCACAGAGTCTCTGTTTTAGTGCTTGAGTCCTTGATCCACTCTGAGTTAATTTTTGTGCAGGATGAGAGATAATTAATTAATTTCATTTTGTACATATGAATTTCCAGTTTTCCCAGAGCCATTTGTTTAAGGGGCTATTGTATCTTCAGTGTATGTTTTTGGCACTTTTGTCTAGTATGAGATAACTGTATTTATGTGGGTTCGTGTCTGTGTCTTCTATTCTGTACCATTTGTCTATAAATAGGTTTTGGTGCCAATAACATGATGTTTTGTTACTATGGTTCTATGGTATAATTTAAGATCTGGTATTGTGATGCCTTCTGCTTCATTTTTCTTGTTAAGGATTGCTTTGGCTATTCTGAGTTTCTTATTTTTCCAAATGAATTTCATTATTGCCTTTTCTATTTCTATGAAGAATGGTATTGAGATTAATGCATTAATTAATGCATTAATTAATTCTTAATGCAATAAGAATTGCATTAAATCTGTATAATGCTTTGATAGTATAGCCATTTTTTTTTTTTTTTTTTTTTTTTTTTTTGGTACTGGGGATTGAACTCAGGGGCACTTGACCCCTGAGCCACATCCCCAGCCCAATTTCATGTTTTATGTAGAGACAGGGTCTCACTGAGTTGCTTAGTGCCTCGCCGTTGCTGAGGCTGGCTTTGAACTAGCGATTCTCCTGTCTCAGCCTCCCTAAGTGCTGAGATTACAAGCGTGAGCTACCGCGCCCGGCTAGTATAACCATTTTGGCAATGTTAATTCTGCCTATCCAAGAGCATGGGAAATCTTTCCATGTTCTAATGTCTTCTTCAATTTCTTTCTTTAGTGTTCTGTAGTTTCAATTGTAGAGGTCTTTCACCTCTTTTTTTAGATTGACTCACAAATACATATTTTTTGAGGCTATTATGAATGGGGTAGTTTTTCTAATTTCTTCTTCAGTGGATTCATCACTGATTTATAGGAACACATTTGATTTATGAGTGTTAATTTTATAGCCTGCTATTTTGATGAATTCATTTTTTAGTTCTAGAAGATTTTTTGGTGGAATTTTTTGTATCATCTAATATAGAATTTTGTTCTCTGCAAATAGTGATAGTTTGATGACTTCTTTTCCTGTTTGTATCACTTTAATTTCTTCTTTCTGTCTAATTGCTATGGCTAGAGTTTTAAGGATGATGTTGAATAAAAGTGGTGAAGAGAGCACCCTTGTCTTGTTCTGTTTCTTGAAGTGAATGCTTTATTGGAGTATTTCTCCATTTAGAAGGATATTGGCCTTGGGCTTGGCATAGATAGCTTTTACAATGTTGAGGTATGTTCCTATTATCCATAGTTTTTCTAGTGTTTTGAACATCAAGAAGTGCTATATTTTATCAAATGTTTTTTCTGCATCTATTAAGATGATCATATGATTCTTGTCTTTCAGTCTATTGATATGATGCATTTTGTTTATTGATTTCCACATGTTGACCTAACTTTATATCCCTGGGATGAACTCTACTTGATGATGGTGCATATCTTTTTAATATATTTGTGTATGCAATTTGCCAGAAATTAATTGAGAATTTAGGCATCTATGTTTATCAGAGATATTGGTCTGAAGTTTTCTTTCCTTAATGTGTCTTTGTCTTGTTTGGTATCATAGTGATACTAGCCTCATAGAATCAGTTTAGAAGGGTTCTCTCCTTTTCTATTTCATGGAATAATTTGAGGAGTATTGGTGTTAATTCTTCTTTAAAAATCTTGTAGAACTCAGCTGAGAATCCATTTGGTCTTGAGTTTTTCTGGATTGGTAGCCTTTTTGTGGTGTCTTCTATTTCATTATTTGAAATTGATCTGTTTAAATTGTATGTCCTTCTGATTCAGTGTAGGTAGGTCATATATTTCTAGAAATTTGTTGATGTCTTGAAGATTTTCTATTCATTGGAGTATAACTTTCAAAACAGTTTCTAATTATGTTCTGCATTTTAGTACTGTACAAGGTGTTATTTCCTTTTTCATCACAAATTTTTGTAACTTAAGTTTTCTCTCTCTCTTCATTAGCATGAATAAGGATTTATCAATTTTATTTAGTTTTTCAAAGAACCAACATTTGGTTAATATTTTGAATTGTTTCTTTTGTTTCAATTTCATTGATTTTAGCTCTTATTTTGGTTATTTCCTGTCTCCTACTACTGTTGGTGTTGATTTATTCCTCTTTTTCTAGAGCTTTGTGATTTAATATTAGATCATTTATACTTTGATTTTCTATTCTTTTAATGAATGAGATCAATGCAATGAACTTTCCTCTTAGTACTGCCTTCATAGTGTCCTAGAGATTTTGATATGTTATATTAGTGTTCTCAATTACTTCTAAGTATTTTTTTTATTTCATCCTTGATTTCTTCTGTTATTCATTGGTCATTCAATAGCGTATTATTTAGTCTCCAATTGTTAGAGTGGCTTCTATTTTTTATTTTATTTTTTATTTATAATTCATACCATTGTAATCTGATAGAACAGATGGTATTACCCCTATTTTTTTATATTTGCTAAGAGTTGTTTCTGTGTGTTGCTGAGAAGAAAGTGTATTTGCTTATTAATGGATGAAAAATTCTATATATATCTGTTAAGCCTAAATTATAGATTGTATTATTGAGTTCTACAGTTTGTCTAGTTTTGGTTTGGAGTATCTATGCAATAGTGAGAGAGAGATGTTAAAGTCACCCAGTATCATTGTGTTTTGGTCTATTTGATTTTTGAAATTGAGAAGGTTTTATTTGATGTACATAGATGTTCCGTTTTGGGGGGGAGCATAAATATTTACAATTTTTATGTCTTGCTTGATGTATAATTCCCCTAATCAGTATGAAATGTTTTTCTTTGTCCCTTCAGATTAACTTTGGCTTAAAGTACATTTTATCTGATATGAGGATAGAATTGCTTGTTTAAGCAATCCCTGTGAGTGAGATGTTTTTTCCCATCCTTTCACCTTCAGTCTGCGGATATCTTTGCCTAAGAGGTGAGTCTCTTGGAGACAGCATATTTTGGGGTCTTGTTTTAAATTCAATCTGCCAATCTATGTCTTTTGATTGATGAGTTAGGTCATTAATGTTCAAGGTTATTATTGAGATATGGTCATTTTGGTTTATTTTTAGTATTTTATTTGACTTAGTTTCTCCTGGGATTAACTATTCCTTTAATGTAGTTCCTCCCTTTGCTTTTTTACATTTTTTAAAAATTTCATCTTCATGAAATATTTTGTTGAGAATATTCTGTAGTGCAGGCTTTCTAGTTGCAAAGTCTCTTAACCTTTAGTTTATCATGGAAGATTTTTATTTTGTCTTCAAATCTGAAGCTTAATTTTGCTATACATAAAATTATTGGTTGGCATCCATTCATTCAGGGCTTGGTATATGCCATTCCAGAAACTCTTAGCTTTGAGGATCTTGGTTGAAAAATCAGCTGAGATCTGAATTTATTTCTCCCTGTACATAATCTGATATATTTTTTTGCAGCCCTTATTCTATATGCTAAGAATTTTATTATAATGTGTCTTGCTGTGGATCTCTTGTAATTTTGTATATCTGGGGTCCTATAAACCTGTTGCATTTGATTTATCATTTTATTCTTTATATTTGGGAAATTTTCTGATATTATATTATTAAAAGATTGTGTATTTCTTTGGTTTCTATCTATGTGCATGAAAACCTTAAATTTGTTCTTTTCATATTATCCCATTATTCCTGGAAGTTCTGTTCATGGCTTCTTAACATCTTCTCTCTGTGGTCAACCAACTCTATTTTCAAGATTATATATTTTGTGTTCATTGGCTGAGGGTCTGTCTTCCAATTCATCTTATCTCTTTGTGATGATTTCTATTGAATTTTTAATTTCGTTTATTGTTTGTTTTTATTTTTTGTTCACTTACCCATAGAGAAGCTTGCAGCTGCCTATCTGCTTTCTTGGTTTCATGCCACAGAGCAACAGGAACTCAACCTCTTCTATTCTGCCATCTTGAAAAATTCCCAAGTGTCAGTTTTGTTTTTTTTTTTTTTTTTTATTTATTTATTTTTAGTTGTAGGTGGACACAATATCTTTATTTTTATGTGGTGCTGAGGATCGAACCCAGTGCCTCACATGTGCGAGGCAAGTGCTCTGCCACTGAGCCACAACCTCAGCCCCCAAGTGTCAGTTTTTTAACTGCTAATTTAAGACTTTTTTTTCAGTGTTTCTAAATAAAATCTTTATTCATTCCTGAGTTTGATAACCATCTTTGCTGAAATTTAGAAATTTAGGAGGCTTGATTTTTTAAAAAAATGTTTATATTCTATATATAGTTAAAATATGCTTTGCTATAATTGTCTTTTGTTATAACTTCTGTTTTTTATGGTTGAAAGCAGAAATATGACTTTTTATCTAATAAGAATTGAATAGTCCTATATAGATTTTGTTATTTTTGTTTTTAACATTATAGCCTATAATTTTACTTTTGTTTATGCATTATATTAATAGCCACATTCGAAAATATATTAAGTGCTACTATATACACACCTATTAGTATCAACTCATCTATTTCACTATGAATTGGAAAAATGCTCCCTTTATCTTTTCAAAGATGTTTGTCTCAGCCGAGTGCGGTGGCACACACCTGTTATCCCAGGACTTTGGGAGGCTGAGACAGGAGAATCACGAGTTCAAAGCCAGCCTCAGCAACAGCGAGGTGCTAAGCAACTTAGTGAGACCCTGTCTGTACATAAAACACAAAATAGGGCTGAGGATGTGGCTTAGTGGTGGAGTACTCCTGAGTTCAATCCCTGGTACCAAAAAAAACCCAAAAAACAAAAAGATATCTGTTAATTAGCCTGCATTGTCTTGGTATTATATTTTTCCAAATGATTTAATATTCATTAGATTTCTAGAAAATATGTCCAGATTACAATTGAAATAAAATACCAAAATTATATTAAAATATATTTTAAAAATTACAAAATATACATATATAAGTACACATATACATACAACTGCCTTTCTCTGATGTTCGTGCCTCAAAATTCAGGCGGTTTAATAGGAAAACATAGAGAATGCTATTATGTTCTACACTGTTCATATTGTTCTATGTGGTTGACTTCCCTAGGGCACATCATTCACTATATGTTCGAGATCTTTCTTTGGGGCTTATTGCACCTGTCTCTCTCAATGACTTCTTTACAAGAATTATAACTTTACACCTAACCTATAACTTACACTTCTTGTAAACAGAAAGAAAAAGTAGTAAACTTCTACATTGTGCCTCTCATTTCTCACCTCCATGGATGCTATAATAGATGGGGGCAGGGAGTGGAGAGAGAGAGAGAGTGAGAAAGGGAGAGAGAGAGGGAGAAATACAGAATGTTTGTATAGAATAATTTTGGAAGTGTGAATAATTCACAAAACCTTATATGTAAGAACTATTTAAATTATAAAAGTGTAGCTATTGAAAATATATTAAACTTTCACCAAATACTAGTTTAGATAAGAAGTTACCTAGTTTAAAAGTGAACTTGTTTTTTAGGAAGGTTGATGAATTTCAGCATTTGTGCTGAATCCAAATGTCTGCATAAATGTACTAACCATTTTTCTCTGTATCAACTGCACTGTTGCAACAGAAATAAAATATACAGTCATCTTTAAACCAAAATCATTAAAAATTCAATTTCCTGAGTTTAATTTACCTGCAAGCATAAAGTGAATTTTGTATTAAAATCTAATTATCCTGATATTATAAAATCTTATGTAATATTATAACTTTAATTCTTAGTTTTAAAACTTCTTAATAAAATTTATCTTTAATAGAAAGCATTTATAATTTTATAATTATAAACCTATAAAGTTATATTTTATTTAAGAAGTTATGTGAGACTCATCTCTAAGTCAAAAATCCAGATTAAAAGAAGAAAAGAAAATTATATACAAATTGTTCAAACAAAATTGGATTTCTCCTGTACTTTTTTAATCTTAAGGAGAGATAGGCTGTAATATAGGAAATAGGATAATCAGAATTTGAAATGGATCTTAAAACTTTAATTTTACCAAATAAGATTTACTTGAAAATTGGAAGGTAAGGAAAAAGCATTAGATTTACAGGTCAATACATTCAAACTGACAGCGGAGGAACCCCTGGGATGGTGCCAAGGGACCGCTCCTTCTTTCTTAACTTCTCAACTTCGACATCTGTAGGGAAGTCATTGAAATAGAGTTGACCTCTACCGAACTCACAAGATAACTGAGAAAAATGAAATGAGTCATGCTGTACAAGGACTCAGAATAGCATTAGTGGTCATTTTTTTAATAAAGAGTGTATAGTGTACATTCTTAACTCAATGTCACCATGTAAAAACTTTCTTTTTTCATTTTCAATAGGAATGTGTTTACAAAATTGAAAAATTACTATTAAGACTTGTCCTCCAAATGTTGATTTTGCTAATAATTACTTAATAATTTTGCTTACATTACAGAATTTTGAGTTTCCAGCTTTCTCTGAAGTGATGGTATTATCTGCCACATGAGCTAATCTGTAAGGAGAAAAACATGTATCAGGCACTTTTTTTCCAGAGAGTTTGTGACAAAAGAGGCTAAGAGGAAAGGTTTATTTGGCCTCTAAATTCAGAAATAAAAAAATCCAAAGATATTTATATCATTATTTCTTTCTTTATACTGAGCTACATCACCAGAACTTTTTCTTTTTTTTTTTTCCCTTTCAGATAAGATTTTACCAAGTTGCTGAGATTGGCCTTAAACTTGCAACCTTTCTTCCTCAGCCTACCAGAGCACTATGATTACAGGCATGAGCCACCATGCTCAGCATGACTAATTTTTTTTTTAACAATATCTTTATTTATTTTTATGTGGTGCTGAGGATCGAACTCAGTGCCTCACGCATGCGAGGCAAGCGCTCTACCACTGAGCCACAATCCCAGCCCAGCATGACTAATTGTTAAAACCAAATTTAATATGGAATGTTAATTCAGTGTCACAGTATTTCAAATCTTATGTAGGAAAGGGACACACACATGCTGAGCCATAGAGAAAATAAATCTTTCTCTTAACTATTAATTACCTATGGTCTTTTATATGAAGTGAAAGTATTTGCATTTAAAATAATAAGAACTATTTTATGTAATACTTGTGCCAGTGGAGATTTTTTTAAAGTCTTTGATTGAGCATATAAAATATTTTTAAGGAAGAGGATACATTAAATTCTGGTAAAAACATAGATGTGTTAGTCTAATTGTTGCTCCAAGGACCCAAGATATTAAACATTTTTATTCTGATGAACGTGATTTTTGTTTCTAAACTTTATATAGCAGAAAAGTTGATATAGTGCCAATGACTTAGAAACAGATTTGGCTACAATCTTGAGAAGGTAGCTGCTTATGAATAATGGTCTTACATCTCTGCTACTTGTGATTAGTCATGTCAAATCATTCAATTTACTCATTTCCCGTATCATTTCCTAATGTCCAAAGATAAAATTTTTGTTTTATCCATATAGTATATGTATAAACACCCTCACCACACAATTATGAAATATAGTGATAAAATTCAAACTTAATAATTGATTTTGAAATGGTTATCTTCTCTTGGGAAGGGTGGCCAGAGTTTGTTCAGATGTCATTCAGATAGATGCTAGAGATAGGAACTTGGTCTAGAATGGTTTTCAAAATTAGGAGGGAAAAAGAAGGGATCATGAACTGAAATTACAGAATGGAATTCTATTCCTATATGAGTTTGTCAGAATGAATTCAATTACTATATATAAGAATAAAACTCTAATAATATAAAAACTATTCTTCATGAACTTTATATTTCTGTTCTAATCAAAGAAAAGGTATATGGTGAAAACAAAATTACATAAATGTCTACTTTATTTATTGTAAATATTGTCAACTGATCATTAATCCTTAACTGGAAAAAAAAGAAACTTGATATAAATTCATTTTGAAATAAGTAAAGATACATTCTTCCTATTTATACTTTATATGACAATCTGGAGACTCATCAATTCAGAAGAAAACACATTTCCTGGTATAAACTCTAAAATCTGGAGCCTTACTAATAACCTACATTAAGGAATTTATACTGGTATTTATTTATTATTTTTATTATTATTATTAATTTTACCTAATGTAATATCTAGCAGAAAAATAAAGTTTGATTCAAACCCAAACCAGATTTTACTATACACTTATTAGAGCATCTAAAAAAAAGGTTGATCATATCAAAGATTGTAAAGAAGGAAGAAATGCATAAACTCTCATTCACTATTGACAGAGAAAAAAGACTTCAACAAGTTTGGATAACCGTTTGACAATTTCATTTAAAATTTAAAATTA
The DNA here is from genome assembly GCA_028644305.1 of Xerus rutilus. Classification (NCBI taxonomy): domain Eukaryota; kingdom Metazoa; phylum Chordata; class Mammalia; order Rodentia; family Sciuridae; genus Xerus; species Xerus rutilus. Next base: position 76,572,899 of record CM053404.1, read on the forward strand.
AACATATATCTAGTATTAAACCCAGAAATATTACTCTTTGGTATTTAGCCAAGCAAAATAATAATCTACACAAAAATATAAATGAATATTAATAATGGCTTACCCTAAACTGAAAATAATTTAGATGTCCTTCATGTAAGGAATAAATAAATAAACTATGATGCATAAATGCAATGGAATGACAATTTGCAATAAGTTATTGATACACTCAAGTACACTGATAAATATCAAATGTCTTATGTTCATGGAAAAAGGCTCAAAGAGCCTCATTTTGTGTAATTGTATTTATGTGACATTCTTGCAAGGTTTTACTGCAGGAGAAATCAGTAATCTGATGGCTTCTATGGCCATGAGGATGACAAGAGACAAGGGTTCACTGGCAGTATTGTGATCATGATGGTAGTTATATGAGTGTGTAAATTTGACAAAATTCATAAAGCTGCTAAAAGTGTGAATATACTGTATATAAAATAAGGCAAAAATTGTGATAATATTAAATGTGTACCCCCCAAAATAAATTGCTACACTAAACTTATTTTGAATCAACGTGAAAACTGAACATCTAAGAAAGGCAGGAAGAAGAACTCTCATAAGTTAAGAGGAGAACTTGGAATGTAGCTCAGTTGTAGAAGTGTCTGCTCACCATGAAAAATACAATTTTTCTCAGCTTCAAGAGAACATAATTTTTCTTGATGATTTAAAAGATCACTGCTAAATGTCATGTTGATCATAATGACTTAAGTTTGTCCATAGTCAACAATTCAAAGTGAAATATACAGTACAAGGCCCATTTTTGTAATGTTGATATTAGATCTATTTTTGAAATAGTTTTCTTGATAATGTCTAATAGCTGGCTTTCTTTGCAATATGGTAGACCAAGAACTTGTACTAGGACAAGTTCTAGTCACTTTCTTCTTTTTGGAAATTGCATAAATAATTTTTATCACAATGTATTTTTTTAGTGGTTGTTTTAATGATGACTCATGAAAAACATCTGAAATATTCTATGCAATGATTGAGGGCTATGCATAACAATTCAAAGGTATTTGAGTGGAGTACAAATGTACAAATGAGCACATGATGGTAAATATATAAGTGAGCCTCTGTATTATGAAATTCCTGATTTCTTCTCTGGACACAGACCTCTAAGGAAATTCCTTTTTCTTACTGTACTATAACACTGATAGCAGCATTGACTTTCTATTTGATGCAGAATAAATATTTACCTGACTGGTATGTATATTCTCTAGAGTGTAGATTATATGGAGTTTTCTACAGTATTCTGGCCCTGTAGCCAGATGCCGCTCTGTGTCATTCTCTAATGCAAAGATATTTTTAATGCCTACACAATTTCAAACAATTTATGAACACATTGGAACCTGAATAAATACAAATCACAGAAATTTTTAATTATATGGAATGTAGATTAACCTATTCAAATGATTATTTTTGTACATTTCCCGATTTTTCTCACGTTACGCAATATCTTGTTTTCCTTTCCAATTTTTTAAAACTAGGTCTGTATAAGGTATGCTGTTCTTTTGAGGCTGGGTTAACTTGCTTTCAAAAGTTTCATTTTAATTGGATGCAACTAATTCATGGTAAGTTTTGCAGAAATTTAAGTTCTCAGGGTGCTGTATTTCATTCCAAAGGTACCCTGCTATTTCGTGGTATTATTGTTTTTTCTTCACAAAACAAAGATAAAAGAATTCCAGGTACACTTTTTGAGATGAACCAAAATTTAAGCCAATTCCCAGGTGATAATAATTGTACTTGAAACAGAAATTAAAAACACCAGAAACAAACTTAGTATGTAAAAAGTCTCAAAACTTCAAGTCAGTCATATTTGTAAACTGTAAAATGTGTTTTCATTTACAAGTTAGTTCACTTTATTGATGGTTCCCAACCTGTGGTATATTTCTTCATCTTTTTCTAAAATACCAATGTTTAATTTCTTTGTGGAAAACATTTTCTATTATCATTTTTACAAGGAGAATATAGTTATACAGAGTAGTTTGATGAAACATATCACAATAAATTAAACTATAAAATACCAGCATCTATTCATGTGTTTACAAATCTTTAATGGCGGAATTTATATCTCTACTTTATCAAGGAATACACGGCAGGATTTCAAATTTAAGAAACCACTTAAAAAGGAGGTTCAAAAGTGAACTAATCTGTATGTGTGTGTGTATATACATATATTTTTGTTTGTTTGTTTGTTTACTGGGGACTGAACACAGGGGTACTCGACCATTGAGTCACATCCTCAGCCCTATTTTCTGTTGTATGTAGAGACAGGGTCTCACGGAGTTGCTTAGGGCCTTGCCCTTGCTGAGACTAGCTTTGAACTGGCGATTCTCCTGTGTCAGCCTCCCAAAGTACTGAGATTACAGGCGTGCACCACCGCGCCTGGCTAATCTGTATATTTTATTTTAGTTTTTTTTGAGTGGTAGGTATTGAGTGTTGAACCCAGGAACACGTTACCAATGAGCTACATCCCCAGCCACTTTTATCTTTTATTTTGAGATAAGGTCTTACTAAGTTGCTTAGGACTCCACTAAATTGCTGAGGCTGGCCTTGAACTTGTGATCCTCTTGCCTCAGCCTCCCAAGTTACTGGGATTACAGATATGCAACCACCATTCCCAACTCTCCTGCATATTTTAAAGAGCAGTTTGTAGAAAATATCCATTTGTTCACATATAGTTTAATACACTAAAAACTCAGTGAATTTACAGTACACTTGTATATGATTTCAGCAAACTGGTTCAGACTTAACATGTTAATACTATGTCAACAGGCAGAAATTCAGATGAATAGAAAACAATTATATAGTTTCAATGTGTATCAGTCAGATCTAATTTACTCCTTTGTTCAGCTCTATGCACATGTAAGGAACAATGAAATATTATTAAAATTTTGTATCTCTTTTAAGGGAACTAAAAGTCACAAAACTATTCTTGGTGATAAGAAACTGTTGGAATATTCGTTCATTTCCCATCATTCAAAACAAGTATAGAAGAGTCCTTATAGCCACTGCCTTGTCATTACAGTGCAGGACAAGGTAAACTGGTTTACTCAGAATATTTTTATAGTTTATTACTTTTAATTCTTTCTGAGATGATTTTGGTTATACAGCAAACAGAGAAAATTAAAGATTTATTATGCAAATTTAAAAAATAACTATGAAGTTTAGTACCAATTTTCTGAGAAATCCCTTACTATACTTTTATATTTTTATAACAACTGCATTTTCATTTTCTTTATTTTTATGCAGATTGACTACACAGAAATACACAGAAATAATTCTAGAAGAAATAGTTCTAGAAGAAATAATCTAAGTTTAATTGTGAAAGATGATTTCTTCTATGTTAGATTATTTCTTCTAATATATATATATATATACATGATATTAACTAACAGTTTGCTTTTAGATAATGTGGATTCCCAGAAAGAATGAATAGTGACTGACAAATATGTGAGCCCAGAGGTTACTGCTAAAATTTAGAAATTAATATTTAATTTGTTATTCAAATCATTTAAAAGGAGAATATCTAATAATCCCTGGGTTGCTGATAAGTAGTGGAGGGCTTCATATATTTGTCTAGTTTAGTGATTTATGAGATTATCTAATGAGGAACCGTGATGTCATGCTGATCAAATATTTAGATGAAATAATGGAAATTGAGTTAAAAAGGAACTGAATGATATAATTTATATTAGTAAATTATCTAATTTATATTAGATAATTTATATTATCATATTTATACGATATAAATTATATTATTATAATTTATATTAACCACATACACATGTGCACACATACATGTAAGACGAAACTGCCTAAAATGATGAGTTAACTCTAGCAAGGTGAAGTTTACCAGAAAAAATTTAGAAGTTTATTTAGTTCTAAAAAGAAGAGTATGAATCAAACAGATAAAGACCCTTTTGGATATAGTATGTGGGAGATAGAGCTTATTAAATTAAATTATAACACATGAACTTGGGACCTTAATTGACAGTTAAGCCTGAGTGAACTCTCTTTGTATGAAAGTGGATACATTATAAACCCTGGAACACTTACTTGACATATGTCAGCCTAAATTTATGGAAAGTATAAACTCATACCTCTTGTTTTTCTTGTATAAAATCCTGTCATGAATTGAACCACCAGGAAGAAAGGACTTGGCACATATTAGGCTTACCTAATAACAGATAAACATAGTACCCATGTCTGATAGGATCCAATCAATAATAGACTACACTGGCATTCTTGGTCATCTTTATCTTTCATTCTAGGTTGTGATTTTGAACTAGGGAGACAGGCAGATTTGTTCAAAATGAATACATGATCATATACTTTATTATTAAAAAGTCTCCTCATGATATGTGATTTCTTTAGGGAAAAATTCTTCAAAATGAATTTATTTCTAATACTTTGTTGCAATTGCCTAACCATGATTGTTCTGCTTTGAAACCTAAAACTTAGATATATTTACAGACAATATTTTGCACACCAAACCACACCACAACTCTTAGTATATTACAATAAGCATATTTTTCTTCATCTCTGACATTCAGCTGGGATTCAGCTGATGTTGCTTTGGGCTTTTCAGATATTGTTTCCAAGCTCTGGCTTGGGCTCCCATATGCTCCACATATCACTCATATCTCAGAATCAGTGGTTTAAGACTTTAATATCAACAATGCAAGAGGATGAATCCAGCCATTTATGTAATAATCAAATATGTCCTTACCTTCAAGTCATTCCACTGACCAAATTAAAAAATATGACTAAGAAAGAAGATCTGTATTGAAGAAGTAAATGCAAGTATATGCAAAAGATGTCTAGAGAGTCACATAGGAAAAGATAATTAGGTATTTACTAATCTGGGAAGGGGGCCTAAGTGATTACAGCTTAGTTGATTAAGTGATATTGGATACTAAGGATAAGCAAGTGTGCAGAGACAAGATAAGGTAGCAGATTGCAAGTTTTAAGCAAAAAATTTCTAGAGAGAAGTCCAGTGTAAGAAAGAACATGGTACTGAAATAACAATAAAAGCTAAAAAACACATTGGCTAGAATAAGAAGGTGAGGATTTGATGATGGCAAAGAATAGATTGGAAATTTAGGAAAGGTTATGTAGAGTCCTACAGGCCACACTCAGGGATTTGCAATCAGGATAGTTGGATGTATCAATTTTTAAATGGAGAAGTAGATCATAACTGCAATTTTAAAATAAACATTCGACCTACAAAGTAAAGAGAGAAATGGCTATGTGTTTGGGGTGACTGGGAAGCAGTTTAAGTAGGCTTTTAACATAGTTTGGTCCAAAGTGTTTGGTGATTTGTGCAAGTTAACAGCAGACATGGAAAAATACAGACTTCAGTAATGGTTAGCAAAACATGAGTAAGATCAGGTAATATTTATAGAGGGTTTAATATATGTAAAATATTGTGACAAGGTTTTAATTCATTGCCTGTTTAAAATTTAAAAAATTCTTATCAAGTAATTAATCTACTTTTCCATTTTATAGTTTAGGATCACAAGGACACATTACATTTTTGAAGGAGTAAAGAGAATTGGGTAAACTAACACCCAAACCCATTATTATTACAATATTCTCTCTTGGCTCAATATTTAGAAGTAGGTTTTAACTTGGTCAATATTTAGAAGTAGGTTTTAAACACATGGTCATTACTATACACAATTATTTACCAAAAATGTACTTTCTCCCTGGAACTACTACCTAATGTAGCCCTGTACATCATTACTGACCTTTCATTATTCTTCACTTCAAATTCTTTATGCCCTTTACTTTAGTCATATTCCTAGGATAAGCTGCTTTCTCTTGCTAAAGTAGATCTCTAATAATGACTGCTTTCTGCACATTGTTTTCACCAGAGAGGCCCTTCTCATCTGACTGTGAGCTAAGAAGCATGGACTCCACTTAACTGCCTGCTACACCTCTAAGGAAGCCCAACACACCCAAATAACCAGACAAGGTAGTTTCTGTAAGGGAATTAGTAGCAGAAGTACTAAATAGAAGTACAAAGCCAATTCTTAGTCAATTATAAGTATAGAACTGAATGGTTTGCATACTCATACATGGAAGAAAACAATTTCCTAACTTAAAAATAAAAATTTTAAACTGAAAAATAAACCGGTGGTAAAAACAAAATAATTTAAAAATGTTGTTTGGACCTTGGATATTTAATTTTTTCTTCAGTAATTTGCAGTATAGGTATTACTTTGATAGGCAATAGGAGTTCTCAAAACAAAAACCTGATAATAAAATATTGGCCATAGAAAATACATAAAAATATATTAAAACTCTTTGAAAACATATAAGATATTAATTTATGTTTAGAATTAAATACATATTTAAAAAGCATATAAATTATGTTTTTCTGATGTGTTACCTTCCAGAAAATTATTGAGGTATACCAGAAAATTTCTAGATTGGTAAATCTATTTTCTCAAGTACTCTTAATAGTGCAATAATTATCACAAATGATACTTCAAGATCATATTTTAATATTTTTTCCAAAAAAAGTAGAAAATAAATACTACATAACTGAATGGAAATAAGATTTATAAAAGAGTATAGGCTATATCAAAGACATGATTCCTTAGCTAAACATTTTTATTCCAAATACATCCTAAAATTGAAGATGTAGATAGACATTTTTGAATATTTTTTAAAAACTCTTCTATCATACCTCTTGCACGTTTTATAAACTTGGTTGTGATCTCCTTGAGTTATGGCCTGATGTTTTAAACTCTTGAAAAATTTGAATAAAGAAGCTTGAACTGAAATGTGATCATATTTGGAGATGGCACTTTGGGGAATACTTAAAATTAAATTAGATATTGAGGGTGGGAGCTTCATGATGTGATTAGTGCCCCTTTAAGAAAAGGCTGACAGAAATCTGACTCTTGCACTTCACAATTCATTAACTAATTACTCTGGAAAGAGCAATGCGATAATCCTTTCAGACATGTTCCTGCTGTGAAGGTGAGACTCTTCAATCACAAGCCTTGGAATTATTTTTAATAATTTCTTAGAATAAAAGGTAAGAGCTCCTATATATACATATGCATTGACAACTTAGAGCAGTGCTCTAAAGGAAGCAGTTTTCTTGAAAGGAATGAATATGAGGAAAATTAGATCCCTTTTTTGCCACTATATTAAGAATATTATAAATTTTTTTTGTGTGTGTGTCTTATAGGAACTTTCCTACTATGTGAAAACCTTAATATTTTATTAACAATTTACATGAATTTATTAATAATTATACTCAAAATGCCTGAAATATAAAAGATCTGAGGCTCTGAACTTAGAAAAGATTATAGGTGATTATAAGTGATTTGGGAGGAAGTTTGGGCTAAGGTACTAGACCTCAACTATTCAAAAGCCTATAGTGCCTACTATTTCCTCTTAAATAAAAATATATTTCAGGTATCTTTTCTCCTTGTTGGGTCACAGAATCACCAGGGTATATATGTAACATTTATCCTAGTAAAGCCCGTTTCTTTTCATTGATGCATAGGTTAAATTTGAGAAGTAACAGATCAGTCTATTTTCCAGCTTGGCTTGTACTAGTTAGCCAGAAATTCAGAGAAATATAGAGGATTGCAGGTGAAATTTTGCCTTGGTCTACTAGTTTGTTAGATAGTAGTACAATGATAAAAGGTCTCAGAGTGTAGGACAAGAGGAAAACCTAATCAAGATTCACCTTTCCTCCCTCCCTCTCTCCCTCCCTTTCTTTAAACCTGCCACCCATATGGGGGTCTCTTATGTAGCCCAAGTTTGTCTTCAACTCCTGGAATCAAGCAATCCTCCCTCCTCAGTCTTCCTGGGTAGCTAGCTGGGACTATATAGGTGCGTGTTGGCTCTTGGTAAACTGCCTCTGCCTTCTACTAGTGCCTTTGCCACTATCCTGCAACTTGATCAGTGTGATCCTGGAAACCAACTATACTATGAACTGCAGTAGAGAAGATGCCTCATCCCTGCAGCCAAATTCCTTTGTTCATTCCATCTTTATTCCTTCCTTTGGGGGCTTTGAAGAAGTTTTGGACTATAAGAAATGGTCAATTTGAAATATTAAGTGTTATCATTCTTGTTCCAACTTGGTCAGTTAAAGCAGAAGATTCTAATCCAATATTACAATCTTTTAAACTCTAATTGAAAATTAAAATCATCCAAGGAGATTTAAGACTACATTTACACTAACCTACTTTTTTTTTTTTTTTTTGGTACTGAGATTGAACTCAGGGACTCCCTAGTGGTGTTCAACCTTTGAGTCACATCCCCAGCCCCATTTTAAAAATTTTCAGATTTTGAGATAGGGTCTAAGTTGTTGAGTTGGCCTCAAACTGGCCTCCTGTGTCACTGGAATTCCAAGCCTGCACCAATGCACCTAGCTACACTGACATACTTATACAGGTCCCAAATTATTGGTTTCAGGTGGGTCACAATAAAATTATCGATTAAATAATTTTACATCCTGAAGATTCCAGTGTACTATCAGAGTTAAGAAACCACTTGATTCTTCTAATAGTTCCTTTTTAACTCTACAACCATGGTGTGAATCAACTATGGAGACGTTTCATTAGTTCTATGTACCTGCGCTTAGGAAAGTAAAATCCAAGAACTTTAAATCTGAAAATCTCTAACAAAAATTCACAAGCATAAAGGGAGTTTTCAATAAGATATAATGTGCACAAATGCTTACAAATAAAAGGAAATGAAAGTTTCTGAAAAAACGTTGCTGTTTGCTTCCATCTATAAGGGCACAATTATTATTTGTCAATTCTAAATTTCATGCTATTGGAAATATTAAATAGTATTACAGGATGTAAATTCTCACAGACCTCATGAAATATAAGGAGACACAAATAACATTTGGATGATAGAAATAAAAATTAAATCTTAAAAATGTTCTCTACAAAATTAGCAATAAAATATAACAGGATAAATATGGACAAAATATAAAAGTCTATCGAAAACATTTCTACTTTTTACAAGTGCATTGGAATAAATAAAGAAATAAACTTTTTATTTTTTTGGTGGTTCTGGAGGATTGAATCCAAGGCCTTGTGCATGCTAGCCAAATGCTCTTCCCTGAGCTACATCTTCATTCCCAAGAGAAATGAGTATTAGTACATAATAGCTTTGAAGTTTTTGCAATTTCTCACAAATAATAGTTTTCTTAAATGACCTAGAAAATCTAAATATTTCAGAGAAGACAGAAACTACATGACATTTACAGCTAAAATAAATGCAATTACTTATTAGAATTAGTAACAAATTTTGAGTTTGATTTTTTTATTAAACAGGGACTCATTTTTTTCCTATATATTTTTGTCTGCTTTTATGGAATCATCAAGCTATAGTATGCTATTACATAATTTTTCCTCAAATTTAAAATTACTCCAAGGAAAATATGTTGTTTTTCATAATCTGAAATATATGTTAGTAGTTATCATGATTTTTTTCTCTTATCAAATCAATATCAAATTTTAATAAACAGTTGATAGATTTCATATATTTCATGAAAAGGTGACTACTTTCAGCATTTCATAAATCTTAGTACTGGATCATGTCTTCATCAAATGAGTAAATTCACCCATGTGTTTGATTTCATTAAACAAAAATTCTCACAGTGACTTTGGGAAAATAACATCTAGAACAATACCTGAGTTATGTTGGCATCCAATTAAATTTTCAGCTCAATTTTTAAAAATCAGTAGTGTTTACATTCCTATCCAGGTGAGGAAAAGGGGGATCAAAAATGACCAATGAAATGTGTGAATATTTATTTTAAAAATTGATACAAATTTTTAAGACAAAATATTTCTTTAGAAACCTGTTAAATTTAACAAGTATTAAAGTATATTTTTCATTCACTCATTTATTGTGAAAAGTACTATTCTATTTAATAACACTTATCATGGGCTTTTATTGATTGAGTAAAATTGTTCTTAATTGTAGATTCATTTGCAGAATATTATATTCTCCAACAATACAAAGTTTTTGTTAGCAAATACTTTAAACATTTCACACAAATTGCCATTTGCATATTTGGTGTGAAAGTAGGGTATTGTTCCAAAACATGATTATCTGGGACTTCATAAGAAGTTCAATGCATGCATACTTATTGGATCATGTGACTACCAGTTACAAATGTCTTTTGTAATCTGCTATGTAAGTAAAAAAATTAAAATAGATTATCTTTTCTTTAACCATATTGGGGTTAGATGGAATAATTAGAAGTTTGTATGGCAGAACAAAAGTTGTAAATATTTTGATATCCTTAATGATAGATCAATATATTGTGTTACCCCCAGAAAATAGAATTTTTTACATTTATAACTGTAGCATGAAATAAAAACATGTGCTTATCTGTTATAAGTACACTCATGGTGTAATGGGGGTAGGTAAACAATCCTCTGTGAGAGTGTGTGTGTGTGTTGATTGATGTTGCCACTGAATTACAGGGAAAGATAACTTGTAAAAAAGAAAAGTTCAGAAGAACAAAGCTGTAACAAGCTGTTGCTTTTCAACTTTTCCAGTTTTTTTACAGTTCTGAGAGTGGAAATATAACCCATACAATTTCTATAGTAATCAATTGATATTTTTATCAGAGAAAATTGCAACCATTCCTTAAAATAAAATATTGTTAGTAAGTATATATAGGATTAGATTAGAAGATAGTTAAAATGGAAATATAAAATTCATCTACATGAGACGAAATATTACCTTCCAAATCAAATGTCTCTTATCCAATGTCTCTTAAATGACAGTCAAACTAAAAATAAAGAAGGCAGACCAATTTGAAGCAACAGGAATATAGATAGAAAATCAAGAATGAAAATTCGCATTGTAGAAACTAATCACTAAGAAGCGGTAGTACCAAGTCTTACACAGCACTGCATTTCAGCAGATGTAATATCTTAGATCTCAAAAACACCTGTCAATAATCATTATACTAATGTGTGAAAATTCCACTATTACTTACTATAAGTTAAAAAACTAAATAGTATTGAGACATATTCTGCATGGAGAGCCTGTTCTGTAAAAAGATGAACACCAAGAAAGTCTTCAGAATATAAATTATGAGACAGTAGCTGGTCTTTTTGGTCAGTATAACTATAGTTACAAAACTTTAATGTCCATTTATTGTTCTTATTTTAATTTGTGCTGAAATGTACCAATTGCATTTTCTTTTCAATTAAGATTTGGTTTTATTTTGTGAACATTCAAGTGCTTGCAGTTTTATTCATGACTAAGTTTCTAAGAAAAAGTATGTTTGGGTCAAGTAAAATAATAGATCTGGATAAGAGATGTTTTGCAGACATGTTTTAAGTCTGAAGAAAAAACGTAAAACCAGCACTCTAAAAATGTGGCAGTTGAGATATTTGCAAGAGGGGTATTTACCTATCATTCCAATGTCAGACAAATTACAGATCAAAAACAAATTTCATCAGGTTACATATTCTTAGGTAAGCAACCATTTTGATTTCCTCTGCTTTTAAATCATAACATTAATTAGTCAGTTATACAGCCAGCATTTTAAAAGCAACTTATTTTTAATTTACAAACCAAAAAATTAAATTATCTAAAGCTGAATGCTCTATTGTGTTGCTTAAAATTTTTATTTTTTATTTTATTTAAAAATTTATTAGTGCATTTTAGTTGTACGTTATAATGAGAATCACTGTGATATATTCATATACACACATAACATAATTTGGTCAGTTTCATTCCTCAGTACCTCCCTTTTTCCTCCTCTCCTGTGTCCCCTGATTCCCACCCTCTACGCTATTGCTCTTTCCTCTATTTTCATGAGCTCCTCCCCTGCCTTTTTTCTCTCTAGCTTCCACATATGAGAGAAAAAAACATGACCCTTGATTTTTAGAGTCTGGTTTATTTCACTTAACACAATTGTTTTAATGAATAAGCAGGGTTTGGTGCCATCTACTTTAAAAATACACCAAGACATGTTTATATTTTTATTGCAGCCATATGATATATTCCATGCATCTAATAATTTGATATTTTTGAACAGGCACTGGAGTGGATTGAAAAGTCACTTCACAAAGATAGGCTTAGTAATATTCATGGTATTAACCACAATCCAAGTTTGTGGGATGCTGAGGGGCCTCTCTTACTCACATGCCCTTCTTAGGTTCTAAGCTTTCAAGGATGATGCTGATAGTGACTGTTGTATTTTTAACATAGTTTTTCTAATCTAGGAATGCAATTGCTTTAGCTTCTAATTTTCAAGTATTATTAAATATTAAATTCATGTTTAGACAATAATTATCAAAAGCTTTGCTAACATAAATACATTTATGAGGATTAACTCAATGATATGCAGTAATATACTCTGAAATCTAGTGTTTTACAGACAACCATCCATGAAGCAAAGACAGTCAGTAAAAGAATATACATTTACTCAAGTTGCAATGAGAAAAAATAAGGAACATGCAGTGTTTTGATTTTTTTAAGAAATATAAACTAAGGAAAATCTTTAAAAATGTTTTGAGTTTTTTGTTTCTCAATGAACAGAGAAAAATACAAAACATCTAAACATAAAGTTAGTGAAACACTAAAAATACTTTGAATTATAGATAAACAAGATAAAAAACACAGGAAAGGAAAATAACAATTCTATAAAAAAAACAAATAAGAAGCCGGGCGCGGTGGCGCAAGCCTGTAATCCCAGCACTTAGGGAGGCTGAGACAGGAGAATTGTGAGTTCAAAGCCAGCCTCAGCAATGGCGAGGTGCTAAGCAACTCAGTGAGACCCTGTCTCTACATAAAACACAAAATAGGGCTGGGGATGTAGCTCAGGGGTCCAGTGCTCCTGAGTTCAATCCCCGGTACTAAAAAAATAAAAATAAAAAATAAAAAATATAAATTAAACCCAAATGAGGAAATTATAAATGGGAGGATAGGATATAGCATTTAAATAAAAATGAGGCAAAAAACAAAATAGATACAAGTAAATGTATTAAAAGCATTTCCATTTTTTAGAAAAATGATGTGAACATAAAAGCTAATTTTTATCCTGATGAATTTCTATTTCTCCATTTAGCCACTTTGTTGACTCCCTTCATTTTTAGCAATATACTAATCATACTTTTCTCTGAGATCCTAAAGCCTGGGATTCACTACTATAAATAGCTTAAAACCTGGAATTAGCCAGATCGTTATAATGGCATGAGCACAATTTGTTTTTATTTAATAATATCTAATTTACCACATTTCCTCCTAATTAATACAACAAGGAACAGCTCTATAAAATTAATTATTAGCTTAAAACTAAGAACAATTTCCTAGGCATTGTTCATAATTTTACATTATGTGATGTTATATTATATCACATATACTAAATATATTCTTTAGAAACAGGAGGGAAATATATCAAAATATCTTTGTTGAATAAATAAATGAGTAAATTTAAAAAATGAATGAAACTGTTCTTAGCACATATAAAGTTGTACTCATCTAGAAAATTACTTATTAAGCATGCCACATTTAAGTTACCACCAAAGCTGAAAATGTGCTTACTTGTTTTATAATACACATTTTAAACTTCAGATTCACTCTCATTTTATCTTTCATTTTTTTCCTTGATACTGTGATTCATTCGGTTTTAAATTGTATTTATCAATGTTTCATTATATATTCTTATAAAATGTTTCAATTCTTTTTGAAATAAACTATTTGGAGATTTTTATTCACATGGTTGCTGGATGAGATCAAAACTTGCATATTTGCTTTATTAATTAAAGTAAATGATATGCTTTCTCAAAACTTATTGTAGGATGTGTTATCAATAAACTGGTTTTAATTTTTTTCCCTTCCCCACAGATCCAGTTTTATTGCAGGATTGGTTAAAGATATTATCCAATTAAAACAAATAACCAGGTGGGAAGTGGGTGGGAGAGTGGGGGGAGGCCTGGAAGATAATCAACTTTAGTAATTACTCTAGTTTTGATACATTGATTTACTTCTTTTTTTAAAAAATATTTTTTAGTTGTACGTGGACACAATATCTTTATTGATTTATTTTTATGTGGTGCTGAGGATCGAACCCAGTGCCTCACGCATGCGAGGCAAGCGCTCTATCACTGAGCCACAATCTCAGCCCTTGATTTACTTCTTAAAATTTAAATTGCAATAGTTTTAAACTTGCACTGATAATTGTAGTTGTAAAAATATTCCAAGTTCTAGAAAAAAGGAAAAATAAATACACACAAGATCTATAGTTTTATTGTAAAGTACAGACTGACAATTTGCTGGAAGATATATGAGGAATAAATGAATTATGAGCATGGTTTCAGCCCCCAAAGGTATTTACTAAGAAAACTTATCTTTGGTAGTATAGATTAGTAAATAAATACCAGTTAGATGGGATTCAAAATAATCACTGGATATCCGTATCTTGGAGATAGAATTTCAAAGACTATCATTTGTTACCTCATAGACAGCCCCTTTGAGAGGTTGGCTAGAGAATTAAGGACATTGTTTTGTCTTTAATTTGTTCAAATTTTCTATTTAAAAATTGGCTATCTCAAATAAGTTACCTAAAATTATTCAGGAGAAACTAGTATTAAAATTATGTATGAGAAGCTATGTATACCTATACAAATGCATGTCAAATACACAAACACACACACATATAAGTTTGTAGTTGCATGCTGATAAATTTAAATTTAAAACACAACTGAAATTTAACTGCAGTCTTTATTCATGAGGAAAATTATTACTCATTCCTTTCTTTTCTGTAATTACTGGACCCTGAGCACATTTTTCCATTAACTGACTGTGGTTGATCATTCATAGCTGACAATAGCTATCTACTTTGCTCTGCTAACCTCTGCTGATATTTTAATTGCTTTCATTGTTCTATATACAGTTGAAACTTTTGAGATAAATAGCAATTAAAATATACAAATATGCTTGGTGCTAATCACCAGCTTTTTCTCTAAGACAAAAAATGAAACTTTTAACAGAACTAAATGAGTTTATGTTCTGTTAGGTTTAAATTACAATAGAAATATTTTTAACTTTAGTTTATAGCAGGTTCAAAAATGTCAGCAGCAGCAACTTATTCTAGTTGTCTATATATTAGGAATACACCATTATTTTTTCACTAGGAAAATTTCCAAACTATGCTGACAAATTCTAGATTATCTTGAGACCATGTAAAGTGAAAATTTGGCAAGACTAGAGTCACATAATCAATCTATTGCAATCCATGTTTTAACTTTTTGACATTTTGCTGATGAACAACTATGTGGCATTTATTTTCAAACTGGTGTTTGATTTAATAATAATTATAGACTAAACACATTATGAAACATTATTATTTAGGCAAGGACAGAGTGCAGTGATGATTTTTTAGTGTAAGTGGAGTTTTTGTTTTATTAGAAAAGTAGGTAAATTATTTTTAAAAAACACCTGAAAATCTGTGATTAATAATCATCCTGTTGTCAAATTATTATCTGAACCATCTTCATTATTTTCTGTTTGATCAGGCTCAATCTGACCTCTAGGGCCACACTAAAACCCATATATGCTGTCAAATTTATCCTTCAAAATATGAAAGTGTTTTCTTCTGTTTTATATCCTTTTTAAAACATTTCTTCATAAATTGTATATATACTTAAAATGCCTCATTATCACCAAGCTCATAACTAAATAGATTTTGGTTATTTAATATGTACACAGTTTATTTTATATTCCCCACAGAAATATACATTCTTGACAATGATTGAATGCAAAATGTTCTGTCTTTTTTATAGCAAATGTTTCAATGTCCCATTTATGGTTTTCATGCAAGAAATGTTTATTGGACTGATATTTTTGTTATAGAGATGATTGATGAATTTTATGCCATGAATCAGTTGCCATAACCTGAATGATTAATTTTCAAAGTTTCAGGTATATTTATCATGTCAATATTTATGAAGCCTGATCAGTAGGTTCTCTAATCTAAAATGAGGAAGCTTATTGGTTATAGTATCACAGACACACTAAACTAAATGAACAATTACAGTACTGTTTTCTAAAACAAATTGAGCAAGTAGTGTTAAGGAAAAACATAAAAAAATGTTTTTTGCAAATGTTGTTCCATGTTATCATATATACTGGAATTTATTATATGTTTCTGCCCACCCTCCATTACTTGCTATTGCCAATTATATTGGTTCCTCAGGCTTCTTCTGCAAAAAAGAGTTTGGCAGTTAATGAAAAATAATTTGAAAATAGAATTGGCTTTTCTTAGTTGAAAATTTTGTTGGATAGAGTTCCTCTTTTGAAATTTTTATTATTTTTTCAGTGTTATTGAGATTTCATGAGCCTTTCCCAAGAGACTGGCACTGTTCTGAATGTCATTATATATATTAAAATATTTCAGCTGAATATCAACTCCATGAGAGTGTTTCCAATATTACCCCCAGCTTCTAATAAGGAAACATGCCAAGAAGTTTAATAATTTGTACAAGGCTATATTCTAAGAGGTGATGGAAATTAGAACCCTGGCAACCTAACTCAAAAGTCTGCTTACCAATCTTATCAATCTTCTTTATTTTCTTAGCCATATTGTTTCACTGAACTAAGATCATCACATAAATTTTTGTTTCCATTTAGTAAAGGTAAGCTTATCTCACATTCCAAACATCACTTCTGGAGGAATTTATCCATGAGTGACTCTATACTTAGTGTTTCCCAATCTCTATGATTTCAAAATCTTCTTGGATATTTGCCTTGTGGAGTTGTTATTTTGAATTCAAAGTAACTAAGAAATTTGAAGATGGGTTGGAGAGGATAAGATCTAATTTACCATACTGAATATCCTAATTCAGTTAATAGGATTACTATTTAACAAGCTCATACTAAGCTTTTAATTCCATTAGTCATTTTTTCCTTAAAGGACAGTGTCTATGTTCAGTTTTACCACCATAGTTTCTTTTCTATATCTTCTTACTGCATTTGTTTTCTAAAAAATATCAGTTTGGGATAGTAAAAACCTGGTGTTTGATGTAATATAATTCTTTCTATAATATTTAAAGGCTTTCTGTGCCCTACAAAATAATCACTGTACTAATTATTCCAACAAATTTGCCAACTAATTACTTGCCAACTAATTATTCATATTTGCCAAATTATTTCTCCATTATTGCTGAACATGATCTTTAGATCCCTATGGGTTATTGATCCCCTCATGTCCAGAAATTCCATGTTCTCTTTACTCTTCACTTTTAGTCACATATTTTTTTTCCTTTATAAAACCAATTTCAATTCTCCCCACTTAATCACTTGTTTTCCTCCCATAGGAGGCTTTCATTAAACTCATATCCTGTGAAACCTTGACTGATGCCCTAGAACAGACTTGTCACTTCTCTAAAGCAACTTTTAGGTTACTGTAATTTCTATTTTTTGTTGTTTCCCATATAATACATTGTTTTTGTTTTTATTCATTCTTACTTTATATCCTTCCACAAAATCTACATTGTATGTGTATATGTGTGTGTAAAATAATGTGCTTTTATCTTTATTCTGTAGCATAGAGCTTGGAATATATTAAATGTTGTTAGAGATTAATGATAAAACGTATTTTATCAAAACTGGTCAAACAATATACATTATATAAATGCATCAATTAAAATATGTGTAATGTATTTTAAACAACTAAATTATAAGATGGATAAAGAAAAATGTACTAAATATTTTTGAATATGATTTAAACTATGATTATCTTGGAAGAAAGTTGTGCCGTCTCCAATTTTTAATCCACAACAAATTAACCATAAATTATGTATTTCAAAATGTGGTAAGAGAATAAATAGGAATTAAAAAGAAGATATTTAAATGCATAAACTTAGGAAGGCAAAAAGTTATACTTATTCCCAAGGTTATTGAAAACAACATTAAGAGTAGGAATGTGTTTAATATTACACTTTTCACTTTCATATTTTTAATACTTTATTTTTAGTTAAAATACAATCTATTGGTTCTGTGTGTGAAAATTGGCATTTTTGAACTATAATATTTGCATTTTTAAAATAAAATTCAAAAGTAAAATGAAATAACTTGAAAAGATGAAAATTCAACTTTAATGAAATTCAAAAGAAGTAGGAAGATCATTATTTTTCTTTTCAAATGGCCTTGAATGTTTTGTAGGATGGTGTCATTGAAATAAAAATTGGTCTTGTATTCAGAATATCAGTATTTTTTACTTAGTCTTCAGTGAACATTTACTGTAAAATTTTACATATCATTTAGCTTATTAAATACTCAGTGTTATGACCTATTCTCTTAAAATTTGATTAATGCCATTTCTGCATTGTGAATAGAAATAAATAGGATAATGAATGTAAAAGTATATTACATATTTCTTGGAAAACAATTAGCAAAGAATATCACTTGAATCTGAATTTCAGAAAGCATTAAACAAGGGATCAAATTTGAAAAGAAAGTAACCTATACATTTAGATTCACCTTCTATAACTTATCACTCAGATAAAGTGAAAAAAGTGTATTTCACAATGGGATGCTATCCTGGATTTTATAACTGATAATGCATAAGTACACAGGATCAGAAAAAGTGTCTTTTGATCCTATAAATGATTATATACCATCAAATTGTAAGACATAGAAGAAATGGATATACTACAAATATACCACCTACCAAGACTGATTCAAAACAAAAAAAGAAAACTTGAATAAACAATATGTAAAGAAATTAAATCATCGGTGGGAAAAAACAAAACAAAAACAAACCAAAAAAAACAAACTCTCAATGAAGGAAAGCCCAGACCCTGATAGCTTCACTTGTGAACTCTATCAAACATTTAAAGGACTTACATTAGTCCTACTCAAACATCTGCAAAAAAATGAAGAAGATGGAACACTCACAAAATCATTTTATGAGGTCAAAATTACCTTGATAACAAATCCCGCAAAAGCATTACAAGTAAAGAAAGTCGCTGGTCAATATTGCTAGTGAACATAAATGAAAAAAAACTTCATAAAATATGAGCAAAATAAGTTCAACAGCACATTAAAAGGATCGCACATTTGTCACATGAGAATTATGTAAGCCCAGGATGTAAATATGGTTCTACATATGCAACTCATTAAATGAGATCCATCACATTAAACAAATAAAGAATAAAACAACATGTAATCATTTATAGATGAATAAACATAAAAAAATAAAATTTTTTCTTAACAAAAAATCGTGAAGCTTCCATTTATACATACAGAAAAAAATACATCTGGAAAAAAGAAGGTCATACCTGGCAAAAACACAGTTAAGCAATTATATTTAACATGAAAATCTGGAAGATTTTACTTGGAGATCAAAAACAAGAAAAAGGAGTCCACAGTTACCATTTTTATTTAAAATGTGGTAGAAGTATTACCAAGAATAATTATACAAGAAAAACAAAAGTACATTAGAATCAAGTAATAGAATTTAAATTGCCTCCAATTGGAGATAACATGATAATATACAGAAAAGCCTAAAGAATCTCTCAAAAGATTGTTATAAGTAATGAACAAATTTGGTAAAGTTGTAGGATAAAAATCAACATACAAAATCAGTAAATCATCTGTACACTAATAAGAAATCAATAATACAATTCCAGTTATAATAGCATAAAAAATGACTCAAGGTAAGCATTCAGCCAAAGAGGTGAATATCTGTATACTGAAAACTATAAAACATTAGTAAAATATGTTAAAGAAGATACAAATAAATAGAAAGTTATCCTATGTTCATGGATTTGGAGAATTAATATTATTTAAACTCTAACAGAGTTTGTAACATAAATAGAAAAAAATCCTAAAATTTGCATGGCGCAAGTGACAGAATGGCCAAAGAATAAAAGAAAAACCTGGAGGCATGACACTACCTTAATTTAGTCTATAAGTCTGCAAAGCATAAGAACAGATGCATAGACCAAAACAACAGAATAGTGAGCTAAGAAATAAATCCACATATTTACAGTCAATTTTAGCAAAAGTACCAAGAACACAAAAAGGGGAATGGATAGTCTCTGAAATGTATGGCATTAGGATAATTGAGTATTTGTAGACAATAGAATGGAATTAGAACACTCCCTCATACCATATACAAGAAAAATCGATTCAAAGTTTTCAGAAATAAGCCCTGAAGCTTTAAAACAATAAGAAGGAAACAGCAAAAAGACTTCTTTACATTGGTCTAGGGAATGATTTATTGCATGTGATCACAACAGTACAGGGACCTAATGCAAAAAATATACAAATGAAACTATATCAAACTGAAGAGCTCTGCTCAGCAAAGGAAATAACAGAAAGAACAATGAAAATAGGATTAAAGAGTAGCATGTTTCTATGCAAAATATATAAGAAATGATAACAAACACAAATTCAGAAGCAAGAAAACAAGCTCATTAAAAATAGACAAAGACTGCCGGGCACGGTGGCTCAAGCCTGTAATCCCAGCACTTAGGGAGGCTGAGACAGGAGAATCGCGAGTTCAAAGCCAGCCTCAGCAACGGCGAGGCGCTAAGCAACTCAGTGAGACCCTGTCTCTACATAAAACACAAAATAGGGCTGGGGATGTGGCTCAGTGGTCGAGCGCCCCTGAGTTCAATCCCCAGTACCAAAAAAAAAAAAAAAAAAAAAAAATAGACAAAGACCTGAATAGACATTTCTCCAAAGAAGACATACAAATTAACAACAAGTGTATGAAAACAGTGCTCAACACCACCAACCATTAGAGAAATGCAAATAACAGCTGCAGTAAGGGAATGCATCAGACATTCCAAGGTGGCTATTTTCAAAAAGATGATAGATAGCAAGTGTGGCTGAGGTATGGAGAGAAGGGAACCCTTGTGCACTGTTTTGGGAAATAAAAAGCAGTACAGTCATTTTAGAAAACAGTATGGAATATCTTCAAGGAATTTAAAGTAGAAAACCATATATATGATCCAGCAATTTCCCTACTGGGAATATGTCCCAAGGAAATGAAATCCATATGTTGAAGAGGTATCCACATATCCATGTTTACTGCAGCACTATTCTCAGCAGGCAAGACATGATATCAATAAAATTATTCATCAATGAAAGGATTTCAAAAAAAGAAAGAAATGTGGTATAAAGACACAATGGAATACGATCCAGTCCTAAAAAAGTAAATCCATCACTTGCTACAACATTGATGATTGGTGGAATTGAAGGATGTACACTTAGTGAACTGAACTTCATGCAGAAAGACACATTCTGCATGATTTTATTTAAATGTAAAATCTAAAATAGTTAAACTCAAAGAAGCAGAAACTAGTTGGTTGCCTGAACTCTGGATGGGAAAAATGGAGATATGTTTATTAAAGGATACAAAGTTTAGGTTAAGAAAATTATGGTTACAAACTATGCAATAGTTTGTTGCATAGTTGAATATTGTTAAGAGGAAGGCCCAGTTGTGCAAGCCTGTATTCCCAGTGACTTTGGGAGGCTACAACAGGAGGATTACAAGTTTGAGGCAAGCTTTAGAAATTTAGCAAGACCCTCAAAATCAAAAATTAGCATCAACCTGTTGCAGGAAGAATGGAAAGTTCTGAGGAGTGCAGCTGAAATTTATAATTTATAATTACATAAGAAAAACAAATGTAAAAATCTAAATAAACTTTTCCCAAAGATTATGGATAGTCAATATGACTGAGACAGCATCCAGTCCAAAATAGGCAGACTGCAAGTGATTTTATATTTTTTCTTCACTTTTTATCTATGATACACATTATACCCTAAATCACATTGTTTAATTCTGTATGAAGACTTAGAAATAATAACACATTGAGTACCATATTTTCAAGACTCAAAATAATTGCCTTGAGTAAGCCTGTGAACCAAGTAAAATATAGAATATATATGTGTGTGTACATATGTTATACACACACACACAGTAGTGATGATGCATTAGTAGTGATGCATTGAGCAGTGATGATGCATTAGTGTTAAATTTCCTTCCCATACACAGTATTTCAGTTCCCCCAATCATTACACATGTGCTCTAGTTCTAAATCTTAAAACTTCTTTATGAAACGTCCTCAAGTTCAAATAAAATAATAAGTAATGAAAACCCATTGGCATACTTTTTCATTGATTTTTCTAGCTCTGCTCAATCACATTGTAGACAACTAAACTGCTTGCTTTTACAATGAATAAAGGAATCAAATGTAACATGCCCCTATAACCTAAGCAATAGACTTAGATAGAACCAACTCTAATATGGAAAGTCTGGTTGGGAGGTATTAGTGAGAAGAACTATTTCCATATGAGATATTAAATATGCTTTTATTGAACTAAAAAAGTCTAAGGCCATTTAAATATTCCTTTGGTGGCCCCAAAGAGCCATTCTGAGTTGATATTGGATTAATGACCATGCAGCTGAGACTGAAAAGTCTATTCAGAAAATATTAATTCAAGCAGTGTGGTCTGCAGTTTGTATAACCAGCAATGCTAGGAGATCAGTTACAGAAGTACTCACATGCCAAACCATTACAGTATTAACTTACTGTATACCTTTATCTATTTGTTCATGCATTTTTGCTTTAATGTTTGTAACACATGCTAAATATATATTTTTATAAATAAATTAAAATAGTGTCAGTATATAAATTTTAAAAAATTATATCAAAACTCTTTGCCAGATATGTTCTTTTACCATATTCCTGCCTGTTCCCCAAGACAAGACCTATTATTTGGAGGAGTCATCTTTTCTAACTTATACTTCATTCTTACTCACCTGACTTCTCCTGATTCTTTGCTCTTCCTGGCTCTGTAGCCTGAAATTTATCCACAATCTTCACTCTCTTTAATAGCTTTCTGGCTTAGATTTTTTCACAGATGTTGTGCTTCTGCTACTATCCATTCAAGAAGACAGTACTAAAATAAAACATCTCATATGATTTCAAATCACTATTTTGAGATACTTCCCGGAAAAGAATGTTTATAATACAATTTTAAACCGAATTGTTTATGACATTGTGTATGTTGGTTATTTAGTCAGAAATAGAAATATTGAAAATTAAATCTTAATAATTTCACAATTCATAATGGCACAAATAAACTAGTTCAGTTTTTTTCCGATCACAGTTTTCAGCAAATTCTTCATCTAAAATAGTAATTCTCCAGTAACAATTTAATGTTTTTTCTTACTAGTAATGAGTGGAAAAATTGTAAAGCATATAAACATGAATAAGCACATTGAGAGACACTCAAAATGAGAAGTTGCAGTAGCGTTTAAACTTTCAGCTACATCATAGTTGAAAGCCCCTGTGCCTTGCAATCAATTGAAAATGAAGATAAGTCTTTAAAAAGATACTTGTTAAACCTTTTACAAAAAAAAATACAAAATGGAGGAATACAATTATTAGGTGAATTAACATCAGTTTCAAAAATATTTCATTTGTATTTTTGTGGTAAAATTAATGGAGCACTATTGTTTTTGGTTCTAGAGAAGTATTGTTGTAAAGGGCAGCAATTCAGCGACCATAAGTGTGATGGATGATTTTGGTTGTCAACTTGAATGTGGGTGGCACTGTGCATGCCTTATTCTCAAGAGGCTGAGGACCCAGATAGAACAAAAAAGGACAAAAGTGGAAAAGTTGGCTCACACACACTTGACACTTCGTGACTGTATTTCCTGCTTCTGTCACTTGTTAAAATCAGATACCAGGTTCTCCTTGAACTAGTCTCTCTCCAAAGTCTTTCAGGCCTTTGGACTCAGACTGGGGCTACATCATTAGCTGCTCTCACTTTCTGAAGCTCCAGGTTCTTCAACGGAAAAGTTGCTGATTTTTCTGGCTCTCTAGCTATTGTGGGACCACTGAGCCTTTGGTCATGTGAACCAATATAATAACTTCTTTCATAATTATTTATCTCATTGTTGATGTTACTCTGGAGAACACTAAGTAATAATAAATCCTATTTGTATGTCTTATACATACAAGAGGGCTTATACCTATCATTTTTTGAGAACTATTTATAAAATCTGTTTCTCACTTCTCTTAAAGCTGACTTCATGGACATGCCACCTTTCACACAGGGCTCCACTTTTAGCACAGTGCCATAATAGATGTAATGTTCTGCTATAATGCACAATAGATATAATGCTCCATCTTGAAATCTTAGTAAATTTTAAAAAATAAGGCCTGAATTTTTACCTTGCACTGGGCTTCTCAAAACCTGCAGCCAGTCTTGCTCCCTTTCTCTCTAAATCATGTAATTCAAAACTAAAATACCACATTTAGCAAAGCCATAACGTTCAGGGCAGGCCAAAGGGAACAAGTAAATTTAATATCTTCCTTTATAAAAAGATGGTGATGGAAATTTTAGACTATAAACCACTATTAATTTTTGTTCTTTGTAAATCGTTTTTTTCTACGAGCCACATGCTGATTTGAACATATAATATGTATCATAGTATATAATACATTTGAAGGAATGCTAAATGTAGGGAGTCTTAAGAACTTACACATATTTTCAATTTTACAGTAAGGTTTTAGAAAACATTTATTTCGGAAAGAATGAACTAGAAGGTATGTGTAGAGACATCTATTTTGCAAAGTGGGATTTTCTTTTTCACCACAAGAAGAATTTTATAGTAGAATTTTCTCCCAAATATTGGATTCTGTAATACTGAGGACACTTGCTATTTTAAATGTTTTTTTCAATCCAAATTATGTTCACACCATGAATTTCTTTTCATATCCTGATTATACCCATACAACAGAGGAAGAAAACGGCTAGAAACACTGGCTTTACAGAGGCACAAACTCTCAGGAAGTGCTGAGAAATTATATTCTTTGCTCTGCCAGTCTTAAATAAGCAGATCTTCAATCAAGGAAGAAAGGCAGCAATGGTTCATGCTGTTTCATATTTTTTTTTTCCTACCAGGAAAAGATGATATAAACTTCAGAAATTCAGAGGCAGGATTTTGCATTTGCCCAGGACTCTTGTGTTTTCACCATGTGCATTTCATTTTAAGGAAATGATTGCCATATGGTTTGATTCATTTACACTCAGCTTATAAAAGTACTGAGTTTTAGAAGGTATTTGATGTCCACAAAGTTTCTGAGCATTTTTATAAGCCTTTTATTAAAACCAGTAAGCCATATTTTGTCAGCAGATGAACTTAAATACCAAATGGTTCATAGTTGCTAAAAAAATAAAACTTTCAAATCTATGAATGGATATATATTGCAGAATAACTTTTCATATCCATTTTCTTGCCTCTATGATTTTGTTTATGAAATCTCAGCTAAATAGAGAATCGAGGTAATTATTTGCAAAATTCAAGTTAAAACACCTTTTTCCTAATTTTTAATTTATTATTTCCCTTCAAAATAATTTAAAAAAATAGTAAATTAGTAATTAAAAATTCATCCAAATTACACTGAACTCTGGGTAAATATTTCTATACCTGTATAATATAATTTCCATGTTTGAAAATAGGATATGAATATGAACATTGTGAATTCTTTTGACTGGTTTTGTGACAAGGAATTTCTGGAAGCCTAAACCACATAGAGGAAACTATTTACAACAAACTTTTGGAGCTATAACTTGACATTCATTACCTTTTAAAAAATAAAATTGCTTATCCAAGTGTAAAGTCTAAGTCATCATTAGGTTTAATTGATAATAAATAATTAATTCTGAACATCTCATAGACAAATATCTACTTGGCAAGCATGAAAAACTAAATAAATAAGAACTTAGTTTAGTTGTCAGTGGAAAGAATGAATATGAAATGAGTATTTTTGTGTTTAAAATGATTTTTTAAAAAACTTTTAAACCAAAGAGAATTTCTTCAATTTCTTTTCTCTACCTCAGCTCCAAAATAGGCACATCTTAATCTCTAAGATATCTTTTAAGGCTTTAGCAAACTCACTAGTTACCTTAATTAAAATTCAGTAATGTCATATTCTCCTGCTTTATTATTTATCTCTTAGAATTTTCTCAAATTCATACCTGTAATCCCAGTCATTCAGGAGGCTGAGGTAGGAGGATCGCAATTTTGAGATCAGCCTCGACAACTGAGGAATGCCCTGTCTCAAAATGAAAATATGGGGTGTAATGGTAAAGTGGTATGTGGTTCAGTAGTAGAACATCTCTGGTTTCAATTCCCTATACCAAAGCAACAAAAACAAAAACCAAAGAAATAAGTCTTATTGATACATGACATTTCTTTGGTTACTCACCCATAGTATCTCTCTTAAGGTCACATTTTTTCAAAGAAATAATGTGAAAGAATTTACTTTAGCTCAAAGGAGAAAATGCTTTTCCTAAAATAATTGTTTCTGGGTAGTATATACTATGCATATATCTGTACATAGTAATGTATAATTATTTTTTGTATCATTCTTTTTTATTTTTTTGATATGGTACACAGAGGCACTCAACCGCTGAGCCACATCCCCAGTCCTCTTTTGTATTTTATTTAGAGATAGGGTCCCACTGAGATGCTTAGCACCTCCCAGTTGCTGAGTCTGGCTTTGAACTCGTGATCCTCCTGCCTCAGTCTCTCGAAACTTTTGGATTACAGGTGTATGTCACCGCACCCACTTCTTATTTATTTTTTATAGTCATAGTTATGCCTTGTAGTATAAACACTATAATTATCATAAGTTCAGGTTCTTATTATGATAAATTTAAGAAAGTTAACAATATTAAACATCTTTTATCACCTACCATCTTTTCAGCAATTGTTGTCATATAATTACATTTAAATAATTATTTTTTTTCAATATGGTTATTTACTGTTTTTTGTTTTGTTATTTCTCTTCATTCCACCCTATGGCTTGGATTATAAAGAGCTTTCTTTATCATTTTTATTATAGTGGAGTTCTACTACTGACACATTTTTTCTGCCTTTCTTTATCTTCAATGGTCTTTATTAAACTTATTTTTAAAGGATACTTTCAAGTTATGAAAAACTGTTTAAAATTAATGTCAGCTTCAGCATTTTTTAGTGTTATTTCACTCTTTTGATACCCTTTGTTCTAAATAAAGAAAATGTTGTTTCTTAGATGAAGTCTTTCCAAGTAATTTGTCTTTTTGTAGTTGAATCTCTTTATCTTTGATTTTCATCAATTTGACATGGAAGCTTCTGGATTTGATGATATTTACATAAATTCTGTCAGGATTTGTCCAATCTACATGAATCTATATGAGGATGACCTATGTTTTTCATTACATTTTTGAATGTTCAAGATAATCTCTCTGAAGCTCCAACTTCATATATGTTCACATATGATATTTTCCCTATAGGTCATGGATCTGCTTATATTTTCCATTTATCTTAAGTTCTTTTTCACCCTATTCTCTGCTATATGGTGTGGGTTACTTATCTTTAATATTTTTTTTCAAAATCATCGACTATTTCTTGAGCTATTGCCACTTTGCACTAATGTTTACTCAGTGAAATTTTTCAGACATTTTATGTTTAGTTCTGTTATTTATATTGGGTTTAATTGCTTTGCAATAATTTTCCAGATTTCAGATTTTTGCCTGAAGTTCATGCATATATATACAACGGAGTTTTTAATATTCTTATCTGCTATTTCCAAAATCTGGCTTATACTGAGATAATTTCTAGTGTTATTTTTATAAACAATTTTATTTTTATAAAACTATGCATCTCATAGCCTTTCCTTTAGATAGTGTCCTGGCTGTCTAGTTTTTGTTTAAATTTATGTTGTGTCATAGGGAAAGCACATTGTAAAGTTTCTGAATTATATTTTATTCCCATGAAATTTTAATGTTTTGATCCCTACAATAGGAAAATGACTGATACATCTTTTCAATAATTATACACTCATTTACCTATAACAATATTTTGCTAGAAAGTTTATGGAATGGAGTGTATTATAACTACAAAATATTGACCTTTAGCATTTCTTCTCTTTTAAGACTTTTTTTTTTCAGTTACTCTTATGCCATTCCCAACTCTTCTCTTTTCTTTCAAAAGCCACAGGTGATATTCAATAGACTAAAACTAAGGACAGACTACTGCTCTTTAGCTAGAGTTACTATCGTTGGTAAATGTTTATTTAATTGTTGCTGGCTCTTTTTGTTCTATAAATAATAAAAAAAATGCTTAAATTATTTCTTCGATGTATGTTCATAGAATTATTATAACAAAGAAACATTTCTATTCTGAGTTTTTATGCATTTTACAAATCTAAAAAGCAAGTAGAAAACAAAACTTTACTATTCTTAATAATTTTTTACTTTATTAGTGCGTTTATAAAGTTTCTTTTTCAGAATTGTCTTTCTTTAATGGTATTATTTTATTAAAAACAAAGAAGAAATGAAAATATATACTGAAAACATAATATCACCTTTGTTATATTTTTTCTTTCATAAATCATTAATTAATGAATTAATCAATGTTACGAGCGGCATGCATAAGTAATAATTACTCGAAGGCGAATTGTCTTTAAATGCAAGTGTATGTTCAATCATAATAATCATCAAGTATAATTAATTAATGCAAAAAGTATTGGGTGTGCTGGAGCACCCCAACTAGCATTTGATGCACACTAATCAAACACTATAGGTAAGTTACGCTATCCTAGGGCAATTAAGCACTACCTGCAATTCACACAATCCTAGGGCAACTAAACATTACAATTAATTCACACAATACTAGGGCAACCAGGAGCCCCAAAGTACCTCTGATGCCACGTGACTTTTCTCAGCCAAAGAGCATATGTTGTCTTTGTCTGGTGGTTCTCT
Organism: Xerus rutilus; assembly: GCA_028644305.1. NCBI lineage: Eukaryota > Metazoa > Chordata > Mammalia > Rodentia > Sciuridae > Xerus > Xerus rutilus. Next base: position 76,601,717 of record CM053404.1, read on the forward strand.
TCATCCTGACAGTTGGATGTCAGGGAATGGTGGAGCTGATCTAGGGACAGAGAGCAAGGTGGTCAGTCTCACTGATGTCCTTGGAGCAAGCCCAAAAATGTGGCAGGGCAAGCAGTTTAAAAGCAGTTCCAAGTTGGTGGTGTGGGCCAAGTTGGTGGTATGGGCTGAGTTGGTGGTATGGGCTGGTGATTGGTTACACCCAGTAAAAGTCAATGTCCATTGACATAAAAGTTATGTCCAGTGAGATAGTATAATCACAACTGGGCCTTTGTGCATGTACATGGGCTGAACCTCCTATCAATTGTAACCAGTGGGCCTGCTGTTAGGTGCCCCTCACTGCCCCTTTGTCAATTAAATGGGCTGAGCCTCTTGCAGCCCTCGATTGCATGGGCTGCGCTATCTATCAATTGTTGGCCTACAGTTAGGTGCCCCTTGCAGCCTCCATTAATTGCAAGCAGGCATGACTAAGCAAGTCAATGGCTGCTGTTCCTTAGGGCCAGCAACCCAGTGGGTCTCCAGCATGTCCAGGCATGTCCATGGCATATGCTCCTTACAATCAACTTATTAATTACTAGTATTTTTTGTATTGGAGATTGAACCCAGGGGTGCTCTGCCATTGAGCTACTTTCCCTGTCTTTTTTATTTTGGGACAGGGTATGTCTGAGCTGCTTGGAACTTTTCTGAGTTGCTAAGGCTGGCCTTGAACTTTCTATCCCCTTGCCTCACTCTCCCAAATTGCTGGGATTACATGTGTGTGCCCTGTCCCTGGCTTTATAGATATGTTAAATATCAATGGTATACTGCTGAGATATTGTTTGGAGCTAAAATGTTTCCTAAAATGCTTATGTTTTAAAAACTTCATTCTAAATTCAGCAAAGTCCAGAGATGAGGCTTTCAGGCAATGTTTAGGGTTCTGTCTTCATTAGTGGATTCATATACAAATGAACAACTCATTTAGATGTTAATGGATTTATCCACCAAATGGATTACTCCTTTATAATTCTAGGCAGAGCTATGGCTAGAGGAAGTAGGTCACTGGTGATATTCCCTTGGGGACTATATTTTGTTCTCGGCATCTCTATCTATTTTGTGGCTGCTATGATTCCTCCAGCACAGCCTTCTGTCATGATCCCACTTCATCTCAAGTCCAGAGCAATGGAGTTCAAAAACCATAGACTAAATGAAAAGGCATGCTCCATTTTTGTACAATGAATCAAAATGCATTCTGCTATCATGTATACCTAAGTAGAACAAGTAAATTAAAAAAAATTCTATGTAAATATGAGGAAGCAAGGCTCAATCTTATACACAATATACTGTGATAATACAGTTTAAAATTTAAAAAAGAAAATCTTTAAAAGAGCCAACCAAAATAAACTCTTCATTCTTTAAGTTGTTCTTGTTAGGTATTTTGAACACAGCAACTAAAATCTGACTAACACATGCTGTCAGTATTCCAAAATTTTCAAAATTATATTACATAAAAACTCTTTTTATAAAGAAATTTAATAATACTTAATATGACCAAGGACAAAAATTCATCAACTCTTAAAATATATTATGATGACAAGTAAAGAATGTGTTCCTAGCGAAGAAATAAAGGAGATTGGTTAATGAATGCAAAAATAAACAGTTACACTCACATAATACAGAAAAGAAAATGTTAGAGAGGTGGATCTTTTCATTAAGAAAGTTTAAATATTAAACTGTGTAACTAAAATAATTTAATAGGAAATGTAATTTGCTTACCAGTATCTTGATATTATAGATAAAGAGATTTTAATTCTTCAATTCTTAATATTTCAAGATCTCTTTATCTATAACATGGAATCTTGGTCATTTGACATAATATGTGACTTAACTTAATTTTTTTATCCAATGTTTAAAAATAAAAATAAGAAAAAAACTGATTTTTCTTTCACATAGATTAATTTTCATAGATGTTCAAATTTCAGAAACTAATATATCATTTCTGTCTACAATCTCATATGCATAAACAGAAGCATAAAATATGCCAAAAATATTGAAGGCAAGTATATAGAGAAAATGCACATCCTAAAAGATTTGCCTTCTCAAGATCAATGTTTCCATCCTTCCACAAATTATAGTGTACATGCCATCTGGGTCCAAAATCTTGTATCCTCCATGAGGCTTGATTTTACAGTTGAGAAATGAGGTGTTCCCCAAAACTTCTGTTAATGCATGAATATTCAGAAGGTGAAAGATTAGATTACAAGAGCTGTAACCTAATCATTGTATCTTAGTTGGAATGGACTGACTGTAGATTCTAGGCAAGTGGAGCTTGTTGAAAAAGGTAGGTCCTCAGGGGAATTCCCTGAATCTTCTCTGTGGCCCCTTCCCTCTCCCTCTTTCTGCTTTCTGACCTTGCTATGTGCTGAACAGCTTTCCTCTGCTTGACCATTTCCCCATAATGTACTACCTCATCTTGGGCCCAGAGCAATGTTGTGAGCCTCCTGTGGACTGAGACCTTAAAACTATCAGCAAACAAAATTAACTTTTCTTCCTCTAAGGTGTTCTTTTTTGGTGTTTTAGTCACAGTGACACAAAAGCTGACTAAAATACTGGGTTGGATGGGACAACCAATGTGAATATAAAGTGCATAGTAATTGCTGTGCTGTAATAAAGTCCTTTGTCTCTACCAAAAAGGTCACTGTCTTCTGTCAGAGTGCATGAAAAAGATATATTAGCTTGTTAGGTTTTACACAGGATAAAATCTTTTACCTGTCCAGATTTTTGACAACACCTATTAACCATTTGCTGTGTAATATGAAATATGCTATGCAGCAGAGAAAATGTATTATGGATGTCACATTGCAATACAGAAAGGTTACATGGAGAGACCCATTAGCAAAATATTGTTAAAGTTAATGCTGATGTTCTGTCTGAAACAGAACTTGGGATATGGAGGAGGATGGAGCTTATTGGAGGATGGAGGAGAGGGAGCTTATAAAATATCAGGAATGACTTTGTAAGAAACAGACTTTGACGGTAAAAGATTAATTAAATAGAATCTTGTCACCATAAGAGTAGGTCAGAAGGTAACATGAGGGGAATTGGCATGTGTACATATCTCAAATAGCAACACTGAGTTAGACATGCCAAAGTCTGAACAGAGTGATTGGTGAAGAAATTGAGAAACTTAAGGAGGGAAGGCTTGGGGCAAGGTTGAATTCTTATCAAGAAGAGGGTTCAGAGAAGCCTAATTAAAGTTTAGTAGTTAACTAAAGTTAAGTTAAGGCTTAACTGACTTAACTTTAGAAAGAGTCTATGTTAATGGCAGTGTGGATTACATAAAAACTTCAGGTCATAGAAAGTAGTTTACTTTCTGTTCAAAATATGAAATGTAGCCATAAATAAAATTTTATTAGATGAGGAACAAAATCAACTTTTTGCAAGGATTTTGATTACTTTTGCTGCTGTGTACAGAGTAGGTAATGGCAGCAAGTGATATTTTGGCTTATTTATTTCAGCTAGTAATCCAAATTTGAATAGTTTCCACAATTTATACAGAATTGCACCAAAATATATTTTTATACATTTTTATAAAGGTTAAAATACAAAGTGAAAAATATATTACATACCTAACATGGAAGTTTTTGCATTTATACCTTTCTCATGTAAGCTATATGCTTCCTTTGATATTTAACACTACACAGTGTAGTTACTTAATGGTTAAATTTGCCATAATGTTTAGCATTAGAATTGGACAGCATATAACCAAATATAATCCATGAATTCTACACTACTAAGCAAATTTATATAGACAGTTATTAAGTACCCATGCAAATCTATGTAATCATTTTTGATAAAGCACAATGTATGAAAGTAATAGAACTGGCCTGATTATATTACATGATTAGCAAGATGCAGCAGCTTATATTCCTTACTGATATATTATTTACTGATATATTCCTTTACTGATATATTAATTACTGATATATTATGTCTATAAATAGTGTTTTTGCTATAGGGAAATAGAAGTAGCCAGACATTAAGACTGACCTTTATGATGGATACATTCTAAGAATTAATAGCATGCTATTTTATAATAGTGCAATAACTACTACATCAATAAAGAGTTTAGAAATGATTTTCCTCTTCACTGAATTGATCTGAGGTGTGTGATAAATGATGGGTTTAATTCAGGAATATTCAATCTAGTTGGGGAAGAGGAAAAGAGACATTTCATTATCTAGTTAACTTGGAAACACTGAAAGAGACAATTGAATAGGAGAGGAATAGTAATGTCACCACAGAGTGACATCCTATGAAATGAGAGTTTTAAACATCAGAATTTGAATTTATAGTAAAACATTCTCTATTGGCAGCAATATATTAGAAAGAAACAAAATAAGAACAAGTACAATTTGTCATATTTTATGTTGTATTTGTGTATATTTTGAGCATAATTGTACTTATTTTTGATATAGCAATCAGGAGATGAAGGTTACTGTTTGAGGAAGAGTATTTTTTTTTAAATCATAAAATGTGACATCTTCCTGTTAGTCTCCTTTGGAATTAGTCACCTTGAGATCTGCAAACTTTGGAACTTGTCCCATGATGGCAACAAATATGATCCTCTCATGAAACACTGCTGCAGAAATAGCTTCACCTGGATGTGTCAAAACAGAATGGCTCTGAAAAATATCATTCTTATTCCCTGAATTATAAATTAAACTGCAGGATGGAAAGTGCAAGAGATAAGAAGAAATCCCCCCAAGGAAAAATAATACTCAGGTTCTACTCTCTGTTTCCTCACAGATAGCTAAATAACAGGTTATTTGAAGATACTTATACTTCAAGCCTTTGTTATATATTTTAAGGAATTTTAAAATTATCTAGAAACCTAAAGCTCTTACAGTACAGATAAGTTTAAGAAATAAACTGAAGAAAAATTACAGTTGTTTTGATATTATGAAAAAGTGGCAATGATGGATAAAGGAGCAATCTGCACTGAAAATGTCAGGAAAGGATATATGACAATGACACAATGAAGGGGAATAAAAATTAGGTACAAAATAAAGGTAAGAAAGGAGATGTAGTGTACATTAAAATTAGCCTGCATTTCCTACAAATACAAGGACGTATTATATTATGATGAATATATGGAATAAATTTTTCTTAGTTTTACAAAGATATGTTAGCATCCTACCATGGTTGACTTGGTAGGATCATGATTGACTTGAATCAAATAATTGCTTAATGTACTATTGAGTTCTATGCACTTCTTGTTTTACAGTAGATTTTCCTGCATTTCAACATTTAGTACATTTTCACATGTATATGTTGAATACAATAACGTTTAGAGGACCTTATTTTAGAAAGTGGAGTTTATATAAAATGTGATGTCTTCATGTTCTCAAAATGTACAAGGGAAATGTACAAACACATATGTTTATACATATACGCATATACACATAAATATATACACACATACATATGTATCATAAATAGCATTATACACACACAGAAATGCTCTTCATCTTACAATAAAGTTATATCCTAATACAGTCATTGTAAGTTGAAAATGTCCTAAGTAAAAAAAGCACTCAGTACAACTCACCTGTTGAATATCAACGTTTAGCAATACATTATTGTGTACAATGTCAGTCCTTTACACTTGCGATCACATAGCTGACTGGGAGCTGCTGTTCACCATAGATGCATAACATCAAGAAAGATTATCAAACCACACATAAATAGCTTGGGAAATTTTTTAAAAAATTTAGAGTACAGTTTCTACTAAATATATATGCTTTCACACTTTTGTAAAGTCAAAATATCATAAATTGAAAAATAATAACTCAAGGACTTATGATTTTTCCTTAAGTTGTCTGTTTGTATCTATAAAAGATTGGTTGCAAGATCCCCTACAGATACCAAAATCTGGGGATGCTCAAGTGCCTTATGTATAGAATTTACACAAAACCCATACACATCTTCACTTGTACTTTAATTCATTTCTACATCATTATAATAACTATTAAAATATAAATGCTATGTAAATAATAGTTATGCTCTATTTTTATGAAGTAATTAAAAAGAAACACCATCAGTATGTGCTCAATACAGAAGTAATATTTTTTAAAAATATTTTTGATTATCAGTTGGTTAAGCCTGTGTACAAAGCCCACAGATATGGAGGGCTGATTGTGTACACTATATACACCCACATTATTTGTAAGGCAGTAATTAAAAACATTGTTCCATGAATCAATAAAATAGCAAAAAAGAGGCACAAATACAGTCATAATATCTGTTGCTTAAACAGATTTTCAGAAAAAAAGAATCTTTCAGAAAAGATATAAAGTCCAAGACAAAATCTGAGTGGTAGATGTAATATTCCATGTAGACATAGGCCAATGACTTCAAAAGACAAAGTAAAAAATATCTTCAAAATTCAAAGTCATATGGAAATAATTTATTAAGTCTAGTATTTAAATTATTATTGGTTATGAGTCCTGAAGTCAGGTCATAGGAACCCTCAAAGTAGAGCTGGGTTTCTATCTGGGCTATTTTGAGAGTAAAAATGACCAGGAGTTGGTTTGTGAGGTAAAAAGGGAAAGTTTATTTCATGACTGTAACAATTATTTAAGGAAAGTTGAACTACAGCTGCATAAGCAAGAGTGGACCACATTACTTTGATTCATAATTCAGAAGACAGAACACCTAATCTTTTCTATAAAATTTTAATAAAAGCTCGTAAACTTGAAGTCTGTCAGCAATAAAAAGAAAAACAGCTATTAAAAGTGTTTGAAGAGTTGCTTTTTAGCTTGCAAATAGTACAGATTATTTTTCTTTCAAAAGCTCCAAGTAAACTTCTCAATTCTGTGATATAGATTTTACAGAATTTTTCATATATCATTTAAGAGAAAAACTTAACTAAGTATTTCTGTTTGTAGTAAAATACTGCAAGAAAACATTAAAAAAAGTCATTGCTTTTTGGAACTCACTTTCCTTTGGCACAAATGCAAATTTATTGGCAACTCTGCAAATATTTTCATATGTTTACACAATAATGTGAATTCAAAAGCTTACCTTAGTCATAAAATATCCCAGAACATAAAATCATTGCTTACTATAAGATTTAAAAGCAATAAAATATTTTATAAAGTAAAAATTTCTTAGCAGAAAAGTGTTTTCTTTGGTATTTTGGTATTCATTGCCTTCCAAAATATTTTGGGGAACGATCTAGAAACCTTTTAGTGAAAGAACAAAGAAAATTTTATGAAATTGTATCTATTCCATATTAGGATGTTTTCACTGTTTTAATTTGGGGAGTGGGAACAGATAATTCCATTTAAAACCCTGGAGCTCTGATTTGCAGATAGGAAAGGAGATTGAATCTTCAAATCATTCCTTCCTGTTCTTTTAAAATCCATTTAATGTAAAACAGAGGAGAGAAAGGATATGTTTTCAGAATAAAAGCAAGACACAAATCTATCATATTTTAAAACGTATTTAGGTCAATGAGAAAGGAAAAGAGGCAAAAAAAAAAAAAGGAGGGAAGAAGAAAGGAGATAAAACAGAGAGAGCAAAGAATTAACAGCCATGGTGAAATAATTCTTTCTTATACTCAATTTATGATAAAATCAAAACAGAGGGGTTTCAAATTAATATGTGATATTACTACAAAATATTCACTATGGATAGATTTCTTTCCTAAGCATTAGGAAAGAAAGTCTACAGTAAAAGTTTATGTGTAGCACTTGCTTTTAATGGTCTATTGTTCTTTGGAGTCAGAGAAGAATATGAAACAAAAAAGTTGTGAAGGTAATAGATTGTTTAGTTTTCTTTGAAGGGAAAGCTGAAACTCAAGTAGAGAATAATGGGGAATGCACATTGGTTTTTCTCCTGGCAAATAGGCCTTTATACTGGCTGATAATATCTAAAAATATTCAGCAATTATATAAGGAAAGTCTAGTAATGTCAAAGTGAAGAGGAAAATATGTTGTAAAAAGAATAAAAGAAGAGGTTCTATTCCAAGATGGCGGCCTAGATGGATGCAGCATTTCTATTCTCTCCAGGACCAGGGTTTAAAGTAGTGGAAACACTGTTTCTCAGTGAGTTTTTAGAGGAGATCCAACAGCTGCCTCCACACAGAAACTCCACTCATGTACCTGCAGGGTCACCAGGCCCCAGCATTTGCACGGGACTCCAGCCGCAAGAGGAGCAGAACCCCAGCCATGGACTCCGGTGTAGAACTCTGACCCACAGACTCCAGTGTGGATCTTGGACCCCATGCAGAGCCTACTCTTGCACAGTGTTAGGTCAGTTTAAGACGGCTAAGGAAACCAAAACACCAGGCAGCCCACATGTGTGAAAACAATCAATCAGACACCAACAGACAAGCAGTGGCTAACTACCATCAATCAGGCAGTCCCTTGACCAACCCCAGGAGGATACGGGACTCCCTCAAAACTTCCTTTCCTGTCCCAAGCCCCCCTTCCTTTCCAAAGCTTCCCTTTTCTGTCCCAAGCCCTCCCCTTTCTACCCCAAACCCATAAAACTTTCAAACCAGCTGAGCCTGCGCATGATTCTCTCAGATCCACTCTATTGGATGGGAGAGTCTTGCAGAGGAGCATATATCAATGAAGCCTTGCTCAGTGGTTTTAATTGGCCTCCTTTCAGTCATCATTATCTGACCTTAACACACAGGATCTCTGGTTCTAGCACCCACACACCCCACAGGACCTCAGATAGCCCACCCACGCAGGATCTATGGCTGTTGCTATTGTGTGGATCTCCATCTACCAGGGTGAAACTTCCCTGTTCACATATACTGGGGGAAGTGGGACAGGATATGGAGACAAACTTTTACTTCAGCAAAGCATACCACAGAGCTGCATCTTGGAACATGTCATCCAACACCCACTCCAGCCCTTCACCCTATGTATGAAGATGACACCTTCTTTGTGAGACTCCGCATTGGCCATTTTTCACCTGAGTGGGCAGATACCAGTAAGCAACAGACAACTCCACCTACTGGAGTTGGAGGGAAGCAACACTGTTTATTTACATTGAACAGTGAGACTTTTTATTTTTTAGTTTTTTCCCTAATATTTCTTTTTTTGTTTTTTCTTTTTTCTTTTCTCCCTTTTTTTTTCTCTCTTTTCTCTCTCTCACTCTTTTCCTGCCCTTCCCATCTCCAACCTGTGTGAAACTAAGTATTTTTTATGCATAGGCTATGGTAGACTGGGATATCTGATTAGTATACTACAGTTGTATTATTTAGTCTTGAAACTTCCACCTGTACATGTTTTATGTTTTTTTTTTAATTTTTATGTCTCCTTGTTTATTGTACTCTATTTTATTCCTTCTTACTGGTCTTCCTCAAATCTCTTTCTCTCCTTTCTACTAATAGCCAACTTCTTTTGGATTATTCTTTCATGCTTTGTAGGATCTAATAACTATATCTTCAGATCTTACCACCCTAACATCCCATCCTACAACCCACCTTTGGTTCTCTCTAGCCCACCAGCAGAAACTGTAGACCCTTGTGCAAACCTATTGTTTATATAGTAGATACTAATTTCACTCATATTTTCTGTATATTGTGACTAAGCCATAAATGTACTTAGGAGCTATTAGGAGCTACTTGGTTTGAAAGATAATATGGAGAAAGTATATAAACAAATCAACATCCCAATAAACCAACATATATTTAGGGTTTATGGATTTTAATTTTTATCTTTTACTCAATATATTGAGGTTTAAGTAATAAGTTTCAATGGTAAAATTATTTTTTCAATAAGCATTGATAGTAATGACAACAGCAACAACAGTGGTAGCAACAATAATATATATTTTCACTATTATAAGTCTTCAGAATCTGATACTCCAGACCATGGCTCTGGCATGCTGCATACATTGAAATAAAGGATATTGGAAAAGCTACAGAAGCAACGTCTTTTAGACCTACATCCATACTCCTGATTGCTTCCCTTTTTTTTTCCCAAAAGCAATTCACAGAAATCAAAATTCCTACTTCTCAAGGCAGGTAGTAAAGACTAGAATTCTTCTTCCCAAAAGCAAACTGTAAATGCTAGAAAGGTCAATCTCTCCCTTCTCCTTGATGATCCTCATTAGAGAAGGATCCTGCCCAATATGGAAAGGGGAGTGTGCAGAAGGGTAAGTAATACTATACAGAGGGACCAAGAAGAACCTTATAGATGGATCTTGCTGGGTTTCTGCAGCTTGTTACCATTAGATCATATCTCTCTGTCCTTTCATATTTTACATGGCCATCTGTCTATTCATCATGGAATCTAAGTATAAAGGTGAGCAGTTTCTCCTGAGTCTCCCTTTTCATTTAAGACTCCCAGTTCAATTATGTAAATGTATTACACTTTTGTTTTATTAACCTATCTGTTGGTATAAAAGTTTTGGCCATGACCCTCAAGAAAGACAAGACTGCCCAGGTCAATATTAGTATTAATTTACATTGAACAAAACTGCTAATACTCATCTTAAAACTTTGTCTTCTTGCCTTTTTACTGTTGTATAGAAAGATTATATTGTTTTTTGAACTAGTACTTCAAAATTTTCCTTTTATTCTTATTCTTAATGCAGTTTTAAATATTTGTTAAATTATTGGACGTTGTACTAATTTTTTGGTAACTGGATGTGTGTGGATGTACTATCACTACATAGAGTTTTGTGTGTTTTTTTCTCTGCTAGTTATATTCTTGTTCAAAAATGGTTTTGCAGTAACTGTTGTATCATTTTTCAAGGTAACACTCTGGAATTATTTTACATGAAAACATGGAAAGCTCTGGTATGGCACAGTGTAAAATCCCTTCAAATTTTCTCATTCTTTGCTTTGGGTTAAAATTATATGTTACTTAGTTTTGAAAGTGATATTGAGATGTGATACGTATTCTACCCACACTTGAATACATTTTCTTTTGGGAAATAATTAACATTTAACACTCTCCCACTTAGCTTTCTCTCACAGTCACATGTGTGACTGAAATTAGTCTATGGAGAAATATGTTCAAGAATGAAAACAAGGATGCTACTGTATTGAGAAAGGTAGATAAATCTAGATAGACTGCAAATGAATTAATTATATAATTATGTTTCTATTATTGGTGAATATCTGAAACTGGTAATAAAATCTTGATAAAATTTTTATCACAATTTTGTTTATGAAGAGTGAAATATAAAGAATTATTACTTAAGATATTAAAAATTAATGGATCTTGAATGAACTTAAAATTGGTTGATTTGCTTACCTAAATTAGTCTGATTGATTAAATATGGTATAGACTTTTTCTTATCAATCAAGTTAAATGATAACAATGTTTACATGAAATCTGGAAAATATTCTAAAAAACATAATATAAAGCATTAAAAAGCTTGCAACTTATATATCTTATTTAACATATTTGATCAATTATAAGCTTTAGTTTTAGATAAAATTGAGTCACAGACAAGAAACACATATCTTTTATTAACAGTGCTAGTTTTGGTATTTAACTATTATAAAGTTACATATAATCTTATTAACAAATAATTACTGAAAACTTCCTCATCACATACTGAAATATATAAAGTCACCTTCACTATTATACTATAAAATATATGGTAAATAAAATTATTTTCCAAAATACAACTTGTATTTTCAGTTAAATTTTTGAGAATTGTTTCTTTCATTGGTTTTCTATGTTTATCACAGAAAATAAATTGGAATATAAGAGAAAAAGATCTGGATGTTATATATAAGAAGTTGGTATCACCAGCTGAAGTACTGGAAGGGAAAGCCCAGGAGAACAGGAGCACCACATATCTGAGAATTCTGTATTCTCTGAAGTCGCACTTCATGCTCACCACCCTAGAAAATTCAACACCAGACTTTTTTCCACACATTACTTTTAGGTGAAATCAGATGGCTTGGTATGTGAACCCTTAATCTGAGATTGACTTTAATGTAACACTCATACTTTGTGCTCTCTGGAATGAATAATAGCTTTCTTTTCTTTTCTTTCTTTTTTGACAATGTGTAAAATTCAGACTAGGTTTGATATAGAGAGCAGGAAAGGTTAATTCAAAAATGAAAAAGTTTGTGCTAACTTTAATGTATTCTGGATCTTCTTGAAAAAGTTAAGATACATAAAAAAGTTAATGTAAAAAGTACTTGAATTATCATCATTGTAAAAACATCATCCTGGGATGAGTATATTCTAGGTGTTTGGGTGAAACATATGTATATATCATATACACACATTACTCACACACACACACACACATTTTCCATTTCTACCACCTTGTAACACTGCCCTTACCAGCATTTTTTTTCTGTTGAAGATTTTTTATGTTTATGAAAAGAAAACAATAAAGGGGATTAAATATCTCCTCATGTCTTTATGTGAAATTATCAATTTTCCTTTCATTTCTTCACCACCATAATAATCTCTCCTTTGTCCTCCATTACCCAAAACCCAAGCACATGCTCCCTGCCTCTGTAACTCCTCCTTTACAGTTCTTTGTCCTTATCTACCCCACCCTGCTCCCTAGCAACTAAGTAAATACCTTTCTGAAGGCAGCTCCTCAGGATGATTCTCCATTGACTTTGTACCCCACTTTGGGATAAGGTGTCCCTCCATGGTTTAAAAAAGTATTTCTAGTGTTTTTCTCCTGGCATTGCTTCTGCCAACTTCATCTATCACCATCCTTCTTCAGGTTTATCTCAGTTTACAACTGGACTATAATAGAAAATATAGACACAAACACAGAAGTGGGATAAACTTATTAATATAGACACCATACATATTTTAATATTAGTTTTTATGAATGACAAAGTTTTTCCACTTTGTATATCATTTGGCAAATAACTTGAAGAGCTACTTTTAAAATTTCTGCAAATATACTGTTCTGAATATTAAAAATGGTTTATTTACTTTCAATGTAACTTCAGCAATTAATAGAATAAAAAATCTTGACATAAAAACTTTTTTTTAAGCCAATCACAAAAAACCAAAGGCTGAATATTCTCTCTGATATGTGGATGCTGACTCACAATTGGGAGGGGGGGGTGCAGGTTTACCTGATTAGATGAAAGGGTATGGGGGGAATGGAGGGGTATGGGAATGGGAAAGACAGTAGAATGAATTGGAGGTAATTTTCCTATGTTCATATAAGAATACATGACCAGTGTAACTCCACATCATGTACAACCACAAGTATGGAAAGTTATACTCCAGGTCTGTATGATCTGTCAAAATACATTCTACTGTCATGTATAACTAAAAAGAACAAATTTAAAAATCTCAAAAAAAAGAATAAAAGAGGATTTTTCTGAAACAAAAAAAAACCTTTATTTTTTAAGCTCTTACAACTCCAAATTTTTTTTATAAACTCAGCAATGTAAAATAAGCAATAAAGTCTAAGGCTGGAAATGTATAATTGGAGGAACTAAAGCTTTAGGTGATAGCAGAAATAACTAAAATTCCACATATTATTCTTCATAGAGATTATTTTATAATATACATTTTACTAAAAGATATAATGTATGTCTCCTAATGGAGACTGTTTTTCTTCTGTAAAGATTATATTTTTTTTAATCTTTAAGGCCTATGCTTATTTACAACTAGTCATATGCTACATTTAAACTAATTAATGTGTTCACTGTTAAGATGATAATTATTATTGTTACCATTTATTAAAAAGCTTTAACCATTATCATCTATAGTGATTCTCATTAAAAACCCTCATTAGCTGTCACTTAATATTGAGATTATGGCTGGAAAATATCCAAAACTATCACTCTTGCTTGAGATACATGAGCAGGGCAAAGAAAAATAAAAATGATAATGCAATTTCATTTTCTATTGTAACAATAATTTTTAAAAATGACTTTGCTTTTTTAAAATTAGTCTGTATACCTGACAAAGGAAAGAAGCAAACAGTAACAGTACAAAAAACCATTTACTTAGGGAACTGTAGTGGTTATGTGTGACATGCATCTGTCAATCTGTGTATCAGTGTATATGTCCAGGCCTTATCATCATAAATAATCATAGCAAGTATTCTATAGGTAGGAATTTCCCATTTTGTGGATTATACTGGATGTTTTAAAATTTAGACTTCATTTATATAAAGCAAACTTACCGATATGATTTTTTTTAAATATTTTTTTTGTTGTTGATGGATCTTTATTTTATTCATTTATTATTTATATGCGGTGCTGAGGATCAAACCCAGTGCCTCACACATGCTAGACAAGCGCTCTACCACTGAGCTACAGCCCCAACCCCTACCGATATGATTTGTTATATCCTTTATGGAAAATAGATACTTGACTTATAATGAAGTTTCAAAACTAGTTAAAGTTAAAGCTGATATAATTCAAACCTGACCTGTTAGTAGCTATGCCTAATCTTCCTTACTATTCTGTATTCAAAACAGGAGAGCACTCTTACAACCATTTAAAATCCAAAAGGAGTTACTATCGAACTGAAGGAGATGTCTAGGGACTGCACTGGGATCAGAAATAGGACCTGTTAAAGGCTTCCTGGAAGCTGAGGAAGGTCAGCTGAGGTCAAGATCAGAAATCAAGGATTGTTCAGGCTGAGTAGCTGTGGTAAATCAGGTACATCAAACAACTTTACTAAATGCAGAAGCATCAGCCTTCACAGTCACTCAATCCTGTTGGAACTTTTGACCTAAGCCAAACTGCCCTTAATTTATATTGCTTTCCGGTAGTCTTAACAATTTTCAGATGATTGTTTCCTGTACCATTATGTCAGACACTAAAGATAGACTCAAAGACCTAGAATTAAAACAAAACATCTGTTGCAAAAAAGAAAGTTTCTTGTGTTTTCCTCCAATAGAGTCAAGTTTGTAGTAAGAAAATCTTGGAAAAGTACTTTATTTGTGTTTTGCAAAGAAGAACTAAAAAAAATCAAATACTGACTAAATTATATATGATCTATCAATAATAATCTTCATTGAAATCATTCAATGTATTGCCTAAAATCATCTTACAATAGGTCCATATTTTAATTAATATATGGATATCTTGAAGTTCCTGTTCAATAGCATCTAGAAAATATCTGCCTATGACTAATAATGTATGAAGCATTCTTCCTACCAGCTCATTACTTGCAATTCCTCAGGAAAAAGTCTTTGCTTGGTATGCACATACATAGGAGAATGGTAAAGATGTAAGAAGATGCCAGCTTATAAATATAAAACATATGTGATTATACAGTGGGAAAACTCTCTCACATATATGAACTATAACATTAACAAAAATTTATAAACCTCATTTTTTTAAATGGAACTGAAGTACAACAATTTGTGTTAATTCAGGAGTATGAATTTATTTTCTGCAATCTTCTTACTTGGCAGTAATCATGTTTGTTCATTCAATCAATCCAGGCTTTTCCAAAATGATTTCAAAATGATTTACTCTAGATTAGTAAATCACAGTAAATATAAAAATATTGTGTTTTGCTTTTATTTAAAGTTATTTCATGTAAGTGGAATCATGCAATATTTTTCCTTAGCCTAATCATGCAATATTTTTCCTTAGCCAGAGAGAGAAAGATAAAGAAAATTCTCTCCTGTCTATTGTGAGATATGTACCTTTATAACCTAATTACTTCCCAATGGATCATCTCCAAAACACCATCACATTGGGGATTAAGATTCAATGCATTCATTTGGAGGTAACACAAAAATTCAGTGAATAGCAAAAATATTTCAATCAATCCAGGCTGAATTTGAAGGGATGAACATTATTCCATTGTATGTAAACATTATTCCATTTACATATGTATGTATGTGTTTACATACATATGTAAAGTATGTTTACATACTACTTACTCCATTCCTCTTCATAGGTTTTTTTCCACATCTTGGCTAATGTGAACAATAGCTAAAATAAATACAGGAGAGCAGCTATCTTTTTGAAATCCTGGAGATAGAGGGACTGAGATATGGGGAGTTAATATTCAATGGGAATGAAGTTTTTGTCATACCGATGATGAAGGTCCAGAGATCTGTGTTATAAATTGTTCCTACAATAAAGAACTGTATTGTACACTTAAAATTTTATTAAGACCTCTTTAGTTTACTTATCAATACATTTCTCCTTAAACTTCTCCAGGTCTCAATTTTAAATCACTTAGGGTACACTAAGGCTGCATATCAGAGCAAAAGGTAAGGTTCAGTATGTATTTCAATAATGGTCACATATTGATTGTAGAAGAACAGACTAAACAGTCATTTATTATTTCTCTCTACTTCCCTGCTGATCTGTGATGTTGATGTGACACTCTTCAACTTTTCAGCATGATCAACAACAATGAATGTGAGGAATGAGTAAACCCTGTGTATCTTTATATGCTTAGCAGCTCCCCTCAGCTTTTGAATGTGCCACTGACCATCTGAGACTTAAGCAGTGGTTAAAAACTATCATTCTTTTAGCCATCTCTAAGTTGCTCTATGTGCAAGACACCATTGTTTTCTCACAGATATGCCCACTTATTATTTAGGAGAACATCTATCTATGCATTCAATTCATAAAATATTCAGAATGGAATTGGCATCCTTTAGGATTGGGTATATGGTATTGAACAAGATAGCAAGGGTAATGTTCTTACTAGGTATTTAACAGAGAAAAATACGTAAACATATAAATAAGATAGAGAAATGATGTATTGACAACTAAAATGCAATGATATTATACAAATAGGTCGCATACTTATACCAAGTGGCCAGAGAATGATTTCTTAACTGAAATCTGAATTAAGAGGCATTACTCATCCAACATTGAAGAGAGCATTCCAATTACAAGGAATAGTCACTGTAAAACCACAATTTGGATACTTCCATGATATTGCTACTGCTGAGCAATATTGAGAACACCAGAGATGTCCAAAATGTTTGATGGATATCAAGCATTTTTTTCTACTTTTCTCCATTTTTCCTCATGACCCACCTCTTTTCAATGTAGATATTGAACCAGCCTTGCTCAATGAATGCTGCCTCAGCCCTCTGCCAATGGCAACACCAACTCTAACATTCTCCTTCAAGGACATATGATCATGTAGAATGATACCACAATAGTAAACCTTGGCCTTCATGCAAGTTGCTCCAGAGGACTGAGACCAGGTGGACAGAAACCAAACCCTGCATTTATTTCCTCTCATATCTTACAAGTTCAAAATAAAATAAAAACCCAACTATTACTATAATCTTATCTCTCTACTTGGATCTACTTCTTTTCACTAACTATTTTATTTCTTCTCACCTATCACTTGTATGGAGGAAAAAAAACCAACAATCTATTATTTAAAAATATTTTTCAGTTCACTTTTTTTTTTACACTTGTTGCTGTGTTCTCCAAATAATTGGTTTAGCATCTGATGATTTTGTTTGTTTGTTTGTTTAATGTGCAAGGTGTTGTGTGGAAGGAAAAAGCAACATATTTTTCAATATTTTAAGTTATCAGTCTACTTCAGATTAATAATCTATATATCTTTCTTTCTGAATAAGAAAGAAGTAGAGGTGCTATATTATGAAGATGTGGCTGACTTGGCCATCTTTCTGTCCCTCTTGTCATCATGCAGTAGCCTCCATGCATGGCAAGGAAATGATGCTAAGATCAAGCTATTTGCTTGATCAAGAGGAGTACAATTGTGAAACTTAGAGAGTTGGAAGATCCTGAGATGATTAATGGAAACAATTAACCTGCTGTCTATTGAGAACTTAGGAGAATTCTTTCTCCTTACTTGCTCTGGGAAGCATAGTATTCTTAGGATTCACTACCAATATTAATCAATAACAATATATTTCAGCTTGTGTTATACTACCTATATCACACCACACACACACACCTTATTTTTCTAATTCTATGCATATATAAATTGATAAAAATATAACATAAGTCAAATATACACTTATAAACAAGAAATACTCAAAATCAGTCAAGTATATACAATATCATATTACTGATGTATTTTACATAATTTCAAAATAATAGTTGGCCAGTGATCTATCATCAACATAATATCATATGGTAATAACGTATTCTCCAAACTCATAATCTTTGTTATTATAATGAAAAATACATGGAAAAAAACCCTTGAAGTCAAAATTAAAATTTGGTGATAGTATATTATACTGAATTATCAATTCTAATTCTCCAGAGTGAAATTAGGTAGAACATTTCTAGCCTTATAGTTTAGCAGTATCTAATGTACATACCATCACAAAAATGAGGCATGTAGATTGTATTGATGGCTGTTTTAACCATTTGTATTGGATAATTTCAATAAGAGGTCATTAGTTTTTTTGTGTGTGAGCAAAACTACCAGGAAATTCATTTCTACACAGTATCCAACCAAGATATTGTAATCATTATCCTTTCTTTCAAGAAAAAGCAGAAACATGGCAAGCCAGGCTTTCTGTCGGCACACTGTTGGATATTTATGTGGATAAAACTTGACTTTAAGCTGCAGACAGCTCTTTAATCTTATAATGGTTCAGAATTGCCCAACTGTACTCTGTTTTTAGACTTTTCACTGGAAGAGAAATCCGCCCTGAGTCCCTTATTTTATTATCCTATTTGGCTGGATAGATCAAAGTTTTAAATATAATAAGGCCAGGATTTCTTTTACTTTATATAATGACACATATCTCCTACAGTTTCTGTGATTTTAGTACCTACAGAGATTAGAACTTTTTTTTTATTTTATATTTGGCATTGTGCAAATTTAAAGTATGTTGTTACCCTCATTATAATATTTGAGGTATAAATTCTTTAAAACATGAAAATATGCCTATAAATCTAACTTTTCCACAAATACTAGAAACAAATAATTGCTAAAGTAAAATATCCAAAAAGATCATATTTTTGTGATAAAATTTCAGCTTCTAGTAACTTTTTCTTTATTCCTGATTTTTCCCTTTGCAAACAGCAGACTCACACAATTGAGTCACATCTCAGGGACTTTTGCTTCATTATTTTATCTTTCCTTTTTCTGTTCCTTTTATTAAAACAGCACAGGTCTGTTTGGAGCCCCCCTGCTTGGCCCTGCTGCAGGGATTTAAACTTTCACAAGTTCAAAGAAAGCAAGAATTACAAGGAAAAGCCTTGGATTTATATAGATTCTTTTGAAGAGCTCAAAGTATGAGAAACCTTGTATGGTCAGGGTGAAGGTTATAGAGGGTAGAACATGCAATCTCTGTGTTCTTGGCAGGCTCTCATCCTTATTGAAAATTTTAGGTTCAGTGTCAGTTAAGTTTCCATCAGAAAATGGAGTTCCACTCTGATTTTTCAAGTCTCTTTTTAAAAAGGGAACATTTGCAGAAGTAAGGGCAGAATATAGCACAAGAGTGAGGGAAATAACAGAGGTACTGAGGCACTTGGGCACTAATATGCCTTTGTTGGCCTTACAAAAGACAATAGGAGAAAATCATGCTACTGGAAACCATGGAAGAGAGCCATGGAAGAAGGGCTGACCTAAGGCAGCCAAAAAGGGAAGTGGACAGAGGCATAATCAGGAAGTGCTATCCACAGTAAAGAGGTGGGTATGAACTGTGCCTCCTCCTTCTCTTTGATCTCTCTGACCTCCTGTTAGCCCAGCTACCTGGAAGCCAACCCAAAAGGAAGTATGAGTGACATAGTCTGTAGAGGCTAGCCTCCTGGGGCAAAGAGAAGGGTTCAGAATGATGTGACTTAGTGCAGAAAGACAAAGGACAGAATTGACTATTGTCATTCATTCATGCTCTTTCTTCTTTATTCAAATTAAGAAACTCATATTCAACCCAGGAAAGACAAAAGTCTAACAAGTTACTTAGCCACTGTGGGATAATGTCAATGAAGCCATATTACTGCTAAAATATATATGAAGAATTAGCTATGGATTATTATGTTACATGTAATGAAACCATGTTAATGTATCATTTCTCCAATCTTTCATACTCATTTTTCAGTATTTCAGTCATGGCAACAGCCCTTCAACTTTACTGATCAAAGGCCATTATTGAAGCCAGACTTCAATTAACCAATAAAGTAAATTGCTTAATACAAGAACTGATGATATTACATTAAATTAAAATTATCCAATTGAAAAGTTTCAACTCTAATTTATTCTTCTTCAAATAACTCTTTTAGCATCCATTTCAACTATTACCCACAAAAATCAGCTGAAATATTTGATAGTTTCTTTAGAGTAGATGTATCTTTATTGGGAACCAGATTTATTTATTTTTTCTTTGGATTGTATTATAGTTAAACTTTTTCTACACCAACTGAACCCAGTGATAGGTGGGGAGGCTGGTTTTTGAAAATTATTCTCCTTGCACATAATCTGACCATGGTAAAAACACATAAATGTATTCACTGAAGGATAAACTTTTCATCAGACAGAGAAGGATGAACTGAGGATATAGCTATTCATCTTCATCAATATCTGGACAAATGTCAACATCCTGAAACTCAAGACACCTTCATCTCCCAACCTCTTCTATGAGACTCAGCATTTAGCTGACATGACAACTCTGCATTCTGCAGTGTAAAATCTTCTTTTTCTAGGATTTATTAAAGAAAAAGTGTTTCATATTTAAAATATTTAAGAAATTCATAGATCTGATAAAAGCACTCATGTAAGGAAAATAAAATCTAAAACACTGAAGCATAAGATGAAAAATAATTATTAATACCCATAGTTTTTGCTTGGGCTAATGAAACAATGTAATGTATTTTTCTTCTAGTGTATTTTCAAAGAAGAAATAGTGCACATGATCACTGAAGTAATATTATGTTGAAATTCTAGCACAACAGATAATTTTGGATATATAAGTAACTGGAATCTGTGTTTAGTGACTACTTGTAGTGAAGTGAGAGTTTAAAATTAATCTCAGGAATGCAAAAATTCAGCAAGTCACAACTCAGCAACAAATAGAGTTTCTTAATCTATATTTCTTCATAAAAATTTATAGATAAAAACTTATGCTCTAAAATTCCATTGAGGGGTAAAGTACTAGGGAATCAAGAGTAAAAGAGAATGGGAAGTGGTATCGTTAATCTGGTCATAGCCCTTCAACAAATACAACTGATTGCTCAGCCATGTTGGATAGCTCCAAAAAGACTGTTCAAAGCAAATGCATTTTGAAAGAGGTCATAAGAGCTAGGCATGACCTATAATTCCAGTCACTGAGGAGGCTGAGGCAGGAGGATTGTGGGTTCAAAGGCAGCTTCAGCAATTTAGTGAGGCCCTAACAATTTCTCAAAATAAAACATGAAAAGTACTGGGAATGTGCTTAAGTGGTTAAGTGTTCCTGGGCTCAATCCATGGTACCAAAAAGTAAAAAATAAAAAATTTGCTGGAAACTTGCAAATTTTGGTCTCTCATTTGTCAAATCCATTCCCATTTTTTGGGGGGGCCAAATGGTGAAATACTTCCAATACTATTTATACAAATACAGAGATTGTGAATGCTCTAGAGAATAATAATCTTTTTGTCAATATAATCTTTTTGAATGAGTGAATCCTCTTCATTTTTAGACATAAATCACCCAACCCTCTTCATAAAAAAGGAAACCTTCACCTTCTTGAAAATCTGAATTAGTCACATGAGCCAGCAAACTAAACCGACTTTATATCTAGTTTCATAGGTTAATTCACACATCTCTTCCTCAGAATTCTTGGTCAGTATTCTTCTTTCTTTACTCCCACTCACACTGGTTGAATTTTTTATTATGGCCTAGTACTTCAAGGCATGTATCATTGCACACATATACTTTAGCATATTGCTTCCCTCATACTAAGCTGAAAGCCAAGTGCAGTCATCTTAACCTTGTCTAGTGGAAAGTTTCCCTTCATCACTATTCTTTAGGATCACCCATGAGTAGACTTATGAAATGGTAAAAGCACATCCTGGCCAGTGCAACTTAATTTATCAACCAATCTCTCTGAACTCAGGCGAAGTCCTTTTCTCTTCTGTCAGTTGGTTATAAGAAATCCTCAATGAGGCCAGGGATATAAATTGAAGAAGAAAAAAAGAAAGTAACATAGACTTCTGGAACAACTATTCATATCATTTATTGTGATCTCTGAATCCATTTGAGCCTGGACTCTGATGCACAGCTTCTATAGATTGCAGCTGACCATGCACAACTTCATGAATCAGCTAAAATACTATACAGACTGGTTTTTAGTCACTTGTCTGTACTTGTATTAGTAGTATTTTAGAAGTTGTTTTTCAAATAGAGAATAATTATTGGCTATAAATCTGTGAACTTGCTCTAGTTACATAGAATGTTATGTTATGACTGACTCATCCTTTTCACATATTGATGTGTCATGTGGAAAAAGTGGTAGGTCCACTTCCCCATACAGTTTGATTTGTAGTAGAGCATGAGTTTCACTCAAAACAACCGTCTTCAAAGTTACCCAATAATGAGTCTTAGTAACCCCCAAGTGAGGCATTTGCTGTCTCTAAAATTTAAAGATCTTCCCAAAGCACTGTTTTTCTCATGAATATAGGAAGTAAAAGGTACATAAACTGACCGTTATTTTAGAAAATATATTCCAGCACAACACACACCATTCGACTTCTAAAAATTTCAACATTGTGAAAGATATTTAATCTCTGCTAAATTAATCTGCTAACCCCTGGCACACATTTTATTTCTAGGTCACTTAGGAAACTTGACACTGTATGTGTTCTGGAGGCAATTAGCATTATGTAGCCAATAAATTGTAGAATGACCAATGAAATGCCAAAATGACCAAAATTCCTGAAGAACCATATTTATAATTGGAGAAGAATATTAATAGCTCTGAAGCAAGACATTTAATGTTCACCACTGTCCTTGCCAGGTAATTGCTTTTGATCATCTCTACTGAGGCATTTCAAGAAGTGAATGCTCACTATACAATGTTATGTTGTTCTGTCCCAGTGCTTTAAAAATACGATATTTGGAACAGAAGCTGCAGTTGGAGCTAAACTCTGTTTAATTTTAGAGTGGTCCCAGACTATCTGGTGTGTTTACAGGCCTCACAGGCAATTAACAGGAGGTTTAATGGGCAAGACTACACTAGCCACCTTTATCTTTGTTATCACTATTAACAATAAATCTGTGTGGAACATGTTATTGCTTCTGATATACTACACTATTGCTGTAGAAAGTTCCTTATGTATCTATGTGGTTCTTACACTATTAAGTCATACTTTATAGGGTAAGCTTTTAGATTTTGCTAACATATTAATTCTAATTTATTAAACTATGGCTTAAGCAGAAAACCACACTTGCATTTTTGGCTGCTCTGGCTCAAGTCTAAAAAGAAATTAGGCACAAATCATTTTTACAGGCTTCCATTAGCTTCCACTCTATCCAGAGAACTGTGATGGCCTTTATTATTCCTAGAATCAGTATTAATCAAGAATATCTATGAAATATTTCTTTGAAAACCTTGACATTTTGCTTTCTCTTTACATAATTATGCTGGAAAATGTGCATATGTTCTTTGATTTTATGGGTTTCTTCCTCAAATTAACTCAACTTGTTTGAAGTAAAACAGTGGGCTGCGGATTTGTGAAATAGAAACTAAAAGAAGGAATACAACTTTCAGGACTTTTTTTCTTTTTTATCCAGCATTATTAAGCTATAAGTCCCATATAAAGACCTGCACATAATTAATGTGTATAATTTAATGAGTTAGGACATAAGCATACATTTGCTTTATATCACAATAGTGCATATGTCCATCACTTCCAAAAGTGTCCTATGTCACTTGTATGACTGTGTGTGTATATAGTATAGTGAGATCTACCCTCTGAACAAATTTATACTTATCTGCTCTTGAGATTTTTATTATACAAATCAAGCTACCCCACAGTTGTCCGTCTTTCATTTCTAAGAAAATAATTATCTGTTTAGTCATTAGAGAGTTCTGAGGATGAAATGTCTTAAGAGCTACTCAGATATTCTTACTCTTTATTGTCATACTTGCCTATGAAGTTTAGGCTCTGTCACCTAAGCTTCTGATATTCTGTAATATCACATCTTTTATTAGAAAGTCCATACTATGACCCTCCTATTGAAAACCACACCATGCCATGAATGATCATCACAGAAATTTTCAGAAATGGTATCTCATTATCAGTGGCTTTCTTATAACTTTAGTGAAAGTCCTATTCCTTGGAAACTCTAAGGAGACATAATCAGGCAGTAAGTTCTGTGGTCTTACATATTAAACCCATTCTAGCATTCTTATCTTCTCCTACTTTTAACCCTTGCTTAGAACTCCAACTCTCATCTTCAGCTATTTAAAGATTTCATCTGTGTCCAGTGCTGACATGGTTACTAGGAAGTTCCAAGACTTAATTTTTATAAATTTGGCTGCATGAAAATATTAATGGTCTAGGAAATTGTGTCCAGAGAATTCTGTGGTAAAGTATATTTTTAGCTTCCAAATAAAATACTATATAAAGGATCTATTTGAAGGAGTCAGGCATGGAAATATGTTTAAGTCTTGAGAACATGTAGTTTTAATTTGATTCTGGGAAATAACTCTAGTTGAGGCCCACTTATCTGTCAGTAGAAAATGAAGAAAGGAAAACAATTGGCAAGCAAGCTTTCAGGGAAGAAATGGACAAATACATTCTTATGTCAAACCCTAATCCAAGTGGATACAGATTTAAGAAAATTTTATAAGATACACTAAGATAGATTGCTGAGTAAGAAATCAAAGCAAAAGCCACATCATAAAAATAAATCAAAGTAGCAAAGAAACAAAGGTTGCATCAGGAGTATCCAATTAATAACGATTTGTAAATCTAATCCTGAACAAGAAAATCAGTAATATATTTTGACTCTATGTATTGCTAACAATGAAAATCTATATTCCTCCTATTTCAGAAACCAAGCTGGAAATTAAAAGGCAAGACAAACATATGTGGGCAGGTTTAATAAGGTCAAAAACTAAAATAATAATTCTTGCCTTTTACTTCTACTTGTGTATTTGTTTCTTTGAAAATATTAAGTGAATAAAAAGTCATTTTTTAAATAAATCTTGAGAAGCATATGTTTTTCTAATAATTATTTTATGTTTAGATTGACAGATGGGTACACATTATACTAACATGTAAAATAACTTCTAAATATATTTCAGCTCTACTTTTTCCAGGATCTGTAAGAGAAAAATAAAATTTATCATAATTTTCTGTTTTGAGCAAATAGTTAACTAAAGTTATACTACACTGATAAATTATTATTATACTATTTAAGAGTTTCCAGAGAATTTGAGGAAATAAGATACTGAAAGGACTAGACTAAAGCCATTTTGTGACTCTAGGCCTCTTGTCCAGAGCCCTAGGTCCCCCACCCAGTTACTGGAAGTTACAACACAACAGCATCCCTCCCTGGCGCCAAAAAGTGGTTCTGCAACTTGAGTCAGCTAATCAGAAGGCCAGGCAATGAGCTCACTGTAGCCAGACCTATCAATAACCTAAAGGTCAACTGGGCCCATGGTAGCCAGACCTATCAGTCTAAAGGCCCACTGACCACCCAGTGACTTCACCCATCACCATCCAATTCTATTGCTGTTTCCCCTGCGCGAGCTTTCCCTTACCCAATCATGTAACGCCAAGGCATGTACTCCCCTACTTGCGATTGTAACCCATAAAAATCCCTGCTCCCCTAGACTCGGGGCTGCACTTCCTAACCCGCTGTGTCGGTGTGGGTTGAGCGGACCCTACTCGAGTTTGAATTAAAGACCCTTTTGTGATTACATCGGAATCGGACTCCTGGTGGTCTCTAGAGGTCTCAAGTCTGGGCATTACAATACAAGGCTTACATGGAAATATTACCAAATTTTCATAAGATTTAAGAAAATTTCAACAAATAGTATTTTGAATGTTAGCTGGAAATATAGTAGTTTTATTTTTGAGATACTTGGATTTTTCACATGTAATTAAAATAATATTCAAAAGAACTTTTTCTTTTTTAAGTCAACAGAAATAAAACATAAACATGCCTCTAATCATAATTTTAAAAGATATGTATTTCATAAAAATGGGTATCAAATTGCAAATTAAAAATAAAACAAAAATGTATGATTGATTTGGATTGGCCTTTACATAGGATATGCAACTTTCTATTTGGCATTAGTAAAGATATCACTGGGCAGAAATGTGCCCCTGAATGTTTCACCTTCTGTTACCTATGTCACTAGCATTAAAGAAGGTTGGGGCCAAGTGTGTCACCCAAACAATGTGGAAAACCAGGGTGTTTCAGGTCAGTATCACATGCATAACTAAGGCATTAAGAAAGTTAACAAAGTAACTGAGAGACAGAGATGGACATTTTGGGGAAAACATGTATTCAACTTCTTCAATTTATACTTCTGAATATGTTGTGGTTTCTTAATCAAAATTTCAGCTCTAACATTCTGTTTAAATCATCTATAGTGCTCTTTAATTCCTCAGGTCATATTTCCATTTCTATTTATTCTTTTGAGCCCTTTTTATAATATAATTTCTTATAGTTTCCGATTCTTTGCTTATATTTAATGCTTTGTTAATGAATTTTATCCCTTTATAATACTTATTTAGAAGTATTATCCATTTGTTCTATTATTTAAATCCCTTGAAATTCCATCCGATTTTCTGTGCGTCCTCTTTCATTCCCTGCATAATCAATTGTTCAGTGAAAGATCATACAGTAATAGGTCATGGATTAGTGATCAGGTTTACAGAGAGAATCGACAGGAGTATGACATGAATGGTATGAGGAGTATAATGGAGGAAAATGTGAGGAATCACTACCACAATTCCATCCTGACTAATTCTATAGGAAGCACTTATAATTATGAAGACATAGAAAAATTGGGAATAAAGGAAGCTATAAAGTAAGAAAACAGAAATTTCAAGTTTTGAAAAAATTATCTTAGAAATTTAAGCAATATGAATGCAAGTCTAAACTCATAAGAATGTCTTCCTTACAGCCAGCTGTCTACTTAATGGATTAATTACTTCTAATTCTTTCAGTGAACTTCTACTAATCTAAGTAGTTCATATCACCTTTTGTTTTTTTACAATTTAAACTAGTAAATATATCAAATGGACATGTTTTATCATGTATATAATAAAATAGTATCCTTTTATTGAGTTAATGTTTGCAGAAGAATTATAATAGTAAGATAAATATAAAGTTGGAAAAATGAAAGATATTTTAGAAATAGGACTAGTATGCAATTTAATAAACATTTTAGTAGACCAAAACTAAAATTTAAGTATCAGAATTAGGACATCTGATATGATAATATATGGAAAATACTTGAGAATAAAATACCAAAGTTTTCTCAGTTTATGGATATTAAAGAATGAAGGTTCTTTTATGTTCCCAACAATTAATAAATTTTACTCTACTTAAACTAGCAGGAGTGGATTATGTACTCTGCCACTGCAATTTATAGCACAATATGCAGTGGGGGAGTAAGTGTGAAATAAAATGTTAAAATACAAGAAAGTAGTTGTGACAGGGTTCTATTTCATCATTAGTTTATATATAAGAAGTACTTGAAACCAGGGGAATTTTGCAAAGGTACATAGTTCCTAAGAAAAATCCAATCTGAATACACAAATTATGTAAGAGTAGATGTAAAAAATGTAAAAGAGTACAATTTCATTTGCCTAGGGGGAATGCTGTGAAAGTGTAAGTAACAACATCTTAGAGAAAAGTCAAATTGGATAAGGTTTGGAGCCATACTAATCTCGATCATTCTGTTTGTATGAAGACTCTGTTTGTACACAAAAAAAAAACAATGAATTGCAATGCAATTTTAAGCACAGAGAAATCTGGTTTTGTGGAAATGAGTAAGCACTTTGCTATTTTTCCCCACCCTAAAAGTTTTGATTTTGTGTTAATATATACTTGGAAAGGTTCTTGAGGTTGGAAGCAGATATGAGTGCAAATATTAGCCAACAGACAAAGCAGTGCATTCAAGGAAGGACTATGAAAAAGAGAAAGAGGAAAAGTAGATAGATAATTAGCTCTGAAAATCAAATGTAACCTTTTATGAAGTTTACTAATTCTAACTGCTCAATGTGAATTCCACATGAATTTTCACGTTTTGAGATTCCTTCACTGCACTGACAATTATTTATGAAACAAACAGAATAATAAAGGAGAATGTTGCATTACATGTATTAAATCATTTAACAAATTTTGTGCACGAATGACTTCTTATTTGAAAATCTTTCATTATGATTGCTTAGAATATATAACAGAGAATATGATGTGATTTGTATGTTTGAGCTGCTTTGTCAAAGTTATCATAAATCTAGAAGAATTTTTAATGATTTATTGTTTAAATGTGCAATAAAATTACAAGGGATTTGTAACTCAACAATAACAAATAAAAATATTTCTTGACAACAAAATAAACGACTATGTAACTTGAAAAATAACACACAATTATTCAATTTTTTACAGATTTAGCTGTTTCACTGAGCAGGGAGTTGTCACAGGACAATGAGCTTCTAGCATACACTAATGGCCCTACTTCCTGTAGGAACAGACATCTGTACCCATTGATGACAACCAATCAGCACTTTCTAATTATTTCCTCAAATATCTCTGAGTTACTAATTTTATATGTTAAAAGGAAATATGTACTTGTATTCTGCTTTAAATTTTGGAATTAAACTAAGTGCTTTTGACGATAATTATTATTCCATCTGTAATAAATTATTTTCATATTAATTTATTTTAATGATTTTAATTCTACAAAGTAGCTAGGAAATTTTTAAATTTTACATTTAAAAAGCAATTTTCCCAACAGTATATAAATTACAAATTCTGAATAATATTTAAAAAATAAATCATTTGATCACAAAATTATAGTCTAGTATTTTGTTGCACATACAATTATATGAAGAATCATGAATCTTTGCATAAATATGACTAACATTATTTCAATAAATGTTGCTGAGAAAATTGGATATCCATAAGTAGAAGATTAAAACATTGTCCCTTTGTCTCACCTTATAAAAAATCATCTTGAAGTGGATCAAACACCTAAATTTAAGAACTGAAACTATAAAACTACTGGAAGAGGGGGCTAGCATTGTGACTCAGTGGTAGAGCACTTGCCTCACACAAATGAAGCACTGGGTTTGATCTTCAGCACCATAGGAAAATAAATAAATAAACAAAATGAAGATATTAAAAAAAAAAACTACTGTATGAAAACATCATGGAAACACTTCAAGATGAGTATGGGAAAAAAATGTATATGGCCCTCAAAACACAGGGAACAAAAGCGAAAGTAGACGAATGAGATCACATCAAACTCAAAAGTTTTGCACACAATAGAACCAATAAACAGTGAAGAGATAACATAAGAATGGGAGAAATACTTGCAAAGTATTCATTTAACGAAAGATTGGTATCCAGAATACACAGGGAACTCAAAAAATGTAACAGCAATAACAACAGAAAATAAGAAATGTGAGTTTTTAAAAAACGGACAAGTGATCTGACCAAGCACTCCTCAAAGAAGAAATACAAATATTGAATAAATATGTGGAAAAAATTTTCAGTTTCATCAGGCATGAGGGAAGTGAAATAAAAAGTACAATGAGCTATCTCATTGTAGTCAAAAGAGTTATTAAAAAAATAAAAGCCAAAAAAGAAGAAACCACAAATGCTGGTGGGAATGTGGGGGGAAAAAGGAACTCTTATTCACTCTTGGCAGAAATGTAAATGAGAACAACCATTACAAAGAACAGTGTGAAATTTCCTCAAGAAATGAAAAGTAAATCTATGATGTGTTTCAGCTCTCCTACTTCTAGGTACACATCCAAAGAAAATGGTATTCATATATCAAAAACAGAAGTGCAAACCCAGGTTTGTTACTGTGCTATTCACAATAACTAAGATATGGAGTCAACCTAGGTGCCCAACAATGAATGAATGGGTAAAAAGAATATGTTCTCTGGGAGTTTAGCTCAGTAGTAGAGTGTTTTCCAAGCATGTGTGAGGCCCTGTGTGTGATGCTAAGCATCCTCCAAAAATGTGGTCTGTAGATATTGGAGTATTATCCAACCATAAAAAAGAAGGAAATACTGTAATTTGCAGTAAAATGGATGGAACTTGAGGACATTATGTTATGACACAGAAATTGAGAATTGAATATTTTTCATTACAAGTAAAAGTTTTTTAAAAAGTCAGTTTGAATGTGAAATATTGATTGCTTGAGGTTGGGATGGGGCAGAGAATGTGGATAAAAGGAATGTGGATTGGATCATTGCATGCTGTATGCATATACTGAAATATCACACTGAACCCTTAATATATACAATGAATACTTATTAATAAAAACAAAAAATGAAAAACTAAAACTTCCATGGTGAAATTATCTTGATATTAGTAAAATAAATCAATTATCAATTAAAATATTTTAGTTTAATGAAAAAAATTCAATATTTTTGTCTCTCATTACCATTTATGAATTTTCTCATCTTTTTATTTTGTATTTAAAAAATAGGAAGCATAAGAAAAATTAGAGTTCTAAAGAAGGTGGAAGAATGAGAAATCACAACTAAATAGTATCTTGTACATAAGATGGTTAAATATTTCTCTTAGCTAGCTGCAATTACCATACAATTGTGATCATGACCCATTTGACCAGAAACAGATGCAGGCAGAAAAAAAAATGAACAGAGTTGGAAGGATTTCATACTTCACAATATTCCTTCAATAAGATGGGAATTTGATTTCAATTATTATATAGAACAGCTGAGAAATAAATAAATTATTTATTTATTATAGGAAATAAATTAGTTACACAGTTGCATGTAAGCATTCATTATTTCCAACTTTGTAATTTATCATCTAAAGATAAGTTGTACTTTTATTATGTGTCTATGTGGTTTCAAATATTCTAAGACTTATGACTGGAATATCATTTTGAAGATATTGAATATACCTTTGGAAGTGTCCACATCTTCCTTGTAAATTGTGTTCATTTTCTGAGAAAACATTTCTAATTCACTCTCTAACCACCAGAGTGATAATTTTTCCTTTCGGATGTACTTTTAGTATTATTTACCATTTCCTATAATGAACATCATGCTTGGATATTATCATTATTATTTTGTCATTGCATTTTGAGCTATTGCGCATCAATGATGAAATTCTTAGTTCATTCTTGCCTTTGCCAATTATGAGGTGAGTTGGACTGATTTGTCAGTGTGAGGCTAAATTCAATAAAAAATAAAATATTTATTTTTAAAATGAAATAAATAAATAAATTTTATCCTTATTAAATTATTATTTCAACCAGTCATTCCCCTAATTTGTCCTATTTTCTCTTTACCCTAATAGTTTTCCAATTATATTCATGCAACATACAAAACACAACACTTAAAATGTTCCATAAACTGTTTTAGAACCTTCTCACAATGTTGTCTGAAGT
Source organism: Xerus rutilus (assembly GCA_028644305.1). Classification (NCBI taxonomy): domain Eukaryota; kingdom Metazoa; phylum Chordata; class Mammalia; order Rodentia; family Sciuridae; genus Xerus; species Xerus rutilus. Next base: position 76,633,179 of record CM053404.1, read on the forward strand.
AATAGTTATCCCCATTATTGGGATAAGGAAACTGGGTCCTAAAAAGTTAAAAAAAAATTAATTGAACACATATTAGTATATGGCAGAGTCAGGATTCCAATACAGGCAAGATTGTGCAATAGCTGATGCTCTTAAACAATATGCTACATTGTTCTCATTACCTCACATCTCACTGTATATATCTACTTTGCACTTTAATATTTTAGTGCAAGAAATTTTTTATTGATCTTTGCTGGTTTATGTATCCCCAGCATTCAGCCTCATGTTAGTAACAAAATCAATCCAATATATTGTTATGGGAAAATATGGACCTATGCCTTTTGCAAAAGAAAAATTACCAAGCAATAATTTACTAATAGATTTTCTCAGCCAAAATGAAAATCATGACCTGGAAAAACTAATGAAATTATTATTAAACTTTCTGTCTACCTTTTCTCCAATGTTATCTGTCCTAGATATATCCTCCAGTAGATTTCAACATAATTTGAAAATATTATTTTAATTTAAATAATAACTTTTGGAAAACCTATAAGTAAACTTTTATCCAAGCAATTTATTTCTTGATCATCTATTCAAGAAATTGTGTTCTCTATCAGGTAGGGCATGAACAGCTAAGGGTATTTAGCATCAGGTTGGTTCAGAGGTCCATGGTGGCAGGGATGAGTATCTGGACAAGGCATACATAGGGTAGCGATCATTCTAGGGCAACAATAGGCAAGACAAGAAAATATTTTTTGGTAAACAATTAGCACAAAAGCAATTAGTATTTCAGCCAGTCTTTGAAAACTATGAAGAGAGTAACTCAGTAAAGCTTAAGGTAGAATCCAGCATGCCATTGATTTGTGAGTGGAAGCCATTTAAGGCTTTAGAAACATTAGTTGTTGGAACCATACACCACATTTAGTTTTTATAATGGCACAATTGTCCCCTTGAGCTGTCATCAAGCTACCGAATGTCATCTGATTTCTATAAAATAGTTTTCTCATTAGTGTTACCTCTATGTTTAGTACAAGAGTCCCTTTAACTGTACCACTTAAGAATTTCTTGGTAAAGTTAGAGCTTTTTCTCATTGACTCTTACCACAGGAAATGTAAGTTTATTATTATGTTTTTTAACCTGGGACATTTCTTTGTAATTAAAGAAATGTACCCTCTTAATGTTAATTCCTATAATAAGATAAAATGTATGAACACATTAAATATGATATATGTATATTTATGTCTCTATCAATCAATTTGAAGAAGTTGGTTCAGTATAGTTATATTTAAATCTAATTGAAAAACATGCTCACAGAATCACTGCAACCTAGTCTTTTTAACAAATAAAACAATCAAAGATATCTTAGCCACTTTCTAGTTTTTCAAAGTACAGATCACAGATCTAAATGTAAAACTCAAAATTATAAAACTCCTAGAAGATAACACAGGAAAAAATCTTGGTAACCTTGAATAATGTGATGACCTTTTTAGATACAATATGATTTGGAACCAAATGGACATTTCTTGGTTCTGTTGATGCTTTTTAATTTTTTTAAAACTTTGGAATTACATTGCTAAATTACTAAATTGAATTTACTCTGATTCCATAATCACAAAGAAATTTGCTTATAATTCAACTGTATAATGACTCTCTCCCCTCCCCTGCCCTTAGCTGGTTGACTTCTCACTGCACTTTGGGAATTTATTTTGCTTACGGAATCTGCCCTTGTGAATTAAGATAACATAGATCAATATATGAAAGACAGATTTAGTTTTCTTCTAATTACATGTTTCTTAGATATAAATCTTTGAAAATATGCCTCATTCTTCAGATAATTCACCATGGAAGTGTGATATTTGAGAATATACTTGGGTCTCATATTGACTTGTATAAGGGAATATCTAATTTTAAACATATATACAACAATAACAAGGAAAAAGGCTAAAGCTGATGTTTCAAAGCTTCAGTTTGGAAAAAAAGTAGATTTTAGATTATTGGAATGTTAAAATGCTTTATTATGATATCGGAGCTTTCATTATTTTTCTTTGATTGTAAATTAATGTATTTTGAGCTTAAATAAAAATGATTTAGTGAGATGACTTTATATTTTGCTGTATACAAGGAGCTATATGAGGTATATATTACCTTATTACAATGAGCTATAATGAATTTTATTGTGTTCTTCTTTCTTTTACTGGTAAAAAAAGATCAAGTATTTTTGGAAGTAAGTAGATTGGAAAATCCTCTAAAAAATAAGTTTTTAGTTTAGGACAAAAGGAAAGAAAAGTCAAAGATACTATTTACCAGCATTTATGAGAACAGCATTTGGCTAAAAAATGTTTGTTTTTGGCAAGCATGTTTGAGGAAAGGTTGGCACCATGTATCAATCTAAGAAAAGAGATAATATGTATTTGTTTGAATGAAAGCATTTCTTATTGCAATTTTCATGTTAATTGTCTTTTCATGCAATTATGTAATGTTTTCATACAACCTAGATTCTGGCATCTATACTGGATTTCTACTTCTATTGTTGACCTCCTATACAAGGATTCATTACAGAAAACTCTTCCAAACTTTATATTACAGTATCATTTTTTAAAGCAAATGTCCTAACTATATTTTTCCCCTTGGTACTATAAGTAGTATTTCTCAAAATAATATCACATGTCACTTCCTTATCAGACCTTAAAATATTTACAATAAAAAAGTTTTCTACAATGTTTTAGGTTTTACATATGCTATATTAAATTTTTTAATTACAAATTTTTCTCACATTTTACTACTTTAAAGCACATTATGGTTTCAAAATAGTTAAGGGTGATCAATATTAGAGTTATAAAAATGGATAAATGTTACAAATTTAGTACAAGGAATTACTAAATATTTTTACTAACAATATTTTCAAGATTAATGAAGAATATCTCCCAGATTGTTCAATTTATAATGCTTAGTTAAATAGTTTAAAATTTCCAGTATGTTTTTAGAAATCAACAAATTTTGAAATTGATTTTACCATATATTTTCAATCATATTCACAAGCTAATAAAAATAGTACACTCCTTGTATTCATAAAATCTCTCACACTTGAGACTCATTTGATATTCTACATGCTGAGTGTATGCGGGGGTCGCAGTCTGTCCCTAGCCAGAGGGTTGAAGGGGCACCCCCACATTCACCTAGCTGTGGAAGTTGGGAAGAGTTGGAGCCAACTGGTTGCCCGTTCCCAGCCCTGCCGCAGGACAATCAGACACACCAGGAAGTGCAGTCAGAACAGGCACCCATTTATTTGTGGAACAAGCATTCAACTTATAGGGCTGTTCAGCCAATCAGAGACAATGCACGTAGGCAACAGCCATCCATGTGGCAAGGCTTGTAAGCCCCCTGAATTCTGTCCATGAGCTGCACGTTCGTGGAACCAACAGTAAATGTAAGCCAATCACATAGTTCCTCCTTCCTTTGTGCCTTTCCCATGTACACACAATGGATAGTCATAAGGGCATAGCGTAGAGCTAGCTCCCCACAAGTGTACAATTTACTATGTATAAATAAGATTTTAGTAAATTCGAGATTTTTGAAAAGTTTTTCTGCAATATATAAGTGGTACATATAATAAAGCTTTTATTTTAGTAGAAACAGTTGGATAATACTTATGCCTATGTGTTAGTCAGCTCTCAATACTGTGAACCAAACACCTGACAGAAACAACTTAAGCCAGGTATGGTGGCACAAACCTGTAATCCCAGCACTTAGGGAGGCTGAGATAGAAGAATTGTGAGTTGAAAGCCAGCCTCAGCAACGGTGAGGCACTAAGCAACTCAATGAGACCCTGTCTCTACATAAAACACAAAATGGGCCTGGAGATGTGGCTCAGTGGTTGAGTGCCCCTGAGTTCAATCTCCAGTACCAAAAAAACAATAAACAACTTAGAGGAGGAAAAATTTCTTTGGACCTCACTGTTTCAGATGTTTAGTCCATAGCTGGCTAACTCCATTGCTCTTGAACTGGGATAGAGCAGATCATCATGGTGGAAGAGCATGGTGGGTGACAATAGTTCAACTCACGGTCCTTCAAGGCAGAGAAGGAGAGAAAGAGACCAAGAAGGCGGGGACATGTATAATCCCCAAGTGCACACCAACAGTGACTTACTTCCTTCAGTCACACTACAACTGACTACAATTACCACCTAGTAATGCATTCAAATTATTAATCCACTGATTAGGTTACAGCTTTTATAATCTGATATTTTCAGTGATAAAATAAAAAGAAGGGACTAGGGTTCCAAGATCACATTCAAGGACATTTCCCAAGTGACTTACTTTCCTACAACTAGTCCCTATTTCTTAAATGTTTCCAAAACATCTCAATAGTGATAAAAAGCTGGAGCTAGTATTCATCACATGAGTCTTTGAGGGAAGATCCAAACTATAGGAAGAATCAAACACTTTTAAGCAAGAGACATGCAACTTTATTCAGATAAATCTTTCTTTGCCTGTTGTAAAATTTCATGGCACAGTAGTACTTACAAGATGCTCTCTCTGCAGTTTGGTGATGACATACAGACTTGACAAGACTTTCTCTTGCCCATTTACAATATATATGAGTTTAATTTGCCATGAAATATGAAAAAGGATATGATGTATAGACATATACATCAAGTGCACTAGCTATAATCTTTTCTATGTTCATATAATTTAGTCAAAGTAAGTTTAAATAAATGGATTAATTTAAACTGAGCTTCTCTGTAAAGTGTCTACCATGGATATAAAAATTTTTACATTGCCCTGTGCTGTGTAAATCTGACCAATAATAATTACATATTTTGTTTTTAAGCCTGTTATTTTTCTTGTTTTCCCCTCTGAATTTTCTTCTATAAAACCTTTATAAACAGATGGAAATCACAAATATATGCTAATGTCTTCATTCTTTCACTGCTTCATAGCATTGCTATATCAATGCTGTTTCCAAAATTTATGCTATATATGAACAACAACATACATTTCTCTTTTTTTTTTTGGTACATTTCCAGTGATTCTCTTCACTGTAAATTTTATTTCAAAGATACGTAATATCTTTCAAAAATTTGTGCCATTTAAAAATTCTTACTGATATAGGGCTAACCTCTACAATCCTCTTGAGATTTCAGCAGCATCAAAAGGCCAACAATAGCCGGGCACAGTGGCTCAAGCCTGTAATCCCTGCACTTTGGGAGGCTGAGACAGGAGAATCGTGAGTTCAAAGCCAGCCTCAGCAAGGGTGAGTCACTAAGCAACTCAGTGAGTTGCTTAAAAAATACAAAACACAAAAAATAGGGCTGGAGATGATGCTCAATAGTCAAGTATCCCTGAGTTCAATTCCCAGTACCAAAAAAAAACAAAAGGCCAAGAATAAAGATAACAATAACAATAATTGTACAATATTGATGTTATCTAAAAAAAATATAAATTGTCATAATATATATTGAATGCTAAATATGTTTTAAAACTAGATTAGTTCTTCTTAAATGGGATGATATATTAAATACCAGAAAGCCAAAGTACAGATTTTATCATTCAATTTCTAGAAATAAAAAAATTAAAATTTATAATCAATAAGTGTCTTGTTCAGGAGTCACAAAACAGGTAAGCAGTGCAATGCTTTTCAATTCAGAAATTTTATTTTATTGCTTAAGGTTTTAAATTTGTGAGCACTTAATTTACTATTTTCTAAAATTATTTCATTCTGTGTATTTAGAAATTACAAACTATCTGTTAATTTGCTTTGCTATCAACATTTTCTAAAGTGTCAGAATTTTCAATAGAAACACAATAATTCAAAGTAAATGAAAGAACAATTTTTTCTAAATAGTAAAATATATCTTATCTGAAATTAAACAGTAAAGTCACACTGCTAGCCTACAAGTGCCTTGAAAGAAAGGTTAATGGATCTTTCACATTTGAGTTTCTAACCTGATGATTCATGGTGTAGTTAGCATGTTGTACTCATTGGTTAAAATTTTTCTCTGCTGCCCCTATGCTGTGGCATACGCCTGTCATCCCCATGGTTTGAGAGGCTGAGATGAGAGAATTGCAAGTGTGAAGCCAGCCTCAGCAAATTAATGAGGCCCTAAACAACTTGGCCAGACTCTGTCACAAAATAAAAAAATAAAAATAAAAAGTGCTTGAGATGTGGCTTGGTGGTAAAACTACCTTAGGTTCAATCCTCTGGTACCAAAAAAACAAAAACAAAACAATTGCATGCTTATTTCATTAGAAGACAAAAAAGAAAATATCTCAGGTTGAAAATAATTTTTCCCTAAAATTTCAAAAAGGAGTTTGAATTCTGTCTTCATTGTTATTTGATTATTAGGAAATTTTGGAAGTGTATATTCAATCTCACATTTTGTTTTGCTTTTTTGGAAATACATAAATGCAACATTGAAGATAATTGTGACTCAATATAAATGGGAAAAATAAATTTTGAAATGACAACCTCATTAAGATGATTCTTTACATGTAGGAATGTCTATATGTGTAACAATAATTTATTGCCTCAGGAATACATGCATGTAGAAAGTAAGTGTTATTTTCACATACAATCCATCAACATACATATGAAAAAATGTTCAACATCTTTAGCAATCAGAGAAATGCAAACCAAACTACCCTAAGATTTCATCTCACGCCAATCAGAATTGCAATTATCAAGAATACAAACAACGATAAGTGTTGATGAGGTTGTGGGGAAAAAGGCACGCTCATACATTGTTGGTGGAACTGCAAATTGGTACAACCAATCTGGAAAGCAGTATGGAGATTCCTTAGAAAACTTGGAATGGAACCACCATTTGAGCCTGCTATCCCACTTTTCGGTCTATACCCAGAAGACTTAACAACAGCATAGTACCGTGTGGCAGCCACTTCGATGTTTATAGCAGCTCAATTCACAATAGCTAAACTGTGGAACCAACCTAGATGCCCTTCAATAGATGACTGGATAAAGAAACTGAGGTATATATACACAATGGAATATTACTCAGCAATAAAAGAGAATAAAATTATAGCATTTGCAGGCAAATGGATAGAGTTGGAGAATATCATGGTAAGCGAAGTAAGTCAAACTCAGAAAACCAAATGCCAAATGTACTCATTGATAAGTGGATGCTGATCCATAATGTGGGGAAGGACATGAGAACAATGGTGGAACTCTGTTCACAAGGGTGTAAGGGGGGAGGGGGCATGAGGACAGTAAAGGTGGTAGAATATGATGGTTATCATAGCCCTAACTTTATGTATGACTGCATATATGTTGTGATTCTATACAACTTACCCCTGGAGAATTGATATGTTATCCTCTAGCTATGTACAATGAATCAAATTGCACTCTGTTATCATATAGGCCTAAATAGAACAAATAAATAAATTAAATATGAAAAAAATTGTATCTTGATTTCTCTTTTTAACTCAAGATTTTGTTAACTAGTTGGTAAACAGTAAGTAGATACAAATAGATAAATAGAATGATTCTAGAATTTTTCCTTAAATTATAACTCCATTCTCATTCTCCAATGGTCTTTATACTGTCTTAAACATCCTTGTAAGATGGCTACAGGATGATGATTTAGAGTAAGTATTGCTAGATAGGGCATGGGTGGAACTTTGGGATAAATGTCTTGCAGAAAACCTTTCTTCACACCTAAAAAATGTTTGGAGCTTTGCTGTCACTAATAGAGTATAAGGGAATCTTGAGAAGTGGTATTACTTTTCTTGTTTTCCCCTCTGAATTTTTTTTCATAAAACTTTTGTAAACAGACGGGAATCACAAATATATGCTAATGTCTTTATTCTATCACTGCTTCATAGCATTGCTATATCAGTGCTGTTTCCAAAATGTATGCTATATATGAACAACAATACACATTTCCTTTTTTTAATGAAGGACATAGCTACCCATGTCTTTCTTGCTGTCACCTTCCAAATATCAGACCTTAAACTATACTACAAAGCTATAGTAACAAAAATGGCATGGTACTGGCACCAAAATAGACATGTAGACCAATGGTATAGAATAGAAGACACAGAGACGAACCCACTTACATAAAGTTACCTTATACTATATAAAGGAGCCAAACACGTACATTGGAGAAAAGATAGCCTCTTCAACAAATGGTGCTGGGAAAACTGGAAATCCATATGCAGCAAAATGAAACTAAACCCCTATCTCTCATCATGCACTCAAAGTGGACCAAGGACCTGGGAATTAGACCAGAGACCCTATGCCTAATAGAAGAAAAAATAGGCCCAAATCTTCATCATGTCGGATTAGGACCTTACTTTCTTAAGAAGACTCCTATAGCACAAGAAGTAAAATTAAGAATTAATAAATGGGATGGATTCAAACTAAAAACTTCTTCTCAGCAAAAGAAACAATCAGTGAAGTAAACAGAGAGGCCACATTCTGGGAACAAATCTTTGCCACACACATCTGATAGAGCACTAATCTCCAGGATATATAAAGAACTCAAAACACTTAACACCAAAAAAACAAACAACCCAATCAACAAATGGGCTAAGGAGCTGAAAAAACACTTCTTAGAAGAATATATATAATCAATCAACAGACATATGAAAAAGCATTCAACGTCTCTAGCAATTAGAGAAATGCAAATCAAAACTACTCTGTGATTTCATCTCAGCCAAGTCAGAATGTTAATTATCAAGAAAACAAACAATAATAAGTGTTAGCAAGGTTGTGGGGGAAAAGGCAGGCTTATACATTGCTGGTGGGACTGCAAATTGGTACAACCAATCTGAAAAGCAGTATGGAGATTCCTTAGAAAACTTGGAATGGAACCACAATTTGACCTAGCTATCCCACTGTGGAATCAACCTAGATGCCCTTTGATAGATGAATGGATAAAGAAACTGTGGTATATATACACAATGGAATACTACTCAGCAATAAAAGAGAATAAAATTATGGCATTTGCAGGTAGTTGGAGAATATCATGCTAAGTGAAGTAAGCCAATCCCAAAAAACCAAATGCTGAATGTTCTCTCTGATAAGTGGATGCTTATCCATAATAGGGGGAGGACATGGAAAGAATGAGAGAACTTTGGTCACAGAAGTGGGATGGGGAAGGGAGCATGAGAATAGTAAAGATGGTGGAATAAGATGGACATCATAGCCCTAGCTTCATGTATGACTGCATGCATATTGTAATTCTACATTACATACAACCAGAGAAATAAAAATTTGTGCTCTGTGTACAATGAATCAAAATGCATTCTGCTATCATGTATACCTAAGTAGAATAAATAAATAAAATTTTAAAAAAGAATTCATGTGTTAGACAATATAGCAATGTTCAGATATGAATATTGGATCATGATAGCTCTAACTTCTTCAGTGGATTAATTCCTTTGATGAATTAATAATTTAAATAGACCATTGGATGAAAACTGTAGGCAATTGGGGCATGGTTGAAGGAAATAGGACACTGGTGTTGTACTGTTGAACAATCTCTTGTCCCTGACTCTTTCCTCTTTCTCTACTTCTTGATTGCCATTAACTGAGTAAATTTCTTTTCCCATCCCCTTCTGTGATGATGTTCTGCTCCATCACAGGCCCAGAGTAGTGCAGTGAAATCAGCTGACCATGGACTAAACTTGTGAAACTGATTCCAGAATAATTTTTTTTTCTCCTAATTCCTTGTTAGGTATTTTTTTCAATGTGATAAAAAGTTGATTAACACAGAAATTGTTACCAAGAAGTGGGGTCATTGTTATAACAATACATCTGGTTCAGAAACTTTTGGAACTGGTTTTTAGGAGGAGTTTCAAAAATTTTAGAAATGTAGGCTAGAGAAGGCTTACAATGTTGTAAGTAGAGTTTAATGGGTGATTCTGGTAGGGACTCGGAAAATCAGAATGCTGATAGAAAAATGGACAATAATGACAGCTCACAATGTTTCAGAGAGAAATGGGAACTCTATTTGGAATCAAACTAGAGGCCATTCATGGTGTGGCAAATTCTTTGTCTACATTTTGTCCATGTCCTGGGAATGTATGAAGCTGAATTTAAAGATGATGAACTAATTAATCTATTGGTGAAGGAAATGTCAAAGCAGTATAGAATTCTGGTTATGACATATTATTGCTGGCGACTTTTAGCCAAGTTTACTACGAGAATTGGGAGCAGAGGGGAAAGAATTGAAAAACTTTGAAATTTGGTCTAAGTAGAAAAATGCAAATAAAATTGGGGTCAATGAATGTGTGGTTGTTGAAAAGTTTACTGCCATTTAAGAAATGTTAAGTGCTTTCTTCAGAGACATAGGAAAGATGCCTTAAAGTTATTTTAGGAATTGGCAAGAGCTTACCCATCATAGAGTCATGTACCTAAAGGTGAAAATTCCTTTAAGAGGAGACCATGGGAACACACTTCTTCCACAGGGGGTCCTATCAAGTTGTTTCCCTAGGATTCATTTTACCATTTTTTAACTGTTTAAGCACTCAAAGTCTGATCAAGCCATGGTTCCAGGGGGTTCAGTTACTGGAGCTGGTAGAATCTGCTGAAGCCATGATTCAAGGGTGTTCAGTTTCTACTGGATTGGTAGCAGACCTTGGTGGTTTCATGTGGTGCTGGTTCTGCAGTAATGTGTGATGCTGTAGTTAGGTGTTCATGGAGGCTTCAACTTAAATTTCAAATGAAAGAGTGTTAGGCCTGGAAAACTGTAGCAGGATTAGAATTCCTGTAGGCAATTCCTGAAAGAGCAATAATCAAAATTGTGTGAGTGAAGCCTAAACTGCAATGGAGAACCTTGGGACTAAGAGAGGCCAGTAACATGGAATGTCTGCAGAGGAAAGGTATAGGAAGTGAGCAGAGCCAGCCAAAGAGATGTGAGCTGCAACCCTCAAGTTCATAGTAGCCTGGTCACCAATGGCCTTTGGAGACCAAACCTCACTGCCGTGAGTCCTAGATGCGGGACGTAAAGTAACTTGTTTGTGCAGCTGGATTTAAGTCTTTCTTTGGACTTATTTTTTAAATGCTCCATCCCTCCCTTTTATAATGGAAATATTTACTCTTTGCCATTGTAAGTTGGATGCATATAACTTGGTTTTGATCCTTTTTATGTACCACAGCTAGGTTTACCTTTAATCTGGGATACTTCGAACTTGGACTTTGGGGCTATATTGTAGTTGTTATCACCATGAATATTCTTGGAGATGAATTTAATACATTTTTCATTGTCAAATGGACATGAGCTTTTGGAGGCCAGGACTAAAATGTCATGGTTTAGATATTTAATGTCTCCAAATTCTCCTGTGTATTGTAATGCAGTAATGTTCAGAGGTGAAATGATTAGATTAGTTAGAGCCTAATCAGTGGATTAATCCATATGATGGACTAATAATTTTTAATAACTACTTGGTGAAAACTGTATCCAGTTGAGTAATAACTGGAGAAAGCTTGTCAATGAGAGTGTGGCCATGGCAATATCCTATCCCTGGCTCCTCTCTTTCTCTCTCTGCCTTTGTGATGCTCAGAAGAGCTGATCAACTCTTCTGTGCAAAGCTTTTTCTGCCAAGTTGTCATGCCTTTCATCATCCCCAGAGCAATGGAGTTGGTCAATTATGGACTGAAATTCTGAAATTGTGAGTCCAAAATCAAGTTTTCCTTCTCTTAGTTGTTCTTGACTGATATTTTGGTCAGTGATGCAAAGCTGACTAATACACTATGACACTAGGAATCAAATTTAGAATTATATAACTGTTTTGGCATTCCAGACTCCAGAAATAGTTGTTTATTGAGATAGGTCATGTGGCACATAGATGGGCACTAAAGTCTTTATAATTAGTCATTAATATTAATATCAATAATATTTGGCTTCATTTGGGTAGTATTATATAATAATCCCAGTGGCTAATTAAGTTTAAAAATTTGGAAAATATTATTAGGCTGAGAATGCAGAGGTTATAATCATTATTCTTTGTGCCTCCCTTTCCTCAATTATTTTTCTGAAAACCATTAGTTAAGGTAACATTAACAGCTTCACTAGAAGCTGGTTTATAATAGCATATAAAATATTAAAGTATATAAAGTATATTTCAGATCTGAAAATTTTGATAATACAATTGAAGATATTAAATAGCTATGTCACAAATGATCATATAAATAACTTGTACTGGGAAATTATCTTTACTAAGATGAGTCTGGTCTTCCAAACTGTCAATAGATTATTGGTAGATTCAATGATTAGACCAAAACATTATTTACAAAAAAAATAAACCTCACTTCATACTTCATAAAATTCTTGATCAAACCATAAATTTTTTAGTTATGTTTTTAAGATAATGCTTCATTTCAAAGAAATTTTGGAGTCCATGGGGATTTAAGGGCATGTTCAAGAAATGTGTTATTTTCATCTTCCCCACACTGTAACATGCATAATAATCTCCCTTTGAGAAGAATTAACGGAAACATAACTTGCCATTATGACTATGGACATCTGTCTTTGTTTACATTCATCTCAGTTTAATGCAGAAAATGTCAAAGAAAGAATGTAGGGTGAAAACTGTGTATCTTTCAGTTTTACTTTCATTGCATAGCACAAAGGGATGAAAAAGACATTGTGCTTCTTGTGTGGTAAGGATTTAGCTAATGGATGTATAAAGAAAACAGAGCTGAAAGGAAATGTTTTATTGCTCTATACTGTACCATATGGATTTTTGTTCTCTTGTTATTTTTGTTTTTGTTGTTGTTTAAATGATGCTTAATTTGAAATATCTGGAACTTAACCAAAGTTTGGATTTGTACCAACACAAAACTTTGTCTTGAAACATCCTACAATTTTGCTTATTCTCTTGCCAAGCAAAGAAGTCACACATGTTGGATAGTTCTTAAGAAGCCAGAGAACTGAAAATGAAGAGTAAAATGTTTTGCTAAAACAGTTTTACAGTTTTTGTTCTTTTACAATAAAAGCAAAAATAAAACAAAATATTTTAATGATGAATCAAGATGAACCACAAGATTTTTAAAATTTTTGCTCAAATGAAGTATATATATATATCCTAAGTCTATTTACTTTTTAACTTGGCTACTTATAGCACTGATTTATTCTGTTTTGGTCCTTCCAACACTCATATTTTATTTAAACAGATATTCAACAGTTGTTCTTGATATATTTATATATATATATTTCCAAAATCAGATTCCATTTTAGTTGTTATATTTTCTACATAAATTAAAAATCTAATTACCTGTATTAGTTTACACTATATTTAATCCAGGAGATGTAAGAAATTATACTTTCAAAGAGATAGTCTAATTTACAATTTCTTCTTTTATATAGTTTAATGCTACAGACTTTCATAAATCCCCATTATAACCAATTGTTAATCACAAAATTAAGGGTCATTCTTTAGGCTGGCTATATTCATATTTAATGTATTAATTATCCTTAATATAAAAAGGTTGTATATTATTTTAGGAAAAACTTACTGGTGTCCACATGTACTAAAATCATGGTGGTTTTCTTATACCTTCACCCCCAAGCATGTCCTTTCCCTTATTTAAGTTACTACTATCCTTTGCCATGCAGGTTAAGTGTGGCCATACTCAATGTATACAATTTTGTCTGTCGTGAAGATCTGGTTAACAGTGGAGAAGTGTTGATCAGTGCTAAAGGCAGATTGGTAGTCTCAGCTTCACCTGGAAATGTTATAGTTTAATTAGTTGTTCTTGAGTGTAACTCTAAAATTTGAATCATTATTCTACACATAACAAGATTTCCCAGTTATGCTTTTAAAGGTTATGACTCAGATCTTTAATAGGAGTTGAGATAAAAATGTTCTAAATATGTCTAAAAATATCTTAATATCAGTTATGCTGGTCCTCCAACTAACCATTGAAACACAACTGTAAGAAACCTTGGTTACCTTTCATTCTTGTATATACTTTTTACAGTTAACAATAATGCTAAATACTTTTCTTTCCTTTTAAAACAAATATTAATTAGTATTCCAGCCCTCTATCTTCTGACAGAACTTAATATTACTTACATAGTCAAATGTACCAGGTCATGGATAAGTTTCTTTGTTTCCCCCTTTGTGGAAAGACCCTTACAGTTCTGTATTCATTCCTCTACTTCAATTTATAGTGGCTAATAATTACATCAGACAGCTGGAGTCCTGAGTGACTTGTAACTAATATCAAGATTCAAGGCCAGGCTAGCTACAGAATTTGTGGAACCCAATGTCAAAATAATATAAAGAAAAATTCTTTCAAAAAAGAAAAACAAATTGCCAATGACCATGCTAAAATGTAAAACTTTTGTCTTCTCATCTGTAATCTTTTTCTGTTCTTTCTCTCTCAACTTAGTGTTTTTAAATAGTTTTTAAATGTAATTTAAAGTAAAAACAAAAAACATTTACTTAACTGTAATTGCTTATCTTTATACTATGCAATGGCAATTTAAAATATGATATAAAATATTTTAATGAATGTGAGATATCATCTGAATTAGTTGAGTCTAATTTCATCTCTCATAAAGTCACATGGATTTGTTCTTACTAGAACTGTGAAAACACTGCACAAGACACTGGGTAGTTTTGTGCAGTGTTTATTTGTTTATTTCATTTGATACAGAGAGAGTCTACCAAAGCTCTACCACTGGTTTATGTATAAATCAGGAAAAAAAATAGAAACATTTTATGCCTGGTATTTCTTTCTCCTTCCATTTCATCCTTTTTAAATTATAACTTATTGACTCATACAGAGAAGTAACATGAAGAAGAAAAAAACATAATGAACTATTGGGCCATTTCTGTGCATTCAAGCAAGTTCTGATTCTAAAGGAAGTGTTGTCTCTCAGGCTGTCAGAGTCTTACTTATTTGGATATAAGTACACTTATTGTGCACTAACTTAAAGCCTGGCTGAATCACCATGGGTCTTGGTTCCCTCAGAATTCTGTGCTATGAGGCATAGAGACCACTATATGTGAGTAGAATAGCACAGAATTGAACACATATATTATACATATCCTGTTTATGAATTTGTGCCATTGATCCACATGACCTTACTTACAAAGCTCAAAGATGTGCAAGAATTTTAAGTCCGAATCAATGAAGCATCAATCCAAGAGTAGTTTCCTATGCTACTGTACTGGTTATGCACATATAAGTTGGCCCTGGGTGGTTCACAGGCACTCACATGCAGTCTTATGTAATATCACTTGCTACTCTGACCCTTTGCCTTCCTTTTTCATGAACAGATTCTTTATAAGTATTGTTTTTGGTCTTTAACCATAAGATCACACGAAATGGTTGTAAATAGCCCATAATCTGGACGAGAAAGATGGAAATAGGTAATGTAACTTCATAAGTAGATTTTCATCTACTTTCTCTAATTTTTTTTGTATTTACCTATATCTTCATCTCTACCTAGTGTTCTTGGAATTTATTTTATTTCCTTTCTCAAAATATGTTCTAGACATTCTTTTTAGGCAAAGAAAGTAAACATCTGACTGTGAAATCAGAAAGTAGAAGATTTCTCCTTACATAAACTATAATAAATTGCACATATTTTCAGTGTGCTCTATATTCTGGGCTTCAAATAACTGTTGTCAAAATCGATGAATCTTTATAGATTTCTGTCTTTACATCTGCCACATTCTCACTGGTATGCTTCATTCAACAGGAAGATATGTTTAGTATTCTATGTCAGCTGTGATTTAATAAATGACTTTCCAGCTTCCACTGTTGTTGACATGTCTTATCTGGTTATAAATATTCCTTCATTCTTTTCAAATGGCATTTATTCTTTTAATAAATATAACATTGTTATTTTAAAAGTACAAGACTGTATTGACATAGACATGGGGGATTTTGATTTTGCTATATGCTTTCTGAAAATTTTCTTAGTCAAAAGGTGAAGGAATGGAGAATACTGAAAGTCCAAGTGGTTTTTAGGTTTTCAGTCTAACATTGCAAATGATCTTCCTTACTGTGAAAATGTGCTAGTAACTTTCCCTTTTCACATTAGAAGACAAACCAAACAAAAATTCAAATTAACAAAAGTTATCAGTATGAAAATCTTAAAGTATATTTTCCAGAGGCACACAGACCTGAACATTTTACTTTTCAGTGGCACTATGATACTATCTGTTGCAAATTTACATTTAGTTTTCCCTAGAATTCCATTTATTAGATCTTTTTTGTTTACTCTAATTTTCTGATAAAGATTTAATGATTGTTATACAATATTTTCACTTGCAAAGATGAATTGACATATGAATAGAAGTTATTAATGATTATTTCAAGAATTTATCATTAAAATGTAGACTAGATAGGGTTTTAAATAAAGTTAAAATGCAATAATTGTAATACAATTTAAAAATAAATAAGAAACACATGGACAACACCATTATTTGGTCCTAATACAGCAATATTCTCATTATAATCAGTAATGATTTATGAGTATATTTTTACACATTTATTATAATGTTCAAATAGATTTTACTATTTTTAATTGGATAATTTTAACCACTTTCTTATTTTTGACTAAGTAGTTTCAGTTAGCAAGTGTTAAAAATATATAAAACCTTTTTGTCCAACCAGTAAAGATACTGACCTTAAACAAACTTTTCAATGGAATCTATGGACAAAATTGAACATCACCAGTGGGTCCAAAATTTAGGAAGTAAAACAATATACTGGGGGGGAAACACAGATTGCTTTCAAAAAAAGAAAAAAAAGAGGTTTTGGAACACTGAATACATGTATTAATAAAGAGTATAGGAGGTTGAAATAAAAAACTCAAAGTTGCATTTCCAGGAAAGCCATATATTATTAGTTCACTGTAAATAGGTGTTAGGTTGGTTTAAGGCAGCCAAAGGGAATGAAGCATCAAGCAGCCCACACATGCAAAAGAAAAACAAATCAGGGGCTGGGATTGTGGCGCAGTGGTAGCATGCTCGCCTAGCACACGTGAGGCACTGGGTTCAATCCTCAGCACCACATAAAAACAAAGATATTCTGTCCACCTACAACTAAAAAAATAAGTAAATATTTTTAAAAAAGAAAAAGAAAAAAAGAAAGAAAAACAAATCAGATGCTGACACGTAAGCAGTAATGGCGTCTCCTAACAATCAGTGGACCTCTCCTGACCCATCTTGGAAGAACACAGATCTCAGCAGGATATCCTGACCAAACCCAGAGGGCACACGGGACTCCAAACACATCCTTTTCCTGCCCCAAACCCTCCCCTTCCTGCTCTAAAGACCATAAAATTTCTATACCACTGAGCACATGTGCAATTCTCTTAGACCCATTCTGTTGGACTGAGGAGTCTCGCCCGCATACATCAATAAAACCTTGCTCAGCAATTTTCATTTGCCTCCTTTTGGTCATGTATATCTGGCCTTACATTTTTGGTCTTTTATATCTGGCCTTATGTTTGGTGCCGAAAACCTGGAGGGTTTTTTCAGACCTCCCCCATAGTGGTTGAGGTCCTCCCTCTTCTCCATATGAACCAGGAGAATTCCTGAGCCTCTTCCTTTCCCTTTCCCTTCATCCAGACCAACAGCAGTGAGGTAAGTGAGGTAAGTTCTCTGTTTCCCCTGACCTTCCAGCCACCCTCTGTCTCGAGGATGTATCCATAAGTCACGTGCATGCCATAGACCCTCGCCCATTCTGTTCAAGGTCCTGAGGGCTGTGGAGATGTTCCAATCCTTGTGTTAGCCACTTGACTCTGTTTGGGCCCCCAGTGTTGAAGGGATGCATTAACCTCTCGCCCAGCCCTCCATCCCTCGGGTGAGTGGGATCAGAATTTGGGACGCCTTTTTCTGTTCTCACCCACCTCCCACGGGCACCATAAGGTCATGGGAAATACCGAGTCCTCCCCAGACCTTAAAACTCCTTTGGGTCATCTATATTCCAATTTTGCCAAATTAAGACCCACTCAAGACCTGCGCTGTAAGTGCCTGGTCTTTTACTTCACTGTGGGCTGGTCCCAGTATGGCCTAGAAAATGGGTCAAAATGGCCCCCAGAAGAAACTTTTGATTTTCAAATCCTCACTGATTTGGCAGTTTCTGTCACTGGATGGGGAAGTAGACAGAAATCTCTTATATTCAGGCTTTTGGGGATGTACACTCCTGTCCTATCCTCTGCTCTACTTGTTTTACCTCTCAAGTTCTTTTCACTAGGGAATATCCCAAACCCATTCCCCATTTGTTGTTCTGTATCTCTTTCCTCATTCTCATATCCACCCAGGCTGCTCTTACCTTGGCCATTGTCTTCCCCCTTCCTACCCAGACTCCTCTTCCCCTCCCTCTCCTCCTACTGCCACAGCTCCTCTCTCTTAGTCCCCCTCCCCCACTGAAATCACAATTCCTCCACCCTCTTCCACTGATACAACCCTTCCCTTCTCCCACTGACTAGACATTAGCCACCCAGACTGTAAGTCTGAAAGACTGGTGATGATTAGTAAAAAAACATCCAGGTTCCCTTTATTCACATAGTAAGCCTTCACAAGCCAGATTAAAATCTCCTTGTTACTTGTCCCTGTGCTCAGATATACTTGATGCATCTAAAAAAGGAAAAAAAGTGTCTTTTATTTGGCTAGCCTTAACCAAAATATAAACAGTTACTGGCCATGTCATTTTTTCTAAGACTCTTGCTTTTCTTAAGTTCTGTATGTTTTTTTGAAGTCATGAGTTTAATCCAATACATCTAGGTTAATGTTTTTCTGATCAGTCTTATTTTTATTCAATGGAATTTTTAAACATCTGTAACATTACAATGAAAATTCAATTGCAGGAAGCTACAAGGCTTTTACTATTGTATTATGTGTGCACATTTGTGTTATGTGTTGTATGTCTACATGTGTGTATGTGTGTATCATGTACATAATATCAAAATTGGCATAGATAATGAGCGTTCATGAATTAAAATCTAAAAAATGGATCCAAGTACCTTTAATTCACGTGATTTAAAAGGTTCAATTTAAATTGAGTAAACAGATAAAAGTAAAAATGTCTTTAAAGTTATTTAACTCAAGTCTTTCTAGGTAGTCAACAAACTTTTCTTCAACAAGGGAGAAATGACTCATACTGTTGAATGCACTTGTCTAATATCTTGTTTTTTTATAATGAAAATAAGTAAATCAGATTTGACAATGGATTACTTCAATGTGTTTTTGAGATATATAATTAATTCACAGTTAAAAATGCTGTTAAATCTAATATCAGGTACTTTAACTCCTTTGAATTCCATAGGGTAACATTTTTGATGTTTTCATAAATAGTAAATTAAAAAAAAAAGTTTTAAGTTGCTTTGTCATCACTAAAAATAAAATTACTAAACTTAAAGCCCAACAGATATAATTCTATATACTTGAACATTGTGTTTTCATGAAAAGGTAAACCAACATAATCCTAAATTTCAAAAAGTTTATGTTTGTGATTAAATGGACTATAGTTAGTACAAATTTATTTAAAATGTACTGGTATAAATAAAGTCTAAAACATTGTTCTGCTCTTATCAAGATAATTTTCTTGTATTTATCAGGTTTTATCACTTGGGGAAATTAACTCTCAAAGAAATTAAGGCTTACCCAACTGTGGTTAAACAACAACTGTTATTTTGGAGCACTGTACTATGTTAGAGTCTAGATTTTTCTTTGAGAACTAAACTTGGTTACTATAATAACATCAATGTAATTATGGTGCTATTAGTCCTATTTTTATATTAAATGTGTTCATATCCTCCAGGTATTCAAGTCTTTAAAATAGAAGGTTAAAGAGCATTCTATTAAGCTGGTGTTCTCCAAACTAAAGTTGTATAGTAATTTTAGACTTATAAGGATAACAAATTTTACTGAGGATTTATTTATATAATTTAGTGTTCTATAACTAAACCTGTTATCAATAAGATAAAGCTTTATGTTACTTTTTACATTGGAGTAAAATTTAAATGTATCTTTTAAGTAAATGAGGGCCTAATCTATTTAAAGTTTTATATTTTGAGACATAAAAACATTTTGCTACTTTTCCACACATAAGTAAAATTAAAAGCCTTCTCAGCCTTTCTGTTTTAAATGTAATATCATATTATGTTAACTAACATTCATATGGACTCAGGAAATAATGTATGTAAACTTTGTAAAACGGTATTTAAGAAATAAAGTTCAACTTCAGAACTAAAACACTTTAAGATTTTGGAGAAGCCCTGCCTTACCTGAGATAAAGTTCTGTCTCCCAGCTTACTACATGTTACAATGACTTCAAAGTAGACAAGACTCCAGTTCATTTAAAGTTATGTTCAAAGGATTGATTTTGTTGTAAAGATCACTAGGATCTCACACAGGGATATAATGTATACTTCAGCCAAAATTATAGATAGCTATTACACAGACTAAATATGTTTTTACTCTTGTTAATTTTATTTTGTATTTTCCTTAAACTCTATGACTATTGCCTATTAATGTTTTATGGAGGTATTACTTCAAGAACAAACAACCCAAGTTAATTTAAAATAAATAAGCGGTCACCTACAGAACAGATAGACATTAAAGTTAAAGCCCAATACCCTTACTTTAAGACTGGTCAAATTGACTTGCTGAGTGTTTAAGGTCAAGGCTTAAAACTAAAGTTAAATTAAAAGAGCCAGGAAAACCAGTGCTTGGCTTTTGCCCTCTGAGTCATCCTGAATCCAAGGAACAAGGGGTCTTCTCTAAAGAGCTTTACAGCTCTGCGTCACATAACCTCCTGATCAGGGAGATTAATGAGACCACTGGAGAACTAAAAGCCAATCAGTGCCATACTATGAAGAGGAGGGTCATTGGAAAAGGGAGACATCCTTCATACTTTGAAGGGAAGCCACATGGTCAGCAAGACTTCAACTCATCCTAGCACAAATGGCATAGCAGAGCTAAGATGTTGCTCTCAAGTTCCTCAAGAATGACTCCCATGGGAACTCAGGTGACTCATAACAATAGATGGGAACAAAAGTCAGTTTGACCTGCTTCATCTTAAACACCTAGCAAAACAGTTAAATCAAAACACAGCTCTTCCTGGGCATTTAAAAAATAGTTTAATGTAACATACTTACATTAGCGCTCCAGAATAAATAAGACTGGAGGCTACAAAGGAAAGATTCTTAGGCAGGAACATGTAGTAATTATCAAGAGAAACTGCCAGAGTCAAAAGTTTTTAGTCAGTTTCTGGCCTAACCTACACAGGTAGCCTTAATGTTGGCTAATAAAATTATCTAGCCCTAAGTAATAAAATAAAGGGATCTCTACTAAACAGGTCATGCAAATAAAAAGATGTTTTACAAAATAAGATGATATTAACTAGCTTAACTATATATTAAAAGATAGACATCTGTGACATTAAAAAATTAAGTATTATGTTTGTATGCCTTGTCTTCTCCAGCCTTGTTATGGGCACAAATTCTCAACCCTTATATTTTCTACATTTCAGAATGTTTTATCTGTGCAGGTTTGGATTGTACTCCTTTAACTGTGATTCCCATTGTTGTTCCTCACAATACTTCAAACTGACCCCAAGGCCCCTCTCTCCAGCCTTTGAGGAAGTACCTCTTTTTCGTAATTCATCAGGAATCTTTTCCTGCTGCTATGCTTCCTCTGGTCTGGCACCTTGTGACCAGATCATCCAAATCACTTCCCCAACATTTGCCCCACCGGGTTTCATTTTCTGGTGCAATGGCATCCTAACAAAAAAATCTAAGCCTTGGCATGCACTTCACCTTTTGTGTTCCCTCCTCCTTGGTTCCTCAATTAACTCTATACTGCGAGGCTGAATTAATATGGCTTGTTACCACCTCCCTTTCCAGGGTAAGATGGGCTATTTTCCTACCAGTAGTAGTTGGACTCACCCCGGCCTCCTTGCTCACTGCCTCTAGGCTGGGGGCAGGAGGACTTGATTATGTGGTAACTGCTACTCAGAATCTTGAACAACAACTTCAGGAAGCAGTAGAGGCATTGGATGCCTCTTTCACCTCCCTACAATGGCAAATAACACCTATTGCCCAAGTTTCATTACAGAACCATTGAGTCCTACATCTCCTAACAGCAGACAAAAGAGGAACATGCCTATTCCTGAAAGAAAAATGCTGCTACTCTATCAACAAAATTGGTGTGGTTGAGAAGAATCATTTAAGTGAAAGACTTAAGCAGCAACAATCAGAGGACCCTTGGCCAACCTGGCTAAACTCTACCCTCATTACTTGGCTGACTCCCATTCTTACTCCTATATTAGTAAAAGGACTTCTATTAATGATTGCTCCTTTTCTCTTCAGACTAGCCTGAAAGTGCTTAGATGAAATCACCAGAGTGACTTACAACCCAATGCTCTTACATCCCTAAAGTTGCCTCCCTACCAAACCGACACCTGAGCCATCTCCTCCCTCCCACCAGTGCCCCTTAGCCAGCAGGAAATTGACAGACAGAATTCATCATCCTATATCATCAGAAAGTCCAGCATGTTATGTTGGTTTAAGGAGGCCAAAGGGAATGAAGCATCAAGCAGCCCACATGTGCAAAAGAACAACCAATCAGATGCTGACAGGTAAGCAGTAATGGCATCTCCTAACAATTGACGGACCTCTCCTGACCCATCTTTGAAGAACACGGATCTCAGCAGAATCCCTTGAACAAATGCCAGGGGGACATGGGACTCCAAAAACCTCCTTTTCCTGCCCCAAGCCCTCCCCTTCCTGCCCTAAGCCCATAAAATTTCTATATTGCTGAGCACGTGTGTGATTCTTTCAGACTCACTCTGTTGGACTGAGGAATCTCAACCAGGAGTGTACATCAATAAAGCCTTGCTCAGCAGTTTTAATTTGCCTCTTTTTGGTCATCTATATCTGGCCTTTCATTTTTGGTCTTCTATATCTGGCCTTACAATAGGATCTATATTTACTCGTTATTTTATTTTTTAATTGTTTTTATTAGTTATACATGACAGTAGAATGTATTTTGATGTATTATACATATATGAAGTATAACTTCTATTCTTCTGGTGCTACATGATGTGGAATTACATTGGTCATGTACTCATATATTCACATAGTAATTTCTGACTCATTCTACTATCTTGCCTATTCCTATTATCCCTCCTTTCCCTTCATCTCTCTGTTCTTAATCCAAAGTACTTCTATTCTTCCCTACCCCACACTCTTATTGCTAGTTAGTGCCTGCATATCAGAGAGAACATTTGGCCTTTGTTTTAAGGGGATTTGCTTATTTCACTTAGCATGATAGTTTTCATTTCCATCATTCACTGGCAAATGCCATAATTTTATTTCTCTTTATGGCTGAGTACTATTCCATTGTGTATAGATACTACATTATATTTATCCATTCATCTATAGAAAATCTCCTAGGCTGGTTCCATAGATTAACTAATGTGAATTGAGCTGCTATAAACATTGATGGGTTGTATGCTGATTTAAAATTCTTTGAGTATAAACTGAGGAGTGGGATAACTGGGTCAAATGGTGGTTTCATTCAAAGTTTTATTTTTTTCTTAGTTGTTGATGGACCTTTATTTATTTATAATGTGGTGCTGAGAATCAAACACAGGGCCTCACACATGCTAGGCAAGTGCTCTACAATGAGCCACAACTCCAGCCCTCATTCCAAGTTCTTTGAGGAATCTCCATACTGCTTTCCAGCATGGTTGCACCAATTTGCAGTCTCACCAGCAGTGTATGAGTGTACCTTTTTCCTCACATCCTCACCAACATTTATTGTTACTAGAATTCTTGATAATTGCCATTCTGACTGAAGTAAGATGAAATCTCAGTGAAGTTTTGATTTGTATTTCTCTAATTGCTAGAAATGTTATACAATTTTTCATTTTTTTGTTGACCAATTGTATTTCTTCTTCTGTGAAGTGGCTGTTCAGTTCCTTTGCCAATTTATTAATTGGATTATTTATTTATTTTTGCTGTTAAGTTTTTTGAGTTCTTTATATATCCTAGAGATATATGCTCTATCTGAAATGTGAATAGCAAAGATTTTCTTCCATTCTGTAGGCTCTCTCTTCAAATTCTTGATTGTTTCCTTTTCTGTGAAGAAGCTATTTAGTTTGACCCTGCCTTCAGGACTTCCACCTCCAGGATTAACTCTCACCCTAGCAACTCTACCCTGAGGGTGGAGCAAGCATTACAAGCCAGACCTAACCCTTTGGAGAATGGAAACTGAAAATCTTTTTATCTCCTTATATTTGTTCTTTAATACAGTTTATCTTAAACATGAGACTAACATTATAGACTCATGGTATTCAATACTAACTTGTTGATGAACTTCATAGTTTTGAAACACATTTTTCTAATTAAAAATCTAACTAAAAGTTTTAATAAAATGAACATGGATGGTATTGTTTCTTTTGTAAAGAAAATTTGCCAATGTAAATTACATTAAGAACTATATTATTTTGCTCAATTTTGTTATTTAAACTATATTTAGATAAGTTGAATGACAGGTTTCCAAGTGGTTGAAAAATTTTCTCAATCCCACTATGATCAGAATTATTAGGTCAAAAATACCTCTACTTCTATTGAACATAATAATAATAATAATAATAATAGATTTTAGTTTTTCATTTTACAAAGCTGATGTAAATTATATAATGGTATACATTATTATTCCATTAGATATATTATCATGATTATGTATTATAAGTGATTTCTCAATTTAAACTTTTTAAGAACATTAGACAACAAAGAAACACATATAACTATGTTTAAGTAAGTGAAGCTTTTCTCAGTGTTATGTAACTTCCTTTATGATATCAAGTGCTTTTGGAGTTGTTTGTTGCTGAGTAACTAAGTTACCTGGCATAGTGTGAAGAAATATATCTAAGACGTCATGTTTCTTCTTACAACAATTTTTATCAACTACTTGTCTTCATTTAAAAATACATGCTGATAAGCTACATATAAGACATATGTATATTTTTATTAATTGAATTCTTGGCACATGCAATGAATAAATGTAACTCTCTTAGTAGCAGCTGAAAAGTCCAGACCTCATTTCACTACAGCCTACTAAATAAGTCTTCCATTTACTTTTCATTCAATGGATAGTTTCACATGGTTTTTTTTGGGTGAAATCTCATAAACAATGAAAACTAAAATTCATGAAATAGTTCTAACATGTTTCATTACTAAATTTAAATGGCATGCATTAATGTTTTGAATATTTAAAATTTAAAAATATGTTGGTCACATCAAAATACTTGGTCACAAACACATGCACAAATTTTCTACCCTGCCTTTGGTCTGGTTAGCAATCATGTCAAATACATGGCAGTGAAATGTGGGATACCTAATAGTGGAAAGATTTCAACTTAATTTGGAAATCTATTCACAAAAAATTGTTAGCATTCACTGTATATACTAATTGATAGTATTCATTGTGTATATTAGTTGTTAGTATTCTGCATATACCAATTTATGAATGGGAAAATAAGAAACACCATGAAACAGATTCAAAACCAGTAGTCTGTAATGCTATATAGTATTTAACAAGCCCTTTAAT
This sequence comes from Xerus rutilus, assembly GCA_028644305.1. NCBI lineage: Eukaryota > Metazoa > Chordata > Mammalia > Rodentia > Sciuridae > Xerus > Xerus rutilus. The sequence goes on from CM053404.1 coordinate 76,658,702, forward strand.
TAGTTAAAAGCTTACAAGTAATTCTCTACTTTATTGCATTTAATTTTAGCATTTTATGGGGTCAATTTTCTGAGTGTGACTCCTTTTTATTCTTAAAAGATATAAGCAGAAGCACCTGCTTGGTTGCCTTCTAACAGTAGCAGATTAATCAAGATAGGGAGTATAGAATGCTCACAGGCTATCCCAGGTTGATCAAATACTTGTTAATATATACTGCTCTTGTGAATCTGAAACAAAATTTTGACTGACAGACATAGGTTGATTACCATGATTGTTACAGTACTACGAGCAATAAAGTTCTTTGATCTAGTAGTGTCGTGCTTTCTGTGAGAATCTATTCATTAGGCTGTGTCTGGTTACTTTGTTAACTTCTCTATATCATTTAATGTCTTATCATTAAATAAATGATCTGTGTGTGTGTATGTTCTTCCCTAGATGTCTTTTGTGCCTCTTAAATGTAGATTTATATGATAAATTACTTGCAATAATTTTAACAACTTAGTCCTAAGAGATGTATTGTTTCTATTTAAGAACTCATCTTGTTCATTCAGTTAAAAATAATAATCATGTTTCAGACTTTTTATTTCGCTTTGGCAGCCAAGAAACCTTTCATACTGATATTTATTATTTATTGTTACTTGTATGCATTATTATTTTTTTCTGAAATGGAACAAGGCAAGGTATAATAAAACAAACAAATATATAAATATCATTATTTTTCCATGTCAACTAAACTTAATAGATAATTCACTTTGATTAATTCATCAACTCCATTTTCTGAATCTGGAAAAAAAGTGCAGAGATCTGAAAATCTTAGTCATTTTATATTTGACAAACAGACTTTTATCTTGAGGAGGTGTTAATTACAAAATTTTGTTTATAAATTTTGGTCCATTGATATATAATTTTCACAGTACAAGTTAAAGGTGGAGCCATATTAACATAACTAAATAAGATTGCAATATGTCCATGATACTTCTACCAAAAATGTACAATTGCTTCTGGAATAAATTGATGTGATATAGGTAGCAAAACACTTGACAAGGTCTTACCCTGATTCAGTCAATTGCACTAAAAAATCCAGCTCTAACTCTCATAATTCTTGATTTGGGGAAGCCTTTCACTTTTTAATACAATATTTTTTTAAATGATTAACTTTTTAAGGGTTACTTATTTGAGTACTTTTTTTAAAGATTCTTGATACCTAGTTTTATTCTTTGTGTAACTGGTTCTATAACCTACTAATGGTTATGAAATAACAATTCACTGAGTGCTTAATTAATGATTCCAAAGTGATTAATGGGGACTTGAGGGAGCAGATCCATGTACTCAGAGACTAGGATCTCTGGTTAAGTCGTTAAGTTGTACCTAAAGAAGCTGAAAGTAAGAGCATTCATAAGAAGCTGAGTGAAATATAAAAAGTGCATGTTTAGAAGCAAACTGCTTGGCCCCTAAGTGTCGATCTCTCATGCTTAGCTGAACAGCTTTGGGAATACTTGTAATTTTAATGGTACTTTACTTTTTAACTTAAAACTGGTATACTAATAGTTGATTCACAGGAATCATGCAGTTACTAATTTGAAATAAAATCCACAGAATGCAATAACCACTTAGCAGAATAATTATCAGAAGGCTTAAAACATGTTAAGAAATTATAGTATAGACTTTCCTCAGTGATTCTTATAATACTTGACTTTTCAAAATTTTCGTATGCTTTAATTAACATTTTTCAAATTCATGGTTAGTCATCTTAAAATGACTTATAGCACATAGCAGTACTCCAGTGTGTTAATAAGGCTGAATTCAAATCTCACTATGATTCCCAACTAGGTTGTAATGATAACCCTCTGACATATATTCCTTATTCTCCTTTGTTACTAAATATTAAAATATTCATTTCAAACAAAATATCTATATGTCTGATTTATGGCACTGAAGAAAGCTTAATGAAAGTAGTTTTCTAAGGAGATTTTATTGAAATAAGAGATTGTAGGCACAAACCAGGATATGTTTTTGCATTGGGGAAGTTTTTTTTAGAACGAATTGAAAAAAGGAAGTGAAAGATAAAAGAAATCAATGCGAGTTCATATGTAGGAAATCTTTTGCATGTCAGAAATACAGTCAAGATACAGAATCAAAACAAAAAGAGCTTGATTAATGACATAGAAAATAAGAGATTATCATGCCAATTGTACGACATAGAGGACAACTGGCTTAAGAATAATGTGAGGAACAATGAAAAATCATTTCTTAGAAAAGGAGGCTGAGATTTAGGAACAACAAAATTTAATACTTTACTCAATGCTTTTCTAAAAATTTAGATATAAACTACTCCTTGCTCACCAAAGAACAACTTTAGTAAGCTGAGAATATTACTATAATATTATTAGCAGTGACTATTTAAATTATAGTAATATAACTTAATAACATGCACAGATGAAGCAATCTCACAACAGTAAGTCCTGTCAGTGTGGAGAAGAGCAAAACTGAAATATGCAACCTGTCTTGGTTCTGGTTTTTCCTATTTTTTTTTTCTTTTAACTCCAGTTGCTAATGTGGCCTGGTTATCAAGAGTGACAAGACGAAGGTTAAATGCGTATTAGTTATCTTCATGAAAACGTGAGACTATCTGAAAGCTGTCCTGATAATGACTTAATTATTATTCATAACAGTGGCAATGAAAGTGAAATTAACTCTGGAGATGGGTAGATCTCCTTGTATACTGATTCTATCAAGCAGATTAGTTCAATTTAGTATTAATCCATGTGTCATTTCTCAAAATAATATCCTACTTTACTACTTTGAGATCATTGCTAATTCATAATGTAAATATTACTAAATAAAAGCAAATTTTTAATTTTAGCTTGGAATAGTTTTCAGCCAATATATAAATTTCATGAACCATTTTACAAGCTATTATCTGTCAACTCTGAATGTGATATTTCATACTCTGCTTTGTGATGCAGAGGCTAACACTCTGCAAAAACAGATTTTTTTATTTTTAGTTTGCTCCCAAATAGGCACCAGTAGCATGAAGCACTGAAAAGAAATGGCTGAACTGCTTTAGAGAGAAAGGGACTCGTACCTTCCTGTCTGTTTACTACTGGTGTCTGTTGCAGTTATTATGATGCCTAACAAACCACCCCAAAATGCGATGGCGGCATAAAGCAACCTTTTTTTTTTTTTCTGTTTTTATTTGTACTGGGGATTGAACTCAGGGGTACTCGACCACTGAGCCACATCCCCAGCCCTATTTGGTGTTTTATGTAGAGGCAAGGTCTCACTTAGTTGCTTAGTGCCTCGTTTTTGCTGAGGCTGTCTTTGAATTCCGGATTCTCCTGTCTCAGCCTCCCAAAGTGCTGGGATTATAGGCATGCGCCACCACACCGGATATAAAGCAACCATTTTTTTACTCACAAATTTGTAGGTCAGAAACTCAGTGTGTGCTCTGCTAGGCAGTCCTCATTTGAGGTTGCTGAGCATTTGCAGTCAGATATTGGCTAAGATCTCAGTCACGCTGTCCACTCACAACATAACTGTGCTATCATCCAGGGTGGCTTATTCCCATTGTTAGCAGAGATGCTAGGTGTCATCTGAAAGCTCAACAAAACTACTTACCATAGGAAACCCACATGATCTCTCTAGAATGGCAGTCTCAAACTGCAGATTCCTTATATAGAGAATGATGTCCCCTACAAGTGTAAAAGAATTGAAGGAAACAGAATTTAAGACCCAACCTCAGGAATTATGAAGCTTCAGTTGTTTTTTTTAAAATATTTTTTAAATTTATTTTTACGTGGTGCTGAGGATTGAACTCAGTGCCTGATGCATGTGAGGCAAGCGCTCTACCACTGAGCTACAATCACAGCCCCCTGAAGCTTCAGTTCTGATGCATATTTTTGATTAGTGGTCTATACTGATTTGAAAGAAGACATGGATCCAGACTCATTACAGAAGCAGCATCTAAAATGTCTGGGCAGCAGTTCCATGAGGCCCATTTTGTGAGAATAGAAACACAGAACCTCAAATCTGAATTTCAATTTTTAAATGGCTCCTCCTACAACCTTCAAAATTTAAATAATCTCAACTTCTTCCCTTCACTTTCCAATCATAAGGGACATTTTAGCATTTCTATTTATTTTTAATTTACTAAAATAAACTTAATCTCTAGTTTTAAACTGTTTATATTAAAGTTTCTAAGGCAAAGTAAATGTTACTGATTTGGCCTTTTCCCTGTACATGATGCACAAAGAAAATCAATATGTAGCTGACCATGGTGGCATACACCTATAATCTCAACACTTGGGAGGCCGAGGCAGGAGGATTGCAAGTTCAAAGTAAGCTTTGGCAATTTAGTGAGATTCTAAGCAACTTAGTGAGACCATGTCTCAAAATTAAAAATAAAAAGGACTGGGGATGTGGCTCAGTGGTTAAATTCCTCTGGGTTCAGTCTCTGGCACAAAAATAAATAATAAGAATAATAAAGAAAAGAAAATATCAATATGTAGAAACAAACAGAAATGGATAAAGCTAATTATTATACTAATGATGTATTTTAGATTGCTTCTGAAGACTTTAATTATATCCAGATATATTGATAATGTAAAAGGAATTTTACCTTCATATAATTTATAGCATTTGATCAAGGACAAATTGTTGCCATGTTTCATGTTTTTTCTACATTCAAGTTTCCTTAGGGTATCTCATTGCTAATGTTATTCTATATTAAATTTTAATATAAAATGCTATAATAGCTAAAATGTAGAACTACAATAGAAACTTAGCAGCAATCAATTTACATAAATAATTAATTGCAAGTTTCTTTCGATTAGAATTTACCAAGATGAAAATTTTTTTTCTGATCACTTACAACTTTAATCACATTTTTGGATGAAGAATGTTTACTCAATAGATGATAATATGTATGTATATGTGTATATACATGTGTATAATATATATATATATACAGAATATGTATATATATATACACACACATACAGTGACAATTTGATGAAATATGTGTATTAATGCACCTACAAGCTTACAATTATCTTTATTGTATATGCAGTTATTATGTTGATTGACTTCTCTTGAATTGTGTTTAAGCACATTATTCTGGTGCTTAATCTGTTTTCTGAAGTTGGATTTTTCTTTTTCATGAAATATACCAATTCACAGTCTCTCCCTCTCCTAAACTTACCTCTATCAGCAAATACCCTTTCATTTGTCAATTTCATAGTTTTGAATACTTTTTCTTCTATAGTGAAAAATTCCTGGCAGATATTTTTCCTTGAGAAGTCACTTCATTTTAACTTCCAGAAATTTTCAAGTCTCCTCTTTAGTAGTATCACAATATCACACATACTTTATTAAATCTGAGAATATTATATGGTGTTTTATTTTTCCATATCCCAGTTAGATAATGAATTAAAATATGATGAGATAGAAAAAGGAAACATTATTATAGCATAGTAACTGAGAAAAATTCAAGAAACTAAAAGCCAAAATGCTAGAATCTGCATTTTTCAACTTAGGAACTCTACAGTACTGGATAAGTTTCTTAACCCCTTTTTCCTTCAGTTTCCTCAAATTCAAAAGAGTAATGTGCAATTAAGAAGATTACTAATGTTAATACACTTACAAATGTTTTGCAATACAAAGCATTATAAATGTTTAAGCAGTAATTGTTGCTATACATGAAGAAATATTTATTTCTGAGGAACAGTGCTTTATGAGGTTTTTTTAAATTATATAATACCTTAATGCATTTACACAATAGTAGTATCCTGCTACTCTGCTGAATTCATTTTTGATCACAAGAAGTCTTTTGGTAGAATTTTTTGGGCCTTCAAAATGTAGGAACATGTCATCAGCAAACAGAGATAATTTGAAAGTTTTCTATTTATATCCTTTTAAATTCCTTTTCTTATTTGATTGCTTTGGCTAGAGTTTTAAGGAAAATATTGAATAGAAGTGGTGAAAGTTGTCATCCTTGTCTTGTTCCTGTTTTTAGAGGAAATGCTTTCAGCTTTTCTCCACTCAAAATAATATTTGCCTTGAGGTTTTTCAAATATAGCCTTTGCAATGTTGAGGTAAATTCCTTCTAGCCTGCATTTTTCTAGTGTTTTAATCATAAAGATGTGCTGTCTTTTGTCAAATGTTTTATTTTTTCTGCATCTATTTAGATAACCGTGATTCTTAAGTCTGTTTATGTGGTGAATTGTATTTATTGGTTTCCATATGTTTTGAACAAACCTTGCATCTCTGATGCAACTCTGAACCAACCATCTCTGAACCAACTTCATCATGATTCACTATATATTTAATGTATTTTTGTTTGTGGTTTACCAGTACTTAAAAATTTTTGCATCTATGTTCATCAAGGTTATTGTTCTGAAGTTTTCTTTCCTTAATGTATCATTGTCTGATTTTGGTATCAGGGTGACACTGGCTTCATATAATGGCTTTGGCAGTGTTCTCTCTTTTTATATTTCATAGAATGATTTAAGGAGGATTAGTATTGTTTTCCTTTAAAGGTCTGCTAGACCTTGGCTGAGAATCCATCCAGTCCTGGGCTTCTAATTATTTATAGGCTTTCCATTGCTGCACCAATTTTATTACTTGAAATTGATTTGTTTAAATTCAATTTTTTTTTTGTAGAATCATGTCATATATGCAGTCATACATGAAGCATGAAGCTAGAGCTATGATGTCCATCTTATTTTTTTAAATGTTTTCTTTTTTAGTTGTAGGTGACAGAATATCTTTATTTTATTTTTATGTGGTGCTGAGGATCAAACTCAGTGCCTTATGCGTGCTAGGCGAGCACGCTACCACTGCACCATAATCCCAGCCCTATGATGTCCATCTTATTCAACCATCTTTACTGCCCCCATGTCCCCTTCCTGCTCCCTACCCTTTGACCAAAGTTCCTCCATTCTTCCCATGTCCCCTCCACAATTATGGATCAGCATCCACTTACCAGAGACAACATTTGGCATTCGGTTTTTTGGGATTGGCTTACTTTGCTTAGCATGATATTCTCCAACTCTATCCATTTACTTCAAAGGCCACAATTTGATACTTTTATTGCTGAGTAATATTCTATTGTGTATATATACCACAGTTTCTTTATCCATTCATCTATCGAAGGGCATCTAGGTTGATTTCACAGTTAGCTATTGTGAATTGAGCTGCTATGAACATTGAAGTAGCTGTGTCACTGTAGTGTGCTCTTTTTAAGTCTTCTGGGTACAGACCGAGGAGTGGGATAGCAGGCTCAAATGGTGGTTCCATTCCAAGTTTTCTAAGGAATCTCCATACTGCTTTCCAGATTGGTTGTATCAATTTGCAGTCCCACCAGCAATGTGTAAATGTGCCTTTTCCCCCACAACCTTGCCAACACATTGTTGTTTGTATTCTTGATAATTGCCATTCTAGTTTTGATTTGCATTTCTCTAATTGCTAGAGATTTGGGACAGTTTTTCATATGTCTGTTGATCAATTGTATATCTTCTTCTGAGAAGTGTCTGTTCAGTTCCATAGCCCATTTATTGATTGGGTTGTTTGTTTTTTTGGTGTTAAGTTTTTTGAGTTCTTTATATATCCTGGAGATTAGCGCTCTATCAGATGTGCATGTGGCAAAAATTTATTCCCAGAATGTAGGTTCTCTGCTCCCTTCATTGATTGTTTCTTTTGCTAAGAAGAAGCTTTCTAGTTTGACTCCATCCCATTTATTGATTCTTGATTTTATTTCTTGTGCCATAGGAGTCTTGTTAAGGAAGTAAGGTCCTAATCTGACATGATGAAGATTTGGGCCTATTTATTCTTCTATTAGGCATAGTGTCTCTGGTCTAATTCCCAGGTCCTTGGTCCACTTTGAGTGCATGATGAGAGATAGAGGTTTAGTTTCATTTTGCTGCATATGGATTTCCAGTTTTCCCAGCACCATTTGTTGAAGAGGCTATTTTTCTCCAATGTACGCATTTGACACTTTTGTCTAGTATAAGATAACTCTATTTAAGTGGGTTTGTCTTTGTGTCTTCTACTCTGTACCATTGCTCTACATAACTGTTTTGGTGCCAGTACCATGCCTTTTTTTTACTATAGCTTTGTAGTATAGTTTAAGTTCAGGTATTGTGATGCCTCCTGCTTCACTCTTCTTGCTAAGGATTGCTTTGGCTATTCTGGGTCTCTTATTCTTCCAAATGAATTTCATGATTGCCTTTTCTATTTCTATAAGGAATGATGTTGGGATTTTAATTGGAATCACATTGAATCTATATAGCACTTTGGGTAGTATGGCCATTTTGACAATATTGATTCTGCCTATTCAAGAGCATGCGAGATTTTTTCACCAATTTCTTTCTTTAGTGTCCTGTACTTTTCATTGTAGAGGTATTTCACCTCTTTTCCTAAATTGATTCCCCAATTTTTTTTTTTGAAGCTATTGTGAATGGGGTAGTTTTCCTAATTTCTCTTTCAGAGGGTTTATCACTGATGTATAAAAATGCAATTGATTTATGGGTGTTGATTTTATATCCTGCTACTTTGCTAAATTCATTTATTAATTCTAGAAGTTTTCTGGTGTAATTTATTGGATCCTCTATGTATACAATATGTCATTGGCAAATAATGATAGATTGAATTATTCTTTTCCTATTCATATCCCTTTAATTTCTTTCATCTGTCTAATTGCTCTGGCTAGTGTTTCAAGGACTATGTTGAATATCAGTGGTGAAAGAGGGAATCCCTATTTTGTTCCCATTTTTAGAGGGAATGCTTCCAATTTTGCTCCATTTAGGATATTCTCTGCTTTTAGCATAGATAGCTTTTACAAAGTTGAGGTATTTTTCTACTATCCCTAGTTTTTCTAGTGTTTGAACATAAAAGGGTGATGTATTTTGTCAAATGTTTGCTCTGCATCAATTGATAAAATCATATGATTCTTATCTTTAAGTCTATTGATGTGATGGATTACGTTAATTGATTTCCATTTGTTGAACCAAACTTGCATCCCTGGAATGAATCCCACTTGATCATGGTTCACTATCTTTTTAATATATTTTTGTATGTGATTTGCCAAATTTTATTGAGAATTTTTGCATCTATAGTCAGCAGGGATATTGGTCTGAAATTTTCTTTCTTTGATGTGTCTCTGACTGGTTTTGGTATCAGAGTGATACTTGTTTCATAGAATGAGTTTAGAATGGTTCCCTTCTTTTCTATTTTATGAAATAGTTTGAGGAATATTGGTATTAATTATTCTTTGGAGGTCTTGTAGAACTTGGCTGAGAATCCATCTGGTCCTGGGCTTTTCTTGGCAGGCTCTTGATGGCTTCTTCTATTTCCTTTCTTGAAATTGATCTGTTTAAGTTGCGTGTTACCTCCTGGTTCAGTATGAGGAGGTCATATGCCTCTATAAATGTGTTGGTATCTTCAGGGTTTTCTATTTTACTGGAATATAAATTTTCAAAATAGTTTCTAATCATCCTCTGTATTTCAGTAGTGACTGTCGTGATATTTTCTTTTTCATCATGAATTTTAGTAATTTGGGTTTTCTTTCTCCTTCTCGTTAGGGTAGCTAAGGGTTTGTCAATTTTATTTATTTTTTCAAAGAACCAGCTTTTTGTTTTGTCAATTTTTTGAATTGTTACTTTTGTTTCAATTTCATTGATTTCATCTCTGATTTTAATTATTTCCTGTCTTCTACTTATTTTGGTGTTGATTTTTTTCTTTTTTTTCTAGGGCTTTGAGATATAGAGTCAAGTCATTTATTTGTTGACTTTTCATTCTTTTAATAAATGAGCTTAATGCAATGAACCTTCCTCTTAGGTTTGCCTTCATGGTGTCCCAGAGGTTTTGATATGTTGTATCAGAGTTTTCATTTTCCTCTAAGAATTTTTTTATCTCTTCCCTGATGTCTTATGTTATCTATGCATCATTAAATAGCATATTATTTTGTTTCCAGGTATTGAAGTAATTTCTATTTTTTAATCGGTCGTTGATTTCTAATTTTATACCATTGTGGTCAGATACGATGCAGGGTTGTATCTCTATATTTTTTGTATTTGCTAGGACTTGCTTTGTGACATAACATATGATCTGTTTTGGAGAAGGATCTATGTGCTGCTGAGAAAAATGTTTATTCACTAGTTGATGGATGGAATACTCTATATATTTCAGTTAAGTCTAAATTATTGATTGTCTTACTGAGTTCTATGGCTTCTTTGTTTAGTTTTTGTTTGGAAGATCTATCCAGTGTGAGAGAGTTGTGTTAAAGTCACCAAGTATTATTTTGTTGTGGTCTATTTGCTTCTTGTAGTTGCAAAAGATTTGTTTGATATACGTAGATGCCCCATTGTTTGGGGCATAAATATTTATGATTGTTATGTCTTATTGATGTATGATTCCCTTAAGCAGTACGAAATGTCCTTCTTTATCCATTTTCACTAACTTTGGTTTGAAGTCCACTTTATGTGATATGCGGATGGAAACTCCTGCTTGTTTATCTAGTCCATGTGAGTGATATGGTTTTTCCCACTCTTTCACTTTCAGTCTGTGGATGTCTTTTCCTGTGAGATAAATCTCTTGCAGGCAGCATGTTGTTGGGTCTTTTTTTTTTTAATCCAGATTGTCAGTCTTTTAATTGATGAGTTTAGGCCATTGCACATTCAGGGCTGTTATTGAAATATGACTTGTAGTCTCAGTCATTTTGTTTTATTTTTTATTTATACCTTACTTGGTTTCTCCTTTGATTGCTCTCCTTCCTTTTTTTAGAGTAGTTCCTCTCTTTATACGTTGTTGGTTTTATTGTTGGTTGTCATTTCTTCCTCCTGGAATATTTTGCCAAAAATGCTGTGCAGTGCAGCTTTCTTGCTGTAAATTCTTTTAACTTTTATTTATCATGGAAAGTTTTTATTTCATCATCAACTCTGAAGCTCAGTTTTGCTGGATATAAGATTCTTGGTTGGCATGCATTTTTCTTTCAGAGTTTGGTATATGTTGTTCCATGATCTCCCAGCTTTGAGAGTCTGGGTTGAAAAATCTGGCTGAGATTTGATTTGGTCTCCCTTATATGTAATCTGATTCCTCTCTCTTGAGACCTTTAAAATCCTATCCTTATTCTGTATGCTGGGCATTTTCATTATAATGTGACTTGCTGTAGATCTGTTGTAATTTTGTTCGTGTCCTGTAACCCTCCTGTATTTGACCTTCCAATTCATTTTTCATGTTTGGGATATTTTCTGATATTATTTCTTTGAATAGATTTTTGAAATTCTGTGCCTTCTTCTATCCTGATAAATCTTAGATTTGGCCTTTTGGTTCTATCCCATAATTCTTGTATGTTCTGTTCATGTTTTCTTTCCATTTTCATTCTATGGTCAACTTATTTTCAAAATTATATATTTTGTCCTCACTATCTGAGGTTCTGTCTTCCAAGTGATCTAGTCTGCTGGTGATGCTTTCTATTGAGTTTTTTATTTGGTTTATTGTTTCCTTCATTTTAAGAATTTCTGATTTTTTTTCCCCCACAATCTTTAGCTCTTTGTTAGAGTAATCTTTTGCTACCTGTATTTGTTCTATTATCTCCTTGTTGCAGTCATCAATGGTTGCCTTTATTAGCTCTCTTATTTCTTTGTTGGAGTGATCAATTTTTGCTTACATTTGCTTGATTAAGTCATTCTTTAATTTGTTTATCATTTTAATTATGTACATTCTGAATTCTTTCTCTGACATTTCATCAACTGTTTGTCAATGGATTCTATTATTGCAGTATCTAGGTTTATTTGAGACACTTTCTTCCTTGTTTTTTCATGTTGATTATGTATCCTCCTTTCTTGCAATGCTGACCTGAGGTATTGCAATTTCTATCCTATAATCTAGTAGTAAAACTATAGATTACCTGAATCTCACCTTTGAGTTTACTTTCAGTCCCCAGCATGGACACTACTGCCACTAAAGATGGTGGTGGTGACAGTGGAAGTAACTCAAAATGGCAGTGGGAGCGGCCTTGGCTTGGCTCCTGCAGTGTTCCCTGTAGCTGGTCCTGGGCCTTTGCCTATGCTCCCACTGGTCAGCAGGAACTCTGGCACAGAACTGGGGGCAGTCCTGGGCCTCAGGTCTCCTGTAGTGTCCCCAGAGGTAGTCCTTCCCCTGGGTCTGAGTTCCCTGGTGGCCGGCGGCTTGCAGTCTGAGGTCTGACCTTTACTGGGCTCCCGTGGTGGTCCCTAAAGTTGGTCCTGGGCCTACGCCTTTGCTCCCGCCAGTCCTTAAGTTCAGTTTGGGTATGCTGTGTATCTCTAAGATTTTGTCAATATTTTCAGGATTTTGTAGCTTATTAGAATATAAATATTCAAAATAGCTTCTGACGATCCCCTGTTTTTATAGTGTCTATGTTGATTTCTTTTCTTTTTCTTTTTCCTTTCTTGAATTTTGTTAATTTGAGATTTTTCTCTCTTTCTTTTGATTAGTTTGGCCAAGGGTTTATTCTTTCAAAAAGCCAACTCTTTGTTTCAGTGATCTTTTGTAATTTTTTTTATTCTCAATTTTATTGATTTTGGCTCTGATTTTAATTATTTCCTGTTTTCTATTGATTTTGATGTTGGATTGTTGTTTTTCTATGGCCTTGAGATATAATGCCAGATTATTTATTTGTTATCTTTTTATTCTTTGAATATATGAATTCAGTGCTCTGAACTTTTCTCTTACAACTGTTTTCATAATGTCCTGGAGAGTTTTAGATTTTTTTTAGATGTATCACTATTCTCATTTAATTCTAAGTATTTTTTTTATTTCTACCCTGATTTCTTCTGCTATTCATTCATCATTCTAGAGTGTACTCTTTAAATTGATAGAAGGCAAGGTATCAACTCTATTATTTATTTGCAAAGATGTGCTTAGTAACCTAAAATATGATCTATTTTAGAAAATGTTCCATGTGCTGCTGAGAAAAAAGTGAATTTAGTTGTTGACAGATGAAAAATTCTGTAGATATATGTTGGGTCCGTATTATTAACTGTATTATTTAGTTCTGTAGAATCTTAGTTTCTTATGAGTTCCATGTAAATGGTACATTTTTTCCTATCTTTCTACCTTCAGTCTGTAGATATCTTTGCCTGGGTGATGAGTCTGCTGCAGACAGAATATTGTCGACTCTTTTAAATCCAATTTGATAACCTATGTCTTTTTTTTTTTTTGGTACTAGGGATTGAACTCAGGGGTATTCGACCACTGAGCCACATCCCCAGCCCTATTTTTGGGTTTTATGTAGAGACAGGATCTCACTGAGTTGCTTAGCACCTCGCCATTGCTGAGGCTGGCTTTGAACTCGCAATTCTCTTGTCTCAGCCTCCCTAAGTGCTGGGATTACAGGCTTGAGCCACTGCGCCTGGCTAACCTATGTCTTTTGATTAAAGAGTTTATACTGTTTACATTTAGTGTTATTATTAATAAATAATTTTTATTCCCTGACATTTTATTTCTAATGTTTAAATTGGACTTGATTCCTTTTTAATTTACTATTCTTCTAGTGTAATTTTTCCCTATTCTGGTTTTCATTTTTATTTTTCATTTCTTCTTCATGAAATATTTTATTGATTATGCTTTGTAATGCAAGCTTTCTAGTTATGAACTCTTTCAGCTTCTCTTTGTCATGGAGAGTTGTTATTTTATCTTCCATTCTGAAGCTTAATTTTTCTGAGAATGGTATTCTTGGTTGGCATCTATTTTATTTCAGAGCTTGGTATATATTATTCCAAGCCCACCTGGCTTTTAGAGTTGGGTTGAAAAATCAGTTGATACATTTAGCAGATGTCCATCAGTCTTTGGATGTCTCCTGAGTTGCAGGGGCACAGGAATGAATCCTGTAACTGCTATACACCTCCTATCAGCAGCTTCTGGTTTGTTTGCTCAGAGGCATTCTGCTGACTGCTCAGAGGGTGCAGTATTGTGGGTTGTCTGTTTCTACTGTAGGCAATAGTTCAGGATGGCGACTCTGGAGTCTTTGCAATTGCTGTTCATCATCTTGTACCTGTTCCCCTATACAGTATCCTTTTCACAGTAGTGCAGATACTGGTGGCAGTCTGTGAGTGTAGAAAGTCTAGTTGTGCATTTTACACTGGTGTTCTGTGGTGTAGAACTATTCCTCTGGCTGACACTCATCTCTGAGGTACAGTAGTGAAAGGTCTCATGTGATTCACCTGGACTTGTTTCTTCTGCCCCAGGATATAAATGGTGGATGTTAACTCCCTCTTTTTCTTAAATCAGATACAAGGTACCACAAATATCCCAAACAATGCCCTTTCACCCTCCAGTTGTGACCACAGGTCAGGCTGTGCACCAATAAAGGCCAGTAAAGGCTGGGACCAGCCCCTTCCTGCTGTGGAGACTGGTAATTTTTTCTGGGGCTCAATGTCACTGGATATTTAGGCAGCTTCCATCTGGCTTACCTCCTTCCTCCTGGGGACTGTCCCCAGGTTTCTGCTTTTTTCTGTTCAGGGCCAAAGCTGTCTCTCTCTGAGTCAAGAAATCAGACTCTGCACAGAGCTTTCTACCCTTGCCTGGGTCAGTCTGAGCAGGGTGAAGTGCAGCTCCTGGCACAGGTCCCCAACAGCTTATTCCCCTTGTTTACAGTGAGGGAGAGTTTGTGGGTGTTTCAGCAAATTTTAGTTAGTGGTGGCCCTTCTAGATGTTTTTTCTGGCAGGATTCTGAAGAGGTGGCACTGCAAGAAACTTCTCTCTAGTTTAATTTGCAGCTGTCTGGCCATGAGAAGACACCATGTTGATTTAAGCGGGTGACTGGTTGGCAGAGGGCTCAAAAAGATGGCTGCAGAACATTGGCTGACTTGGTTTTCTTTTCATAATTGGTTTTTAAGCTGTTTGCTATGTTTAAGGATTCTGCTCTTATTGTCAATCTTTTATTTTGTCTGTCTTTCAAAATGTTTTTATGTGGGTTAGTTTAAGAGAATATCCACTCCCTCACTCTCTTTCTTTCTCTATTGCCTCTCCCTTCCTTCTATGGCTCAGGTTCTGGGATAGGGATCTCTGTACTTATTCTTTACTCTGGTAACCTATATTCTGGTTTCTCTAGGTCTAAGACTTTGCAATATGAAGTCTTAGAACATTCATTTTGTCACTCACTTCTCAATTCTGCTTTTCTTTCACTGACTCTTCTGTGTTGTGAGAAGATTGGCCCAGCTCACTTCCATCATCTTTCATAATCAGGTTTTAAAAATAAGAGAAAAGATATCTTAAAGAAAATTTATTTCAAAAAATTTCTAAGAGCTAAGAATTGGATGCAATTGAAAACTTATCACAAAAATATAAAAAGTGATGCAATCCCTTGTAGTCAGCAAATATATTTTAAAAGTATTGTTAGAATGGTCTACTAAATACTATCCAAAAAGACAAAAGCTAATGTTAGGAAGAGATAAAAAATAATATTGATTATCTGAATTAAATGTGTTTAAAAGTAGTAAAAAATATTTAATACATTGTTATTAGTCAATTATAATTGGAAATAACATAATCTTTGCCACATTTTAATATTAATCACTACCAAATGTTTCATATAAAAATATTTTAAGAAGTATCTATACTGTTTACCTCAAAAATAAATACATCTATCTCTAGATCAGAAAATGTAATACTATACTTGATTAACATATTAAGTAGCCACAGCTTATTTGGAAGAAAATGTAAAAGACTACTTTCTCATACATTGAAAATGAAAATTTCATTGTGGCAGATCTGCTATGGCAATATGTTGCTTTTTTTTATAACAGAGGTAAAGGTGAAAAATGTTTTACTCTTATTCATGAAAGAAAAAATGATTCAAAATGCCAATTTTTCACAAATCAATTAAGTAAACAGCCTCTCCAATTATATTTTGTGATCCTAGGAATGTGGCATATAAACTAACAATTCTTAGGCATATTTGATAAGCTCCACAACCTGGTTAGCTTATTTTGGCTCTTATACTAATAAATAAGGTGGCTAGACAACTTTTATACACAAGATAGACCATATTGCTTTATATTAAAACAAAACAAAAGTTTAACAACAAATGATAATAGATAAGGTAGATTGTGAGTATGTACTGAATCCTTCATAAGAATTTTTAAGTTAAAAGGGAAACATTATGTTCCTTCAATTTTTCTAAATACTATTAAAAATATTAGTGATTATAGATGTTTCATTTCGTATGCAAGTGAAATTTAGAAAATCAGAACCCAGGGTTATCTAAAACATCTTCCTACATTTTTATTACTTTGGCACTGTACCTGAAAAGCAAATTCCAATTACATGATGGCAGAATAGAAAATAATCTCAGGAATTTTTAGTCTCAGAAGAGAGAAAATTTCTTTACCAAAGTTACAAACTAAATGGGAGAATCTAGACTTGAGTTGTTTTGTCTGGATTTTCATTCAGTGCTATTTTCATAATAATCTTTACTTTCCTAGGTAGGCAGTATAGCATTAAACCATCGTTGTTTTTTTTTTTTAATTGAAGCCTATGATAAATAATACTAGGATTCCATTTTTAGGAATGTTTTATAAATTCCACTTAAATTTTTTTTTACTGTTTCTGAAATTTCATACCATAATTTAAAATCTCAAAACCATATACAACTATAAAATCCTGATGGTTAGAATGCATAGATTTTATATATTTAATAAGATTGTAACATTTGAGAGTTTGAATCAATGTTTTAATTGTTGTTGAAATGACACTGAGTTTTATATATGTTTAATAAAATTAAGATATTTTTCTCTGTGATTCATGAGAGAGATTGCTGATTTATTTTCTATTTCTACCTATTTTAGTAAACACTACCATGGGCTTGAATATGTAAGCACACTCCTACAGAAATGAGGTGAAATTAATTGAAGAAATAATTAGAAATGTCCCTGAGTACATACCCAGATACATTATATGGGCCCACTGAAATGCACTGAATCTAAATAATGATATTTGTAAAAAGCACAATAGCAAAGTCTTTTGACATTTCAGGATCCCCAAATGCAACAACTTCTAGTCTGTCTAAAATATAGTGACCTAAAGAAAATGATAAACAAGAATTCAAAGGACCTCTAAATCAGCAGAGTGATTATCAGAGACAGCAAAGCAGTTCAAGTAGAGGAGAAGGAACATGTAGAAAAGGGCAAAGATAAAACAAATAACATCTATTGTTATTGTTACTATTGTATTATCTTTTTAAGAGCAGTTTTACATTTCCAGAAGAAATGAAAGTACGTGTATACAACCTGGTACCTAATTCCCAGTATAGAGAAATTAGTATAATATTTTTGTTGCAGCTAATGGACCTATATTGATACATTATTATTAGCTAAAGTTCATATTTTTTTCAGATCTCTCTCTCTCTCTTTTTTAAAAAAATCTAATTACTTATCCTGCTCCAGGACTCTGTCCAGAAAAACACACTACATGTAGTGGTCAAGTTGAGTTTTTCCTTTACCTAGGTTATATTAGAAACTGCATAACAGTTTTCTGCTTTCTCAACCTCTGCCATTGTTCCCATGTTCTAATATTTTTTGTGTATTATTTTGTGTCTGCTAGTAGATACGCAGTGTGGCAATGGGCTGTTGTTAGTCAACATAGCCCAAGCCCTGGGGATATTTTGTGGAATTTAGTTGACATTCATCACATTTCCTCTAACTTCTCAGTACTTAATGTTCTTTTTCAATCTTTTTATTCTTTATCTACTTGTGTGTTGATAAATGTCTGAGTTACAAAGTGATGCTATGTAATATTTATTAATGAAAATTGTTAATTTTTTAAAAATTTTAACTCATTTAATTTTTAATTTTTATTTATTTAATTTATATTTATTTAATCTATAAATAAATAATTTGTAGGTTATAAATTATAAATATAACTCAAATAATTTATATTTTTATTTAATTTATATTTTATTTAATATTTTAATATTTTATTTTTCGTGCTGAGAACATTTGCAATTTACTCAAAGAAAATTTGAAATATATAATGCATTATAATTGACTATAGTTATCATTCTGCTCAATTCATCTCAAAAAACATAACCTTATCTCTAATTGAAATTTTGCATCTTTTGAAGAAAACCTCCCCATTCCCAGGACCCTTCAGACTATAGTAACTACCATTCTACTCTCTGCTTCTGTAAGTTTCATTCCTATAAATTCCAAGTATTTTGAACTTTTTCTCACCTCCATGGGTGTTTGTCATGCAGTTTGACACCACTTGCACCAAATATTCACGGCCATACTTCTCTGTTAATTACACCCATCTGGTTTTTATTTTCAATCTCCCATAGACTTCTATTACCATTAAAACCCATCTGCAAATATTCTTACTCTCAGCTTGTCCTTGTCATTATTATGATTGTCTGACAAATTCAGCCAAGTTTTTTCTCCCTGATTCAAATTAATCCAATCTTTATCTCCCATTGTTTTCAGACATCTTACTTTGACATTAAGATACTGGTGCCTAGCTGGGTATGGCGGCACATGCCTGTTATTACAGACACTCTGAAGGCTGAATCAGGATGATTGCAAGTCCAAGGCTTAGCCTCAGCAACTTAGTGTGGCTATAAGCTACTTAATGAGACTATGTCTCAAAATAATAAAAAAATAAATAAAAAGAGCTGGGGATGTGTTTCAGTGGTAAAGCCCCCTGGCTTCAATCTCCAGTAACAAAAAAATTAAAAAGATACTGGTGCCTAAACTATTATTTTTGTATTAAGTCAGAGATTAATACCTTCATAAAGCTATGTTTACCAACTTACTTTGCTATTCATATTTAAAGTAGAAACATTTTAAACAGTAGGTCTTATGGGTTTTTTGTATATCTTGCTGACACATGCTTTTTGAAGACTAGTGTCAGACTTTAACACAATAATAAATGTGTTAGACCATAACAACTAATTGAGAAGATTTTTACCTTGATAAAATTAAATGCCATTAAATAAAGGTCAACAACAATATAATAATCCCCACACATTATTCTTCTAATATGCAATATATCATCTCACTGAGTAAAATTGCTAGAATTAGTGTAACAAATTTATGGTATATTCACACCTTCTCAAGCTGATAGATACTATAGTAGTGGGCAAAAACTAGAACCTTAGCATGTTTCTCATTGGCCATAAAACTTTTGAAAATAAAGTTTACTATTTTTTTAAGCATTTAGTGAATGTTTTATTTTTATGATTATTAGAATATTGAGCCTTGTCATTACAATAGCATGGCTTTAATAAAGTTAGACTCTGTCTCTGTATTGTTTCTTGAAAGTTTATTTTCTCTCATAATACAATTGTATATTATGTAATAAACATGAGACATCATGCTCCATATATGATGTAAAAAATACCTTCTACTGTCATGTATAACTAATTAAAACAAACTTAAAAAAAATTAAAACAAAATTTACTGTTTTTTGATTAGGCAAAAATCAGCAGCAAATGGGCAGATCATGTATTGTGTAGTCAGTGTAAAGAAGAGTCCAGCTAGCATTCCTAATACTTCAGAAAACAAACGCATATTTAGTGGTTCACTTTAATATAATGACAATCTCACACAATCTGTCTTCAAAACCTGAAACAACAAGGTCTGCTGCTGACACGCATGCATTAGTAAAAGACATCTGGAGAGTTAAAAAATAGATTATACTTCAAAGCAAGCACTAATTAGTGATAAACTACTTAAAACTTATCTTTTAATTTGACAGAATAACAAAGATATACATGAAACATTACAAAGCAGTAACAGATAACAAGTTTCAAAGCATTTAAATTAATGATTTATATGGTGTTAACCAACTTTACAAGCATGTGTCATGTGTTCAGAAAACACAATTTTTTTTCCTTCATAAATTTGTTATCCAATTAAACCTTATGTTTTAATATATCACATTTTATATACTTTAAAAAGTAGCATATTTAATAAATAATATTAAAGCCAAAACTTTTTGTTTGTTTGTTTATATTTTTGTTTTTATTTTTTCTAAAATTTGTAAGACGAGAGTTATGGAACTCTTTTAGTATACACAATTTGCTGAGGACCCCGACTTATCTGGTTTTGTGTGAATGTCAAAGATGGTAAACTCTACCAAGGACTTTTTACTTAAGCCAAAATTTTTAATGTGATGGTGGTTCTTAGTTTTCTAACATTCCTGATTATTATTGTTTATATAGATTCACCTTATCCAAAGATAATGTTTAATGTGATTTTATTTTATGAAACCTCTAGCAAAGTTACATGACTCACATTATGTGGTTTCTAAAATTTAAATGTAAAATGTAAAGATATCACAGCTTTTGAGATGTTGAATTGATTTCTGGAAACTACACTGCCTGTATTTGTTTCCTACAGCTGCCACAAAAAACATCTCAAACAGAATGACTTGTAGTAACAGAAAATTATTGTTTGAAAGATGTCAGCTAGACCATGCTTTCTCTGAAGTCTCCAGGAAAGAACTGTTCCATGCTTTGCTGCTGGGCTCTGGTGGCCTCTGATATCTCATTGCTTATAGATGCTTCTTGCCAGTTCTCTGCTTTCACATCATTCTCCCTGTGTGTCTCCACCATCTTCCTTCTGTGTTTTTTATATACAAATTTCCCTATTCCATAAAGACAGTAGTCATACTGATTCAAGATTCACTTTAGTTACCTCATTCAACTAGGTGAAATCTGTAAAGACCCTACTTCCAAATAAGTTCACATTCCTAGTGACTAGGGTTAGAACTTCAACACATATTTTTTTGTGGAAGATACTTGAGTATTACCCAAGTTGGAATATCATTTCTACTTCTGTGGTATTAAGCAAATTACATGCTCTCTTTGTGTCTCCATTTCTTTGTGTGTACAACAGAGTTCTTGTTGGGAATAAAGAGCACATAAGCAATATTAAAATATTGGCTATTATTAGTCTTACCTAACTTCAATATCTATTCTTACTCCAAGAGATTTCTACTACTTAGTTTATTACATCAAAACATCAAGAGCACATAAGCAATATTAAAATATTGGCTATTATTAGTCTTACCTAACTTCAATATCTATTCTTACTCCAAGAGATTTCTACTACTTAGTTTATTACATCAAAACTTCATCCTCCTAAAATTGGTAGAGAATTGTGTTCAATTTTGTCACCAGGGATAAGAAAATCTCATAAATTATACTGACTTTCAAAGAAGTGCCAATAATAATAGTGTAGCGAATCCCAGTCCAGTCTTCCACCAAGCCAAGCCAGGTCTTTATGTTGCACCCAGGTCAGTGACTATTTCAGGTCAGATCACTCTTTTGCATCTTTGGCATATGACCTTATTGCCAGTGTTATAATAATAGCAATGTGAGATTAGCCTATGAGACCAGCCATTATCTCTGTAGAACAGAATCAATACCAGTGTTTGGAAAAGCACTTTATTCTGCAAGAAATACCACTAGAAAACATTAAAAATGCAAAATTCTATGACATAATATAAAATCAAACCTGTAATTTTAAATAGTTCTCATCCTTAATAAGTATTCCTTAGGGTAAAAATTGTATAGAATTCCTAACTAAAATAAACAATATAATCATTCCAATTTTAAGTTAAAAAGAATATGAATTTTTAAAACATACATATTGAATAAACATATTCTCTTTGTCAATTTATAATTTTTGAGAGTTAAAAGCAAGAATCCCATTATACATGAGTATGTGTCAATGTTTTCTTTATTACTAATGAGGGAATTGGGACAGTAAAGTTAATTCATAGGAGAATTTAAGGGGAATTGAAGAAAAAATATGGAATAAATTTGTGGGGTAAAATACAAAACTGGTTCATCTTCTACAGGATAACAACACTAGCATCAGGTCTTTATTTTCTATTAAACATAAATGACATAATTCTATATGTGACCACTATAAAGAAATAACATCTATTGAGTGATACTCATTTCTTTCCTAAATATAAAATAAAATGACAAAGAATTAGTTATTAATATTTATTTTGTTGATATGATAATGTAAAGACCAGTAACAAATTACCAAATATGTGTTTCAAGATTTTTTACCTGGAAATAGACTTTAAAATCCCACAAAGAAGCTACAAAATAAACAAACAAACAAGAAAGAAATATGCTGCATTATACAGAGTGGTATGTTACTTTATTAAAATCCCATAACTGTTTTCTGATGAACATGGGCTCTGAATTATATATGATTTGTTTGATGTGGATGTGTCTAATATCAATCATTAGACATTACATATGAGAATAGATTAATATGAATGAGAAGATTCATTATGAAATGTATAAGCCAAGGGGCTGGAAATGGAGCTCAGCAGTTGAATGCTTGCCTAGTATGTGTGAGGCCTTGGTTCAATCCCCAGTAACCCTGGGGTAAAAAAGAAGATATATAAGCCAATAAATAATAAAATCTTTCTATGGACTGTTAAAATTGGCACTCTAAAATTGATGTTAGGTTTTTCCTCTAATAAGAATAAAATTAAAATTATGAATTTATAATTCATAATTATGTATTGATTAACTTATTCCAAGTTCAGATCAGACAGCAACGGTTAAGACTAATTATGATATTGATTAAAGTCATTATGATCACTGTTAGCAGGTATTATAAATTGTATGCATATATGTAAAATCATGTCTTCAAAAATGCTAATATATAGTACATAACCTGCTAATATGCTGCTGCTACATATAAGTCTTGTTTCTCTGTAATGTATTCTGTACTTTCCGTTTACTTTCTTTTAATTATACGTGTAGAGAAAAGTTGAGTTCCATCATGCTAAATAAGAAGTAATCAAGGTAATAACTAATCAGTATTACTTATACATAAAAACATCTACTTGAAATCAACCTACTTTCCCTTTGAAACTGAACATCTAAAATGAATTTAAATATCCTTTTTTGACTCTGTTCTTTTGTAAAGGAAAAAATAGAAATTTAAAATGAAAGTTTTCATTAGTAGTGGTTATTTGTATGTGTATGTGTATAGATGTATATAGTATACAAATATCTTAAATAACATTGTATATATTTGATAAATCTGCTTTCTAGTTGCTGAACAAATGTTAATAATAATCAATAAATTAAGAAGAATTACATCTGAAATTTGTGAATATAAAATTTTTGAGCACAGAAACCAATAAAGCAACACAGAAATAAGTTAAAACATGAAAAAGAAAAACTTTGCATAAAGAAAAATTTAACTCTTTTATCTGAATTAAATGACTTTAAATATAACGGTTCCAAATTAAATAGGAAAATTAATTGAAATTAAATCTAAAGTATATATATTTTTTTAAATTTGAAAATGATTAGCTCATAATAGCTTATGACTAGCCTGGCACATTTAATTCAATTTTGGAAAAATAAATCAAAAGAACAGATTAACTTGTAGAATACAGACATTGACTATAAAGATAATTAAATAGCTAATATTAGTTATTGATTGTTTTACATTAGAATTAAGTTATTGAGAAGTGCTCTTTCTTATTCTCTATACCTCTAGCAGATAATGAGTGACAGTACATTTTTTCAAAAAGAAGGAAACTGAGCTCAACCCTGTTGAAAAACATTCCCTTATGTTGGTGACTAGGTTACCTCCGACAGAAATAGGTGCTGCCGAAGATAGAAGAGCTGAGGGTCCTTCAGAAATTTATGAAGTATAATAGGGCAATGTCAAATAAGGCCTCAGAGATGTCTGGCTGTTCCAGGGCTGTAGATGTGGGCAATGGCTGGAGTCTGTCAGCCAAATCTCTAACAAGTGAAAATTACAAAATAGAGTAGATTCACTTTGAAATAAAAAGCCTAGAAAGTTGGAGGAGAAAAAAGTGAAGATCTTAGGAGGATGGAAAAATAAACAACAATATAATGAATATATATTATGTATATAATACATGTATATATTATATATACTAATATATAATATATATTCTGACTAAAAGAAGAGGACTGATCTTATTTAAAAAACAGGCAATGTTAGCAGAGACAGGCAAAATTCAGATCTTCTTCAACCAAGCAGTTGACTGATATAAGAAAATATGGGATGGATTTTATAGTTTCTGTGGAAGAAAGCAAGAACAGACAAAGTCTGATACATGACTCTTACCTAGAATGGATGCAGAAAATTATGAAAACAAAACTAACCAAAAGAAATATAAAATTTGAGACCAAGTCCCTTGATCCCAAAGTGTGAGCCTAAGAATTCTTGAAATTAATATAAGGAAAGAAAACTTATATGACTGTGGTTTTGTAATTTGTGTCCAAACTACACATGCTATTCATTGTTAGCCTTTATGATTTATGAAAATGTTCTGGACACTCATCGTATGGACATAGTGATAACAATAAATGCATTGGCACTTATAAAAATCATCCAAATATATGGCCCCAAACGCCTTATATTTCTAAATGTTTCCAAGATCGGAAAATTGAAACTAGATCATAGATGAGGGGAAGACATACTAATTTGTCATTTCATAAGTTTTTTATATAGGCCAATGTGATCAATAGTATTATATTAAAATTCAATAACCCAGTCTTCTCTGTGGAAGTCAAGTATGCTTAGTTCCTATGGTCATGTACACTATTTAGGTTTGAACCTGGAAAAAAGGTCAATATTGTTTCAAAAATACCTCATATCTTCAAATTAGGATAATTCATTCCTAGTGGGACTAGTATGCAGCCTTGGCTATGGCTATAATACCCAACCTTATAATTCTAAGGATTTCCTTCACTTGCAAAGCAAGCACTTTGCTTTTAATTTCTTGTGGGTTGATCTACACCTAGCTCAATGTGCACTATTGACAATATGCAAATATTTAATGACAGTGATGTTACTTTGCTATGGATTCACACTAAAAACCGTTGTTTGCATTATGTATTAATATGATTAATACTCAATGAACTAGAATGAAGACAATATCAAAGGCTTTGGCTCTCTAGGTCTATCTTGAGTTCTATGTATGCTGAAGCACACAGAGATATTTCACAGCCTATTAATTTCAAACTTTATTTTTATGGTTTCTTTTTAGTTATATACAACATGAGGATTCATCTTGACCTAATTTTAAAAGCATGGAATATAATTTGCCTAATTCCAAGTCCTCAGTACTTCCCCTTTCTCTCCCCTGCCCCTCCCCCATTCCCTTCCTTCTATTCTACTGTTCTTTCTGCTATTTTCTTATAGTTTTTTTTTTTA
Source organism: Xerus rutilus (assembly GCA_028644305.1). Taxonomy (NCBI): domain Eukaryota; kingdom Metazoa; phylum Chordata; class Mammalia; order Rodentia; family Sciuridae; genus Xerus; species Xerus rutilus. The sequence continues at coordinate 76,683,913 of CM053404.1, forward strand.
ATTAGTGCCTTGTGGATATATATGGAGGTAAGATTCACTGTGGTATACTCATGTAAGTACAAATTTGTAATCTGCCATCACTGAGTATAAAGTAGACTTTCTATATCTGAGAATTTTACTCTGACTTTTATCCCAAACCATTAAATAAACAGCAAAAACCGAGTTGGAACATTCATAAAAGTAAATTAAAAAAACAAAAACAAAAACGGTGAAGGTATCAATAAAACAAGCAATTCTCACAGAATTGCAAGTATATATGGCCATTTTCATGTCTTAACTGATCTTATAGGAACTGGAAGCTCCACTGATACTTACAGTCACATAAAGCTCTTGAATTAAAAAAAAAAAAATTCTGCCAGCTGTTAAGTTTAAATGTCCAATTTGTTTGTGAGCCGAGATGGAATAGTTTATTTTTCTACCTCACTGAGAAAAAAAAGACATGGCATTTCAACCCTACATATTTATCTTGCTATAATTCTTCTCATAATCATGCTTACAATGGGACAGGCTCTCAGGATTGCCATTATGATGTAGAAATGGCATGATTTAAAAATAATTCTTATCCAATAAAATCTAGCCACTTTTGGCCAGGTGTCTGTGACTTATCTACTATTTTACTCAAACTGTTGGCTTGAATGGACTCTTATCTGTAAGACTTACCTGCTGAAAAGAAAGGCAATGGCAAATACAAATTAATGCCAGCTTTTCACCATAAAAATGATAAATTACTGCCAGCCTACAACACTAAATATCTCTAAACCTTGGACTGGAACTCAAATGTGGTTCCTAGCCAGAGAATGCACTACTTTGAGTTTAGCAGAAATATAATTTTACTCAAATACATAATCTATCATTACTTGTTTAATATAGTTAGGTTATTGAGGCAGCTAAAACTAGAAAATAAACACATAGTGATCTATGATACCACCTTATGAAAAAGGTGCAGCAATCCATGTGTGAGCTTCTTTATTGTTTATGAATGTGATCATAGGAAACAACTCTATCAAGTGAAATATATACAGCTTGTGTGCTCTGTGCTTAAACCCAGTAACCATGCCTTCTCTCCATCAAAAAGCTCTACAGAGGAATATGACCCATCCATCCTTAAGTACTTAAAATGGCATTTGATAATATTTCCTTCTGATTCGTCAAACTTATAGGCATTCAGGAACCAGAGGAAGAAGAATAAGGAGAATTTGAGGAGAGACAGTCCCAAGACCCTTTATTCAAATAGCACACATTTTCAGCAAACTGGTATGTTTCATTCCCTTTTTGTTCCTCTTGCTTTGGCCTTGACATATGACCTTGCTTTAACCGGATTGTATAACTAATATTGACAGGTACCAGAATATAAGACCTTAAATACTTACTCGAATGATATCAGGATCTTATGTTAGTTTCCTGAAATCACTGTAATAAACCACTACAAACTGGGAGACATCGAGTAAAACGCATTTGTTCTCTCATGGTTTCTAGAGGCTAGATCTGAAACTAAGATATCAGAAGAGTGAAAATCTTATCACCTATCTCTCCTGTTGCCAAAAATCATTGGCATTTCTTAATGCAGCTGCATAATTCAAACTTCTCTTTTCTTGGTCACATGACCATCTTCCCTCTGGTGTGTCTGGGTGATCACAAAATATTCTGCTTTCTGTGCTCTGATTTTTGCATAGCTTCTCCCTTTCTTGACAAGCAAACCAGTCATATTGTCTAAAAGTCTCATCCTACTCTAGTATAATGTCATCCAAACTTACATGGAATTACATCTCAGAGATGTTATTCCAAATCAAGTCACATTTATAGCTACTAGTGATTAGAACTTTAGCATACCTTTGGGGATATAATTCAACTTACCAACATCCCCCTCCCACTAGCATCAGAGCACAAATATGATGAAAACTAGTTGATTCTGGGACCCCATAGAGCTTATCGCTTTGAAAAAGTGTGCTCATAATTTCGATCACGTTATTTTTCTTACTAACTTTTTTGACAGAGTTTTCATCTCTTATAATATGGGTCATTAAAGGGAGTTTTATCTTTACTCCATCGTATTAATACAAAAAAACCTGTTGTTTCATCCACTTATATGTAATAGAGTTACTAATTAAAGTAAAAATAAATAAAATTTACCTTTGAAATGTTTTGCTTTAAATAGCATGCTATATTTTAATTATTAAATGCTATATGAAATCTTAATTATTGTTAAAAAAAAAAAAGCCAAAAATCATTGGACCTAAAACTTGGGCTTGATTTTTTTTCTCTTTTTTCCAAAGACTGAGAAGTATACAGTACTATAAATGGAAAGAATTAAGTAGTTGATTTTTTTTTACTCATTCCCTATCCATTTCCACACATAGAAAATATTAAGGCAAAATCAAAAGAAAAATTGCATCCTAGTGACTACTTGGAAATTCTTTTCAGTTAATAAATTTCTAAATTTGAGGTCATGTTCATTAGATACAAACAAGGACCATATTGATTTCATGATTATCTCTGGAAAAATTTCCAGAAAAAATGAAAAGTTATAGGACTCTACTATTATTTTCCCTTAGAGTGGCCCTATCATTAATCTTCACCTCTAATAAACATTATGCTATAATTATAATTTTATTTTTAATTAGATAGTTAATGTTAATGGGCAAGCATAATGACAGGGATTGTACGTAGATTTTTCTAGACAGTATTTATTTCAAATACATTCTTAATTTAGAACATCTAATCATGTTTTACTTTGGAAGATATAATAGTAATTGACAATACATGACACTTAGAATCTAAGTCTGTAACTAAAGCAACTAACTAGTCTGTAATTAAATAATTTTATCAAATTCATTTTGAAAACAATTTTAATTATGAAGCATATATATGTGTGTTAACTATGAAGCATATATATGTGTGTTGTATGTGTGTTATTCACTAATGTTAAGTGGACAAATTATTTTGTATTTCTTGGGTTTTGCATCAAGTGAAGTATATTTCTTAGCTTAAATCCAAATGCATGAAGATTACATATTTGGATTCATGCTATACCCTCATTCAATATTTCAAGATGCACAATTGAGACTTTTTATTTATTTTTCTATTTCTTCTTCTTCTTCTTCTTCTTCTTCTTCTTCTTCCTCTTCTTCTTATTTATTTATTTATTTATTTATTTATTTATTGGTACCAGGGATTGAACTCAGGGGTATTGAACCACTGAGCCACATCCCCAGCCCTATTTTGTGTTTTTTTTAATGTAGAGACAGGGTCTCACTGAGTTGCTTAGTGACTCCCTGTTGCTGAGGCTGGTTTTGAACTCACAATTCTCCTGTCTCAGCCTCCCAAAGTGCTGGGATTACAGGCATGTGCCACAATACTGAGCACAATAGAAAACCTTTGAGAAAAAATTATAGGGAATGATATTGACCAATGAATCACAATATTAAGGTTTCCATCAATTAAATTATCAAAAAGACTTTGAAATTTATGGAACAAAGATTAGTCAATATTGTTTAAAAGTTTCTTCTCCTCCCTCTGCTATTAACACAAATGTAATTATACTTTTACACTATTTGTATACATACACACACGTACACACACACACACATATATACACACATACACATAAATCAAATAAAAGCACAAAAATGCTCCATCAGATTTTTTTTTTTTTTGGGGGGGGTGGATAGCTGCATTGAACTCACTGGCACTAGACCACTGAGCCATATTCACAGCCCTATTTTGTATTTTATTTAGAGATAGGGTTTCACTGAGTTGCTTAGCACCTCCCTTTTGCTGAGGATGGCTTTGAACTTGCAATCCTCCTATATCAGCCTACTGTGCCGCTGGGATTACCTATGTGCGCCACAGTGCCTGGTGCACTATCAAATTTAAACATGAAAAAAATAGATTAGAAATTTGTCAAACAAAATAGAGAAAGCTAACCACTCAGTTTCTATCCACTTGTGCCCACTACACATTATCTTCTTCTTCAGGTATGCTGAGCTCTGTACAATGCAACAGCCATTTATAGAACTTAACTTTTTTGACGGCTCTAGTTTTCAGGTAAATTAAAATATAAATATAGAATTGCACTCTAAATTATATTAACTATATTTGTAGCTGAGGATATAATATTGTAAAAAAGGCTGTTAAAAAAACATAAGCCTTTGCAATTTTAAATGTGTTTTATTTCTTGCTAGTATTTGATTATGTGGAGAGCACTTATAAATAGTCTCTAGTAAAAGTGTTCAATTATGTGATAATTTAATGTCTTTTTTAAATTCCTTAGTATTGTAACTACATGATTGATACTACACAGTATTGTGCTTCATATCATTTGTATCAATTTTAATGGTCAATCTAATATTAAATATGATATATGTTACATAATTTAAAATATATAATTAGATAAATATTCAAATAAGATTTATGAATTAAATTCAGCATTTAGAAATCTTTTCAAAGTCTTTTTTTAAAGTGATGGTGCTTAAAGAATAACAAATTCTCATGGACACATTTAATTCATTCATATAATATTGAACAAAAGTACAAGTTTAATTTATCATATCATTAAACTGCATATAATATTAAACGTAACTGGTATTTAGAATTCCATTCATGGACCAAAATTGCAAGGACACCAGTTTTGTTATTTTAGTGTATCGTATATTATGTAATTCAGAAATCTTATAATCTACTACAGAAGATAGTACTTTACTGAGACATTTTTATGTTTGGGTACAGCATTGTTGTTTTCTTTTTTCTCTAAAGTCTATTGCTCCTATTTGAAAGCACCAACACATTTACTCAGCCTTAGGAAAAAAATATCTCCTGATAGCTACACAAACCTGCTTTGCAAAATTATGCATTGCTCTTGCCTTAGACAGGTCTGATAGTACACCTGATTATTTATAAGGTAACTCATTGAAACTGTTAACAAATTCTCAGCTGGGCGTGTGGCACAAGCCTGTAATCCCAACACTTAGGGAGGCTGAAACAGGAGAATCGTGAAAGCCAGCCTCAGCAATGGCGCTAAGCAACTCAGTGAGACCCTATCTCTACATAAAACACAAAATACGGCTGGAGATGTGGCTCAGTGGTCGAGTGCCCCTGAGTTCAATCTCCAGTACCAAAAAAACAAAACAAAAACAAAACAAGTTCTCAAATTCAACTTATGTATAAATACTGAACATTTAATTTATTGACTTGACATAAAGAAAGTAAACTTTTTAAGTTACAAAGGGAATATATGAGTCAATACTTTAGTAAAAATTTTTCCCAAAATCTACTAAACAATGTAAGAATAAATGTGACATCAAACTTTACATAATATCCACATTATCAACCTTTTTCAATAATAATGATAGTTATTTAATTCTTTTAAAAAATATTTAGAGAGGTTTATTATATGATTGTTTGAGACAACTAAGTAATTTTTTTCAATTCATCAGCTCTTTTGTGTGTTAGATATTTCTTAAGTGCTAGAAATACAGTAATAAACAAAACAGAACATTTCCTAAAGAAGCTTACATTCAAGTTGTAGAAGAAAGATACAGTTAAAATAAATAAAACAAATACCAAGCTGGTACTCTTGAAAGATAAAACAGGAAAATGGGATAGTCTGGGCAAATGTTCTAAAAACCACTTACATATCCTTGATTACTAAGATGGCCTATTATTCCTTTCATATCCTCTTCATCTCCTTTAGTATAAGTAATTCTACTGCATTTTTGTTTCATTATCAAGAGTTTTCTAGTCTCACCACTCTCCTTTCCTTTTCTGATCCATATCCAGGCACCTCTGGTGCCAGGAGTTTATTCAAACTTTACAAGTCCTGGCCATGTATACTGAAACTTTAACCCCAGTTGATACCTCCTATCCATGATGAGGACTCTTTTGCTCTCCAGACAAAAGCAATTTCAGACCTGCTTGACACTGTGCCTTCTCATCCAAGAAAATGTTAGCATATGAGTCAAAATTACTTTTTCTGCTCTTAGTGTTCATGTGCTGCTATCAGCCTCAGTGCTTGATAGCTTTGGGGTATCCAGCCTACAACTGTGAGCGGCTCAAATTCCCTACTACAAGAAGATTCTAGTATGTGATCAAGATATAAGTTCAAATATTCTGATGTATTTGTGACACAGGGATCAACTTTATTTCTCTCTGTATCATTCTTGTTTTGGAAGACGACCTGATTTTGTCTCTCATCCAAATGGTATAATGGATGATATTTCTTTACCATTATTTGGAAATCATCAATATGTCACACTATGTCCATTTTCACCCTGATCTGTAAGGATTGTCAGTAGGCATTTTTGTCCTTATATTTGCAATTGATTTGGAGTAATAGGAGACTCTTGAACAAGTTTTCTTGTGCAGGGAAAGAGGACAGTCAGGATATTAATTAACCTGAAATGCATGATACCAGTGGGAGACTGTATCTAAATGTCATAGGTCCTGCCAGAGTACACTCACAATATAGCTACTCTCTCTGAGTTACTACTCCCTACCATTCAGTTCTAGATAGTTCCAAACAGAACTTAAAGTTTTCGGATTTCCTAAATTCTTCTCATCTTTTGTAATTAGCTACTCTCTTAAACTTCCATTAATATTTAGTATGAGTGTGTAATTTGTTTCTCCTTGGATGTTCCAAATACTTTCTTACAGGCTGTCATTGAAAGAGAAATTGTTTTCCTGTCTGGAGAAGTTCCAGGTCATCTACATAGTATGAATGTAGGTTATTTATGTTTAAAAACAGAAAGAATATGTTGAAAATTATTCAAATGCCTTTAAACTAGTGATAGTAAAATTTCAGTTTTGAACATGTATTGCCAATTTAAACTAATTCCACCACTTATTCATTTTGTTTCATCCATATCTTAACGACGTGCTTTCTCTAGTGTTCTTTCTTTGAACTGCCTCATTTCATACCACATAATATTTTTTGGCATTGAATATTGCAGATTTTCTAGAGTTGATGTCAAAATTTCTGGAATGATGACTAATTTATACTAAACAGAAATTGTATCTGGATATTTTAAATGCCTTACTATGGCTATAAATCCTAAGACTTAGTAATATGTACAAAATAGCATGATCATAGGTCGTTAGAATTCTGTTATTACTATTCTTCAGTCCCTTTCATTTAAAAAATATAAAATGAATACATTATTCTTTGTATCATTCTATTTGGCACTGTAGAATCTTCACATAGATCCAATCCAATATTCTTTCATAAAATTTTTGGATAGATTATACACTAGTGTTAACAGGGTTTATTTAATTTTTTGTTCCCAGATGCATCTTATTTTTACTTAAGAAGATGTCCTGTTCTTTTTTTCCTTTATCCAAATAGTAGTTTCAAGGAAACATCTGAGAAATTTCAGTGACTAAACTCATGTTACATGACCATTACAGTCTAGCTTATTTTGCCATATATTTGGAATATTGTCTTGGATTAACTCTGTGTTAGGAAATATGAAACAGGTAAGAAAACTGGTGCAGAATAAGCCCTTGATTCTAAACAAAATGGTAATTCTCAAACAATATTTGCAATCTATCACATAGAAACTAAATTTGGTTTAATAAAAACAGTGACATATAACACTGTTTCAATATAAGAAAAAAAATCAGAAATGGTGTTTTACACACATACCCAAACAACTGGCACAAAAAAACAAAACAAAAAAAAGGCAAGGTGGCATGTGTATGTTATAGACACTGAAAAGTCAGATGGAAAGGAATTTGATATTGTGATATTGGGTTGCTAAAGATACAGCAGACCAGATGGGATGCATCCTAAGGATTACAAGGAAATCGTCTGTAGAAATCCTATATCTGAACTATCAATAATATTTGACAAAGTAAATGATATGTCCAATAACTATAACAGAGTTAAATGATTCTGATTGTAGGAAGAATAATGAGAACATGGTTAGCAATTGTAAGACTGTCAATCACTGAATACTATCATGGATTAAGATTAAAAATGAGAGTAATGCTCTGTGATTCTGTCATTGCTGATGGTTTACCAAGACCTAACTAGATGAGTGGAACATAATGTTTGACAACTGTCAAGAGTCTTTAATGCATAGTTGGCAACAGACATACCAGATAGTTATCTCTTCACATGGAAAGATAGGGCTAATTGGTATTTATGAGGTAATAAAGTAGAGATTCCCTTTATAGATAAGAAACTTGGAGGAGAATATTAAGTTTCTTATTTTTTAAGAGTAACTAAAGAACCAATTGCCTCTAAAGTCAAATGCCAACAAGGATAACTACTTAAATGATTTCCTTCTACAGGAACTTTGAGTATGTAGAGTATTGATCCATAGAACCATAGCATGTCCCCTCTAAAGATTATTTAACACTTAAAAATTAAAGTTTATGATATTAACTGCCAGGATGTTGTTAATTAATTCAATTCTATTAAAATAGTCAGATATGGACAATTATATAAGTACTTCCTGGTTTATTAATTACTGGAGCTGTGGAGTTTTAAGGGGAAAATAACACTGAAATAAAATACTCTCTTCATTTCATATCATATCAAGGAATACATTATGTCAGTGTGATTTATCCCCGATGATATTAACTTTGTTCACTTGGTAAAATGACATCTTCTGTTATCTGTTACAAATTTACCATTTTCTTTGGAGGGGCATCATTTAATCTAACCCTTTCTCATCATGGGAGAGGGATAAAACCCCATCTGGAGAAAGGGGATGCTACCTAACTATATTGCTTGGACAGCTTTATTGTTAAAGAAGCTGTTGTTTTCCATTTATTATTTATCTGGTATATCTCTAATTCTGTCCCTTTTTCTCCTTTTCCACCATGAAAAATTTTGTCTGAATTACCTTTGTGTCTCAACGGACAATTTTGCTGCTTTCTCTTATACACTCAGAGTAATCCCTATAAAACTTGTAATCAGTTCCATTATGAAGTTAACAAATCACTGCTTGGTTTTACTACACTTTCTAACTTTAACTGGCTCCTTGTTCTCTTCTCCCTCTCTCTTTTCTAGTTATGTGACTTTCTATGAGTTCATTTAATTATCACTCATCCAAATAGTTACACATGTGGGCCCCATACCTAGAATACTACTCCCATTCCATGCCACTTAGAAAATAATTGTTCTTTCTAGTAGCAGAGAACTCTTCTCTGACATTCTTGGTCAAGTTGCAACATCTGATGTCTTTCTTTGGCAGTGACAGCCACCATTGCAATGGCAGGTTGTTGTGTTTCATCACTTACTCTATATACATTTCTCACAAAAATTGGAATTCATATTTTTTAACATTATACCTCTCCTATGAAACATAGAGTTCATTATTTTGGAGAAATGTAATGAATTTTGTTTGAATTAATGGATAGAAGGAAATAAGTTTGACTGATAACATTTAGGTTAAACTTAATCAGGAACTGATAACTAATGAGCATCATGGAAGAGTAAAGTAAATAATAAAGAGTGCATTGAATTATTAATAGAATTCACATTTTTGTTCTTTATCCCTTTATTCTGTATTCTAAGGTTGTTCTAGTCATTGTTCACTAACTCTTGTTTCTTTTTCTGCTTCTGTATCTATTATAACATTGCAGGATACTCATCATCTTTACCTCATTTGGTTTAATTCCTGGTTACTTGACATTTGTTTCATCTACAAATATAAATTCATCTTTTTCATCAGTTTTCTTCTTTATATCCTGCTTATCTCTTTTGGACTATTCAGGTCACAGTAAACTATTCCAGTTAATTATATATAAAGAAGGATATTTTAAAATAAGTGTGCACTATGACTTTTTAAATCTCAAGAACACATAAACCTGAGTATCTGAAGGGCCTAGGTAGATTTCCATAACTACTATCTCTTTGTCTCTTAGCTGATTCTCTGCATATCTTTAGAATTCTTTTCTAACAGATCGCACTACATAGTAGACATCTTGTCTTTGGAATCCAACCTTCCACCAATGTCTTCCAATTTCAAAAGTTATAGGTGAAGTACTTTGTTCTTCCTAATTATTTTGCTGACCCAAGAGAGCCTCTGACAACAGTGATTCAGAAGTGGTATTAATGAGTAAACTCTGGGGTGATGAAATATGGATGACAAATATTCTAGTTCTAATTACAGAGCTCCCTGCATTTCTAACTAATGTTTAAAGTTTCTGAATAACTTTATTACTCCATCTAACATAAAGATGAAACATTCTTCACATAGCTAAAAACAGGATTAAACTAAATAATCTAGGTATAACCTATGTTAATATAAATTAAATAGCCTATGTGTATGTATGTCTCTTTTCAGATGCTGAAATAAAATAACTGGGGTTGTGTAATATATATTGAAAAGGTATTAATTAACTCACTATTCTGAAGGTCAAGAGCATAGTACTAGTGAGGTGACCCATAGTGAATGGCATCAAAATGGTGGGATCCTGTGCAAGAAAGGGAGGTCATGTGACGATAAAGAAAACCAGAGCTATGGGGAAGACAGGACCCGTTATTTTATAACACACTCTCTTGTGAAAGCTAACTCATGCACTACCTTAATCACTTCAGAGGAGAGCAACTCCAGTGAACTAAGCACTTCCCACTTGGACATTATCTTTAAAGATCCAACCATCTCCAAGCACATCACACAGAGAAGTAAATTTCAATACATGAACCCCTGGGAAACACCTCAAACCCTGGCAACAATGTTTAAAATAGTTGAATGTCAGAATCATGGAATTATGATTTACCCAAAACTATATATTCACATAACATAATTTATTATATATTCTTTTGAATATCTAAGTATTTTAAATATACAGAAAAATATTATGAGAAAAATAAAAAATAACTTAGAAAAATGAAAGAAAACATGTTAAAAAATAAAAATAATTAGTCTCAATGATAACACAAGACAATTATTTATAGGCTTCAAGTTTCAAAATGAAAGTAAACCTTTATGATATAAATATTCTTTACTTTGATACATATAGATGAATTGAGAATTTTCACATTCACAGTAATAAATGACATGTTTTGATGTGTATATCTTTGGATTCATATTCATGAGTGTTTGTCTTTGCCTAAATTAAGAACTGTTGTTTGCATAGTAATCCTTTTGACATTTTGGGGTTTTTAAATTTTTCTTTATTTCCCCCATAATTTGCATTAATTTTGAGAGTATTTTGCAATTAACAAGAAGAGAAACTCAAATATACTGTTACATGAGTTGACTTGTAGTGTTATGCAAATTACTTGGATGATATTCACCAGTAGGGATGTTTCAGAAGCAAAAGCTTCATGTTCAGAGCTATATGTCTTTAGAGAGTTTTAAAACTCTCTAAAGCATTGGAAAAAGACCTTTGCTAAAGTTAAGATGTAGGGAGTAGAATTGATGAGTGAATATTTTAACACATAATCTCATATTTTAACAAAACTATGTAATAATAAATAGTAATCAAGAATAGGCAAATGTTGAGTTAATAGTTATAACTATATACCATATAAATCAATAACCCAATTCCTTTTATAAGTGATTGGTCTCTGATAATTCCAGACTTTGTTTCACTTTCTGAAGTATCTAAATAATAATAATCAATCCTTCACCTCTCTGGGCCTCATGAATTCCAGTCTTTCACTAGTTGCCTTGCCCACATGAAAGCGGTAGCCTCTGAGAAATACTTACCTGTGTCACAAAGCAGTCCTGCTTGTTTCCTGTTATCTCAGCTAGTGAACAGGCCTTGATGGCTGTAACTCTCCTGTGCATTTTATAAAGATCATGGCTTTATCTCCCCCTAATGCTTTTCACAGTATTCATGAGCATCTGTTACATCTCTGAGGCACTTCTTTTATGGGATTATAACAATTACAAAACTATGCTGAAATCTGGTGCTAAGAGACTTACAATATGATGACAAGGAATGATTAATGTGGTGGTGTTTCTGATTGATACCTGTCACATATATTAACTCTTTCTCTAGGGTTTCTCCCCTCTCATATCACCTTGGCCCCCTTTTTGTCAATACTACCCTGAGCATATCTTTCCTAGTTAACATCCTGGACCCAAATCTTATAAACACCACTAAGAAATGAAAAAATCAACCTCTTCCCTTTCTTACTGAAAGTGTTTATTTTATCAACATAATGTCAGATAATTTTTTCCTCTTGAAAGAGACAAACTTGTGTTTTTTCTTTATCTTCTCATTGACTGGGATTTTTCTACACAGAAAATGAGTTTCAATATGCATATCAAAAAGATCTTTTAAGAATCTAGATCAGTGATACATGTCTATAATCTGACTTTTTGGAAAGCTGAGGCAGGACTGACTCATTTTCAAAGCCAGCAGCACTGTGAGGTCAGCCTGGGAAACTTAGTGACACTCTGTCTCAGAATAGAAATTTACAAAGGGATGGAGATGTAGCTCAATGATTGAATACTTGCCTAATTGTAAGATCAATCTCCAGTATTGGGGGGAAAAAGAATACTAAATTATATTATCATATTGTGTGCATCTATGAATATGTAATGGAAAATCCCATAATTATGTAGAGCTATCATAAAAAACATGGAAAAAAAAAGAATGCATTCATGTGAATTTGCTTGTTTCACATTGTTTTATTTATCCCCAAAAGGGATTACTTCAAATATATTTATTTGTCTCTTCTCAATAACCAAGAAATCTTCTAGAAGTTCAGAAATTAAAAGAAGTGTATTTGTCCAAATATCAATATTTCAGAAAGCTCAGAATTATATTTCAGACAGAACACTCGATTAACATTTGTCATTGTTTTGTGGAATCTATATAGTAATTAATCATGTCTCACTGTTAGCCAAATCTACATAAGCATCAGGTTGTGACCCTAAAGATAGTGACTTTCCCATGAGACAGTCTTCCCCTGGAAGGTAGCACATAAACCTAAATATGTCAAATCGTGAGTGTGTGGTAAAGATTTTCTCCCATTCTGTAGGCTTTCTCTTAACATTATTGATTGTCTCCAATCTCTAGGATATATAAAGAACTCAAAAACTTAACAAAAAAAACAAATAACCCAATCAATAAATGGGCTAAGGAACTGAATGGACACTTCACAGAAGAAGAAATACAATCAGTCAACAAATACATGAAAAAATATTAAACATCTTTAGCAATTAGTGAAATACAAATCAAAATTTACACTGAGATTCCCTCTTACTCCAGTCAGAATGGCAATAATCAAGAATACAAGCAACAGTAAATGTTCACGAGCATGTGGGGAAAAGGTACACTCATACATTGCTGGTGGGAATGCAAATTGATGCAACCACTATGGAAAGCAGTATGGGGATTCCTCAAAAACTTGGAATAGAACCATCATTTGACCCAGTTATTCCACTCCTCAGTATACACACAAAGGACTTAAAATAAGCATACTATAGTAATACAGCCACATCAATGTTTATACAACACAATCCACAAGAGCTAAATTGTGCAACTAACCTAGTGCCCTTCAACAGATGAGTGGTTAAAGAAACTGTGGTATATATACACAATGGAATATTGCTCATACTGAAAGATGAATGAAATTATGGCTTTTGTGGTTAAATGTATGGAACTGGGGAATATCATGCTAAACAAAATAAACCAATCCCAAAAAACCAAAGGCCAAATGTTTTCTCTGATATACAGATGTTGATTCACAGCAGCAGGGTGGCTAGGGAAGAATAGAGGTACTTTGGATTAGACAGAGAGAAATGAAAGAAAGGAGTGCATAAGAATGATAGTAGAATTAATCAGACATTATCACCCTGTGTGCATATATGATTACACAACCTGTATAACTCTACATCATGTACAACCAGAAGAATGAGAACTTATACTCTATTTACGGATGATGTGTCAAAGTGCATTCTACTCTCATATGTGTGTGTGTATGTGTGTGTGTGTGTGTGTATAACTAATAAGAACAAATAAAAATGTTAAATGCAAAAAATGTTAAACCAGTAGGAAGTGTGGGTTATTATTTAGATCAGTTTGTCATGAATGTTGTCCCTTGAAAAATAAGTAAAAGTGAGAACTAAAATGAGAAAACATTAAATGCACATTAAAGGCATTGTAGAAAATCTTAAACATAAGCAAAATCATACAAAAACTTGAAAAAGCATAAAAGGATTTTCAAGGTTTTACTTTTTATTATAGAAACTTAGAACACTAAAATATATGAAGGCTAAGGGAGAAGCATTGTGGAGTCATTTTTTGTTTGGAGAGGAGGGAAGATTGTGCTGTGCTTTGCAGTTTACAATGATAAATTGAATTTAATTAAAAAAAATGGAAAAATACACAATTGTGATAAAGACTTGTTCTTGTTTAAATTTTTTAAAGCATCATTCTGGCTGCTATGAGGAAAGAATGAAGGGAGGGAATGTTCTTAGAAACAATTGTACTATCACCCACACATAAAACAAACTATGTTCCAAGAAGATTGCAGTGGATATGAAGAATATATTTTGAAGGCAAAGCTTATGTGATTTATGGCTAATCTTAATATGGGCATACAAAATAAATGAATAATGAATGATTCACCAGTTCAGGCTTGGAGAAAGTTCTTAGCCAGATATATAAATTTGGAAGTAGGCAACATAAGTTGACATTTAATGTCATAGAAATAATTAAGACTATTATAAGAAGAGAATACTGATGCATCTTTTCTGCAAATCTGATGTATTTTGTAGTTTATGAATTTCCAAATCTAATGATGAGCTAATGAACACATACTAGCATATAAACTGTTTTCCTAAACAATTTTTTCCCAACTAGTTTAAAGAAATAGATTGATATTTCCAATGTTATGTCCATAAATCCTAATCATACTAAATGCATCTGGTATGGGAATCAACAATGATTTTCTATCTTGAGACTAAAACTTCATCCCTCCAGATACTCTTGATTCTTTCTCACTGTGCAATTGAATGTCTGATTCATTACCAGTCATCTATCTTTAAAATTATTTTGTAAATGATGTTACTTCCAAAGCTAGCTCTCACCTGCATTGCTGTGGTAGTCTACTAAATTGTCTCCTGGGGTTTCACCCTTGCTGCTATTTAGTCTATCAGCAAGTAAGAAATCTAATTAATCTTGTTATGTATGCCCTCTGCTTAAAATTGTTTGCTGATATTAAAAGGCAAAGTTGTTACAATCGTCTGAAAGCCATTCAGATTCCATTTTGATTTTGCTTCTCAGACATTTCCCCTAATACATTCCATTTCACCAGGATAGACTGTTTGCCTGTTTGCTGTTCTTTCAGCCTAAGTCATTCTCCTGTCTCAAGGCTTTGATGCAAGTTGTTTTCCTCACCTGAAATGCCCTTCATCCAGATACCTACAATTCTCACTTAGGTGACTTCTTTAAGTGTTGTCAACTGTCATCTTTATAGACAGGTGTCCCGGGACCACACACTACCCCCATATCCCATCTCCCATTTCTGCTGTCTTTGTCATGTAACTTTTATTATTAATAATTATTTATTTTGGATAATTTTTTTCACCACCAACTAGAAGATGAATAGATTTCATGAGGGCAGTAGAGTTTTTTTTTTTTTTTTTGTACCAGAGATTGAACTCAGGGATGCTTAATGTCTATGACACATCCCTCATAATTTTAATTTGAGACAAAAACTTGCTAAGCTACTTAAGGCTTTGCTAAATTGTTGAAGCTGGCTTGAAATTTGGCAATCCTTCTGTATCAGTCTCCTGAACTGCTTGTATTAAAGACCTGTGCCACCACACCCGGCTAGTGTATAGATGTTTGGCTAGTTTACACCAAATGCAAACGTTCTGTTTGGATAAGTACCTGACCTACAGAAGGAATCTTTTTGATAAATGACTAACCTAGAAATCCACTAAACTTACCATTTTCCTCAACTGGATATTATTTTTAATAACAAGAGTGGAGATAAAACATGCATATAATTATATTTAAAAGTAAAAAATATAGTACCAATTATGTAGATTAGAAAGAGTTCTATACTCTGAAAGCACTACTAAAACACTGTCTTAACAAAAATAAAGAAATAATTATATAGTTAAATTTTTAGTTTGCATGATCTCATACCAAAGATCCTTTGTACTTTCTTTTAGGGTAACTAATTTCTCCAAATGCATTGCCAGTGAGATGTACAATTAGAGTATAATGTTATATTTCTGGTTCCAGAACCTGAGCAAATGAATACTATCCATTCTTGCCTCATGTTTAAAAATTTGTTTTTAAGCATTTTTCTAAATAAAGATCAACCAAAGTGTTACTTAAAAATCATATTGCTCATACCCTATCCTCAAAATATTAAATTAGAATCTTCAGAAGTGGTAAATAGTAGTATTTTTAAACAAACATGTAAAAAATATTCTAAAAGAACTGATATGTAGTCAGCTTTAACCATGGATACAGAGCATTACAAAATAATTCAGCCAGAAAATAAACCACTGAGAAAAACATGTTTTATTCATTGGGAGGTTCAGAAGTTAAAGCAAATAGAAAACTAAAGAAAATTTATTTTTTTCCAACTGCTAGATACGTAACTTTACAAACATCATTTCACTGACCTCTGAAGCAGTACACTAATTTTTAACAAAATTTTCTGCAGGCAATGGGATATGGAATCAGTAACGATGCACACAATTCATATAAGAGTAATATATTCTGAGATATTATTTTTTAAAAAATTGCTAATATATTCATTATAGAAAAAATATGCCAAAACATTTTCACATGATAGAATATGCAATGAGAGTTCAGAAGTTATGAGCACATTTTTTTTTCCTGTTCTGTCCAAATTAACAGTGAACAACAGGAATATAAATGTACTAAACAATGTGATCACTTGGTCAATAAAAGTATTCATTCCCATCTTCAAATTACTAAGGTGTTTATCTTAATCAGGCCAAAGGAATGTGAACTATACATGAGAGACACTATCCCTGTGCTTGAAAATTCAACAGAGAAAAGAGACCTATAGAAAATTAGTATTAAGCAATGTATAAAAAAATAACATAGAGGTCATTTGAGTTAGATGGGAGTGCAAAGAAGTAAGTGAAATTAGTGTGATAAATGGTGAAACAAATAGCTATTTTATAGATCTGATTCCCCCCAGCTTTATTGCAATAAAATTGACCACACAAACTTGTCCAACTTGATGATTTGATGTAGTATACATAGTGATATATTTATTATCCAGCTAGTTATTTAACATATTCATCAATTTACACATAAATAGCAAATTCTTTCTCTTTCTTTTCTTCCTCCCTCCTTTACTTTCTTTTGCACGCCCTCTCTCTCTTTCTCTCTTTCTGTCCTTATCTCTCTCCCTTCCTTTCCTTTTTTTGCTTTGCTTCACTTTGCTTTACTGTATTTTTCATGGTATGAACACACTTTAGTAGCTTGCTCCATAATTAAAGAGAATTCAAAGAAAAAGGGTACTGACTACTCATATGTTGGATTGCATTGGTAAAGATTGAAATACTAGAGTCTGAGTGAAAATGTATTTTAAATGCATAAATTTTCAAACAGTGACACATGTAAAATTACTTTTAAAATTTTATTCTCTCTCATTCATTGTCTATGAATTCTGAATGTTTGAATTAAATTTGATTAATTGTTATCAATCAATTCAATTCAAATTTTATTATCTAACTTGGATAATTTTATGTTAGAGAAGAAGTTAAATAGGTCATTTAGATTAAAATGGTCTTTCTGTAATTGCAATGTTTCATTATGCATATTAAACCATTTATCACTGAATTGGTTCAGAAAGTAGCAAATGATTTGTATTAAAAATATTGAATAAACAAGTAGTTTAGCTATAACATACAACCATGAATAAATATCACCTTGACACATGATTTTACCAAAATATAAATATATTTTTAAAAAATTGTTAGAGTATATTACAGTGTCTCTTTCCCTTAGCAATTGAGGAAAATTAATTATGTAGTACATGTTAAAATGTTTCAGAGTGAGATATCTCCATAAAAGGGAGGGTGTGAAGCTAGGTTCAATAGTTATTCTTGAAATATCTTACACCACCACTCTTCCTCCAGTGTAGATAATGTTAGATCTGTTTAGATGAGAAAATCGCACATTATTTGCTCATTAAAACCCTCTGGTTATTTTTAATCCTTTTGTACTTAAATATGACCACTAAGTAGACTGTGCTCATATGAGTCTTGGCACTGGGCCTTTTGGACAGGAAATCAATAGTACAAGCAATGAAAGTAAAAATATTCAAGCAGGACCACATTAAACTTAAAAGCTTCTGCACAGCAAAGAAAAATCAACAAATGAAAAGGCAGTCAATGAAATAAATGAAGTATCTGAAAACCATGTTTGATAAGGGATTAATATCCAAAACATATAAGGAACACAAATAACTCAGAAGCAAACAAATCAACAAAATAGTTCAATAAAAATTGGGTGAATTATCTGAACAGATATTTTTCTAAAGAAGACTTTCAAATGCAAATAGTTCATTAAAGTGTGCTCAACATTATTAATTATCAGAGAAATGCACATCAAAACCACAATGAGTTATCTTCTCTCACCTGTTAGATTGACTGTTATCAAAGAGAGGAGATAACAAGTCTGGCAAGGGTGAGCAGAAAACAGAACCCTTGTATAATATTAATAGGAATTTGTATTTGTACAGTTATTATTGACAACAGTAGGAGGGTCCTCAATGGTTCAAAAATGGAAGGCATGTATTATTTTATAATCCCTCTCTGGGATTCACCATCAAGCCAATTACTAAGGTGTTTATCTCAAGCAGGCCAAAAGAATGTGAAATATATATATAAAACACACTATCTTTATATTCAAAAACTCAACAAAGAAAGATTAGTAGTAGTCAAAGTATACAAACATTCAGTTATAGGATGAACAAGTTCTGGCCACCTAATGTATACTATGAGTAGAAAAGCATATTTTTTTAAAAATATTTTTTAGTTGTAGATGGACACAATGTCTTTATTTTATTGCTTTGTATGTGGTGCTGAGGATCGAACCCAGGGCCTCACGCATGCGAGGCAAGTGCTCTACCGCTGAGCTACAATCCCAGCCCTAGAAAAGCATATGTTAATCACTTGATTGTGGTAATCATTAGCCAAGATGTACATATACCAAAGTATTATGTGCCATGCCTTAAATATATGCAATCCTTTTTATTTAAATATTTTAAAAAGAAATAAAACATTATTTAAAAATTAAAAAATAAAATTTAATGTATGAAGTTTAGTATTTAAAATGTCCCTAAAAAATTTGTAGATGAAGATTGTAACATCTTTTCAATTCATAAAAAAAGGTTCAGTACTGTAACCATTCTTCATCAAATGGTTACAACTAGATACCAATGCAGTATTGATATCTGTTGCTATAGGAAGCTCATAAGAAGCGCATGACCACCAGTTGAAAAATTATCAACAGCTCTATACAGGTTATAAAAGGTTAAAACAACAGATATAGTTAGAAAGGATATTTAAAGAAATAAAAAAACTGCATTGACTTAAATTGTTTATGGAAATAAAAACAAAAATATTCATATATATTTTTTTAAAGCCAGGTAAAATATAATGTACTTAAAGAGAGAAAAATAAAAAAAATCCTTCTCTGAAAAGCATGAAATAATGATGAAGGAGATTTAGACTGAAAATTATATTTAAATGTTAAAATTATTAATGTTATAATCCATATCCATATGGATTATATATACAGGTGGTATAGGCTAATGAGAAAATACTATTACTTTTTCCATATTGGTCCAAGAACACTAAGAATTTAATATGACTTTAAGTTGCACCTAGAAAAGGAGCCTAAATACATCACATTAAAAGCAGAAAGAGGGAACTAATTATAACACATATTATACCTAGGTCCATTCAAAATACATTCTAATAAAGAAAGTAATATTTTATTAAGGAGGCATTGGTAATACTTACATATAAAACATATTTTGACCTATGTGTGTATCTGTGTCTGTCTTTATGTTTAGGGAAGAGGGAGAGAAAAAGAGAGAGAAAGAGGGATGAAGAGAGAAATATAGAGATGCAGATGAAGCAGAAAAATTTCCACAGAATACATTAAAATTTCCTACCACTTCTGAGTTATATTTTTTATTATTTTATGTGATAGAAATTTTGATAATGACAAATTAAATAAACATTTTATCTTTGCTCAATTATGTGGAAGAAAATAAATGAATGCAATTGTATCTAAGATATCTACAGATTTTAGAACATGAAATTGGATACACATTGTGAAACGGGTACTTGATTTAATCTTATTTTGAAACAATGAAGATTTTGTTGCAATATCAGGTTCTCCGTAGACATATCTTAATAAAAAGACATTTTGATGTGAATGACTTTTCCTATTTCATTTACTATTTGAATACTGCATGTAGAACATTTATAATTGTATATAAAACATTTATGACAGGACAAAAGGATCAGAAGTCATTGGTTTAAAGAAAGTGTTAGCCAATTGGTGAAAAGTTTGATCAATTTTCACAATAAGTAAAATATAGAATAGGCACATAAATGTATTAATATATCTGTATATATTCTCTTCTATGACTGCCAAAAACAAAAGAATAATACACAGATATTGGCCATAGAAAAGAAAGCTATGTCATAAAGATTATCAAGAATAGAAATCTGAGAGCAATGAACTTTTAGACAGAGAGCTTCAGTTCAGTGGGCATTAAATAATTCACACTCATAGAGAACACTGGGAAAAGCAATATATAGCCCCATTGTTGGAATTCAAGATCTAGGCAGCAGAGTATGTTTTAAAGATTTATATTGTTTGGAAGTATTTTCACTGCATGTGTTAAATCTAGTGATAATTCTTGATTAATTCTATTTATGTGAAATTGATTTTCTTATCTATATCTGTATATTACTTGTATTGGCAACAGTTACCTAATTAATTTTATAAAACTTATGGTTAGTCTTACTGAAATAAAAATAAAATCCACAGGAAAGCATTATTTCAAAATATTATAACCTTGCTTATTGTGAAAAGAAATACATATTTTGTATAGTTAACTGGAAAGAAATCTGTATTATGGATTTCACATACTTATTCTTTAAAGTGACAACATAAAAATTGCTGCTTCTTATAGTGTTCATGAACGGTTTAAAATGAAACTTTTAGTTTATAGTCCATATTTCTCTTTCAAAACTTGAGTTTATTTTTTCCAAATCATATATCTATGACTTGATAATAAAATTAGGATAATATAATAATATTAGAAAAATTATGTTATATATTTTTGGTTACTTCTCCTTGTTTTCTGTATGATTTAATTTTTCTACTAAAGAACACATGTGACAATATGTATGATTTTTGCTTTCGACTCCAACATGGAAAATTTGAAAGTTGCCATTCCCATCCTTACAACAGAAAAAGACTCAACAAACAGAAAATATATGATTTTTCTTGGGTACATCAGAGAAATGAATGAATAAAAAAAATGAGATGTCTACGTATAATAGAATATTACTCAACTATAAAAATAAGCTATCAAACAAAACAAAGGTATGAATGAATTTTAATTCAATATTGCTAAGTGAAAAACCTAATTTAACAAAATCTATATAATGAATTCTTTTAAACATAATATAGTGCAAAAAAGACAAGAGATTATAGAAAGATTGGAGGTTGTTAAGGAGTTGTAACACGAAGTTCATAAATGAAGCATAGGGTTAATTTTAAAGTAGTATAATTATACTGTGATACTGTAATGGTAGAAACATGCATTGGATAAATTATTATGCATTGAACAAAACCTGTAGAATGTCACAAATAACAAGCTTTAATGAATGTAATTGAAAAAAATCAGGCATTGGAGATCCCAGGATAGAATGCATAGTGTAACTCAAAACTTGTATTATAAATACAGTCAATGAGCTCTCTGAAAAAATGAAGTAGTATGTTCTCACATAAGAGATTTTGGGAATAGGTAGAATAAGAAATATTAAGTGCAAAATAAACTGTGTATGAATATTATACTCTAGTTGCTGAAGTTGTTTTCCAAAGGGATCTGAGTTAACAATTCTGATACTGTGTCACGTGTATATTGCAGTTGAACATTTAAGTTAATGGATAGAAAATGCTCAGAACAAAGTTTCCTACAGTGGGAGTGAGAAGTTACAGACAAAGAAGAGAAGTCTAGAATGCTCTATGTAGAAATGAATTAAAATTGTAGATTTCAATATGAACTATTTTTAAATATGTAGAAATAAATAATTGCATGTAGTAATAGATATACCTGGGCTCATACACAAACACACGCATATTTGTGTCTGTATGAATGAATATACATATATATGTACATTAGCAGACAAAGATCATATGTGTGCATAAGTATTTGCATGGGAAAATCCATTCCTTCCCTAATAGAGGAGAGAGGCGAGAAACAATGGAACTCCAGTAGTAACAAATACACCTAGAACCCAGAACTTGATCCAAAATACCATTTTCTCATAAAAAGATACAAGAATTTGAACAGAAATAGTACATTCTAAGACTGGAACATTAAACATATAAGAATATTCTGAAGCATATTGTTGTACCATAAAATAATAAAGTTCTCATAAAACAAAAAACACATATACACAGATAGGAGTATGCATAAGACATAGGAACCAAACAAAAGTTCTTCATGGTCAACACTGGAACAATTTTATGCAGCAAAATTCAAAGTAAAAAGGTAACTATAAATCCATATTGCCGTAAACAAATGATTGAATAAATATATGGAGGAAAGACAAATCTCCAGAGCAAAAATATTCCCAAATAATTTATGTACATAGTTGGCTCTTTAAAAACTGGAACATAACTTCCTTAATGAGATGTAGGACATAGTAATTTGTTCAGAGTACATGGAAAAGGGAAGAGCTATTAACAGTGGAAAATGTGACCAATGTCAGCCAGCTGATTAAGGTCAATAGAAATTGTGAAGAGTTCTGGTAATAGTATGTGTTTTCTATTCAATGTGATGAAAATGTAACTTCACTTTTGTGGTCTGCCTCTTCAAAAGGCATAAGCCTACGCTAATCATATGAAAAGAATAGAGGACTTCCAACAGAGTAGCATTCTGCTTATTATCTGCCCAGTATTCCATAAAATTTCAAGATTTTCAAAAATAAGGAATATCTGGGACACTGTCATAGCCAAGACCAACTAAAGGAGTCATACAGACTAAAAGTTAAACTTAATGATGTAAAATTAAAAACATATCCCAAAGCTGTTAAAAAATGTTTAGTCTCCTTTTCATTACTGTGTGTATGTGTGCATTTATCTCTGCACACGCACATAAAATATTTATCCAAAGGTTTTGGAAATACATTTAAAAGAAAGAAAGGAGGAAGGAAGTGAGAAAGAGATGAAGAGAGGATCAAAGAAGAAGGCAGGGAGGAAGAGAGAATGTCCATATTTTCACATTTAATTCTCCTTCTTTCTTCCTAATTCTAGTTAATTTTGCAAGTGAATCTGTGTGTGTGTTTGAACAAAGGGAAGTGACATGAATGATAAGCTCACTACTCTCATTTTCTATTACTATAAATTTACATATATGCATTGAATTATAGATTTAATATTGTATTACTCTTTTCATGTAATTTTGATGAAGTCATAAAACATAAATACATTGAAAACTTTTACTAAATAAAAACAAATATTTGCAAATTTATATAACCTTTAGTAATGATATATCATTTTCATGCCATAACTTGAAGCCTATACTTGAAAGTGTTGGAAGCTACTGACTTATTGTACAATGTAATGATTGTACAATGTACCTTTGATTTGAGTCTTTGCTTCCTATGAAAATGTATTTTTGCTTAACTAAGTTCAAATTCATTAACACAGCTGATTATGAAAATGTCATTTAACAAGTATAGCTGTGTAAAGACAGTGAAGTTCAGAAGTATTGTATCATAGTTTTAATACCCCTGTCTCATTGGGAAGCGAAACAAATCATGCCCACTACACAGAGGTACTGTTATTAGGGGTTAATGTAACAATGTAAAAATAAAACTATAAATTCTGAGCGGAAAACCCAGATTTCTCCTAGACTTTTCCATCCTTTATTTATGATCAGTAAGCACTCTATATTAGAATTATAGAAACGTTATGTAAACATCAGTATAGTTATTTATAAAACACATTAAGTTTGATTAAGACTAACATTTTACAGATGTTTAAAAACAGTTACTGAACATAAATCTGAAAGAGTATTTTATTCTAATTAATTAAATTGTCTACTAATTTCACAGGAATGTGTGAAAATATCAGTTACTAGAAGTTTTAGTTTAAAATAATTTGCTGCAACCACAATGTCAAACAATATTATTACGGAGTGGTGACTAATTCAAGCAAAATAAAATAATCATTTAAAATTATATATGATGGAATTATTCCTTAAAATTCTATTATGCCTCAACATATTGCATTTACTCTTTTGAACAGAGAAATTATTAGGCAAAAATAAACTGGATTTGATATTAACCGAATTCAACTATTTTTTCTGGAAAAAAATTATTTATATGCATAAATTTTACCTACATATATGCATAAATCTTTATATATATGCATAAATCTTTACCTACATCCATTTTTCACCTGTAAAATGAGAAAACATAACTATAATTGAATATATTTCATTCAATTCTGTACACAGAAAAACATAAGTGGTTGAACCAACAGTAAATTATAGATAATTCCTCAGAAATTACTTGTTTAAAGAAAATTTTAATGAAAATATATTATTATATCAGAAACTACATGGAGATACTGTAATTTATTATTTTCAAACATTCCATTTATATGTTTTAGGCAAAAAAAAAACATGAAATGAAACATAGTGACTCAATAAGTTTACGTTTTTGTTATTTTTCTACTAAACTTGAATATTATATTTGATAAACAGAAGAAACATTTTCTTAAGTATAAGATCATATTTAGTAATTTACATAAGAGAAGATATCAAGCTCAGTTCAAACTCTTAAATTTATTTTAAAATAGATTCTTTCATGAACAGGCATGTAAAACTTGTTCATACAAATGCATTTTTATCTTTATTTTTTGTACTAGTATGGCAACATTCTTTGTTTCATTTGAGAAGAAATTAGAGTAGAATGCTTATGTTGACAGAAAACAAAGAGAGAAAGAAATTCTCTACGCCTCAACTGCTTTATATGCCATCATTATCATGTTCATTGTCAGTTCCTGCATACATGCGGTCTTTTCGCATCATGCTGGTGACCTAGAAAGAACAAACATCGCCTACAGTATTGTTAGCTTTCTCCAATTTCTAATATTTTTTAATCTCTTTCATTCTATTAATCTATTGCTCCATTTTTATTTTTAAATTAGAACACTATAGTTATACATAGTAGTTGGGTTCATTTTGACAAAATCATACATGCAAGAAATTTGATTTCTATCCCCATTCCACCTTGTTCTTCCCTTGGTCCTTTCCCCATTCCCCTTCCTCCACTCTACTGATTTGTTTAGCCTATTTACATCTACTATTTGTGTGTATATATGAAAATACTGTTAAGTTTTATTTATCTACATAAAAAATCTACAATTCCATAAACTTTAAAACCTTACTTTATAGAATACCTGCACCATATGATATTCTCCCTCATCTTTAAAAAGAAATCATGATTTAGAAAATAATTCCCCATATTTTCAGAAAAATTCTCAATATATCATTACTTTATTCCAATTAATCATTGGTTTTGTAAAGATTTTACACTTTTTGTCTTGTTTATATGACACACTATGTACATGCATATTCCAAATTGACTATTTCAAATATTTCATAAAATACTAGTTGAAGACATTGTCTGATCTTCAGTGGCCTTTTATCTGATGGCTTTGCTAATGCTTACTCTGAAACAGCTATATATATTTTCAGTCTTTTTCTCTTCTTTCATTGTTAGGTCTCAAATGTCTTTTCAATTTTCCTCCTTTCATTTATATGTACATTTTTGATGACTTAAATATATCACAACAATATAATGGTTGTTGTTCAATGCAAGTGAGTGATAATGTTTTTGTTTTATGTATTCTCCAAAAATATTTAGCTTTAGTATATCTTTGGTCTTATTCTAAGATAAAACTTGTTCCATTTAAAGATCTACCTCAATTGTGAATAAGATAGCTCTAACCATTTACGTTATTAGAATCTCAGTGTTGACTTTGTTTCATGGAAAATCAACTCACTAACATGACATTTTTCCCCCTGTTCCCTTTTAGAGCAGCATGCAATTCCTTAAATCAAAGCTATATTAAAGCCAACTGAAGTCCTTGATTTCCTTGTACCTTAACCTCTAAGATCTAGATAAACTATAGTACAGATTGATGTAGTCTTTATGAAAAATTGCCTGATTAATTGACTACAAGAAAGTCTGCCAGCCCACAAATGGAGACATGTTCTAGCTTTAATATGTATTTAAACAAGAAAAATTTTCCTATCCCTAACTCTAAAACAGAAATCACTGAGAGCCCTTCACTCCTGAGATGTAATGAAGTGTAATGAAGATGTAATGAAGTGCTCTAAGTAGTGAGCTATATGATAATGGTGTTTGAAAGATATTTTTGTCTAGTGTGTAGAATAAATCCAAGCCAGATAAGAGGTGCTGTTTAAGAGAACATTTCTTTATAATGAGAAATAAACATATTTCCAATCACTTACTATTTTTATGATAAGTAACAACAATAATGGTTATAAAAGTACCTTACAAATTTTTAAATGCATGTAAATCATTTCTTGTAATAAAACATTGTGTAAAATGGTTTGCAGAGACTATTTTCAAATTAACAACTACTCTGAAAAGCAATTAGATGGGAATGGTTAGGAAGAAACTAACATATTAAATTATTTGAGAGCACAAGAGAATAAACACAAAGTTGTATGAGTCTAAAAAAACAACTGAAATGATTACAGCAATCTACATGCTTTGTTCTTCACAAATAATTGACTTTTTATCTCACAGTAACAAATTATAGGAATATGTTTTATGCTACAGGTCTTTAAAAATATTTTATGTATAAAGAAAATCTAATTAAATAAAAATCATACTGGTGTGATGTCAACCCAAAGTGTAGCCATGGCATCTAGGAATATTAATTTTTCTAAAAAAAGTAGACAATGGAGATATTTTGTAGCCCTACATCATTAACTCAT
Organism: Xerus rutilus; assembly: GCA_028644305.1. Classification (NCBI taxonomy): domain Eukaryota; kingdom Metazoa; phylum Chordata; class Mammalia; order Rodentia; family Sciuridae; genus Xerus; species Xerus rutilus. The sequence goes on from CM053404.1 coordinate 76,711,112, forward strand.
GAATTTTTGCTCTTGAATACAATATTTGATCTATTTTAGCACTTTTTAAAACAAATAGAGGCATTTTATTGTAACATTTAAAATAATTAGTAATGCTGAGATATTATTTTTAGGTAGCACCTTTTTTAGTACTAACCCAAAGTAGCTCACTGAAGCAAGTTAATATCAAGGAGTTACAAAAACTGGTAGAACAGCAATGGTGTAATACCACGAAGGAAGAGAATAGTCATGGCTTACAGGAAAAAGTAATCAGTAGGTTTGTATTTGGAAACAAAATGACCCACAGACCTGTAGACACCTGATGTTAAATAGGCCATTCATTCCATTTGGACCTACAAAGTGATTTAAGGCTTATTGTCTCAGGAATTTTACATTGCTTCAAAAATATATTTTATACCCTAAGGGAAGTTAAAATGGGACACATCTGAGGCAAGTTGATGATAATTCTTAGAAAATCTGCAAGTAGATAAAGTTTATGTTTTCCTGTTTTATAGATGATGACAATGAGGCAGAGAGTGCTTTAAAAACTGTAGTTACAAAAGCCCTTTTAAGGTAAGGATATTGCTCCAGAGACCTGGAGGTAAATTTGAGTTAAAACATCTTTCTCCACCACTCATTTCATTGATTTGATCAGTGTTATGCAAGGAAAAGTTCATCTGTGTTAAACACCACTACTGTCTGCAGGCCTAGTAGTGGTGGAGTGACAGAAATAAGCAATTATTTTTTTCAGGCATATAACTTTAACCTTGAAGATTACTTTAGCTTTTGGGGGAGAAAGAATTTTTATAAAAAAAAAAAGTAAAACTTATGAGCAAGAGCTAAAAATTTTCAGACATGTCTGTCAAATATTTTTGCAAAAAATCTTTTGAAAAAGAATATAATACTTATGAGGCAAATTAAAAGACAACTTAGATGAACATAATCTAGAATGGTTGTTACTTGTGAATATTATTCAAATGCGGTTACTTCAAAAGACATCATGCTCATACAGTAATAGAATATTAATTTTGTCTTACAAAACAAACAGCTTCATTCATACCGTTTAGAAAGTTGTTTCTTTTTTGTTTTGTTTTGTTTTGTTTTCTATTTTGGCAAACCTTGAAGCAATGTGCATTCATAACTAAAGACTTAGACAAGATTGACACTAATTAAGTTTTTTTTTTTTCAATCTCCACAGGCATTTTAAAAAGAGACGCCATCAGTCAAAACATAACATTCTTTCCTGTGCTTTGTTCAATCCTCGATGCTTATAATAAACCTACCCTCCAGCTATTCCTCATGCTTTTACTGTACCCACTGTTCCTGATTATATATAATGGCATGCTGATGCCTATATTTAACCCTCCTACAGTTCATTGTTAAAATTAGTCATTACAGAACTGATCACATTTTACATCTTTGCATATTTGAAGCCTGCTGAAAAAAGACTGCAAGCAAGTCCTGAAGGTTATGTGACCAGGACTTTATATGTTACAAAGCAGCAAAATTCAGTCACATTTAATCTGAGAAGAAAATATAATAAAAATATGTATATAAGATGTAATACTCTGTACAATTGTCAAAATCTTTGTCATTTTTCTTCCTAGAATTACAAATTTCTGATGCTTAGTTTTTTTTCTGACAGAAGCAAGTATGATTAAATTTGCAAGATATTGCTCTTAAAATAGAAAAGTATAGAAATAACATCAGAAAACTAGAAAAGTGTAGCAAGAAGTGAAAAAAGGAAACTGATCCTCATTGGTAAAATAGCTCATCATATTTTTTTTCAGTGAGTAGGAAATGTATGATGAGAGATATGGTTGAAGAAGGTACATGACTTTAAGTGACTAAATTTATTGCTTTCATATAAATAAATAAAATGGGTATGGCAGTTACTTGTAATATCAGTGTGGTAAGGCTCTAGTACACATATTTTTTTAACCAAACACTATTCTGTATCTATGAGGTACCTGGGAAAAATTTTGTACATATAGTCAATTTACAATCAGTTGACTTTAAATAAAAAGAAAATTGCTTGGATGATGTGTGGCTCTCATCCCATCAGTCAAAGAGCTTGAGAACAAAACTAAGTTTCCCTGAGGAAGAATAAATTTGTTGACATCAGAAGCTAATCTAGTCTATCTAGCTGTCTTGCCTCCTCTAATGATCTTGGACTTGCCAGTCTTCACAAGAAAAATAAATCAGCTTCATCTCTGTCTCTGTTTCTGTCTATCTGAGACAGATAAAGACAAACAAGATATAGGGAGATGGACTCATCTATACATACATGTATGGGTATGAATATATGTATATTCATACATGTGTATATATATATTTTTTTCTACTTGCTCATTTTTCCTGGAGAACTCAAATACAATGGGTAAGCTTGCTGCACAAAACATACACAAAAATCAAATTTGACATGGTTCATCTATATTTTCTATGAATTATATTCAAACATATGCATAGAACTAAAGAACTATTAAGTATATATTCTAGCAAATCAAATAACTAGATTTAATGTGAAAAAACATTAAGATATTCTATCAAAATAGCCTTATTTATAATACTGAGAGGTTTGCATTAACATATTTAAGAATAAATTTTATTAGATATTGGAATTTAAATGGGAGCCAAATGTACCATTTATTATTATAATGTATATTCAGTGAACTTAAGCAAATCATTAACTTTATTATCTCTTAATTTAAATGTGTGTATATGTATCCACTATACATAATTTAATTAATCTAATTTAATTAATCTATTATTAATCTTACACCAAATGCATTGCATCTACATCTATTCTTGTTAACTATATATAATTACATATTATTCCTTTTTCATATATGTACATATTTATTTCTTAAATTTGTTTCATTATTTATCTACCTATTCATTTAAAAATATAAGAATATGCATATGTATATATATTGTATTTTTAAAAATGACATTCATTTACTCTGCAATTTGGGAAATTGTTGTAGTGAAAAAGGTAGATAAATAACAAAATATCTTGCCATGAAAAATACCAGTCATATAACCAGAGCCTAGTGATGATTAATTTTCTTTTCCTCCTCTGAGAATTTGGTGTTCAGATGGTCATTTCATAACATATTTTACATGTGAATATATGTAGCATTAGCATACTACATAATTAAAATTAAATCAGTTTTTAAAATTAATATATTGCATGCTAAAATTTAATGTGTTTTCATGATGTTAAAAGGTCCTATAAAATAAAGAAGTTAAAATACAGTAAGTAATAAATGTGAAATTATTATAACTAATGTTATGGTCTAATTTTGATATAGACTCAGCAGTGAAATTTTAAGTAGCAAAATGAATAGATTTGCTTGCTGTTTGAGATTGAGGAGACAAGAGGGCTTTGAATGAGCAATCACTGTAATGCTACAGCTACAGTCTTCCTTTTCCAAATAAATGAGTTAAAATATTTCTGCTAAATAAGAATGACTTATCTTACTGGCCTTAGGAACATCACCAATAGTCTAGAGCTCTGATGAAGAGGGTAGACTCAGGAGTAATGACTGAGTTCAAATCCCACAGGACTTTGAACAAATTGACATAGATGTACCATCACTCCATATCCACCCCCAGTATCCCTACAAATCAGGATCTTTCTCTGTAAAGCAGGAGTCATAGTGTCTTGTCTGCTCAATCATTTCACATATTTAGTGAATTAACCTACAAAAGTTTTAAGAACAGTGTTTAGAATATAATATGTTAGCATATTTTTGTTGATAGACTATAATGGGAGAGATATTTCAGGCATAATTTTATAAAAAAATATTGATTTTCTTCTATTTGGTGTATTTATTTAGCAGTTTTACTGTTTGCCGTCATGGTGATGGCAAGATATGGTATTTTCAGCATTTGTGAGGCTTTATGACATAATATGGGTATAATTAAATTCCAAATGGTGGTAATGGATAACATCCTGAAATTCTGAATACAAAAGATTCTGAATACACACACACACACACACACACACACACACACACACACACAGGATTAGAGTGTGAAGATGGTCTCAGAGATTGGATTATGGGCCACAAGCCCATAAATGCTAGGGAAACCACCAGAGTAGGAAGAAGCAAGGAACTCATTGTTTCCCAGAGGCCCCAAATGGGGCCTGGGCATGTTAGATTTCAGACTTCTGATCTCCAGAATTGTGAGAAAATAAATTTCTTTCTTTCTTAAAGATGCCAAGTTTGTGGTAATATATTCCAGCAGTTTAAGGAAACTAGCATTATATCTCATGATTTTATAGGCTGAGAACATTTAACAAGGAAGAGAAAAAAAAAAGAGCCCCCATTTGCTACATTCTGTAATTGAAGGAAAGAGCTATGTCAAGCCTGGGGGTCCAGGTTATAGTATAAATTAAGGCATTCCATCTATCCTAAACATCAAGGATGACATTGCCATATTATGGATATGGTGAGGCTTCTTCTGTGACTCTCAGCTGCACTGAACACTTTTCACTTCTCCCATGAAAGAATAAATAGATCTGAGGCAAAGCTGGATCCTTGCTTTTGCCATAATATTCTGTGCCCACTCCTCCAGCCCATAAATAGTGCACAAGACAATGCTCTCGTATTCAGAGTAAAGACACTTGCTCATTCAACGAATTTTAAAAATGAAACTGAGCAGTGCTGAGTGTGAGATGACACCAACCTTTCTACCATCATGAGGTCAACTCTGTGCTAAGTTTAGACTTTTGCTACATTTTCTGTCTTCATCATCAATGGAGAAGGAGTCCCAGAAAACAATGCTCTCAGCATTTTGTCTTCTTCTCTTTCCAAGTTTAGTGATTTATCTCTATCTACCAGACTTTACATAGGAAGACTTAGATCTTGCCACTACTATCAGAGCTGGAGTCACTAGGATTCATCTACTTTTTTTTAAAATTCCAGATGACAGGTAAGAATCCCCATCAACTCCCATGTTGCTTTCTTCATAATATTCTGTGTTTCCCTGATCATCTCTTCTGTTTCCACAGCCCCCCTCCCCAATCTCCTAAAATTGTGCCTTACTATACTGGTTTCTTATTTATTATGTTCTTCATTCCATGTATCACCTTGGAGTATAATGTCTGCTACAAAATAATCTTCAAAAGTCTTTTTTACAGATGTATTCAGATTCCCTTGAACTATGTTTGGCTCAAACTAAGGTCTTAATAAATATTTGTTGTATGAACAAATGATTGAATGGAGGATTAAACCTTCCAGTTACTTTTTGTTTTTCTTTTCAGGGGAAAATAATGTCAGACTTCAAATATGAAGACTTGTGTTTAAAGTCAGGTTTCAATCTACTAATTGCAGGACATGGAAAGAATAACAGCATTAGTTTCTTTGTTTCAAATCACAGATAAAATAATACTGCTTAGTATATCATGAGTTTTTCTGATACTTAAAATCATTTCAAATGCTATAAAATAATTGTGTAAATATATGCTACATTGTATTTTTACTTGAGAAGGGAGGAGAATATGAGCAAAGGCAAAGGAGAACACTGTTAAACAAATAACAGTCACACTAAGAAAACAAATTTCATGTTTCACTACATCTCCCTCTAATAGTCTGCCATCTTCTTATTTCCCATACAACAATTTTATGTTTTTGGATTAAAAAACACATACTTTTGCAACTTTCTTTCTATTAGAATTTGTTCTTACTTTGCTATGTGCAGAAAATAGAATATACTTGTAAATAAATTCCTAGAGATGGGTAAAATTGTTGTAAGTTTAACTGTGGCTGTTCTTCTGTAAATGAGTGTCCCAGTAGCGGTTCTTGACAGTTCCATTAACACATGATTGGTTCTTAATGGCAAAAGGCCACCTTCTCCCATCTTCTCTGTGGACAACAACAAATGTACTCCCACATGGAATGTTTCCATTTGAAAACCTCAGTCAGCATTTTGTTTTCTTGTCTTTTCAAGTTTGGTGATTTATCTCTGCATCTGTGTAGTTCCTTCCAGCCACTTACAGCTCTGAAGAATCAAGAAAATCTGGAAGTAGAATAACATGGTGAGTTGATTCTGGGCCATACCTTATGAGCAAGTCATAGTGGACACCAATCCTGCTGGTAGTGATGACTGCCTCAATTCCTCCACCACCTTCCTGATGCCTCTGTCTCCAGTAGTTCTGCTGTCACAATTTGCTAATAATTTCCCTTGAATTTTTCAAACTCATAATCATTTTTCTTTCTCCTGGATGATGGAATCCTTTCTGAAAAAATCCTATCAGGATAATAGAAAAAATTCTTAAAATATAAAATAGCCAAAACATACATACATAGACATATACATACAAACATATATACACACATATATACATACATACATACACATACATGCACACACAGACAAACCATGGATCTTGTAACCTCCTGTATTTTAATTTCTTAGTGGGCAAATCTCTCTGTGACAAGAAGCCTCTTTTGCACCATTAAACAACTTTTGAATTCCCTCTTAGGGCTGAATGGAGAAAGCTATCACTGGAGACATCCAGGAGCATATAGTCTTCCCTCTGATTCAGTGCCTTTCTAGACAACTTCTCCTTTACTCAATGTATGCTCTGCAATATTGTTCATAGGTTGTCATCAGTATTATATATAGTGTGCTTATATGGAGGCTCCTGGATTCCAATTTGATAATCCTTGGAGAAACAGACCATCTATTTTTAATATCAGCCTTTGCCTACAGCCTTCTGTGGTACCAAGAGATCTAATGGAAAAAAAAATAGTGATATACTCATGCCTACTTTCTACTACTTTTTATTTTTTACCAGTCCCTATTTTATTAATTAAAAATCTGGTACATTTAAACTGGGCACAGTGACGCAGGCCTATAATCCCAGCACTTCGGGAGGCTGAGAGAGGAGAATCACAAGTTCAAAGCCAGCCTTAGCAACCACGAGGCGCTAAGCAACTCAGTGAGGCTGTCTCTACATAAAATACAAAATAGGGCTGGGGATGTGGCTCAGCAGTCGAGTACCCCTAAATTCAATCCCGGTACCAAAAAAATCTGGTACATCTTAACTTTTGTTTATTTCCTTTTAAGTGAATTATTTTTAAAATTCAGATTCTTCACTTTCTAAAAAAATAAATTATATAGCTTCCTAGGAATGAGAAAATATCTTCTTTGTATTATATATTAGGATTTAATTCAGCAAAAATTTCACATATTTCATTACAGCCATATTTATCTCTAACAACATATTATGCTGAATATCAAACAGGAAAATTGGTTAAGGCAACAGATATTTATTGAAGGTCAATTATGCTCCAGGTCTTGTGCTTATCCTTAGAATATGTCTCTAAAACATGTAGGTAAAAACACTTATTATGAGAGTTTACAAGCTAGAGGATAGACAAAATAATGTGTTTACATATAATATTATATATAATTTCACATTATTTTTATATTCTAATTTTATACTAATATAAATATATTTTAATTTATATATCTAACATATTATATAGTATAATAAATTTGTATATTCAATGTGTATTATATATGAAATTATAGCATCTAATTTTGAAATGCCATAAAAATATGATAGAAATAAAATCAGGAGTTGGTATTAACATGAAAGTTAGCAATATTGATAAGGACCAAAGTATGGAGTGACAGAATATGATTTTAAGCAGACTGGTCAAGGTGTACCATCATGACATGAAATCTGAGTAAAGACTTTGACTAAAGGATTTGAGGGATTAAGTCTGTAGATGTCAGTTTCCTACTTTATACTTACTTCTGCCTTTTTATTTATAAAAGGCTTTCTATGGATGGCATTTTGTTTGTCTTCCTGTGGTATCCAGTTTGAGGATCTCTGTCTTACAACTGGAATGTTTGACAAACACTGAGTAACAGAACCTCTGTGTTGATGGAAATGTTCTGTTCTGTACTATTCTGCATGGAAGCCACTAGCCACAGGTGACAATCAAGTACTTCAAATGTAACTAATGTGATTGATAACAGAGAGAAACAGGCCATTTAAATTCTATGTAATTTCGAATATTTTGGTGTTACTCTACCATTTCAGTATTTATTGTCTGTCTTGAATGCTTTTTTGTTATGTTTTCTTTTTAAATTTTACAAAGCCCATCAAATACAAATTTTAAAATCTAAGTGTTGCAAAAATTACAAAATCTAGAAAAAATGGTCACCTATTTAATTGATATAAATCCATAAAAATTTTTCAAAATTTTTAAATATACTTTAAAAATAATGTTAATCCCATGATCTATAGAAAGAAAAGAAAATAACAATATTTCATTAGTGTATTTGATTAAAGTTTGTTTTTATTTTAAATAGGACATCTGAAATACGTTACTGTACTAACAGATTCATTTCCAATTTTTAGTAATAATACAGATTTGCACTCTACCAATAAAGAAATTCTGATTATTATAATTTAATGAGATTCCATCAAAAAAGGAAAAGGAAAAAATGACATCATAATGGAATGTTCCCATTTGTACAGAATACAGTCCTAAATAGAATAGAGTTTTGTTTTGATTTTTAACTAAACTTTGATAAAGTCCTAAATACCTGCTCACAATTTTCAGGTGGAAGAATTCAGAACACATTAGTTCTGTCTTTTCAAATGTTGTTTTCCTGCTACAACTGCCACTCTTCTACTTATAGGCCAGTGCAGTAGGGCCCATCTAATGTCACCTTCCAACTTTTAGGCTTATACCTCCACAGTGCAATGCTAGGTGGGTAGTAATCATCCTGGTTTTCAAAAATGCACTAGACTCTCCAAAACAGCATGAAATAATATGTTGATAATGACATCAGAGTAGAATGAAATTATATAGTTTTACACAATATCATATTATTACACTTTTTTTACAAATATTTTAAAAGCATATTAGCAATTTAACACATTAATAGGCTTTGTTTCATGGCACTGAATGAATGTGTACAAATGAAGGGCTGTGAATCTTAAACTTTATTAATTTCTGTTTCAATAGATGGGCCAGGATTTGAAATTAATATAATTTCAGAATTTATGCATTTTATTTTTTCTTTATTAACTTAGTTTGAATTTCCTAGAGTCAGAACCCAAAACCAAGTTTTATTTGCAAGAGATTTTATGAGTGAATACATTTTAAATAAAAAGAATAGAAGACATAGGATAGAGAAGATATAAATAAACTAAACAAGAATGTGGTATCATTAAGATTAACTTGAGATTTGTGTTGTGGCTTAGTGGTAGAACACTCGCCTAGCATGTGTGAGGCACTGGGTTTGATTCTCAGCACCACATATAAATAAGTGAAATAAAGGTCCATTGACAATGAAGAAAATATTTTTCGAAAAAAAAGATTAAACTGAATCCATCCATGGGCAGCTCCCATACATGGATCACACCTAGAATTTGTCCAATCTTCAAGAGCAAGTGATAGATCTATGCCAGTTATTGGCTGCATACTCTGGGAAGTTGAATGCATACTCTGGTCCACGGGTGAGGCCAATCCTCCTTTTCATCCATCCCTCGCAGAAGTCACTATGTACAACCAACATTAAGGAGTATGAAGTTATGTTTCACTTTTTGAGGGCAGAGTGTCTAATTTTTTTTGGAATATTTTTGTCATAGCTGTCTGTTCTTCTGGATGTACTTATTTATTAAGTTATTTATTTATATCACTAGTAACTCATGGATATTTATTTTGCTCTTTGTTTTATATCAATAGTTATTTATTTTCTTGTGGAAATTGTTCCAACTTTGAACTCTGGAGGTTATTGGCTTCTATGTCCTGTAGATATAATGCTATCAATTTTATTTTGAACACTGAGATCACTCTTATAGCTACCACCAATTCTGGTGATAGTTATGATGTCATCGTATTGAGTATATCTTGACTCAATCTTATGATTCAACTATAGATGAATGCTATACTAATGAGTAAAAGTGAAAGGTGTTTTTTTTTCTAACAGAATAATGAATATTGCCCTGGATAGACAGTATGCCTGAACAATAAATCTTGAAGAATAGAAAAAGATAATTTTATTTTAAATTTAAGTAATACATTCCAACTTATTTGTTATATGGGGCACTGTGGCAATTGGAATTGATTTTAATCCTAACAACATTCCTCTTCATTTCCTGTTATCAGAAATGAAGATAACAGAACTTTATCAGCTTTATCAGAACCTGTAACAGATAATGAGAAATATAGCATGCCTTAATTAAAAAATTATTTCAAACATGTCTATTTTATCCATTATTCCTGATATCACTTTTGCTTTGTACCTTGAATGCTGCATAAGTATCCTAACATTTCATTACTTTGACTCAAAACTCTCTCTAATCTTCTTTCCATTCTGAAGCCAGAGCCATCTTTGAAAAATATAAATTGGTTCATATAAATGAGGAAGTGCCTTTTCTTTATAGTCTGTTTTAAATCTTCAATGATAGTGTGTTCATATTCCTCCCCAATGGTGTCTACTACTTAGTTTGGAATGTCATTGGAACATCATGAAAAAAAATATATATATATATAATGCTAAAGTGAAATAGCTTTTTTTTAAAGTGAACAGTTTTTTGTCTTCATACACATGCATTCACACATGCATAAACATACACAAAAACTTTTGTCTAGAAATAAAAATACATTTTATATATATATATATATAAAACACACATACATATATATATATATATATATGTTCATATACAAATAGGTAGATAGAACCTTACTATCATCAAAGAACAGTGTTATGTGTGTGTGTGTTGTAGAAAGGAAAAATTGGGACATAATAAATATCAAACTCCCTCTCTCTGCACTACTTTCTGCTTCCTTGAAGGTGGTTCTCTTTAAGATTACATACATAGGGAGGCTGAGACAGTAGAATTGCCAGTTCAAAGCCAGCCTCAGCAACGGTGAGGCACCAAGTAACTTAGTGAGACCCTGTCTCTACATAAAACGCAAAATAGGGTTGGGGATGTGGCTCAGTGGTCGAGTGCCCCTGAGTTCAATCTCCAGTACCAAAAAAAAAAAAAGATTACGTTCATAGTAATGGTTTAGGGTACAGGGTAATGGGTAAATTTCCATGGTTCTAAACATGTCCAGGTTGTAATAATAGAACTTTAAATATTACTGCAGATTGGCAAGAAAGCATGCCCTCAAAATGACAAAATATCTGGAAACAATTGACATCCTATGTGATTGTGGTGGAACTGATACGGAAGAAGAAAGAGAGTATTTCAGAATTTTTTTTTAAGTTGGGCAGATTTCTAGTGACTTAGTGTTTTTAAAACATAGATATTTTTCCTTGCCGAGCAGAATCTGCAGGGTGAAAATCCAATATGTTTAAACGTCAGTTCTTGTAATAGCCAAAATGGACACTGATAGTGTCTAAACGTTTTAGCACTTTCTGTGATTCCTTGAGCCAGGATCACGCCTCTATGTTCACGTAGACAATTTACACCATTTAGTACCTAGAAGTGCATGTAAGAGTTCTACATTTAGGTAAATAGATGTTCTGGACACAGAAAATAAGGACTATTTTTGATGCTTCACAGCAGTTTCTAACTTACATTAAATAAATTAATGTCAAAATTAATTATCACAAAGAAGTAGTTTCCTGTCCTATGGTATCAGGCAAAAATGTCCTGTAATTTCCAAAAGACAAATTTTAAAGACTTATTAACACTTCTACATGGGTATATTTTAATATCTAGGGTAAATTCATGTATTTTATCGATTACAAAAGTTCTCAGCATTTCAGATTTACTTTGAAATATCTTCCATGGTATTTATTTACAGTGCTATTTGTAAATGTTGCAGATGTCAAGTAGTAACTCATTGGAGTTACATTAAACTTAAGTGATATAGCTTTTTAGAACATCAAGTTTATTCAAGATTTTTGGGATAAACTGAATATTAAAATAAAGAAGGACACAGTATGGTATATATAATTTTCATAAATTTCAAGGATAAATGATGAACATTTAGGTATGATTGAACTTGTACTGAAGGCAGATGAGTTAGGCAACAATTGTCATTCAGAGCCTTTCTTCTTCCTCCTGGCTGTTTGGAATATATGAGTGGAATGTATTAAGATACTCCATAGAAGGTTAACAAACTTAAAAAGGCATCTTGCAGGAATTTAAGAAATCAACTTGCAGGCAGTGTGGTAAGCAAAATTGACCATTTTGTAAATACAGGCCTATCTATAGTGATTGCTTTGTATACAAGTATTGAGTTTAAATATTGCCCCAGGAAGATGCGGCTTGTCAGTTGGCTGCAGCATGAATCTAACCACAATCTTTTTCTTCATATACATATATTCACACATGCATAAACTTACACAAAACTTTTGTCTAGAAATTAAAAATAGATCAAGAACACATATGGACATTACATATACTAGAAGAATTTAATTTTATCAAATAATTTCACTCATTAATTTCCTGCCAACTACAACACATAGATCTAAAAAATTGCTCCTGTTTTAATTAACAAGTAAAACTTTTTCAAGAGTTTATTTCCTAATTAACAGTAGGATTCATTCTTGCAATTTATTTTTTCTGAACTCTGTTTTATATAAGTATTCTGTATATTCTGTATATTTCTTTGTACAGTACATATAAAAAATAAATACCATAGTTATTTGCATTTTATTTCTATGGAAAATAGAAACTTGTAAAGAGGTAGCAGAAAAATACCATTCTGAACAAAAGTCTGGTTTTATCAAAACTCACAAATTATTTGTTTTCAAAAGTAAAAGATAATTTTGAGAAATATGTACTAATTAGAATTCTGAGCTGTATCTACCTATTGATTCTGAAACAGTATTTACTAATATTTTTTTATATTTTTCCTGTAATAAAAATAGTTTTACATGCTTTCTGCCTTTTTGTTCCTCTTCAGGTTTATCTATCTTTACATGAGTTGCTTCCCAAAATATCCTATGGAAAACAATGTTAAGAAAAAAAAGGGGGGAAGAAAATGAATTGATGCAGCTCTGAAATAAATAGGTCAATGATATTGACATCCCTTTTTTTTGGTACTAGAGATTGAACTCAGGGGCACTCGACCACTGAGCCACTTCCTCAGCCCTATTTTGTGTTTTATGTAGAGACAGAGTCTCACTGAGTTGCTTAGTGCCTCGCCATTGCTGAGGCTGGCTTTGAACTCATGATTCTCCTGTCTCAGCCTCCCTAAGTGCTGAGATTACAGGCTTGCGCCACTGCGCCAAACTCATCCCTTATTTTTTCTGGGATAAAAAATAAGTAGGAAAGTCCTTATTCTTTCTTTTGATATAAGTACTCCATGTAATTCTAACTGAATGGACATTTCAATCAAATTAGACCTTGTTCCTAATGATTCCTAATATCCAATGTTAAACAGAAGCATAACAATATCAGATACACTGCTAGTTTGTTTTTAGTAATAGATTTTAGACATACTTTGGCTGCTTAATGTGTGTGCACACACATATATATATCTATTTATATTATACTACATTATATTATGTTATTTTATATTATCTCCAGTCTGAAGCTGAAGAATGAGATCGTAACTACCAATTAACTAGAAAAATGTGAAAAAATATGATGCTATAGGTAGCTACCAAATCTAACCACTATAAGTAAATAAAATGAAAATGCAATTTTAAAAATAGCAAGAAAAAGAAATTAGTCATGAAAGTCAATTTTCTATAGCAAAATATAATAGCATACTTCTATGTCTACTTAACTTTTAGAACATTAATGAAGACATCACATAAGAAAAATTACTTTTTAGAGCCCTGCAACTAAAACAATGTTACAAATATTCAATGTATTCAGAAACCTTAATGAGAAAGTAAATACTTTTTAATGTAAAATATTTCTTTGTTTTATAAAAATAAGTAAAAATAAATATTTTAAAATATTAATTCATCCTGTTAATATTTCTTCAAAAAATATTTGATATTTACAAAACATTTATAAAAATATCTCCTGTTAGAAATGCACCAAGAGAACACAATATGAAACAAGAAAGACATGTTTTCTAAACTCTTGGAAATAAAGAAATTAAGCAAGGAGCAAGGTGCAGGCCAATAATCCCATTGGCTTGGGAAGCTAAAATAGGGGGACTGGGAATTCAAAGCCAGCTGAGCAAAAGCAAAGCACTAAGCAACTCAGTGAGACCTTGTCTCTAAATAAAATGCAAAATAGGGCTGGGGATGTGGCTCAGTGGTTGAGTGCCTCTGAGTTCAATCCCCATACCCCCTGCAAAAAAGAAATTAGAAAATAATAAGCCCATGGATTTTATATTCCTCCACCAACTGACTCCTTTACTACTTTACTACTGTTTCAGATTAAGAAAGATTTTAGATATCATGATATCTATCATATTTGAAGGATATTTCTATGAGAGTTTGAGTAATGGGCAAAGAATTATCTTTAAGATAAAACATTAAAAGTGGCTTTATCTATCTTTATTGAGCAAAAGTCAATATTTTTACTAATTTTCAGTTCTTATCCTTATAATGTATTATTAACTTGAAAGAAACACTTCACCAAAGATCCAAAGATGTATATAATTTTTTATAAGCAACTAAAGGTTTTAATGGTTGCCAAAATTTCAAGTTATACTAGACAAAACTCCAAAGGAGGGTAAGTAAGGAGTGGGATGCAATGGTATGATGTCATTGAATATTTTTCAGTCAGAGATTTAAGTCCAACCTGGTTTAGTGGCACACACCTATAATCCCAGCAACAGACGAAGCTGAGGCAGGAGGACAAGTTCAAGGCCATCCTCAACAATTTAGCAAAACTCTAAACAACTTGGTGATCCTCTGTGTCAAATTAAAAATTAAAAAGACTAGAGGTGTGGCTCAGTGGTAAAACATCCCTGAGTTTAATCCTCAATGTCAACAAAACAAAACAGGAAACCTTAAAGCTAACTATCTGATATGAAATGATAAAATGCATAATTTGCAGTGAATTTCTTACTTTGCTTAGTAAATTATGAAATTCTATTGCTTATTAATAAAGTCCAAAGCAGTATATGTTAGCAGCCTGACTTATTTGCTTCCTAAAAATATATATTTTCCATTTAACAAATCTGTAGGAAAAGTTATGTGTAATATTATTTATTGAAATATATGATTTTTACTTATGAGTTTTTAATTATTTCTAAAATAAAAACAAAGAACTTTCAATGTGCTAATATATGTACATGTGCACACATTTAGAAAAAAAATCAATGATTTTAATTTTCATTTCTCACTGTGGCTGCATGGTATACAGAATTATTTCTTTTAATAGTGGAAGCAAAGTGTATTCCACATTAATATAAAATACTAAAAAATTTTATTCATGTTATCTCTAATATCAAATGAAGACTAGATATCTTTTTGACTTTTTCCCTGTTCCTTATTTGTTGGTGTTTCATCTGTGACTTTGTTATTTTTTTTATGGAGCTTTTTAATCTTGATATATTCTTCTCAAAGTATTTTATTCTCTTTATTTGGGTAAATTGTGTGTCCTGATAATTTGAAACATTTTTCAGAGACCAGTGACAGGAAATTTTGATAATTTGTGCCCATTCCCATTACCAAAACTTAACATATAGTATGTTATTAACTAATAACACTAACTTTCTTAAAGTGACTCCATTTTTATTTTAGCCTCTTTATTTGGAAGAGATTACACTCTGCTTAAATATTGCTAATAAACTAGTTATAAAAGTAAAAATAAATAATTCTTCTGGTCAACACAATAATGAATGTTGGGTTTAATCAAATTTTCCCATATATTACAAAAGATTATTCCTAAAATTTTGCAGTTTAAGATGTCTGATGGTAATTGAGCTAAAATTTCTTAGAAGACTTTAAACTATATTTAATTTAAACAAAGCAAAGATAAAAATTAATACATTTAGTTAATTAATGACTTAATTGTCCAAAGTCAACCAACGGGTTTGAAAACACCTCTTCTTGCACGGATTGGTTGTCACAGTCCTTTGCAGACATAGTCTACTTGTATCAGCAGTGGAGTATGGATGTGTAATACTTAGATTTGTGGGTAGGATGGATGCTGGCTAGTGACCTGAAGGCATGGATGCACATTTTCCTCATTAAAAAGCTATCAGGGGGGGCTGGGATTGTGGCTCAGTGGTAGAGCACTTGCCTAGCATGTGTGAAGCACTGGGTTCTATTCTCAGCACCTCATATAAATAAATAAAGGTCCATTGACAACTAAAACATATTTTTAAAAAAACTATTAGGAAACAATCTAGACAATGTTGAGAATAAACATGGTGATGTGATATTTTATTTTTTATTTACAGAATAAAACTAGAGGATTTTAGGCATTATTTTATTTTAGCAAAGAAAAATCAGGAAGTGAACAGTACATGCCATTAGCTGTACATTAGCTGTTTTTTCAGAATTCCTTTCTCTTTTTTCTTTCTTTCTTTGCTGTATTTCCTGAGTTTAAATACCATAATGAGTTCTGCTGTGTATGTTTAAATAACAAGGAACATTATTTTACATCTAAGTGAAGCAGGCTGTTTGGGGCTCTAATTCTTTCCAGGTTCCTGTTTGTATGTTAATTTAGCTTTTCAAGTAAAATATACCACATGTACCAAAGCTGTGACGTCTACTACTACATGTGTTGCTTCAAAGTAAGAACCTCACATGTTGATCCCTAGGCCATTCTGAGGCTGTCCCAGGATCCTCTCTACTGGCCCCTTTGAAAATCTTTTGAAGTGCCATATGTAACTAAAAAGAAAGCCCTGGGATGCATCACTACATTACAAACTCCAGCTGCAAGCAAGCTTCCTGCTGAATCACAGGGACGGAAAAGAAATCACAACATGCCATCCATCTTGTTAAAATAAGGGAAAGAAGAAAGTTGTTAAAGAGAACAATGAAAGGAGGTCAGTCTCAAAATAGCTCCATACCGCTAATCTATGGGATCTTGAGAGATCCGCTGAATACAGTGTTGGCTACTATGACATTCTTTTAGCAAATGGCAAATGCAAAATAATGACTCTAAATTGCTTTACATGCACATCAGGATGTTTGTTTCTTTTTTGCTCTACAAACTGGTTCATCATCCACATTACTCTACATTGGGAGATATATATATGAAATGACATTTTCTTCTTTTCATATACGTATATATGAAAGAACACTCATGCATACACACACACATACAAAGAAAATAACAAACACAGCAACATTCTGTACATTGCATATTTAAGAAGTAAAGGGGTAAATACCAGCAGCCCTAATACCAGCAGATATTTGTGAGGTCAGCATGTAAGCTGATACTGAGTATGATAAAAGCAACAATTTGCAACATCACATTCACAAAAAGATTGACATGTTTTATTCTAGTTCTGTTTGGCCAAACCCAGATAACTCTGGTGCATGATATATTGGTTGACTGAGAGAGTCTGCTTCTCTTCTTACTGTTTTTAATTATAGTTACACACAAGTGCTAGCACAAGGACTATTTTCTTTTAACACATTATTTATTTTGATTGTATGAATTCGTGTTCAAGTTTCTTCTATTACTCTTAAAATTATTTTGCTGTTGGGAAGGTGGCTGGAGACTTCTTATCTTCCTTATGAATTCAGGCTTTTGTTGTGTCCATACCTATTTCAATTTATTTATCATCCTTATTTGTCAAGATCATTTTCCTCAAAAAAAATGTGCTCAGACTTTATCCATTCATTTTACTATGCCATTCAAATGTTCACGGGCATCTGCACCACCTCAAATCTCCATCCTAGAAATGCTTAGTCCATTGATGCAGCAACTAGAAGCAATAACTTAGGAGCCAATGATTGTGATGAGTTTGGGATTTCTTTAATCTTAATATACAGCTTTCATGATCACAAACTGATCTGACTGTGCATTGTGATTACCTATGTGATCAATAACCCCTGGATTGGAGACCCCATCCTTGGCACTTGCATATTCTGTTCCATGGCATCCTACCTTTCTTTCTGTGAAATATGTATTTCAGGAAATTGCTCTGAAAGGAGTATTTGAGGTAATTTTTTTGTGGTTATTTATATCTGAAAAGGCTTCATTGTACACTGTCATCTCATTGATAATACAGATATATTTTGAAAATGTGAAGGAATTTTCTTTCATTTTTATTTTGGTTAAAAATACATAACAAAATTTACTACCTTAAACATTTTTTTGTGGGGTACTAGAGATTGAACTCAGGGGCACGCGACCACTAAGCCATATCCCCAGCCCTATTTTGTATTTTATTCAGAGACAGGGTCTCCCTGAGTTGTTTAGTGCCTTGCTTTTGCAGAGGCTCTGAACTCACAATCCTCCTGCCTCAGCCTCCCTAGGTGCTGGGATTACAGTTGTGCACCACCTCAATCAGTACCTTAAAAATGTTTAAGATCACTTTTCAGTAATTATATTAAATTGTTTTGAAACAGATCTCTAGAATGATTTCATATTATAAGTTTGAAATTCTGTACACAGTAAGAACTCTCTTCTCCCTTCCCCCAGCCACTGAAAATGACGATTATATTTTCTGTTTCTATAAATTTGACTACTTTAGATACCTCATTTAAGTGAAATTACTTAGCATCTATCTCTTTTTTACAGGCTTATTTATTTATTATTTATTATTTATTTATTATTTTGTGATGCTACATTTTGATCCCCTTTTTTATTTCCTCTTGAATAAAAAATGCTTTAAAAATTATAGCATTCTCTTTTTAAATAACATCTTACCTTTAAAAAGTTTTTCTTCATAGCTCCACTCTATCTTGTCAAAAACTATATCTTTATCCATTGCATAAACTTTAGCACCATTTTCTACTTCTTAAAAATGTTTTTGTCATTTAAATTCTATTCATCAAAATTACTGTAACATAGGTACTATGTTGCCCGGGTATTTACTTTTCCCAGAGAATCTTCTATTTTGTATGGGCTTTGTCAATTTACTGTCCTCCCATTTCAACTTAAAGGACTTCCTGGAGCATCTCTTGTAGAGTAGGTACAGTAATAGTGAACTTCTTCAGCTTTTGCTTATCTGGAAATACATTAATTTATTCATTTCTGAAAGACAATTTTGTCAGATACAATATTACTGTGTGACAGTCATATATATTTTTTTCCCTAATAGCCCTTCGAGTTTATCAGTGCATGCTCTTTTGACCTGTAAAGTTTCTGCTGAGAAATCTTATGGAAACTCCTTGTATATGATGAATCATCTCTCCAAGAACAAATTACCGGAAAACCTGTGTAATATCCTCATTCCACATCATAGACTGGGAAGAGTATATATGAATTTAACTTCCTTTTAAACAATTCTTACTCAAATTTGCTCACTTATTACAGTCCCCTTTAAACACAACAACAGAGAAAACTGATGATGACATTTCCAGAAAGTTCTAAGGATTATAAACTGTAAATTGGGTTTGTAGCTAGGTTTACTACTGCCAAAATAATACTTAGTTGAGTCTTCATTATCTTCCATTCAGCTTCCAAATTTTGTTACTATTTTCTCACTTTTACCTTTTGTATGGGTTAATACATTTGCCAGCACTTAAAGTTTTATAAAAGCAATTATAAATATTTCTAATAGTAATCATCTGAACTGTTAATGTGCTATATGTTTTTAGGTAGACTCTAGAGAGGACTTTATCAAAAAGTATGCTATTTTCTACTGTACTAATGAAAGACAGCATTTATTTTAGTTGTAGGGCCCCACTGGTCACGTAATTACCACTAACGAAACATTAGGATAAACTATTTTGATTGTCAGTCCAAGTCTTCCATTTTTTATGTTGCCTGAGGCCAGCTTTCTGTTCATAATAAAATGTTATTTTGCCTCTGATAAAATGTGGTTTCATTATTCTTTTTTGGCTTTTGAAAATTATTTTAATGACAGAATTTTCCATTTTCATCCATGGCTTAAAGAACATATTACCAGAGAAGTATTCATTGGTGCTTGTTTTATTCCTATCTATGTATGTATTCCTATCTATGTATTTCCCATTAAAAAGGAAGTATCTTCTTGACACTTTGACTGCTATAGTTTGAAGCAAGTTATTGATTATTGCAGGATAAAACTCTGAGGTCTCGAACTAGGAATTGTCTTACATTCCTTCTCCTACATTTTGACAAATGATTTCTGGCATTTCAATTTCATTTAGCATGGGTGTTAAATACATACTTTAACATTTAATTAAGCAAACAATTAAATGGTACCATTCTCATTCTTGAACTAACATGCTAATGAGCAATAATGAAGTGCTTCTATATCTAAAAAATATTTTTATCTGGATTTGAGTTCTTTCCTTATTGGTCCAGACCTCTGGCTTCTTTTTCTCTTGGTTCATATTTTGTTCTGCTCACCTTGGGACATTCTCTTTATATATAGGTCTGGAGAAAACATGGGTTGTAGCAGTGGAACTATAATGAGAGAACTAGAATTCCTCCTACAATGTAATAGTCTTGGAAGAAGACATAATTTTTGTTTTAAATTAGACTAGAACAAGTGTGTCTAGCAAGGGATACAGATCAGCTTCTCTTGACAAAAAAAGGCTCAGAGGAATTTTTTAGTTTGCTTTATTCACAGCCTTTCCAACATTCAATTACAATCCCATTTCAATGAATAACATTAACAATTGATGTCACATAACTGTTATCGGGAGGCTGCAAAAATCAATCTAGTTTTTAATCAGCAATCTGGAAGAACATATCCTGGATCTCTCTCTCTCTCTCTCTCCCTCCTCCTCCTCCTCCTCCTCCTCCTCCTTCTTCTTCTTCCTTTTTTGTTATGGACCTTATTGCTAACTAACTAAATGGAAATTTTAGAGGTTTCCTTATCAAGTAACCATTATTTCAACTGAAAATTTTAAATCATTTATTTATTATTTACTTCTTTTAAACTCTTTGCAAAATTATGAATCACTTCACTTCACAAACCTCATATCTCTTATTTTTATTAAAGAGATAGTTTGTTACATAACCACACACTTTACCAAACTTTTGCCCTATAATGCTTGGTATTTCAGTTAACTATAATAATAATCCAAATATTTAAGAAGCTATCATATTGGAACATGGTAATGACCACAGGAATAGCCATCTACCAATGTTAATCAATTTTTTCTGCTTTCAAAATCATCCAGCTTTGAAAAACAATTGTAGAATTTTATATTTTAGTGCCTATTGCTTGCAATTGCAATGTTCAAATTGCTCTGCAGAGCACAGTTTGGGTACTGAAACAAATACACCTTAGCTAACTTAAGAAGACAAGAATATGTATTACATATTGAATTTTTAATGTATCATGAGGAGATTTGCAGGGGAGTTGCTAGAACCTAAGTTGAATATGCAGGAACTTCCCTGATTACCACACTAGAGAATGGAACTATCAAAGAGAAGTGCCTACTATGAGTAAGAAGCTGTAGAATATAAAAGCTTCCTGCTGAGATAAGAAAATGCTAGGATGAAGTCTGGACCAGAATCATATCCACTCAGAACTAATTCACATGTACAAAACTGATTGATAATCTTTTGCCTTCTTTCCTTCCCTTCATGACTCAGTCACCAACTCAAATCATACACCAATGAAATGCGTAGCAAACATAAATCACATCAAGGATCCCAGAACGCTGGGTGGAGTTAAATAGAATCTGGAGCAGATCAATCTGAATTATATGCTTTACCTGATTTCTTAGAGAGTGATTAGAGAAAGAGAAAGCAAGGGGTCTGGTTTACGGACTGTTCAGCCTGACACATCAGGACCATCGCACATCAGATTCTCTGTTGTTACAGCCCTGCTCAGCATCAGCACTGTAGAATGTGAGAGAGGGAAAATTCTCACAGTAGGTAAAACTAGAAATTCCACAGTTTGTGTTATGTCTAGAAGAATAGTTATTCTCTGGTCAGTATCCTCATCCGTGCCTGTATCTGATGGTCAGGACTAATTTCACCAATTCAAAATGGCAAGACTAGAAAACTGGGGATAAGTGTTGGAACAGTTCAGAATGAGCCACAAGTCTGTGTACATACACAATCATGTTAATGCTTTAAAAATAAGTGTTAGAAAGATATGACTATTTTAACCACTGCTATTACAGCTACTAATATATATCTTAGTACTCTCTCAGGAGCATTTTGCTACATTTGAAGTTTGGTAAATAATTTTTAAAATGCTTACATCCCTGCTCAAACACTGTTTACTTTGAAGTGTCTCACATGTCAGTACACTGGGAGGAAGGGGAGCAGAGAGGTGCATGGCCTCTGCTAGACACCAACACCATGGACATGGATGCTGGGTGGAAATGGACTCTGGGCATAAATGTTTCACTTACTTAACTCATGTGATATGCACAACACCATGCTGTTATCCTTTTATGCCCATCCAGGAAAGGCAGTATGGACACCTCAGCACTCAAAATTTGTTTCTGACTGATGATTCTACACACACCAAGAGGGTACAAAATGTTGTATTATATATGTAATTGAAGTCTGGGAAAATTGGAACAGGTTTCTGTTACAAAATGACTTGAGAAAATAAGAAATGGAGAATGGCTCAAACTTTTTTATTTTAACTAGGAAGTAGAGCGGAGGGTGAGACTTACCTTTCATGAGCAGGTGCTTCTGAGGCTTGATATTTTTTACCAGCAACAAAGAACAGAGAACACAGGATTTCTTATCAGTAGTTAACACATAGGGTATAGGAGAAGAGAAAGTGACAGCAGTGTCACTCTTTACTATCCATCATCCCACCTTTATGACTAATAAATAAAATATACCATGTTTCATTTCAATGAATCACAGCATGTTTAAATGAGCCAGAATGGTGTTCCAATGACCTGAGGCAGGTAGAAAAGGTGAGTTCAGCATTGTTCATTGTGTATTCAGAGAAAGGAAACGAGTGCTTTGATCACACACACACACACACACACACACACAAAACAAGCGTGGAACTCTGAAGTAGATAGGGTGTATGGGTAGGTTCTTGTATTTACCCCTAGAGTAACATGGCATTTGGCAATGGACTGAGTTAAGGGGAGGCCAATCCCTTGCAACACAAGGGGTATGCCAGAGGGCATAGGATTGTCTCCATCATGGATCAAGAAGGTTTGGACAGCCATGCTGAATCTGTGTACTATTGCTTCCATAATTCTAGGCAAACACAGCAACAGAGCGTGAAAGCACACAAGTTCAGGGGAGGAAGATATGTGGTCAACAACAGTAATGTAATACCATAAATTGTGGTGCCAAAAGAATAGGGTTTTTATTGCAGTCCTGGCATTGGGATGGGAGGTTGCCAAATATGGAAGGATTATGGGAGATGATTGGAAGATACTAAGAGGAAAGCAAGAGCAAAGGAAAAGGAAGATAATTACACAAAAACAAAAACTGGAATGGGAAGAACAATAGGGTAGAAAAGACAGAATGTGGTACCAAAAAACCCACAAAGTTGTACCAAAAAATAAAAAAGTGTGGACCATGGAGTGAGGTAAGAGAGAGAATGTTGTACCAAAAATTAATAAATAAAGACATTGCAGTTTAAAAAATGATATTAATGCAGGGATGTCCAGGAAGACAGTCTGGAACATTGATAAAAATAATTTTGTTAGGAGTAGTGGATATGGAAAAAGAGATTTTTTTCTGTGACTTTAGCTACTCTTTAAGGGATTAAAAGTAAAACTAGCTCCTTTATTTAGTTTTCATGTACCATATTGGTCAGTTCAGGCTACTACAACAAATTGTCATAAACCGCATGGCTGACAGTCAGTAGCAATTTGTTTTTTTACAGTTCTGGAGCCTGGAAACCTAGGGTCATGTTATCAGCATGGTCAAATCTGTGTGGGTCCTCTTGGTTTGTACACTGCTGTCCTCTTATGTTTTCTTATGGTGAAAAGTTCATGCTTTGGGGTTTCTCTTGTAAGGGCACTGATCTCATTCATGAGACCTTAACCATCATGACCTAATTCTCTCCCAAAGGTCTCACTTCTTACTAACATCATGTATGGGATTATATTTAAATTCAAGTTGGGAGGGAGGCACAAACCTTCAGTCCTAGTAGAGACAATCACACAATCACAGTATGGTTTCCAGATAAGAACTGAAGAATAATACAATATATCAATCAACTATATCAAACTGAGGGTCCTCTCGGTTTTTTATAAAATAATAGGAGACAGAAAACAATCTATAGTTTATTTTAAATTTATAATAAATCATATAATGGTTACATTTCCTCATATGCTTTTTATCCTATAAAATAGTATTTTGTTGGTATAAATAGTAACAATATGGACAAAGGATCTCTCCAATTATTATTGGAACAAACTTTAAATTTTTATCAAAATCATGCTTGTTAACCTGAGAATGTTCAAGTAGTTCCCTCTGAAAGAACAAGGTATTTCACAATGTATGGCTGTATCATTAGGTCACCTGTAGTTTAATAGAAAAACGAGGCCCAAACCAAACAGTTTGAAGGTGCAAAACAGGCTTTAATATCTGTATCACTTCCTGGAATGGAAAACTTCATTGGGCACCATAGTTGGAAGCTCAGAGTAGACAGAGGCATACAAATATTAGCAATTATGAAGGAAGTAATCAAAACAAGAAAGATGGTTTAATGTACCAGAAGCTGAAAATCTGTTCTCAAGGGATAAAACAGCATGACTAAATGGTTTCAGCACATTCCTTAGATTCAATTACTTCATATTACAAGATGATATACATTACCATTCTAGCACTGATTACAGCCCCAGAAAATTATCTTCACACCTTCCTCTAAATGAAAACCTGAGTTATATGAAAATAATTTGAATGAGTAAATAACTAAAAATTCCCTAGCTTTATATGACATTATAGCTTATTTTCTAATTGTATTGATTGAGAATAAACCATGGTTTGTACTATAGCCATTTCAGTTTTCCTCTTGTGTACAGAAATGTCATGATAAGGTACAGTGGGCTATAGACAGACTTACATAAGAGAAGTTCTTCATATAATATTGTTAGATTAACGAAGCAAATGCAGAACACACAAACATGGCCGCCCCTGCTGAGGTGGGCTGAAGCAGCAAGCAGCCCACATGCGCAAAGGAGTGCAGAACGCACAGACATGGCCACCCATGATGCCATGGGCTGCAGGAAACAAGCAGCAAGCAGCCCGCATGCGCAAAGGAAAGAAGAACACACAAGTATGGCCACCGCCATTTTTTCTGACTTATCTTGGAAAGACTCTGACCTCAGCAGGATTCCCTGACCAATCCCAGAGGACATAAAACTCTAGATCACCTCCTCTTCCTACCTCAGGCCCTTCTCTTCCTGCCTAAGTCTTCCTTTCCCGGGCAGGGCCCTTTAAATTTTCTGTACCATGAAATGTGGGCGCCATTTCTCCTGTTCCATTCAGTTGAATGGGGGTTTAGTCCAAAAGCGTACCTCCCAAAATAAAGCTTGTTCAGCAGTTTTACTTTACTTGCTTTTGGTCATCTGGCTTTACAAATATGTCTATCTGCGAATCAACCCTGAGATGTCAGCATTGAGATTTTGGCTTAGTCTCATTTTGTAACTAGAATCTAAAAGAATCAAAAGCTTGAACACAAACTTTCTCATATATTTAAATTTTCCATGCTTAAAATTGAACCTGGAATTCTGGAATAGGGAAATAGGTAGGTTGATTAATGGGAGTATTTCACAGATATTAATACAATAATCTAAATAAAGTGAATTAAAGCTACCTGTAATTTAAAAATACTCAATAAAAATAAAACATTTTAACCATAAAAAAATAGTTTGAATGAATCAAA